>CM069935.1:10451296-11651296 GCA_036172225.1 Cryptocoryne crispatula var. balansae
CTGGCATATTAAATAGAGACATGAGTTTCATTTCAGTGTTCTCAAAACAAAGCTCAAGAAAGTGGCTGGAACTTGGAAGGACAAGTTACATACTGGGAGATGGAGAGCAAGGCGAGATACCCATTTTGGAAACAAATGCATCATCTCGGAAATGTATACCCACTAAAAGACTGTAATCCATGATGCCTTCAGCCTCCAAGAACTCACAATCTCGATTGATTTGACTAGTAGTCATGAAGAATCAATCTTTAGAAACCAACCATAAAGTACTCTAACTTAATAAGTAGTGCAAACCTAGTGAGAATTACCAAATAAGCTCCTTGAACCAATAATGTTGCAAGCAAAACACAAAATTGAGATCAAGATCTTTGAGAGTGGTTGTCTCATCTATCTCTCTTTCAGGTTTATCAGTTGTCCGGCCATGTGAAGATCCTTTTAGGTCAAATCTCCTGTGTATGGGGTACTCTGAGCAGAATAAATTGCCCATTACAATGAAGCGGACCTGGTTCCAATAAAATTAATTAGGATAGTGATGGAATTGAGATTTAAATTATTACTCAACCAAAGAAAGCATAGAAAGTGCAAGCTTACCTTCTGACCACCTATGGGCTTCACACAGTGCACACCATAGAATCTTGTAACAAGAGAGTTCTTGTATCTACAGACATGCTGATAGTAACTAGGTAACATCCTGATTAATACCTGGATATCATGTTTCAATACGGGTAAGCCAAGATTTCAAGTCAATGCTTTCATTTCAACAAAACGAAATTAATTCCTCACTTGTGACTCCATAAAGAAGATAAAGATATAATACTGAGCCCAGAATGTGATGACATCATCTGAATAATGTGTCTATCCAATCCCTAGAGAAATAATTGTAGCTGAATTCAATAGCTTCAAAAAGAAATGGGCATCGTTTAAGGTATAAAACAATGTTTCTTACTGGAGATGGAGAATCCATATAACAGATTGAAAACAATTTATGATTAAGGCTTTGTTGACATTCGAGTTATTGGAAAAGAAATGTTTTTTAAAAGGAATCACAGACACTAGTTCTGAAGATGACATAAACAAGATGCCCATAAAGCATCAATATTGCGTAGAAATTATAAGCAATGTCTTTTGGCAAACCTTGACTTCAGATTTCTTTATGGTCTTTATCATGAACCGATCATCTTGGGTCATATAAAAGAAACTTCCACTTTTTCCAGGGGATGAGAGTTCTCTCAGGGCATCATCCCCGCAGATGGCTAACATGTAGTCAGCTGGATCCACTGAAAAAAGATCCCTCAAGTGCCTGGTTTAACACAAAGAAATAACTACTTTAGAAAGGATAATGAAACAAAAACCAAGCACCCCTGACAATACAAATGAAAAGGAGATGAGAAATATATAGCCGACACAACTTATTTTCTAGGGTGTCTATTACATAGCAGACTGTCCATGCTAAAGCTGAAACCGATGTTATCAATTTCCTCATCTTCTATAGCAAAGGAAAGGATCAGGCTGTACCTGAAGACCATGGGACAATAGTCCTTCCACCTGAACTCCACAGATTGATGGGGAGGGGTGATCTTGGAACCCTCGGGCGGAAACCTCGTCCAGAATCTTTCCCTCGGATCAAAATCCGACTGTCTGAGATTCCTCACCTGGATCGATGAAGCAAGTTTACCAACGGAATACCTATAAAATGGTTTCCAAATCGAAGAGTCAGTCGAATGCGTTATTGACTCCAATGCTTTCTTGGATTTCAAAAAGTAAACTCGAAACGCAAAACGCACCTGATGCCTAATTGCAAGTTTAGCATCAGATCATAGTTTTTATGACCCTTGGATATGGTCTGCCCTGGCTTCTTCGCTTCCGACCCCACCGAAGAGAAGGGACTGCACGGCAGCTGTAGCCGCTTATCACCTGCGCCAATCGCTCCTAAACCTGCCTTGATAACGGTCTTGCCATCTCTGTACAACATCGATGCTTCAAGCGTGTCGATGATGTCGCAGGTGATTTCTCCGGCCTCTTCATCTGATTCCCAAATGCAGATCCGAGGAAGGCCCTTCTCCACAAGGCTCCTCTTGCCCGGAACACCGTCCACTGAGGACCGCTTCCTTGACGGAGTAAGGTAATAAGGACCTTCATCTACGAACGACGCGCGAGATGTGAAGAAGAAGGGGCTGATGTTGGGGTCGTTTTTCGGGTTGACGTGACTCCTCCGCGCTAGCTGCTGTCGCTGGCCGGCGCCGGGCCTGCAACTGGGATAAAAGGCGCCGTGAAGTTGGTTCTGATTCTTGGGATCCTTGGTCCAGTTGCCGACGTAGCAGCTGCCGTCGGGCCAAATGAAGACGCCGCTGCCCTTGGGGACGCCGTGTTCCCATTGGCCCTCATAGCGGTTGCCGTTGGCCCAGATCAGGACGCCGCGTCCGGAGATGACGCCACCTCGCCATTCCCCCGCGTACTGATTTCCGTTGCGCCACACATAGCGGCCGTGCCCTTCCTGTAGGTTGCGCCGCCAGTTTCCTTCATAGTAGTCGCCGTTGGCATAGCACTTCTTGCCAAAGCCGTGCTTGCGATCGGAGATCCAGTGGCCATGGTAGGTGTCCCCGTCGGAGCCCGTGAAAGTCCCGAGGCCCTCCATCCGCCCGGATTTGAACTGGCCCTCGTAGGTGGCGCCCGAGGGCCAAGAGAACTTCCCGTGACCCGCCGCCTTGCCGCGGCGCCAATCTCCTTCGTACATGCACCCATCGGCCCACAGGTATTTCCCTATGCCATGAGGCACGCTTCCAGCGAAGCTCCCCAGGTAGAGATCCCCGTTCGGCAGCACCTTCTCCACCATCCCCGGCCCCGCCGTCTCCCGCTCCGTGGTGGGGGTCACCCTCCGTGCTGCGCCGGCGAGAGATCTGCACCGTGGGGGAGCGGAAGGGAGCAGCCGGGAAGGGGCAGCCATTGGAGGAACCACCAGACCATCCCTCTGAAGCTGCTGCACTTGCTCATCCTCCGTGGCCACAGAGACGACCACCACTCCATCCTCCGCATCTTTCTTCTTCTTCTTCTTCCTCGTCCTCGCCGCGTCGCCCGAGGCAAAGGCAGCCGCCGCCCCGCCCAACGAATCGCCCGCCTCCTCCCGCATCGTCCCTGCAAAAACCACGCCAGCCGCTCAGCCAACGCTCCAGATCCAGTGACGGGCGCCCGGCATTTCAACCAGAATTCTCCCTCCAATGCCCGCCACCTGACTGCTATGCGGCTGCCCTCCGCCGCCCTCGTCCGCCGCCTGTGCCCTCCGACGGCGCGCGGCAGACGGGAGGAGCAGGTGAAGGCGTAATGGAGTCGGGTTGGACCAGCAGCGGTCAAGTGCGGAGGGAAGAGAAGCGAGGCAGAGATCGCGGTGTCGGGGAAGCAAAGGGGTGACAGGGTCTCTCTCTCTCTCACAAGTCGCACTCGGCTACAACAAGTAGACTTCGTATTTTGTTTATCAGTGGGGTTTTCCCATAAATTATCTCGGGCTTTAAACGCAGGGACCGCCGAGAGTTGGGCGACGGGAACGTTGTTGTGTCGGGTCGAGTGCCTCGGGACGCCGCCGCCACACACGATGACCGAAAAGTCGGTTATCGGTTCGGACGATGATTACATCATTTCCTGCAAGCTTTCGAGGGTGCCGCGCACTCGTTCACACCAGTTAAATCACGTGCTTCGCACGTGTTCGAATAATATAGGATAACTGATCTGATATAAATTCATATAATAGTTAAGATAAATTTTTATGATATATATAAGATAGATATATTATAAAAGATAAATTTAATGATAAATTTAATAATTTATTTTTCAAATATACACATAAATAAGTAATAATTATGTTTTTGTTCCGTCCAAAGAATCATGATATACTTAAGTCAAACGACTTAATTTTTTTATCACCGTCAATCTAATTGTAATGTGTATTTTGCATTTGTAAACCTGCATTGATTTGAGATACATTTAAGTGGAGTATGATACATAATTATATAATATTACCTGAAATTGTCAAAAATAGGAAAATAATTACCAGCTTAATGAATTTAAGTACGTTAATTATTTTCTTCTAGTTGTATAATTCTTATTGATAATTTTTAAAATAAAAAATCAATAAAATGTAAATCTTTAAAAGAAGAGGGTTTAGACAATTTTAAGCTTTTTATGGATATTTCCCGTTTTCATCTATTTTTAGAAAATTTGTATACTTTGGCTAGATCTGGATTGGACCCATATTGATCAGATCCAGGTGGAGTGGATGGGAGAAATTGATCGTTTTCAATCCCTAATCCAATCTTCCAAAAAATTAACAATGTCTCACAAACAATAAAATCAATTTATAGAACAAAGAGACGCACTTGAGATTTGGGTGAGAGTTTTGATTAGAAAATTTCTCAACAAAGATGTAGCTAAACATGCTCAAATGATCCTGCCATTGACATCTGCGAGCACAAGTTACCTAGACGCCATCATTGATTTTTGGGTACATGCGTAAACAAACCATGACATCAAGTTTGACACTTGACGAGTCTTGTAGGCCTCACTACAGTATCCAACAAATGGAAATAGGCCCAAGAGCAGCATCCCACCAACAGCCTTGCCTTGAAGAAAAGCAGCTGGCGTGACCCCATCAATAGATTATTCTAACAAAAGACACCACACTGATGGGCATTACCTCCAATCAACTCGGTGCAACATGAACAAGTCTGCACTGGCCTGAGCTTGACCCTAACAGCCAAAATAACAAAATGACACATTGGGGTGGACTCATCAAAAGCCTGACTAAAGCCCAATCTTGTCCATACAAGAAAATTTTATATACTTTTAATACTATTATGGATCATTACCTTTCTAATAATATAAAAAATCTTCTGATATATTAATTGCTTGTAAATAAAATATGTATATAATAATTTGTGATAAAAAAATTAATAATGATAAAAATAAGTTACAATTACCTAAGATAAGTAAAGAATATGTAAACAGTAAGTACATATGGTACGGGCTTAAAGGTGCTGACTTCTTTGGCCCCAATCTAATCAAGTTTGAGCCCTCATAGTTCAGCCTAAAACCCATGGGCTTGCAGTTACATGGCAGCCAAGCCCAAGTTTGGGCTTGGCCCAAGGGTCCACAGACAAGGTTTGACTGATTGACGGCCCTAGGTGCACCTGCAACAAAGGAAGAGTGGGTCAAGAAACCTGCAAAAGATCCCAAGACAGAGAAGGAATGTCAGAGGTACCATGCAGTCATTGCCAACCAGTGGTGAAGGAAACACATGGAAAGTTTTAGTTTTTCCAAAAATTTGAGAATTTTGGATCAATTTGTATGTGAAATGGCACCGTGACATGCATAGTTTGCAGAATTGGTCGATCCAGATATGGATCAGCCGATTCTTGGATCGGATCGGCAATGGCCAATCTGATTCTCAGCCAGACTACTGATCAAGAAAAAAGATCCATCAGAATCGGCACATTTGGTCCAAATTGGGGCCTGAATAGACCTAAAACAGCGGGCGGGGAAGATGGGGCTACCCGGTTTTGACCCAGTAGCCACGGATCTAGTGACATGTAATTGGGTCCATTGGGACCTAGTAGTCCCGATAGACCCGATATGGCAACCGGTAAGGTTATAATCTTACTCGGTCTATTGGGTAGGGAAGATGCCGCGGTGGCACAGTGTCGCCACGTGCCACAACGCTGTTTTGGGGTTGATTTCAGCTCCAAAATGGCCTAAATCAGATTAGAATCTGATCTAGACCCTTAAATGTATTTTTTTTTTGTTTTTATGGCTTTTTAAGAATCAATTCTGGATCGATCTTTGTTCCATAGAATCGATCCAGATCGGATCATACCTAGCTGGTCTGATGACCGATTTCGATCCGATGATACATGGCGACATGTAATCATGTCATAGTGGCAACTTAATATATGCATCCATACACCTATAAATCACCAGCCATATTTTATACTCAGACCATACTTGAAAAGTTGCATTTATATTTTTGAATTAAAACTTTTATCGGCACAACTACAAATTAACAAAGAGCTTTTTGCATATGTACAACTGGAATATGCATATTTTCAGTATACCATGCAAATACCTGTTAGATTCTATATGCCAGCATTCTCAGAAATGTTTTATTTACGTCGACGTGAGTTAAAAGCAACGTTGAAGACATGTCGAGAAATCTAGTAGGTATTCTTTGGGGTATACAAGAACTCCTAGGGCTATATAATGCACAAAGCCCTTCTTCAATACTCATATGATACATAAAGTTTTGGTATGATTTTTGAAATTTTGATAGTTTTAAGGGTCTTCTGATAAAGGCGAAAGAAAAGTAAAAGTCCATTCTTTTCAAAACCACTTAAAATGACATTCTGCTCTTATAAAATCAGTGCCATGCATTGTGATATAAAAGTAAAGAACGCAATTGATATGATTAAATTTTCTCTTGTTGTCTACGTAAACGCAATCTTGTCACGTTGTACAAAAAGCAAATGTCAACCAAATTATGGCAAGCAAAGGGCATGCCATGGAATATTAATAAAGCACAGATCTTGGATAAAAGTTTGCTTACTAAATTATGAGTTATAAACACTTAAATGGCATACAAATATAAAACAAGCTAGGTACACATACAGTGGTAACATCATATTTATAGACCAATGAATATCACAATTATCGAAGTCTAAAACTAAGGAAGCATATTCCAAAGTACAATGAACACACAAAAATGAGATAAACATTAAGGGATGAGGCTACTAAAGAATAAAACCCATTGTGAGAATCGAAAGAGAGTAGATAAGTGGCAAGGTGATTCATGTCTTGAGATCAATATGCAAAACTTGCCACTTTTCCCAGTGCCACTGCCATCCTAAAATGACAAGCCCCATTAGAGCAGAGACCAAAGTGTGTTTGCCTCTTTGCTTGACTGTGTAAGCGCACTGCTTGCCTCTTCCACCATGATTCACAGGGAACATCATACAAATTACCTATAGAAACAATTGTTTGCTTTGGAGAATGATTCAGCTCCTGGCTTTAGGATCATCTGGTTCTATAATATCATTATCATTATCCAATATTACTGCTCTGCCCGCTCCTTTTTTAGCATGGACCAAGTTAAACCCAGAATCACTATACCCAACTTGGACTTCCTCTATTAAATTCAAGCCAGTGTATCACCTTTATGCAAAAACTGAACATCATGAAGACCATTGGCTTTGGATACACTTCCAGTGTCCCAAGATTCTTCCTAGATTTTATCGTGTACATCAGCTTCTACCTTATTCCTGCCTACATCTCGCATTCCAGATTTAGAAAGAACTTCATTATTGTCTGTTTAAATGGGGAGATTCTCATGCCCATCAAGTGGGAATACAAAATGTCCAGACATAAACATTGTCCGTGCATTATCTTCACTATTTCTAAACTTCTTGTCTTTGCCATCATAAGCTATTTCAATTCCTTCTGGACATAGTGAAGCTGCATATGCAGATTCTGTGAGAGACAACTTCCTAGTCATCACCACGTGCTGAGGTTTCTTCCCCTTTTTTATTATCAGCCATATGAAAGGTTAAGTAGCACAAACCTTCTAGTTTAATAAACTTCCTGAGCCTTCAAGAGAAGAAGAAGGATCAATTTACTTGTGAATAACAATTGCTTAAAGACACTCAAGATGGAAAATAAATCAAAATCAACATATCTACTGGTTTATATTTTTTTCATCGTAAAGCTACTTTGAAAGAGATAAACATTGAATCGCAAGAATTTTGAGTAAATACTGCTCTACACTTCTTCAAGCAGAAGCAGCCAATAGAGAGATAGAGGTCAATACGAGATGGGGAAAGTGGTCCACATTGAAGACATTATCGAGGTGAAGCACAAAGTCTTACATTACATGGGAAGGCTACCGCGCTCGGAGACGACTTCAGACAGAATCCAAGAACATAACTCTACAGGGGGGCAAGGTCACTGCCATCTTCAATAACTTGTCTCTCGCAGCTCAAAACCCCTACTTGTTACCCCTGATCTCTACACGTTTGCCAGCGTCTGTGAAGTACTCAGGCCAGTAGAAGGTGTGAATCAAGATCTTGTTCTTGTAAGAACGTTAAATGGGATACAGATGGATGAGGGAGGCCCCGTCCGGGAGACCAGAGAGTAAGGGATTTCGACTGATCTACACATGAAAGGATTCGTTCATAGGTCTTCATTTGCCGTCATCCGCGGGGTGTCGGGCGTGGTTCTCGCCAGTCATTTGCCGCGCTCAGCTGGAGGAGCGGGAAGGGGGAGAGACGCGCATATGCGATAAGGAGGAGAGCGGAACCATCAGAGGGTTGTTACGTAGAAATGTACGTAGACGAGAAATCATCCGGATGTTTGTCGATGAAATGGTTACTCCCACTTCTAATAGATAGTAAGATAATTGTAAGATACGTTTGGACAAAATATAAATATAAAAAATTAAAATTTTATTCATACGAGAGAAATTTTGACTAATATTTGT
This sequence comes from Cryptocoryne crispatula var. balansae, assembly GCA_036172225.1. Classification (NCBI taxonomy): domain Eukaryota; kingdom Viridiplantae; phylum Streptophyta; class Magnoliopsida; order Alismatales; family Araceae; genus Cryptocoryne; species Cryptocoryne crispatula. Next base: position 10,459,809 of record CM069935.1, read on the forward strand.
ATTAAAATTTAAAATAAAAATAAACGGAGCATACTATATTAGGTTTTAAAAATGGGACAAATTTCTGAAGTATACATATACGTGCATACCTAAAATGTCAAGGTTTAAAAGTATGTATCAAAAAGTTCATCATGTTATAAATCAAATAATAATATGCTTTCAGTATAATTTATGATACATAACACCTTGTGTTGATAACACTATTTGGTACCTCTATCATTATCAATTTTAAAATTGATATTGATAGGAATCATTAAAAAGTGTTTGGTTAATTGTATCAATTTTAAAATTTGTAGCACAAGCAAAACATATTATGTGATACAAATGTCAATTTGTATTATTTTTGATATTTATACTCCAACATTTGAAAATATTAATATCAATATTGATATAGTATCCAAAATGAAACTCTAATCAAATAGGGCATAAAATAACAAGTTAATTTTATGTGTAAGATTGATACTCGATCATAATATAATGGCCCGTTTGGTTAGAGTTTCAAATTTGATACTATATCAATATTGATATTGATAATTTTAGAAGTTGGAGTATCAATATTAAAATTGATACAAGTTGACACTTGTATTATATAACATGTGCTGTTTGCATTACAAATTTTAAAATTGATACTGTGAGTCAAACACCTCAAAGTGATTACTAACAATATCAATTTTAAAATTAATGGCGATAGAAATGTCTAATAGTGTTACCAAACAGGGCATAAAGTCAGGGACGATTGAAATAAAAAATAATTCTTGCAAGACATCATTAAGAGCACATTTAACGCCAAACAAGTCACATGTAATTAGAAGATAATGGCATAAAAAATTATATCTTCGCAATTCTTTTAAAAATTACATATATTGACCAATATAAGTTACAAGTACTTGAAAGTTAACAACATAAAATTATATCTTCGCTTGAATTTAGGTGCACGCACAATTAAATTTGAAAATTTCTTTTAAACATCCAAACCAAAATAGACCAAAATTAATTAAATAATTATTATTTTATTATAAAATTAGATAGATATCACTTTTATTAATAATATAATCATATTTGAGACCGTTCATTTTAACTCCCTTGGTTGATTTAGTTCAATTTGAAAACTCTTCAAATTGGTAGAGCGCCACCCTTCATGCTGAATCAAACAAGACCAAACTGGTCATTTCCATTCAATTTTCGGTTTAGTTTGATGATTTGAATCAAATAATGTGCATCCCTACTTTAATTTGTTTGTCAGCATTCAATATTCATAATATCAAAAATAAAACTAGTATATTTTAATAATTAAAAAGTTATAATGGTTAAAAAAATCAATGGACTAAAGGTTGGTTTTATAGTGAGTCATCTTCCACTTTTGGAGGTAGTGGTAACCTTGGGAGTTAAAGTTGATTTATGGGTAGTAGCCTTTTTTTAGTGGAGCTAATAAAAGTCTCAAGGATTAAGGCAACATCAGGAGACATGTTAGAACACCATTGTTAAATTGATAAAGATGGCAATCATCCTACCTTCTGGTTGATGATATTCCATCTTCTCTTCAAAGAAAAAAAAGTGATTAAATTTCCGAAAGATATTTATAGTATAATGTATATAATATAGAAATTTAAAATAAGACAAATTAATTAGAGATTCAATTATAAAAACCACTTTATCAAAGGATCCATTGACCCAGTATTGTTAACAAGAGGCCCAGTCAACATAATATACTTAATTGGACACCCAATTCATCACTCTCCTATTACATTCAGTTTTTGCTTCCGCATTTACCCCCTCCAACCATCAGCTCCCATGGGCCACAACTCACTCTTACATCTCTTCATCAGTCTAACTCAGTCAGTTCAATAAACTCATTTATCTAATGAGCACTCAGTGTCTCCACATTAATAACTAATGAGATCGCACATCCTCATCATATGAGAAGAATACAGTAGTCTATCATGATCCTTAATATCCCATCTAAAGAATCTTAAAACTAAAAATATTTAGATCACATGTCTCTAAATGATTGATCATATTATCATGATCTTATTATGACTTAAATCATTAATGTATGTAATCAAGGACTTCATTACGATATTCATATCTAATAAAAGTTAAAAACATAGATATGCCAATTTAATTGAATGAGATATTTCGAAAAATATCTAATCATATCAAATATTGATAAATGGCCCACCATTCTCTCTATTGTTCGAGCCTAATTTGTAGAAGAGCTATGGAGTATGGACACCCTTTTTATAAAATTCAAAGCTTATGGGGTGTTTGGTTGCATGATAATTTTTTGTACACTTTCATGATAAAAAATTGTATTAAAATAAAAAGTGAACCAACTCATGACATAAAATTATCATGTTTGGAGGGATGTGATTACAAAAAAGAGTAACCACCGCACATGACCAAATAAAGTGGGGGACCACAAGAAAAAAGAAAGAGGTGAGACCCTCTTTTTTTGTTTAAGAAGAAAATCACTTTCAAAACATAAAATTGTCATGGTTGTCAAACACCTCTTTTAACAAGTTTTCTTACAATTTTTAAAAATTAAAATAAAAACCTCAATTATCATGCAACCAAACACCCCATTATCTTTTTCGCCATCCCTCCGATGTGGGAATATATGCAGTGGGCAACAGTGGGTAGAGGAGGAGAGATGGTGTTAGCAGCTAGGAAGGACTGTCGGGAGGAGCAGGGAAGGCATGGTGACTGGTGATGAGGGGAAGGAGGGTGCCAGTGAGTAGCCTACTCTCAGTGACGAGGAGGAGAAGAAGGGTGGCTTCAACTTTGTGGAGCAATTAGCAAGGAGGAAAAGGAGGGTGCCAACAAGTAGAGGAGAGGTAGGCAGCGGGCAAGAAAGGAGGAGGAGAGTGGCACTAGCTCAACTACTAGCGATAACGACTAGCAAGGAGGAGGTGCCAGTGAGTGAAGGAGAGGTAGCGCCATAGAGGCGAAGAAGGAGGATGAGGAGGGTGGCTTTCACCTCTGCTGCTTGTGACAGTGACCAACATGGAGAAGGATTGGAGGAGGAAATGGCATGCTACAATGCCAATGACTAGCGAGGAGGAGAAAATCAGGACTCTGGAGGAGGGCAATGATGAACCCCCCTGGCATATGCTCGAGTTCGTAAGGAGGAATTCGTCTAAGGGCAATGAGGAGTGGATTGGGTCAACTAGTTTATCAGTTCGACGTATCCCTCATCACCGGTCACCATGCCTTCCCTGCTCCTCTCGACAGTCCTTCCTAGCTGCTAACACTATCTCTCCTCCTCTACCCACTGTTGCCCACTGCATATATTCCTACATCGGATAATCTTGGTTCAACTATCCATACAAAATGAATCCTTATGAGAAGTTTGGTTGTACAATAATTTTTTGTATACTTTCATGATAAGAATTTGTATTAGAATAAAATATGAACTAACTAATGACAAAAAATTATCATGTTTGAAGGGATGTGATAACAAAAAAGAGTAACTACCATATATGACCAAACAAAGTGGGGAGATCACATGATAGAAAAAGAGGTGAGACACTCTTTTATTTTTTTTCTAATAAAGAAATCATTTTAAAAATATAATCAAGTCATGGTTGTCAAACATCTTTTCTAACAAGTTTTATCTCAAAAACATAAAATTGTAACAAAAACTCAAAATTTTATTCAACCAAACACCCCCATTAACTCATAAAAAGTCCATATTTGCAAGATTCATAGCATTGCATACCGGAGCATGAGCTATGGGCATCCCTTGTCAACCAAATAAAGCACACAATTTCTGGGTGCTAACCATCATGGGGCCAAGCCATCATGTTGTATCTTCTTTGATCTCCAACAACTCAACATAATCCGTGATGCTGCCACCCACAAAATGGGGGGGGGGGGAGTTTCCCATGTATGTCACTCTTCTAATGTGCCATGTGCTCCTCCTCTGGCCCACGCATGCATCATCATCTCTTCCCACTTCATACAGAACATAATGGGGTGTTTGGTTGCATGTTAATAGAGGTTTTTATTTTAATTTTTAAAAATTTTAAAAAAACTTGTTAAAAGAGGTGTTTGGTAACCACGACAATTTTATGTTTTGAAAGTGATTTTATTCTTAAACAAAAAAAGAGAGTCTCACCTCTTTCTTTTTTCTTGTAGTCCCCCCCACTTTGTTTGATCATGTATGGTAGTTACTCTTTTTTATTATCATATCCCTCAAACATGATAATTTTATGTCATGAGTTAGTTCACTTTTTATTTTAATACAATTTTTTATCATGTACAAAAAATTATCATGCAACCAAACACCCCATAAGAATAGTGTGTATGTCCATTACACACGCATATATAACAGGTACATAAAGAACTCCATTTGTCACGCCATGGATGAGACTTCAATGTTAGGCAATGTATCCATTATGAATCTTATTTTGTAGATAACTTTTTCTTAGATGATTATGATATAATGGAGTGTTTGGTTGCATGTCAAGATGAAGTGAATTTTCACCCTAGAAATTAGGGGTGCCAACCCGCAGAGCTACTACTCAAGCTCCGCACGTCTTCTTCTTCTTCTTTTTTTTTTCTGTGTGTGAGTTCCAATTCTACATGATAGGTAGTTTGGATCTATGTTCAAGCTCGGCTCGACAAGAGTTATAGATGTTCAAATTTAACTTGTTGAGCTACTACTTTACTTGATCGAGTTCGAACTCAAATAAGAGTTCAATCTAGACTTACATGTGAAGTTGCATATCAAACTCGAGTTCAATCTAAATTTATTTGTGAAATTAAATATAAATTCATCTACGAGTTCGAATATAAGTTTAAACTTAAATTAAGTTTAATTTTTATTTTTTATTATATTTGATCAAATATTATTAACTGTGTTCTTTATTAAGTATTGAAAAGAGTTGTTTGCGAATTTTATCTGAGTTGAGCAAGGGTCTGCATGAACTTGGTTCATTTATGAGTGAAGTTTTAATTTTTATTCAAAATAATTTATTTAACGTAATAAATGAGTTGAGCTAAATTTCAATTGAACCGAGTCTCAAGCTACTTGTTTGCTGAGCGTATAAATTCGTTTGCACCTTTAATATAAATATACTTTTGTAATAAATTTGAAAAAATATGTCTGAAAATCATGATAAAGTATATATATTAATAAACATTTTTTCTTAGATAAAAGAAAGTGTTGAGACCTCTTTTCTTCTTTCTTGGTTCTCACCATTTTTTTTGGATGTATATGGTCCCTGAATATTTATTGTCATATTTATTTGGTTTTGATTAAAAAGTTCTGGAAACTAAACTAAACCAATAGAATGAATTAATATAAATATTTTGTTTTAATATTAAATATGTAAATATTATTTATATTAATAAGTCTGGTGAGAATTCCACCGAGGCAAAACATATATATGTGTGTAATAATTTTATACAAAACTAGTTATATCTTTGAAAAAAATGAAACCAAATTTTAATTATTTGATTTGATTTGATCCGAGAGATGAATTAGATTCAAGTGTCATTTGTTTTGGCTTAATATGAAAAATTCAAGCTCTCCAATTTTGTTGGTTTATAAAAAATGATACTATACCAATTTTGATATTAATATTTCTATGAAAAGTGTGTCAATATCAAAATTGATATAAATGGACATTTGTATCGTATAACTTGTTTGATTTGTAAAAAAAAATTTCAAAATTGATATTAATAGCTAAACACCTTAAAAGTGAGAGTGACACTGGTGTTTAATATCGTCATCAAACATACTGATAATTTCATTTCCAATCTTGTTTAACACATGTATATTTATAAGTTAATCTTTAGTCAAAACTTGCATGTATCTTCTCAATTCCATTTTGAAATAAGGAATGACAAAAAAAAAAAAAAAGCTAAAGTTCACAACATCAATTTAAGAGTTGCTTTACTTTTAGGATATAAAAGATATATCAAGATGTTAAGATATAATTTCAAATAATCTAAGGCCCTATTGATTGGGCTGAATCACTTCTAAGCTCTGATTCGGTCAATGTTACATATTCATGAATGTTTGGTAAAATCACTTAATTGAGATCGAATGAAACTTGGCTATTTGGCACCAAAATTTTTTAGAGATAAACTAGGATTAACCCCTAAATTTTGAGGATAAATCTGGTTTATCCCCAAGTTATCCTCGTACCAAACATGACTTTAACCCTTAAAATTGTCTGAATCCTTGAGATATCAACTATAAGTTTTTTGTAATAAGAGGGACAGGGGCCAGGAATGTCTATTGCAGGTTAGGCTGTAGAGAAGATCGTATGATAGGAAGAGAATCAGTGGCAGGTATATCTCGGTCCCTGCTCTCTCAATCTCATCTTCTCCTCCGACTTTGTGAACTTCAAATCATAAAATTTTTCCCGTCCTTCTGGTCTTTCTCTACATCAGAATATATGCACGTAAATGATGAAATTTCTGAGTTAAGAGTGCTATTGCTTCGATTTAGGGCCGTAAACTGGTCGAATTTAGTAGCAAAATCACTAGAATATGATTTCAATTCAAGTAAGGGTTAAGAGATTCCGAGTCCGATTTTGATAATTTCGGAATTACTATGTTCCGATTTAGATCCGATTCTGATTTCATTATCGAAATGAAAATCAAATCCGATAATTTTTGAAATATATATTAAATATTAACTTTTTATTTAAAAATAAGTTAATAATTCACATATAATTACTAAAATTTGATATAATCTCTTTAAAACTTTATTTTTATTATTTTATTATTTTATATATTATATATTATAATTAATTTAATTTAATTTAATGTATACATACCTATTTTTTTATTGAAATCGAATTAATGAAAATAGAATCAACTGATTCCAATTTCGATTCTGATAGTTTGTAAGATAAAAAATAAATTCTAAATTTGTTAATTTTTATTAAAATCGATTCGAAATATCAAAATATCGGATTCTGTTACACCCACCCCTGCTTCGATTCTTCTCCATTGTATTACTTTGATGGCTGCCGGTTTATACGTGAATGGATGCACAAACAGAAACTTAGATGAACCACAAATGGAGGGAGCTCAACCTAGAAGAATCCTAGTAATCCTTTTGCTAGAATTATATTGAACTAAGTATGTCATCAATTAGCATTGCTTATAAACATGTTTTCTTTATTTTGCTTCATCGAAGACCATTAGCATTGCTTCATTGTGCCCAATTTGCTCATCTCTAGTTTGTGTATTACCAAAACAACAAAATTTTCACTCATTACATATATACATTATGTCCAATTTCTTATCTCTTATTATTTATTGATCTGACAAATATAAATAGATAGTATCTAACCTGCGTAAGCAGAGTGGCATGAAAGAAATTCTGTACTCATACTTTTCGCGAAAAATAAAAAAAATAGAAAGGTGAGCATTGTTTTATTCATTTCCAGGGATTGTAATGTTTTTCTTGTATTGTACTAAAAGGGAGTGTACATAAAGCATGGCATCTAGGTGAACCATGTATGTAGTATTGAGATACGTGTAACATTTTCGTTTGAAAATATGTTAAGAGATAAAAATAGCAGACTATCAACAATATTGATTAACTATTTTTTAGAGAGATTGAATCAAAAGAATTTTGAAATTAAACATACTATTTTAAGAGTTAGCCAATGATACGTGATCTTTTGTAGAGACTACTAATTAGCACGATTTTTGTGTCAGTTAACTAATTTAGTCGTTAAATTTGATATTAACGTATTAACCCAGTCAGAAGATTCATCATGACTTGTCCAAGTGTATGATATTTACATTTGATATTACCGACTTGGATCAATTAGATTTGATATTGAATGAGGTTTTAATAATTCAAAACTTATTTTTTGAGTTAGAAATTCCCTTTTTCACTCATTTAGGCCCGTCTGGGGTATTTTGGTTTATTTGATTAGTTTTGTTTTTATTTGGTTTATTCGACATATTTGCTTATTAATTAGTCTTTTGGTTTGGAAAATTCATTTTTTAATATTTTATTATCTAAAATTATTTTTTAAGTTAGAAAAATTATGTTTAACTGGTTTGACCAGATTTTTAATAATTTTAAATTTATATTATTATAATTTTATTTTCTTGCGTTCCTTTAAGTGTATTTTATTATCTAATATTATATAGTAATAATATAAAATAATAATATAATTTTATTTGTGTACAAGCACATGGTTGGGCATAGAAAATGCCATTGAAATCGAATTAATCCCTGATAGGCATGAAAATATCTTTCCCCGGTAATTTTCCTCATTTAATTCAAGGATAAATTTTGGGATGACCTCTTATTGAATTAATGGGAGATACCTCCCTTTTTAGATGGAGTTTAATACTTCTTACGTTGGGGAGCGGGTCTATAGGAGATGAGAGTATGCCCATTTCCCTGTTCGGAATCAAACACATGTACATCAACAAAGGGGTAACGAAGGTTTATAGGGTGTTTGGTAGCGCTTTTAAATTTAAGATAACTTCATTTTTGAAGTCAAGATTGAAAGACTTCTCAATTTTGTTTTTAAAATCAAAATAGTCCAATTTTTGTGTTTGGCAAAACTGTCACAATTTTTAAAAATTAGATAGTAGTGTTTGGTTATGACTTTAAAATCAAAAGATTTGTGTCGGCGCCGGTCCCCACCCCATGTGTCGCCGCCGGTGCCGGCCCCCATGCGTTCCCGGCGGCCGTCGCGGGGAGCTTTGTGCCGGTGCCGTCTCGTAGGCGTCCCCATGCGTTCCCTGCCGCCGCCCCCCCTGCGGAACGGCCAGGTGTGTGGCCTCCCCGCACGCTGTGGGCGCAATGGCGGGCTGCTGTCGAGGGAGACGCCTGGACGGGGGTGACGGAGATGCCGCGGGAGATGCTGGGACGTAGGAGACGGGTGAGAGAAAACGTGCGTCCACATCTCTCTTAAAAATAAAACAACTCCTTCCTTGTTTTATTTCTAAGAGAGTTATTAGGAATAGAACTCTTTGTTTCCAAAAAAAAAGGAGCGGGAAGAAGACGTAACCAAACACCTCTCTTTCCCTATTTTCAAATTTTAGGTAAAAAAAGGGAAAAAAATGATACCAAACACCCTATTATGCATAATTAGAGAGTGGGTGACGAAGCCAACCATCAACAAAGGGGATCAGGGTTAGGAGTGTCAAATAGGTTGGGCTTATCTCTAAACCCATTGACAGGCCCACGATGAGTTGAGTTGAGTATGGGCTGCTATTTCTGGCCCGTTGGGCTGGAGTTACTTCCGCTAAGAAGCCCATCGGACTGAATGAGCTTGGGTGAAGTGCCCCATGTAAGCTATTTGGTGAGATAGTGATAAAAAAGATTAATCAAGGAAGTTAAACGTGGAGTCAACACCGTGCTTATAGACCCGAACGGTTTACCGTTATCAGCAAGATCATAAGAACTTTAAACATAATTGGTTCAACATAAAATTAAATTAATTTTTAGAATATTTTTTTTAAAATTTTGCGAACACAAAGTTCAAAATATTTTCTGATAAATTAAAATTAATTATTAAAAAAACTTTTAAATTTTTTACTTTTAGGTAGTTCCAAATAAATTTTAATTGAAAAGACCATGTTACTGCAAATTGAAATTTAGTTAGATTTATATTTACAAACAAATAATTAGTATATTAAAATAACACATTGAATCATTCTTTTGTCAATTTGTTTCGAATCACCGTGTTGTGCATTTTCAAAAGACTTTGTGACACATTGTTTATTTTAACTTTGTAATGGTAAAAATTCAAAATAATCAAAAACTTTTGATGAAGTCGCTTCTTCTCAAAATTTTAAAGATTTCAATTAAGAGAAAATTATTTTTCACTCATAAAAAATAAACTAAAATTTTAATCTGTTCACTGAATATATTTGATTTCAAGGATAAAAGATTGGGGTTAGATCAGCTAGGATCAATCAAGATTGGTTCAGAATCAAATTTAATTATAAAATTAATAGTAAATTAAAAAAAACCATTTTCAACAAAATTTTATTTTAACTGATTATAGTTTTTGTTTCAATATTTTTAAGTATCTAGCATCTCATATGATATAAAAATATTCAAAATATAATTTTAAAAAAAATTAAAAAATATTAAACATAAGAAAAATACAAAAAAATAATGTAGCCGGCCTACCAGTTCAACATCTGTTGCAACTAGAGCAATCGACACTTGAGTTTCTGATGAAAATGTTTTACATGCAATTAGTTTTTCAAAGAATGGGAATTTCATATATTTTGTTTTGTAGACCTAAAAACAGTTTTTTTTCAAAGTACTTTCATCTGTTTGATTGGATGTAACAAATATTTTAGAATTTAATTGTTAACCTTTTTCTTTAATGGTCATGAATAAAATTAATTAATTTAAAATTGAAATAATTATATCTTTCATTGATGCCTAAGTTTGTAAATAATTTTTTAAATTGTATCATAAATTATGTATTCTAACATAATTGATACTTTATTATATTGAAATTTATCATGGCTTCTTTCATATTAAGGGTCCATAAGGTTGCATGTAAAATAAATTTGTGTTACATGAATTTAGTTTTTCACGGAAAAATATATCTGAATATCCCATTTGGTATGCTTAAAATAATTATTTTAAAAATTTTACTTTTTTGTTTTTTGCATTATATCATGTATAAATATAGTTTCTAAAAACAATATTAATATTTTATGTAATATTTATTTTCTAAGAATAGTAAATACATTAATTAATATAATTCATTTTCATAATGTAGGGTGGGCGTTGCTTGCTGCATTGTTACAAAAACATAATATCTAGGTAAAGGGGTGCAATGATCATATCCACGTGATGGTCTAGTGATAACTCCGGAGCAAATGGACCAATGGGCTTGGTGGGTTGAAAGTTCATTCATATCATTTTAAATGGGCTTGTCTTGGGTATAGCTTTTCCTTATTGGGTTGAAGTGGGCTTGGGCAAGGCCAGCCCATGCCTATCAATTGACACTCCTAGTTATGGCACCCTCCACCCCATTCTAGTGGGTTTTACCAACTCTTTTCATCACTTTTGTTTATCAAATATTGATGGGTCCATCACCATCATTGGCAAGATGTGTTAGGGGTATTAGGCATGGTTCACCGGGTCGAGTCGGGTCACTTGTCCCGGTTGGATTTTTAGCTCATTAGCTTGGTTGTGACCTAGTGTTGGAGCCAAGCCAAGTCATGTTACCCAAAGACCCAATTGAGACCACACCCGACCCAATCACCAGCAGCTAATTAACCATCGTGGGGGTGTTTTAAACACCTCCAAGGTCACTTGAGAGTCTATATAAGGTCCCTAAGAGGCCTTCTCTTCCACTCACATCCCTCTCACTCTCTCTAAGCTCTCTTCTCACTCTAAAAACACGATCTCTCTCAAGTGTTTAAATAGTGTATTTTCTCTCTCTAAATTGTTTCAAGATTGTTCATTTTACATTTCATTTCAAGACTTATTAAAGATTAAATTTTGTTTACTTGTGTTACTAACCCCCTTTTTAAGTGTCATTTATCATTTTTAAACTTGTTTCAACATGTCTTCTCTAAGTCACGACACTCAAACTTCTGACATGGCCTACAATGATTTGAGTTGGCTACATATCAACTTAATTTGTATGGTGGAAAGAAAAGTTCAATGTAAGTATTGTAAAAGAATAATATATAGGAGAATTTATTGGTTGAAGCATCACCTCGCTAGCATGAAAGGCAACATTGTCCCATGCATAGGGACTCCACCAGAGTTAAGAGCCCAATTCCATAGACATTTACAAGCAATGAAATAGGCAAAGGGGGCTTCAAAGTGGCATAAGGATGCCATCCAGAAATAAATTTTCAAACCTACAAGGCATTAAATTTACATATACGGGACCGTAGAAGAGCGCACGACATATCTTCAAGAAGAAAGTTTCGATGATAGTACGTTGCCATTAAGATTTACTAAATCATACCAATGTCTCTATGATATAAATATTTAACCATTATAGTTAAAAGTAGATAACTTGATATGGGTGGCGGAAGCATGTCACAAGTCATTTGTGAATAAAGATATATATCGCCATACCTACCTATTCATGGGCCAAGATTTGGGAAGCGAGAGTGGACACAAAATTGGGAGTGAATTAAACAACTGAGAAGAAGAGGAGGAGATCTACAATCACACATGAGATGATGACCCAACAGTAGGTCCCGTGGATCCTATCATCACATGCTTATAGAAAAAGCAATACCATTGTAACGACAATGAAAAATTTACATATATGCAAGGAAAAAATTGGACATGCAACGTCAAGATGATTTTTCCATAGTAGCATACTAATGAACACTACAAAGGGGTCGTATTACGAATTTATGATCCACACCATAGCTAATGTCGGTAGAAAAGTACCTAGACCCACTCCATAGAAAGTATACAACACTTATCTTCCCATATAGGTGAAATAAATACATCAATGCATTCGAACATAATTTGACAACAAAGAGAATGCTCATTGATGACGAATGGCTAGAAAAGCCACTAAGTTTTATTTTTCAAATTTATTACATACTAATCTTTTAAAACATCAAATTTTAAGACCTTTGCATGACCTTCTTTTTAATAGGTAAAACTAGGAAGACATTGATTAACTTTCTATTATACTATCAAGCCAGGACCATCTTTTGGAAGTTTGTGAACACATTCAGAAAAATAAAGAATGCAAACAATTTATTTAAATTAATTGATAGAGTAGTCGAAGAGATATGAGATGATTCGGTTGTCCAAGTAATAATGGATAGTGATGATGGTCAAGAGACCAATTCTCTAGATTTGATGTTAGAAGATATATGCAAGAATCCACAAATTGACCATGTAGTTAATTCAATCCAATTAATATCATCATTTATCTACAATCATAACTTTATCCTGAACTTAATGAGAGGGCAAATGAAGGGCTGAGAGCTCCTATAATTAAGTGCAACTAAGTTCATCTCTCATTACATTTTCTTAGAGAGTTTATGCCCTCTTTGGTTGTATTTTTAAAAAAGAAGTACTCCTTTTTTTAAAAACAAGATAGTCTTGTATCTCAAATTTAATTTTAAAATTAGAGAAATACGATACTTACATATTTGGCAAAAGAGTTTCACTTTTTAAAAAATATGGAACGATGTTTGTTTGGAAAAGAGTAGAAGACGGGGATGCACACCGTGGAAGAAAAGGATACACACCACCATGATGTCGAGTTCATCTACATGAGGGTGGCAGTGTCGACAGCGGCAACGACAACTAGAGAGTGAGCTTGAATGGGGTGGCGGAGACTGAGGACAGCGGCATCCTGCATCTCACCAATGAGCCCAGCGGTATATATTCCTTTCCAGAAGAACATGATAGGGCCATCCACTGCCGAGCTCCGGCCTTTTTCTGAGATCTACCCCCCTCTTCTTCCGCCGCCGACCACCCACCACTCTCGACAGAGATGGAGTGGACCAGCGCCGGTGGGTCGACGAACACCCTTTTCTTCTTCTCCGGCGGCGGCAGTCGCTCCCTCCCTTTCTTCCTCGCCTTCTTCATCTCATTCGCTTTGGTCCTCCTGGGCGGCCACGGTGCGGAGGGCTATGAGAACTACACAGTGGGGGACGACCTCGGGTGGTATGACAACCTCATGGTGCCCGCAGTAAATTACCGTTTCCCCTTTTTCCTTCAAACCCGACCAAGAGATGTTGTGCACATCCCGCCCGCAGACTCTCGCCTCCAGCGTCTATCTCAAAAAGAAAACAAGTCCGACGTTGTTTTGTTTTCAAAGGAGCTTTAAGAAGAAGTATGTAGTGTTTTTAAAAATGAAGAAGAACTAAAAAAACGTAACCAAACACCTTATCTTCTTTATTTTTAAAATTTTGGTTAAAAGGAGATAAAAAGTGTAACCAAACACCCTATTAATGTAGCAGAGGTATTCTTTTACCTAGATGATAGTTTCGCCAGGATGTTATAGTTAAATTGCTAGGACTACTCCTTCGAATAAGAGGAAAGAAAGAAAAGTTGAGGAGACATTAGAGTGTGGAGATTTTTGGCAAATTGTAAAGAAGACCATTCAAATAATGCAACCCTTATTCAAAGCTTTTAAATAGTAGATAGAGATAGGAAGACAAACACATGCTACCTCTATGATGCACTAGAGTGAGTGAAAAATGAAGTAATAAAGACAGTGTTGAACTTCAAAAAATGGTGGGATATCATTGACCATCGGTGGGAACAAAAGTTGTATGATCCAATACATATAACATGTACTTTCTTTGTCATTAAACTTAATCATGTATCTCTAACATATTGTTCTGCTCTGTACTATCATGTATATGCTGCCAAGTCATATTTTTCCTTCAAGTCACTCAATAAGATTATAGATAGTGTGAAATCAGTCATCTATTGAATGCTCAAAGATGACAATCAATTAATTATAACATACAACAAGATGTATGACTATACAATTAGGGTATTGTAAGAAATCATACCAAAGTAACAGAAGCGTTTGATTCCTTAAAATTTATGGTAGCAGTCTTAATCAGAATCAAACAACATTACCTAGAACTGGATTCAAACCAAATCTAAAATACCTTCACAGGATTCAATCAATCCCTCTAGGTAGAAGAAGAATGAGCATTCGCTTGCTCTCCAAGTCATTTAAGTGCATGATCTGTAGTAGTATCCACATGAACCTCCTCGCGAGATCTCCTATACATTGGACCTTCTGACCCATCTCAGACGGAGTTCCACCATGTATCAGTGACCTTTGGGGTGGGAGAAAGAGTATGAGGAGGCTGACCATGAAATTGACATCTTTGATTTGATAAAATTTGGCCAAATTCACTACTATTTATAAAAATTAAATTTTTTCATAAAAATTTCTCAATTTCTATAAATTACACATGTGACCCCATACTTACAGATCAGTCCTTATGTATGTGACCTACTAGATTCAATAGTTTATTTTATTGAAACCTAATTAAATAACAACTTACTTTAAATTAACTTTGTTATCTAATAATAGATTTAATGACTTTTTACTCATAAAGAGTACAAGTCACATTCCATGAGATGATCTCATCTCTATTGAGTCTTTTCGTTATTAGTTGCTTCATGGATATAAACTCTCATCCATCCATCTATTGCCTTGATTAGCTAGAGCCTAGAGATATGGCACTAACTGTTAACCTCTTAGTATACTCACTCAAACTCTGGGATCTTGTACTCAGAATGATATCAATTGAAAAACATTTTTCAATTATCCTCTCTATCATAGCCAAAAATTTTAGAGTACTATTCCATAGGTATTTACTCACACTTATCGAAAATGATCAATCTTTTATTATCTACTCAATTATCTTCATTAGGTTTTCTTTGTACTCTATTTATTAATGATCATCCTCTCGATAATCTATAAGTCAATAGTTAAAGCACTAGGTATACCCGATAAGACATTTTTGGCAACTTATGTCAAAAGTCCAATCATGGTGATAGAGAACCCTGATAGACAATTAAGTAAGATACCATTCATAGTTTACAATTAAGTCAATTTAGTGAACTCATTCCACTAACGATCACATATATGCATATCTTATGGGGTGTTTGGTTGCATGATAATTTTTTGTACATTTTCATGATAAAAAATTGTATTAAAATAAAAAGTGAACCAACTCTTGACATAAAATTATTATGTTTGGAGGGATGTGATAACAAAAAAGAGTAACCATCATACTTGACCAAACAAAGTGGGGGACCACAAGAAAACAGAAAGAGGTGAGACCCTCTTTTTTGTTTAAGAAGAAAATCACTTTCAAAACATAAATTTGTCATGGTTGCCAAACACCTCTTTTAACAAGTTTTTTTATAATTTTTAAAAATTATAAAAAATCTCTATTATCATGTAACCAAACACTCCATAAATGTCTCCACGCTAATAATCAATGAGATCAGTCATCCTCATCATATGAGAAAATATCACATACATTAATCTATCTGAATTCTTAAAGTTTCATCTCAAAAATCTTATAACTAGAAATATTTAGATCATATACCTCTAAATGATTGATCTCATTATCATGATATCATCATGATTCGATCATCATTACATGCGATTAAAGACTTTATTACAATATACACATCTAATAAGAGCTAGTAAGGAAAATATGTTTATTTTAAGAAATGTTTAATCATATCAAATATGATTAGCTTGAACCACATTCATTTTAACATGTAGTCTACTTAGGGACATCAAGTGTGCAATAAGCATTTATGCTCCAAGGTCTTGTTATGTACTAGCTGATCTTTATTTTTGTAATTTAGATGATTAACTAATTCTAATTAATCTTCTAACATACAATGTTACAATACAATTACTGGTGGATGAAATGACAATATACCAGGATATGAAGACTTGACAGATTTTGCAATAAGATTCCTAAGCCAAACTATATTAGCTTTGGAATATGAAAGAAAATGGTCAATGTTCAACCCAATTCATAGAAAATAGAGAAATAAGCTGACGTTAAGAAGGTCATAGTTTTTGGTGTATTGTCATTACAACATGAGATTGAAGTTGAAGCATTTGGAAAGGATAAGAGAGAAACAAAGATGAAGAGAGGAAGTGTATGGACAACGAAGTGAGACAGTGACTATACAAGATGCTGACATGAATTTGTATGAGATCTTCAACGAGTATAATGCGTTGTTGGTGAACGATTGAGAAGAATTAGATGAACCAGACTTCAACCTAAAAGATTGAGAATGGGTTCAAGGAGAACTCGACAATGTACCACTAGTTGATAAATTCTGTATTCATCCAACGGTGGCAAAGATAGAAGATCGGATAATATTCTTGCCAAGGTAAGAAATCTAAGAGTAAATGTAAACATGTTGTAAGTGATTATTTCAACCTTATAGATATAGAAGTAGTTGACAAGATGCGAGAAGATACGCCCAAGTTGAACATCAGAGTTCAATACCAAACATTGAAATATTCAATGTCTGAGCGTAGTAGTGGAAGGTTTGATGACAATGGAGTAACAATCCCAAACACGAATAGAATTAAGGCATAATCACAACCTCAACGGATACAATTCACATGAGAGGAGCAATATATGCATGTCATCCCAAATGAAGACATGGTGTGCAGACACAAGGAAGAGAATACACACAATGAGATCGATGCCAACACTTGGGGGCATTGTCATACGGAGAAGTTCAATTATCTTAAGACTCATGCTTTCCTAGTTATGATCAAGAGACTTATGGGATGACTCAACCTAATTATGAATCCTCATTAGACACATTCACCTATATAGAAAATAAGGTTGATCTTAGAGATCTTACCCTATAGTGATCAAGAGTAGGAGTGGATAGTGGTATATGGTATTAATATTTTTTTCATTTATAACCACATGTGCTTTTCCTAAATGACTTAGATTGAGCATCCTCATTATGTAAAAAAACAACAATATGTAAGATTTAAATAAAAATAAATAGGTTTTTAGTCATATTCCCTATTTTTATTTTTAACATTTTTATCATTTTTTAATATTTTAAAAATAAAATTTGAACTTGGTTAGACCAACTTATGGGGTGTTTGGTTGCATGATAATGAAGGTTTTTGTTTTAATTTTTAAAAATTGTAAGAAAACTTGTTAAAAGAGGTGTTTGGTAACCATGACAATTTTATGTTTTAAAAGTGATTTTATTCTTAAACAAAAAAAGAGGGTCCCGCCTCTTTCTTTTTTCTTGTGGTCCCCCACTTTGTTTGGTCATGTGTGGTAGTTACTCTTTTTTTGTAATCACATCCCTTCAAACATGATAATTTTATGTCATGAGTTGGTTCACTTTTTATTTTAATATAATTTTTTATCATGAAAATGTACAAAAAATTATCATGCAACCAAACACCCTATTAACCTTGACCCGCAGCCCAGTCTTCCTTAGTATTAGGTTCCCTCGCAATAGTTGTTTTCACATGCCCCTTCTGTCAACATGTTTGTGAGACAAGACGAGTGCATGACGGGTTGAAGGTGAGGTGTAGAGCTACTTTGCGGTGGTCAGAAGGTCATTGACAGAATTATTCTTTAGCCAAGTCACATATAAATGAAAAAGTCTTAAAGTTGGACAACACCACCTCCTTTTAGGCATGTTACTAAAATTTCTTTTTATTTTTACAATTTCACTTTCAAACAATTTATTTTTCTCCTTAAAACATAATTTATTTTCCAAATTATTCATTAACATGTAAAAAAATTGTCTTATAAGACTTTTCATATATATTCTCAAAGACAATCTCTAATGTTCAGAGGTAATTGTAGAAAGTTCAGAATTTAACTCCCTCACTCACATCAGTGTACATATTTCTCAATCATACTAGATTGAACTATTGATCATATATACTAATAAGTCTAACAAGCAACCTACACACATGATTAATTCCAATAATGAAAGCATTCACTCATAAAAAAAGACTTCTTCACACACACCAATTTTCTCAAAGTAACAATTTCAAGAAAGATGTATCAATCAAACTAAAGTGAATCAACAAGAATAAACAATATTAATTTGTAGTACTCATAATATTGAGTTGATGGGGGGGGTTTGTATGATTAATATTTACGAGACATTAATTTCTTTCCACCTTGCACCTTGGAGGTTAGAACTTGGAGAGAAAACCACTAGAAATGTTGAACAAGAAAACCATCTTAGAATTCTGATCTATTTTTTTTATACAATTACAATTCCTTTCAACGATTATTTTGAATAGATTTTATATACTAGGACCATATCTCACCATCGATTATCTTGAAATTTTGCTTGGAAATAGGGGTGGCAATGGGCCAGGCCGGCCCACGGGTTCGCGGGCTGGGCCGGCTACGGGTCATTTGACGGGCCAAAGATTTTGGCCCGCCGGCTTTAGTCGGGCCGACATACGGGCCGAAGCGGGCCAATGCGGGCTAAAACGGGCCAAATAACTTTTACTTTTTTTTGTCAAAAATATCATTTTTACTATTAAAAATATATTTTAATTAAATTAGTATTAATTTTATAATGTTATCTTAAATAATTAAATTTATCATATTTAATAAATATTTATTTATAAAATATATAGTTGGGCCGGGCCGGGTCGAGTCGGGCCAAGTTAATAATTTTTGCGGGCCGGGTCGGGCCGGGCCAACAATGTAGTGCGGGCCGGGTTGGGCCGGGCCAATATATTTTGGACCGGGCCCGGCCCGGCCCGAGGTCGGCCCGCTTAGGCCGGGCCCGGCCCATTGACACCCCTACTTGGAAATCCCTAAATATGATAATCCCTAAATATGATATGTTCTTCACAGTTATTGTTCGACGGATACATATATAGTAATATGGTTGATATAGTTTTACGTAAAACATCTAATTTTTATCTCAACTTTGCCCCTTTAGATATAATATTTGAGATAATATTTGCTAACATAATAAAATACCATTATAATTATAAAATATTATTTTTGTTTTCATCAAAAATCAGAAGAAAATATCTTAACAAACTCGAGAGATCTTGTTGGCTGACCCACTAGCAAATAGCCCTACCTCTGATTAGGGTACTCCTCATGAAATCTCCCTACTCTCGTAGATTAATTATTTTGGGGGTTGCTTGAGGCAATCCTCAATTAGGGAAATCCTCATAAACTCCTCCATGTACAGCCAGTTCTCACGTATCTCCTTGGTCCTTCGACCCCAAGTAGGTAAGAGCATATAGCAGTAGAGAAATATATATCCAACTAAGATGAAGCGACAATAATTTGATGCCACCAAGCTGAATTTCACAATCGCTCGCACGGCATGTGTCAGAAATATACCGAAGTTAAAATAGGAGAATAAAATTTCAAAACGTAGAAGAACAAATATAAATTCCAAACCAAACACTAGCATTAAACAAATAATCAACATCCAGACTCTCCAACCCTCTTTATTTTCAAAAGAGAATAACAGGTTGAAATCATGAGAAAAACGATCCCCTAAGCTCGATTTGTTTCATGAGAAAAAGATTGTGATATATGTCGTTTAAGCAGCAAGTATAGATGGATAGCGATAACATGGAGCAGCACGAGTAAGGAGGACGAGAAGAGCTAGAAAAGCTGGGAGGATAGCAACATACATCACAGGATAGGGTCGGACTGGTTGTTCCCAAACCTCATCATCCTATCCTACCTGGAATGATAGCTTCGGTGGTTCTTCTTAGCGGCGTTGTTGCCGCCGGATCCGGCCATCATCTTCTTGAACTCCTGAAAATTGACGCAGCCGTCGCCGTCGACGTCGACGGAGCTGATCATGCGCGTGCAGTCTCGGAGAGAGCACTTATCCCCCAGCCGCTTCAGCACCTGGTGGAGCTCCCGCGCAGAGATCCTCCCGTCCCCGTTCAGATCGTACAGGCGGAACGCCTCCTTCAGCTCCTTCTCCACATCCACCGCCGCCCCGCCCCCGGTTACGCCCCCTCCTCCCCGGTGGAAGGTGACGAACTCGGCCAGGTCAATGTAGCCGTCGCCGTCCGCATCCATCTCCTCCATCATCTGGCGGACCTCATCGGCGGCGGCGGGGCCGTCCGAGCCGGAGAGGGCGCGGACGACGTCGGCTAGCTCGGAGGCAGAGATCTTGCCGTCGCCGTTGGCGTCGAAGTGGCGGAACACTCTCTCCACCTCGTCGGCCTTGCCCCGCGGCGCGGCGGCACCACTCCCCGTTGCGGAGACGTCCATGGGAGTGCGACTGCAGCGAGCGCCGCGCCCGCTCTCTCCCCCCCTCTATGTATCCGCCGTCCCGTGAACAAGTTGGGGGGATGTCTATTGCCGAGTCGCCGCCCGGTGACGTCGGGACTGCGCATTTAATACCTGCAACATTTCGCGCCGTTGCTTGCCGTAAGGGTTATCGTATCGGATTGGACGGACTCCGGCGCATCCTCAGCATACGACCACGTGTCACGTAGTCATTGGAGTTACGTACCGATCTCGGGGTGGGCCGGATTCCAGAAATACCCGGTTGGGAGATTCCACGAGCCGTTTCCGTGATTCGGTTTTCACGCGGTTTTGGAACGCGTGGGAAGACCGACACGTGGGCGTGGTCAGATTGGGGGATTGGGGTGGTGCGGGGACGCTGCCAGGCGGGTGAGGGGGGTGGCCTGTTCGATCCCCCCACCGTTCGGTTTCGCCATCTTTTTAATTGTTTGGTAGGGTGTTTGAATATAATTTTTCTTCTTGAATTGATTTGATTTTAAAAATTATTCTGTGATTTGCGATAATATAAAAATTAAGGTTTGAAAATTATTTAAGATACATGTTTGACAAAAATAACAAAAATATTTAAGATACACGGTAACCGAAAGAATATGGAGATGAGAAGGTGGATAAAGACATGTTCCCGCGTCTTGTCCTCCCTTCCGGGCGGGTCTGTTTGGTTAAACGCCGGTCAAACTCCAATTTTACAGAAGAGCTGCTGCAGAGTGCTGAGTCTAATGTTCTCTCTCTCTCTCTCTCTTTAACACAACCAACAGAATAAATTAAATATTAAGTTTAAATTAATAATATTTATTAATAAATAATGTAATTTAAAAATAAATTTTTTATTAAAATTTATCACTAAAATAAATTATAGTGATTAAGGTATTAACTATTCTAAAAAATTAAAAGTTATAATGATAAATTTATTTTTATAAATTTTGTTTATATACATGAAAAACTTTGTAATCAAAATATTAAAATATAAAATGATACAAAAAATCAAAGTTTTTAAGAAATTTATTTTAAACGTATCAAATGGGATATTTAGAACTTATTTTTTAAAAAAGTAAATTCAAGTAAAAAATTTTATTATATTTTTTTATATACAAACAAATATACCCTTAATATAAAAAATCCATAATAAATTGTAATATATGTATTAAAGTGTCAATTACATTAGAATAAGTAAGTTATGGCATAACATAAAAATAATATTTACAAATTTAGATATCAACAGGATACATAATATTAGAATTTTAGAATTAAGTAATTTGTGTTTATGATCTGTTGACACCCATTTTTTTCAAGCAATAAAGGATCATCAGGTTCAAGGATTTCCGAATGCTTAAAGTTTGTTGGCTATTGACAGCTTTCAGACGATAGGCATATGATTCAAATAAAGAAAATTGTACAATGGTTACCCTATGGATACTGTTAGCTACGTACTTATGCTGAAGACAGTCAATCCAATGCCTAAACAAACAAACAAAGAGGGTGGTCTACCCCATAATAGCTTGTGGAAATTACCTTCAAGTCAGGACACAGAGATGGGATGCTACTCAGAATTGCGTACAGTCAGCTCAAACTGGAGAGGGGTAACATACGCTACAGGTCTGGTGGCCTATTGAAAAGGCCTTGAACAAATCCGGTCAATGTGGAGAATGTTGGGAAAAGGAGGGTCTGGATAGTAAAAATGGATTATTACGGCTGGAGATTAGCAATGACGAGTCAGTTGGAGAAAAAAAAAATTTACGGTGGCAGAATCTATCTCCCGCGCTGGCTCGGACTCACCGAGGGGAAGGAGTCCTACGGGCAGGAGGAACTGCCTAAACAAGCCTATCAGGGTCGTTTCATATGTCCCAAGTTGTTTTGAGTCCTTCACGGACCAGGATACCACTTTACGGACGGTATTCAATCGCAAGAAAGAGTCCGACGCGGTTGGGGGGGATCAAGCTCCCACGTTTTTAGCCTTCTGAGTCCGGCTCAAAGCAGGAAACACACCGTTCAGCAAGTCTCCTAATGGAGGAAGAGGGGGGGGCGTAATCTTACTCTACGTGGCAGAGAGAGTTGGAGCAGAAAATGGAAGCTAACCCCGCAAATTCGGGACCGTTCCGAGTCCAGCCCGAGGGCAGAGGCCTTGTTCGCGCGGAAGAAAAAAAGGGGGACCGGACATTGGAGCTGCCGTGAGTTCGATCAACAGAAGAAGGGGAGAGACTGCGAGACAACAGAGAATGAAGGACGAGGTTTACCTCTTCCAGGTGCACCGTCGGGGCCTTCTCCTTCTTCCCACGCCGCCAGCGAAGCCCCCTCTTCTGCTTGACGACGCTAGCGGATCCGCTTTCCTCCACTCGTGCCGCCGTCGAGCTCCCGTTCCTCTTCCGGTGCGGATGTCAGGCCTCTAGCCTTCCTTGCGCAGTGCCGCCGGCAAGGTCCTCTTCTTCTCCTGCCGTTGGGATCCCGTCGCCGGAGTTCTACCGTCGCCACTGTCGTCGGGAGGCTTGTCTGCCGTCGCCGCTATCCGTCGGATGAAGGAGAAGGAGGGGCGGGAGTTATTTTTTTTTAGGACATATGTCCACGGCGGACATATGAACATGGCATGGGGGCCCGCGCGAGGAGAAGCCGCGCTGCGTGAGGTGCCGCGAGGAGAGCCTCTGCGCGGGATTATTGACCCACGGGTCAACTAAAGTGGTGGGGCCCACCAGAAAAAAATGTGAGAAAAAAAGGGGAAGAGAGGCAGCGGCGAGGCCCATTGAGGAAGCCGCGGCGGTGGGCCTTCGGGGCCCAAGTACTCCCGTGGAGGAAGTAGAGAAAAAAAAGAAGAAATTTCTTTTAAAACAAACCCTTCAATTTAAACTAAATAAAAATACACTAATTAATTCAACAAACCGAGGCAAGTATAAGGCCGGTTCTAAACTCACCTCATGGCTTCGGCATAACTTAAAAGAATTCAAAACAATTGGGAAACCAGGAGGCCGGTTCTAAACTCACCTCCTGACCCATGATTAATTTCAAAAATAATAATAAAACAAACAGTCAATTTAAATTAAATAAAAATTTATTTAATTCAAACAAACCGAGGCAAACATAACGCCGGTTCTAAACCCACCTCATGGCTTCGGCTCAACTTAAAAGAATTCAAAACAAAGGAAAACCAGGAGGCCGGTTCTAAACCCACCTCCTAACCCTCTTCTTAAGGTAGACATCCAAAGGTCTATAAAACAGACCCCAATGTCTTACCTGTTTGACAAACAGTTCATCAATCCATGAAGGAGTTTGAGGATCGACATGAGCTATTTTCCCACAAGTCTATCAAAGACCGGGACATGCTCAATCTCAAGATATTGAACAAATTTCAAGATGCCTATTAAAGGCTGGGACATGTTCAAGACAACAAACTCAAGTTGATCAGAAGACCGACAGATGCTTGATTCCAAAATGAATGTCATTTCAAACAATGTGGAGATTATGTTCGGTGCAAATTCAATGGAAAAGGGAGTTCAATGACCTCATGAAATGTTCGGAATGCAAACATAAAAATGTTAATTGAATGTTCAAATCAAGGGGGAAATCTGTAATTTAAAAACCTGAAAACCGTAAAAAGTTTCTGAACCTGAAATAAAGGACCTCTGAACTTGAAATACACAAGGTCTGCAATATAAAAATCTGAAATTTGAATGTGCAGGTGTGCACGAAATCCAGAAACTGAAAATCTGAATACCCCATAAAATTTGAAATCTGAATTTATGTGAATAAACCATTTCAAACTCTGAAGTCTAAAAATCTTAAGAGTTCCTAAACCTGGAATCTGCAGGAGATCCAAAAATCTGAACTTCACAAGAAATTCTGAACCTGTAAAAATACGAAATCTGTTAAAACTGCAAAATTACAGAACCAGAGGTCTAAGACTTGAAACTGGAATTTAAAACAGAATCTGAAAAATCTGAAATCACCTCGGAAATTCAAAAGTCTAAAATCTGGAGTCTGGAAACTGGAATTTTTGAAATGTAAAAATCTGCAATTGAAACATCTGGAAATTAAAAATCTGAATGCACCATAAAATTTGGAATCTGAATTTAACCCATCTAAAAAAATCTAAAATTTGGAAACCTTTGAAATCTGAAATCTGAACAAACTTGAAGATAGCAAGCCAAAACCTGTAAAATTGCAGAATCCAGAATCTGGAAAATTTTAAGAATCTGCAGAATTTGAAATCTAAGGTCTGCCAAGTCTGAAATTCAAAATCAGATCACTTAAACCTGAAACCTGCAAATCTAAATCAAAAAATGCATGCACCGAACAGAATATGCAAGCTTTGCAGAAATCTAGAAAAATGATGAATCAACCCATCGGAAGAAGAATCCCGACCTGTTCAAATTAAACTCAGCAAAACAAACCTGTTTTAATCAAACTGAACTCAATCCCACGGATTGGATTCAATAACAAATTCCAAACCTGAAAGTTTAAAAGAAAACTAAATCTGAGTATAACAAGTTGGATCAAACCGAAATTCATCCCCAAGGTCCAGACAACTAATACACAATTAGTTTAAAACAAACAGAGGCTCTCAATCAAAATTCAACCAGAAGATAAAATGAATCAAATCACCTGAACTAAATCTGAATTCAAAAAACCGACACGTTTTAAGAAACTTGTAATTTAATCCAACTCACAACGATCACCTATCAAACTTAAATTAAAACCTAAAATCTGAAACCCAAATTCTAATTTAAGTCAAAACACACTCAAGCAAAACACAAACTCAATTAAAATAAAAAACAGAACTTGTGCCAAATAAAATATAAAAGAAATCAACATCTGAAGATAATCTTAATTTAAAACAATAACTCATAAAATAAAAGTCATAACAGAACTCTCGAATTAATTCACACTATATTCTTAATCAAAACTTGAATTAAATTCCGCCCGAATCCAATCAACCTGAATCAACTCTCAAATAAATCCAAGTCAAACTTAATCCAAATTAAGCAAACAAGCCAAAATTCGAGTAAATTCCAAACAAACCCAATCCAAACCTTAAAACAAATTAACTTTAACCAAACAAATCTAAAATAAACTGAAATTAAATCAATCCATAAACAATAAACCAAACTCAAATTAAATCTTAAAACAGACTGTCTCAAGCTCAAACCAAATTTAAATCAACAAACAAATCCAATTTGAATCAAACTTAAATAAATAAGAAACTCAAATTAATTCAATAAAAATAAACAGATCTAACTTCAACCCAAACCAAAAGCAATCAACAAATTGAATTCAACTCAAACTAAATTCAAACTAATTCAAACCAATTCAACTCAAGTCAATCAAACTCAAATTAAATTCAAAACATTTTAAGTGCTTGCATTCCGTCAATTTCATGGGGTTGTTTTCTCCTATGTGTGAATGTTTATTTTTGTGAATGTATTGTCTTCTACTTTCATGGATTGCTATGACGATTAATCAAGGGTTTTCGAGTAATCTCGATGTAATTAACGTCGGATCTTCGCACCATCCGACGGGGAGAGGTCAAAATAAATTTTCAAAGAACCTAACAACCTCAACATATAATTTTGACCCTAGTTAGTACTTTTATGGAATACCATCTATTTTCCTAAGAAGTCAATGCTAAGGTCTAATTCAAATCCAAATGGAAAATGAATTTCCAAAACTAAAATCTTTAAATCTTAGATTTTTGAGGTTACATCATGATCATTAAAGAAAAATTGAACAGTTGAGTGCTAAGTATTTTGAAAATTGTTTACATCCAACCAAACATACAAAATATTTTTAGAAAAACTATTTTCAAGTATATCAAACAAGAGATGTGTATATCCTTTTCTTTGAAAAATCAATTCCATGTAAAACATTCTCTCCACCTTTTATTTTACATCCAACCAAATGAACTCTAAGGCTACATTTGGTACGAGGATAACCATGAATAAGCCAGGTTTATCCCTAATCTTATGTTTGGTAGGTGAATAATTTTTATCTTATCCTGGGTTTATTTAATCTAGCTTATCCCTAAAAATAAGGTTAATGTCAAGGTTAAACTATCCCTTGTTTTCGGTGGGATAGGGCGGACGATTTGGGGATACGATACTGAACTGGTTCTCATGCAGCCGTGGTCTCGCGGCGGCGGCGGGGTTCTCGGCGGCGGTGGTCTCGCACAGTGGTGGGGTTCTCGGCGGCGGCGGTTCTCGCGCGGCGGTGGCGTTCTCGCGCGGTGGTGGTTCTCACCCGGCGGTGGCGTTCTCGATGGCGGTGGTTCTCGCGCGCCGGTGGCGTTCTCGCACGGCATGTGTGAGATTCTCGCGCGGCGGCATTCTCGCGCGGCAGCATTCTCGCGCGGTAGGTGTGGGTTCTCTCTCTCTCTCTCTCTCTCTCTCTCTCTCTCTCTTGGTTTCTCCCGTGCGAACCCCCCTCCGCAGTGCCTTCGCCCCCTTGCGCATGCGGCCCCTGCAGCTCACCCTCCGCCCCCCCCCCTCAGATCTGCCTTAGCCGCGCAGCGGCCAACTCTCGGCCGCGCAGCGCGTAGCCGCCCAAGCTTGTTAGTGGTTTTCAGTATCGGTACCGTACGATTCTTCGTTCTTCTCCTCATGCTTATTAGTTGGGCCATCCGCCCGTGTGGGAATCGTAAAACACGACTTGTTATCATCTACAGATTTCTGTAATTTTATTTCTAGTGATCTTGCTTCTTGGCTACCACGCTCTCTGCTTTTTTCGTGTCGAACTCTTCTCTTGGGAGTAGGGAATCATGGCTGCTGTGTTGAATTATAAGATCAATTTAGGTTTGGATTATCGGTTGGCGTTCTCGGAATGGAGAGGTTTTTAAGATGAATTTGGGTTTTGATTCTCGGTTGTTGTTCTTGGAATGGAGAGGTTGCATATTGGAAGTTTTTAGACACACGACTTGATAAAAGATTGCTTAAATCACAGGTACGCATTGCAATTCACGTCCCAGATAACAAGTTCTGTTAAGATACCAGAGAAGAAACCTGCTGCAGGACTTCACAGGTAACATGAACACAGACAGCAGGATTGAATTACCACTTGCACAGATGTCGGTATTTCTTTATGTTCATCATTCACAACTCTTTTAACTATATAATGCCACTGATTTACAATGATTGGCATCTTCCAGGGAAAACAATTGCGATATTCACAATGATAGTCCCTGAAAAATAGGATATTACTAGTACCAGGATACCAGGGAGTTGAAGTTCATGGGCAAGCAAGCTTCAACAATGAATATAAAAGAACATGAAAGAAACAAATAAATACCCTTAAAATTGCCTGTAATTGCATGCTACTCTGGAAAACACTAACTAGACTGGATGCCCTCATCACTCCCAAAAAAATTTTGTCAATAAGATAGATACCAGCAACCAGTGGGTGAGGATAACTCGGTAAGAAAGTCTTGCTATTTGTAGTTTGTGTACTTAACACAAAGATGGTGGTGTAGCCTTGAAGGAACCCAACTGTCACAACCCATCTTAGGCCCAAGCCAATTTAAAACACTTGGCCAAGTTAGGGCCCAACTAGTACATCTCCAGCATAGGCCAGAAACCCAAGTGAGAAGAATTTGGCCCAGTTAGGATGCAACCTACCCAACGGAGCAAATGAACTACTTTTTTCTACTTAGTCCACCTTTTTAAACAAGTTTTATTATAAAAAAATAGTTTTGTGAAGGAAGCATATTCTATCATGCAGCCAAACATCTTATATACAAGCTTTTTAATATCAAGAAGAAAAATAGTAACAGCATGTAATTGCTTAGTTCACACTGGAAACACATTCACGTAAAAATACATGTATGATATACGAGCCTTGGACATTACAAGTGATAATTCAGACTACAAGGTTCATGTAGATTAACTGTCACCCAAGGAAGGATCATAGATCGGGAGTGGATCAGTTCACTTTATTATTTTGCTAGCATATCTATAGTATACAGTCCTAGCATATCTATTGTTTCTAGCTTGGTAATGAATGAACTTTATTGTTATATTGTGAGTTACTCCTTGATTTGTTTAATTTTACTCCTTGGTTGCTTTTATTGTTATATTGTGAGTTACTTCATTTGTTAAACTCTATTATATCAATCATCACTAATGATATTTGTAAATTTTAAGTTGAATGGAATCATCAAAAGGCCGAATTGCTAATTGGAATCCAAATGCTGATCGTTTATTAGTCGATCTCCTTGCCGAACAAAGGTTAAGGAATGATGGATTTGCTAATGGTACATTTACCAAGGCTGCTTGGAAAGTTGTGGTGGAAAAATTTAATGAGGTTTATAGGGTGGGTTACAATTTAGCCAATCTCAAAAATCGATTCAAAAATTTGAAAATACTATATTGTCTTTATAAAGATTTGAAGTCAAAGTCTGGATGGGGTTGGGATGTATGGCGAAACCGTAAAGGATGGACATCTCAAAATGTTATGGCTTGTGTCAATTTTGACCTAATATTTACATATATTGTAGTTGGATGGGAGGGCTATGCATCATACATGAGAGTTTTAAGATGGGCAATTGAAAATGGATTTAATGTCCCGGAAGGTATCATGTTTTGTAAAATTATATATCAATTATCAACGTTATATAAATGTTGTACTTATTAATATTTTTTGTTTTAGGAAAATATTACTTGGTTGATGCAGGATATGCAAATACACATCAATACCTTGCGCCATATCGTGGCTATAGGTATCATCTTTCAACATACACAAGTCGTAGATCTCGAACTCGTTACAGAGATAGAGGGGACATATTCAATCATAGACATGCCCAACTTCGTAATATTGTCGAAAGGGCATTTGGGGTTCTGAAAGCTCATTTTTCTATTCTCGTGAAGGCAAGAAATTATCCTATCAAAACACAAGTGAAGATTGCAATGGCTTGTTTTATTATTCATAATTTTGTCAGATAAGAACAAGGCCTAGATTATATATTCAGACATAACTCAGAAATTCCAGAAGATAATGAAGGAGATATCATTGTAGATTCAATAGTTGGCTCTGACACATCTAGAGGAGAATCATTACGCAGTGCTATTGCAACTCGACTATGGACACATCACAACAAAAGAGGGTAACAAATATAATTTAAGTATTTTATGATGTATTTCAAAATGATGTATACCCGATGAAATGTTTACACTGATGATCATATGCAG
Organism: Cryptocoryne crispatula var. balansae; assembly: GCA_036172225.1. NCBI lineage: Eukaryota > Viridiplantae > Streptophyta > Magnoliopsida > Alismatales > Araceae > Cryptocoryne > Cryptocoryne crispatula. The sequence goes on from CM069935.1 coordinate 10,489,727, forward strand.
GCAAAGACAGTTACAATCTTCAAATGTGGAATAATGAATATGATTATTCATGTGATGTATTCTAATTCTATATTTCTTTGTTATCTTTATAGTTAATGTGTATTCTTCTTTGTTACAAGGGAGAATGTCATTTCCTTAATTGAATTATAGATATGCCGTTCGAGCAGCTGATGAAGGAGAACTACAAGTATTATTTTGGATCTTTGTGGTTATTTTATGTTGGAGTGTTATATATATATGTGCAGGTGCAAGATGAAATCTCATTTGGGTTATCATTCATCCTACTGTTAATTTCACAGAATCCCCTAATATGTTTAAATTTGTTATTTCATGTTATTATGTTTGAATTTTGATGCAGGCCGGGTACTTTTAGCGGCTCATATCAGGAGTTGGTTATTTTCACACAATAACCAGTATGTATATATAGAATCAGATACAAAGATTTCCCATCAGCGATGAGCAGACACCTATTGTGAGTCCTTGTATATGATGGTGCACTGTATATGATGGTGCAAGAAACGGCTAGACATTATAGAAAAAGAGTGGGCCACTTGTGTTGTTCTCTTCTTCTGTCTAACATATTTCATGTCACAAGATGTTCTTAAATTCAAAGTTGGAGGGTATTCTTTGTCATGATTTTTATATAGATGTTGGTTTGATATGAAATAGAAGAAATTTCTATTTTCTTGTGGTTCACCCTTTTTATTTGTACATGGTTTCTACCGTTTTTATTGATATGAATAGATTACCTATGAAGTATTTAAGAAAATATATACGAGTACCAGATGCATATCGATTTGTAGGATATTTAGTTGCAATGTTTTCTAATTTAATTGGATTTTAAAAACGAATTTCAAATCTAATTTAGATTGTTGTATTTTTAAAATTATACTATTTATATCTTTAAATGTATATTTTTAAATATATTTTTAAATTTATTATATGAATATGTAAATTGGTTAAGATCTTTATAAATATATTATAAGAAAGAAAATAAGATTATAAAAATAAAAGTTAAAATATAAGGTTATCCTCAAATTTATTGTGAACATACCAAACATAGAATAGAGTTATCCTCTAAATCTATCCCAACTCAAACCAAACGTAATGAGGATAAGGTTAATCACGAGGATTGGCTTATCCCTATCCTCATTAATTTTATCCCGATACCAAACGACGCCTAAGGTGCTATTTGGTACGAGGATAACTTGAGGATAAACTTGGGTTATCCTCAAAATTTAGAGGATAACCCTGGTTTATCCCCTAAATTTTGGGGATAAATCTAGTTTATCCCCAAGTTATCCTCATACCAAACATACCCTAAGGGCCTGTTTGACACCAAAATTTTTTAGGGATAAATTAGGTTTATCCCCAAGATTTAGAGGATAAACAGGATTTATCCCCAAATTATCTTCATACCAAACATGGCTTAAGAGTTGGTTGGTTCGGGAACGGAAAATTTCAAAGTACTAGTTTTCAAGGGAGTGACTTTTCCGGGGAGACCAACATCAACTTGTCACGTTTGGTTAGAGACTTAGAGGTATATTATATACATCTTCCCCAAAAAAGTGATTATACGTTGTACATCAGCTTTCTGTTAATTTTCAAATTCTACCAAAATTTTTGATATCATACCACGAGGACAATAATTTCTTTGAGCTATTTTTACATTTATAATAAGCAAAAGAGAATTAAATCACAATGCAATAAAATATTATTAAAAAGTTATATCTTAAAAAATAGATAAATATGCCATAAAATAAGTATATTTATTTTTTTAATAAAAAACCACTTGCCAAAATCAAGTATTTCATTTATTTATTATTTATAGATATTTTTAACATGTATATGATGCTATTATACCATTCTTAAATTTACTTTTAAGTAATATTTTTATTGCTAGATTTTTTTACATGGGTTGACATGACTCATAATTTAAAATGCATGTTTAATATAATGTGAGCTTTTTTTTAATGTGTTTTCGTAGTTCGAAATAAAAATATTTCGTTTAATAACATTAGTTTCTTAGAACACATAAATAGGTTAAGAATAAAAATTTGTTTGATAAATAATTTTTTTAACTTGTTGATTTGAGTTTAGATTACTTTATTTTATTTAATATTATGAACCTTTTATGTTGATCTTTTTAATTTTATATAGTTTAATTTACTTTTCTGTTTATAATAGAGTTTGTTTTTACAAGATCTTTTAATAAACACTCTCCAGCTTCTCCTCATAAAATGGACTTCCGATAAATTGGAGCTGTGCAGAAATCAGCTGTTCATGGAGTCAACGTATATAGTTTGTCCCGCGCTCATAGCGCAACCGACAGCACCGCCCCGGAGGAGTGGTAGTCCGTGGTTTCGAACCGTGTCCGTTCCGTCGAGGGTGGTGTTCTCGGCAGACAATTGTGTCACTGTTTAAAAAAAAAAGATTATCCATTTTTCATAATAAAAAATTATATTAAAATAAAAGTGAACCAACTCATGACATAAAATTACAGTATTTGAAGAGATATGATTACAAAAAAGAATAGCTATCTCACGTGACAAAACAAAGTGGGGACCACAAGAAAAAAAGAAAGAGGTGAGATCCTCTTTCTTGTTTAAAAAAAAAATCATTTTTAAAACATAAAATTATCGTGATTATCAAACATCTTTTTTAACAAATTTTCTTACAATTTTTAAAAATTAAAACAAAAAACTTCTTTATCATGCAACTAAACACCCCACTAGCATCTAAATAGTCGACTCTGCAAGGTGTCCTTGACAAGTCCATTTTACAGCCAATCAAAAGGTCCCAATATAATTGGGTGGTCGTAGTAAGTTTTTCGGAAAAGTTTATTACCATGTTTATTGCGTAGTCAACTAAAAATATTTTTTATTGACCACTTAAAACATTGATTTTGGCCTCTGCTGACACGGCGTATGCCGTTTTCCGGACGCAAGACTCACAGTAGAACAGGCACTGTTGGCATACCACCCGGAAATAAATACGAAAGCTAGGTATATTTAATATTTTTAATTTATAAATATATTTAATTAACATAAATTTTTACTTTTAAATTTATAGAGCATAAAATTGATAAGAATGTTAAAATGGCTATATATAATTATATATATTATTTATAACAGTAAAATTTATGTTAACAACACTAGTTATAACCTTTGATATATAACTTATGACCTATGAATTTCAAAGTTTATAGTCTTAATAAAATAAAATTTTAACAATCTATTTTTAAATATATAAACACAATGTTACAAATAACCAACTTTTAACAAAACAAAGTTGTTAATAAAAATTTTAAGAATTTATGGAGTGTTTGGTTGCATGATAATGAGCATTTTTATTTTAATTTTTAAAAATTATAGTAAAAGTTTATTTTAAAAGTGTTTGGCATGTGTTACAATTTTTTATCTTAAAATTTTTTTCACCCTCCTCCACGTGATGGAGAAAAAAAGAGGTATTGAGCATTTTTTTTTTCAAAAGGGTACAACCAATGCACATGGTCCACAAGCCTAACCCATGTGCTACATAAGTGACTTTTCATTTATGCACCAAACACCTTACCATCATTTCTAAAAATGATAATGTTTTTGCCAAACATTATTGGGGTGTTTGGTTGCATTTTATTTTTTTATATGGTTTCATGATAAAAAATGATATCACACATTGAAACTCGACAAATTTTAAAATTAAAAACTATAAAAATATAATGTTTGGCAAAAACATTATCATTTTTAGAAATGATGGTAAGGTGTTTGGTGCATAAATGAAAAGTCACTTATGTAGCACATGGGTTAGGCTTGTGGACCATGTGCATTGGTTGTGCCCTTTTGAAAAAAAAATGCTTAGTACCTCTTTTTTTCTCTATCACGTGAAGGAAGGTGAAAAAAATAAAAAAATTGTAACACATGCCAGACACTTTTAAAATAAACTTTTACTACAATTTTTAAAAATTAAAATAAAAATGCTCATTATTATGCAACCAAACACCCCATATATTTTTATAGTTTTTAATTTTAAAATTTGTCAAGTTTCAATGTGTGATATCTTTTTTTATCATGAAACCATATAAAAAAATAAAATGCAACCAAACACCCCATTAGTTTATATTTAGAAGATTTTTCATATCACTTGGTGAATATGTTTTCGGTTGTACCAAATGATAGAAATGGATATACTTTTTCATGAAAAGCTATTTCCATGAAAATTATATTTTTCTGTTGCTGTTTTGCATGCATCAAACACACCTTTTGTCAAACACATATCCCTACATGTTTCTCTCTTGTTTTTTATTTTACAATAGAAAAGAACCAAAAAAATACATCTTATTAGTGTACCAGTAAAGAAGTGATTATCGACAGAAATCTCTAACAAGTGTATTCTAACTAAAACAATTTCATTAGCTCTTTTCTATCCTAAATAAAAAGTAAGAGAGAATGATGCATTGATATGCTTTTGGCAAGGTGTTTTCCAAATCCAAAAGAGATGTTTTTTCTCTTCAAAGTAAAAACAACCCTGGAGTTGTCTATATTTATTCTCAGCATTTAAATTTTTATATTACTGTACACCATAAAATAATTTTCAGAATCAAAACTATTCAAGCAAAAAAATTATATCCAAACACTTTATTAATTAGCGTCTCTTGGAGTCTGGAGGTGAAACACAAAATGAACAAAGTGTTAAATAGGCAAATAATACATTAGCTTGACACCTTATAACTTAGAAATTAATTTTACGTTGACATACAATTATTAATTATTCATTTTTTAAAAGTACTAATAAAAAATTTAAATTTAGGAAATTTACCGAACATGGCTATACATAACTTTTAAAATCTATCACTTTTCCCAAACAAGTTTTTTTTTTTGTTCACGTGACCGAGTGGCCAGATCTCTCGCTGGCGCCGTGGGTGGCGAGGGTTCGACCCCCTCGAACCCCACATGTCGTCCCCCTCTGGGGACGCCCGGCTATCGGATGCCGGGAGGCGCGAAGTCACGACCTGCGCCCCCAGGCGCAGGTCCCCGTGCCAGTCGAGCCACGCTCGACCGGCCTTTTCCCAAATAAGTTAATCATCTATTTCTCTAATTTTCAAAATGGTGATGACAGGCGACGTAATTTTTATTTTAAAAATGAAGTTATTTAGGGATAAAATGATCGAATCTGATTATAAAAATTTTTACAAAATTTGAAATAGTAAAAATATCAAAAAATTACTATAAATAAAAAATATTCAAGCTAAGTCTCTAACATTTATATAATACAATACAATAGTTATATAAAAAAGATAAAACAGTTAAAATAATAAGAAGAGACAGTTGAATTGAGATTGACAGTGATAAAATCCGCGGAATAGGTCGAGTTGGTGCGGATGCCCCTGACCTTGGGCAGCAATGAGGATGACATATCAGGGGCGATCGTGCTGGGAAGGAAGGGAAGGTTTTGACATCCGCCAGAAGAAGGCCTCCTCGGCATTCGCATGTCGGGTCTGGTCAAGCCTTTTGGTGGGGACGGACGCGACTACTGAAGCCAGGAAAATGAGCTCTTGTGGTTAGGGGTGTTCATGGTTTGGTTTGGTTTGGTTTTTAAGTATTTTTTCTCAAACCAAATCAAACCAAACTATCTCCCAAACCAAACCAAACCGAACCAAATGAATTCGGTTTGGTTTGGTTTGGTTCGGTTCAAACCATATTTTATTAAGATATAGTAAATATATCAATATATAATTTTTTTTGTTCGTTTTAAATCATATTCTATTAAAATATTGTGTATATGTTTATAGATTACATTATTTTTACCTTAAAAACTCTTAAAAATTTTATTTTTATAAGAAAAAATACATAAATACTATCTTATATATAACTTAAATTAAAATATTTAATCTAATTCGGGTTATTCGGTTTACCGGTTTGGTTTGGTTTGAAGAGTCCTAGAAACCAAACCAAACCGATCGGTAGTTCAAACCAAACCAAATCGAACCAAAGTACTGGTTTGGTTTGGTTTTTCGGGTTGAACCGAACAGTGAACAGCCCTACTTGTGGTAGACTGCTGAGATGATTACGACGTAACGCATGGCCGACGACCATGACTAGCCAGATCAGGCGATCTCTCGGGGAAGCAAGCGGATCGATCGGCTAAAAGTCAGATTTGATCGGGTTGGGCTCAGGAATCCGATCCAGTCTGTCATATAATCATCATCGAAAAATGTGCCTTTCCAATTTTGAAATCTATGTGATTTTCGAAAATTATTATTCTCAATCTCGTTATCCGAGGTGTCATTTGCCCGTATGATCAACTTCCAAAAAAAATCTTCTCCAACAAAATTAGTTGCGATTATTAAAAAACCGTAGTTACGAATATGTTCCTTTTCTCCGTGTCCCTTTTTGGTTTGTAATATATGTAAATAATTAATAATTAGAAAAAAATATAAGAGAACAAGACTTAATAACTGATTATGTTATTTTTCAAGAGTTTTTCAAGTTACACTACGGGGAGGTAGGATGCGGATGATGACTTATTGGTGATGGCTCTTCAAAGTCGTTGCCAACAATCTTCAAAGCAACGACTTATTTGAAGCCATCGCTAATAAACGTTAACCAGCAAAGGCTTACAAGAGCTGTGGCAAAAAAAATTATTGGCGACGACTTTCAATCTAGAAAAAATATCCGCACAGTGGATTTCTTGTTTGCTGGCAACGGCTTTAGAAGTCGTCCCTAATAGTGTTAGTCGACCGTTGAACGGTCGAGTTGCATTGGTGACGGTTGCAGATGTCGCCAATGTGACTTATTGACATATTGACGACAACTTCAAAGAGTCGTCGCATTGGTGACGGTTGCTGTCGTCGTCATCGCTACTATGGCCATCACTACCGTTGCCGCCACTATCACCATCGCCGTCGCCGCCATTGTCACCGCTGCGGGGCCGCTGCCACTGCCGCCATCGTCGCTGTCATGGCTGCCCCCGCCACCGTCAAAACCGTTGCCTCCATGCCAGAATGCTAGGAGCTAAACCCTAACTAGGGTTAACCGGGCCTCCTTTAAGATATACATTTTCACAATCCTTACGTTAGTTTTTCCTCAACTTATGATGCATTTGTTTGAACATAAAATTAGTTGCCTGGTTAGGTTTTCCAAAAATAGTGATCCTTCAAGTTATTTGTTTGAACGTAAAAGCTAGTCAAGGGAAAATAATCTCTTTTGACCATGTTGAAACGAGGATTCCAGCATCCCAAATTTTTTGATAGAAACTGTTTTCCGTAATGGTTGATAAAATTGACTCGAAAATATTATTTTGTTAAATAAAATATATTATTTTTGAATAAATGTTGTCAATTTTAATAATTGTAAGTTACATTACCATATTTTATTTAAAATTTATATCAATAGACAAAAACTAATTTCGTTAAATGAAAATATTTTTTATTTATATTTGGATTGCTTAGTAACACATAAACTAGGTTAGTAAATCATAATATTAGTTGGTAATTAAATAAAGAGTGTTAGAAAAGAGTTCGGATGGATTAGTAATACATAACGTTGGTTAGTAACTAAATACAAGGGGTTGGTAAGTGAGTTTAGGTGAGTTAGTAATATACAACATGGGTTTGTAACAATGTCCTCATGGTTACGAAGTTAGTTTGGATGGTTTAGTAACATATATACTAAGTTAGTAATATATGACATTAGTTAATAATTAAAATTTATACAAGTATACTTTATCACGGGTAACAAAGGATAAACCTAGTTTTTCCCCCAAACTTAATCTAGTTTATCCCAAAATCAAGGTTAAGATTGGGGATAAATCATATTATATATTAAGTAGGATATGTTAACTCCATTATTAAAGGTATATATAAAAGGTGTCTTATGCCTATTTTAGCGATTATAAATTATTAAATGTTTGTATGACTTAAATTGTTTAATTAGTATGTATAAATATTTATTTCTCGACATCAAGTCTAATATATATTGTTTTATCTCTTTTTCAGGAAGCTTCAAACGAGATAATTACTTGAGAGTTGCTTCTTTCGGTGGAGGTTCGGTTATATCGATTTCTTTATTAAATTATCATTTCTTCATTGTACTTAAATTATTCATTAGAAGAAATGAGTAACTTAGACAAATCTTGGATGCATATTTCTAATAGATTAGATTATAAGCATTTTTAAGGAATTGAAGATTTTTTAGAATACGCTTTTCATCCTTCTAAGATACAATTTAGACATGGACAATATAACGATTTAATACAATATTCTTATAAAAATATTGTAATATATTTATTTTAAATAAAAATATTGTGAAAGAACACCTAATATATGATGACATATGGTTAAACTATCAAACATGAATATGTCATGGTGAAATTGAAGTTAATATTAGAAACGATGATGTTACAAATTTAAATGAACCACAAGATGATCATGTAGATAATAAACTAATGAAAATGCTGTAGACACGCAATTTTGGCCTAGTTGGAGAGCTTAAATTCTTGTTTTCGTGAAGTATATTTGAGTAACCTTTCGAGGGAACCAAGTTTTCCAGAAAAATCAAGTTTTTCGGCACATTTCGAAGTAGATTGATGGGGCGTTGACCAGGTCAACGCGCCCTGCTTATAGGGCACCTGGCGCCCTATAAACAGGGCATCAGGCGCCCTATAAACAGGCGCCGGGCGCCCTACCGATGGGGCACCCGCATCCGGTCCGACCGACCTGACAGTTGATGGGACGATTGCAGATAAAGTTGCCATCTTCTTGCCTATAAAAGGACCCCCATTTGGAGGCTTTAGGAGAGACCAAGGGCGTCCCTCACCTCCTCTCATCCACCACTACACATTCCAAGCCTTGCGACCCCCCTCCAAGCTCTTAAACCATCCCAAAACCATCTCCCAAAACCCAAAAAAATCATAGTTGCTTCTTGAAGGGATATTCCAGCAGAATGAAGTTACCCTCTTTTGTGCTGTAGAAAGACTCTCATATGAAGGTTTTTGGACACCCCAAGTCCTTATCCCACCTCATCTCATCCACCACTACGAATCTAAGCCTTCAGAGCACCCTTTCAAGCCCTTAGAGTATCCCAAAATCCTTCCCCAAAAACCCAAAAACCTGCAGTTTCATTCTTCAGAAATATGATTTTTCTCCAACTTTGAGGGCCTCTACACTCTATTTCTCTTATATCTAGTACCAAAACACTCTTCCATTAGCTTCACTTGAGTATTGTCTGCTTGAAGAAGTCCTTTTTCCGTCTTGAAGGTCTTCCTACACTCCGGGGCGACGCCGCGAAGAAGGGAAGAAAATCTGCTGAAGCCAGTCCCTGGTGCCCTATAAATAGGGCGCTTTGACTTTGGTCAACGCGCCCCATCAAGGGGACACCTGCAGCAGGCGCCCCATATATGGGGCACTAGCAGGGGAAGACCCCGTTTTGCATTTTTTTGAGTTTATTTACCTTTCCGGTCGATCTTTTACTCCATCCTTTCATTTTAACCCTCATTAACATGTCATTTAGCATGTATTGAGCCACTCATTTGAATTTTTCATGCATATTTAAACCTTCTAAATAGGGGTTGGGATTTAGTCCCAATCCGCCGCTTCCTTCCTCTTGCGCGTTTACATTCGAATTTGAGCATGATACTACACCGTCACTAGAACTAATGGTCTTTTCACTTGTTTCTATGTTTTCTCATGGACATTTTTAGGTAAATCCGGCCGAGGTAGAGCTTCAACCGGATCGAAGACAAAGGACTCACTTAGCTCTCTTCTTTCGGCCGGCCGAGAGAGGAGAAGTCGGAACCCAACAATCTCCCCACTTTCAAAGGTACGACGGTCATTTTCATTTCTCCATTTCATTTCTTTTCATTCTACTATATTTTGGAGCCTTTGGCTCCTGGCGACCACACCCACTAACATCCCATCCACCAAGTCACCAAAGCAAGCGTAGGGGTCGGAAGGGGGAGATCTACGGATGTCCCGTTTCGGGTGCTTACAAATGCTACAAAGTATTCAAAATAATGAATCTTCTATTCTACATAATGAGGAAGAACACTATGAAGAAAATTTACAATATTCTGAATTATTAAAAGATTCTGAAATGCTTCTGTATGAAGGTGTAAAAGATGTATCTAAATTAAAATTTATTTTAAAGTTGATTCAACTTAAGTCGATTAATGGTCTCACTAGAAAATATATGGATATGATATTATCTTTATTTAAGGAAGTCTTACGTAATCTGACATGTGTTCTCGATAATTGGTATGAGCTTAAGAAAATAGTTAAGAAATTAGGACTTACTTATGAGAAAATTTATGCATGTAAAAATAATTCTATTCTTTTTTGAAGAGATAATAAAGATAAAAGTGTTTACCTACATTGTAACACCTCCAGATATAAAAATAATCATAAAAATAAAAATAAAAAATAGCACAAAAATTTTACATTATTTTCCATTAGGAGATAGGCTGCAACGTTTATTCATATCATCTAATACGACAAAGTGGATGATCATATCAATTAACCAGTGAAATGTGTCATCCTGCCGATTCTCCCGCTTGGAAAAGGGTGGATGAACTTTATCCAGAATTTGCGTTAGAGAAACACAACGTTCGGATTAGATTGGTGGCAGATGTCTTTAATCCATTTGGTCACATGTCTTCAAAATACAGCGTGTGGCCTATTGTTACAATGGTGTACAACTTACCACCATGGATGTGTATGAAAGTCACATACACAATGATATTATTGTTAATAACCAGTCCAAGAGCTCCCAAAAATGATATTGATGAATTCTTATAACCATTGGTGGAAGAGTTAAAAGATTTATGGGAGTTCGGATTGAAGACTTATGACGCTGAATAGAAAAATATTTTCGTAATGAGAGTCATACCTTTTAGTACGATAAATGATTTTTCAGGATATGCAAATTTATCCAGAGATCGACTTTCCACCCTTAGGGGTGTTGCTTCCGAGCCAACTCGGGAGGCACCTCGTGAGCCTAGTCTATTTTAGGCTCGTTCTCACCGGGTTTTGACGGTGCCACCTATAGATGGTATTAGTCCATTGTGGGAACCTCGGAAATCTTTTATTTTTAAACGTTTTTAAAATATTTGTTTTTTTAATGTTTAAATATCGTACCCAAATTTTCTAGTAAAATTGGTGATAAACCATAAAAATACTAGATAGTTCAAGTGATATTAGAAGAGTATAGAACTGAGGTTCGGGTTCTGTGAAAATATTTTTTGACCTCTCTTCATTGGATGGTGCGAATATCCAATGTTCATTTACATTGAGCAAACACTCGAACACCCTTGATTAACTGCCATAGCGATCTTGTTTGACGAGAGCGTGCACATCCACAACGTATAAAGAACACAAAGGGCCTTGGCCTTTTGGGCCCGATGAGAGGCAAACAAGTTTGATAAGATTTGGTTTGGAGTTTATTTATGTTTGATTTATGAATGGATTTTGATGTGGTTTGAAATGTTGATTTTAGATTTTTATTTGACTTGGATTTGAATGTTAATTGTTTTGAGTTTGTTTGAATTGTTTGGTTTGTTTTACTTCAATTGGTTGAAGTTTATTTTATTTATTGTTTGAACTTGAAATATTTTAGATGTGTTGGAATGATTTGAGAGGTGTTAAGTCAATTTCATGTGACTTTCTTATGGCAGTTGAGGTTATAATACCGATTCGGGTATGTTTAGTATGTTTTTTAAACATTTTTGAACTTTGGTTCCTCTTGATTAGGTCTAATCTTCAGATTGTTAATGATTTTATTTCACATGTTTTAAGATGGATTTTAGATGCTTTAATGTATTTTTAATGTGTTCTTTTCAGTGGGTTAGGAATCATTTTATTTTCACTTGTTTAAAAAGATGAATTAAGTGCATTGAATCAATTTTTTTAGATTGTATTGAATATGATATTTGTTGAATGTTAAGGCTTTAATCAAATGTTTTAAGCATGTTTTAACGTTGGTTTGAATGTATTTTAAGATATGATTAAGTTATGTTCAGATTTGATTAACTCTTGTTCGGTTTGCATCACATCCAATCTATCAGGCTAGTGTCGATGCATAGTCACATGCAATCAACTCGGCACTTGAAATGTTCATATTCAAAGTATTCCATGTCAATGTATATCAGATGTGATAGTTTATATGCCATGTTCAATGTTGTCAAAGTGTAAGTGTGACGAAGTCCTTCCCTTGGTGTAAAATCTCACTTGACCGAGAAAATTTTGGCAGCATGCCGCCTTACTTTCCGATCGGTGTGGAAGTTTTACCCGTTTTACATGGCATAGTCTTTTGACTTTCAAAGTAGTGGGAAGGGTCCGTCTACAGTGGGAAGCATGTCCCATGCCTACGCCCGGGTCAGCGTTCTAGTGCATGCTGGATGAGCCGCCCAATTGTGGAGAGCCCACGAAGTGGTGCGAATCTCCTTATTTAGTTTTGGCATCTCACCTTCAGATTTAGTTAAGCATGAATTTTAAATGTCCAAGGCCCAATGGGCCAGCTTCATCAACACAATGGGCTGGTCTTCATGTCTCATGGCTTGAGAAGGCCGGCATCATGTCATGTTGGCCCGGTTGGCCCAATTTAAGCTTCATGGGCACTGGGGGCCTATTTTGATCTCCAAGGGCCAAAATGGCCTGTTTTGACAATCTGTAGAATTTGATTTTTTGCGTTTGCCTTCTTGCTATAGCAGTGGGCAAAGGAAGCCTCAGAGGGGGTGGAATGGATATGTGGAGGTGCTGCTTGGAAGAGTTGGAAAGGGGACTGCACAAGGGGCAGGTTTAAGACAAGTTTGGAAGGGTTGATTAGGTGCTGCACAAAGGGCATGTAGATAAGGATTTCAATAGCTGAAAGGGGTTGTTTGGTATTGAAATGAAGAAGGCCACACAAAGGGGGCTGTCTTGGTTGAAGTTGAGAATCCACCTAAGAGAGACTTGGCCCGTTGTACGGATTCCAAGAATTCCCAGGACATCACCCTCTCCTTCAGCCAAAACAAGGGATCAAGAGCTTGCCCGGGGGAGACTTGGCCCATCTTGTGGATCCAAGAATGCCCGGGACATCACTCCATCCTCCTCAATGGGTAAAAGGGATGTGCATAGAATGAAATTGGGCTGATTGGGTGTTGTTTAGATGGCCAACAAGGTGACTGATGGCAAGCTATGCAAGGAACCTATTTGGGTGGCCAGCAAAGGGGCTGTTTAGATTACCTAATTAGGGACAGGTTCATGGGCACTTAGGGGGCCTGATTGCTAAGGGTTTTAAGGCACACAAGGGGCCTGATTGTGGATGTGTTTAGGGGCACTCAAGGGGCCTGGTTGTGGGTGAGTTTCAAGGGGGCACATAGGGGCTGATGGAAAATACAGCAAGGCTGGTTTTCTAGAGCACATTCAGGTGGCTAGCAAAGGGCTAATTGAGGGGATGCACATGGGCTTTTAAAGGGACCGGAATAGCTGGGTTTTAAGGCATTTTGAATGGCCAAAGGAGAGGCTGAAGGGTAGAGAAAGAAGAGGGAAGGAAGAGAAATGAAGTGCTACATCTTTTATTTCTCTACTCACCTTGTTTTCTTTCTCTTTTTCTCTTGTGCTGTAGGTGGTGCTGAAGATGGAAGGACTGTATACCCTTATTCTCCTTCTTCTTTCTTCTTCTCCTTGTGCAGATGGTGCTGGAGGAGGAAGATGAAGGTCCTGTTCGTGTTGAAGGCCTCATCAATGATGAAGAAGCCTGCTGCTCTTGTTGGAGTTGGCGCACCAACCAGGTGGGCTGGTTGCAGCTGCTGCTGGCGCACCTGCTGGAGGAAGCCTTTTTCTTCTTCTTCTTCTTCACTTGGCATCCCAAAATGAGTAGGAGAGCTTCCTGACTTGATGCTGACGATGTCCAGGCAAGATGAGGATGGGCTGAAGCAAGGTTGATGGCACACTAAGAAGCTGAGGGAGAGCTAGAGTAGGGCTTCCGCAGGGTCAGCTTGTGTTTTTTTTTTTTTTTGACCAAGGCCAGAGATGGGGGGTTTAAATAGAAGCTAGGGGCACCATCTCCAGGAGGGGATAAGGATGGAGGTTGAGGGGAGATAAGGATAACTCAATGGAGGTTGAGGATGATAAGGATAACCCACAGTTGGTTGAGCTAGAGGTTGTTGAGGGTGGTGCGCACCAACCTAGGGAGAGCATGTTCGGCCAGCCTCCTATCTTCTATGGGTTTCAGCGCACCATGCAAGTTGGTAGGTTGGTTCGGCCAGCCATCAGATGGGGATAGGCCAGGGGTTGTTGTAGGATCAGTTGGGATAGAGATAAACCAAGGGAATTAGGGTGGTTGGAGGATAGAGCTCATCTCTAAGTGGTTGGAGATAAATTAGACGAGAGATAAAGATAGAATGGAGAGGGGATGAATTGGCGCACAAACTCCTAGATTATAGGGCCTTATGCACACCCAACAGGGAGAGGAAGAGCTGGGTTTGGCCAGCAACAACCTAGGTCAGCCCATCTCGGGTTAGGTTTAACCCTGGTTGATCAGAGTACTCCCAATCCGACGGATACAGTAAATCTTGATCAGAATCAATTAAATACACCTTGAATTAATCTCAAAAAACATGGAATGAGCTCTGATGACCATTGATCATGTGGTCCATCAATATGTATGATTGTGATCTCTTGAATTGCATTGGATCTCTTGATTTAGACAATTTCTCCAATCGGTGCGATCATGGTCGTCGATAATGCTAAAAATTGTAATTGAGTGCAATTACCTTCTCCCATTGGCCAAATTTTATTTTTAATGCATAAATATTCATAAGAGCTACGTTTTTCACCAAAAAATTGAAATTTTCAGCCCATGGGTCGATCTGGGAGCTGACCGGACCATTATGCTCTTGGTGTCATTTAATACGGACTTTGGCCGGATTTGATATTCCTTGCATATCTTTTCAACCGGTGGTCGGATTTTTGATCTGTTTTGAGCATTTTATAGCTTTATTTGATGTTAACAATTTGGTAAAGTTGGAATTCCATGTTAGAGTCCCAACTTGTTCCAAAATGTTGAGGGAAAAATGGTCATTTTGGCTTTCTAGTGTCTGTTTTCTATGTTTTGGGCACCGTTCTGATGCTCTCGACCAGGGCTATGCACTAAGCATAGTATCTTAGCCATTTGTAGCATGTCAAGCCATGCTAGGGTATTTACAAAGCCTGTTTGCATCATCTGTTCTTAAATTTTTCGAATCTCGGTCAGATTTTATGCACCGACTTCGGCATTGTTGAAATCTATATTGAAAGAGCTAAGTGGAAAATTTTGGTGCCAACATCCATCTTCCCATGCTTAAGGTATATATTTTACTATATAAAAATAGAAAATTTTCTTAAAAATAATCATTGTCTAATTGAATTTCTTAATTTATGTTTAACTAGCTACATCAATTAGATGTGGGAAAGGTCCAGCAAAGGCCATTAGTGTGCGAACACTAGGGTTTGATGAGTCATACATCGTCGATATAGTAGGAGGATCTGGTGTTGGATCACACGGGCAAGAGTTTACCTCCTACTTAGAAGTTATGAATAGAGTGCATTGTGATTTGTGAGAACACAATTACGTTACTCTGGCACAGGAGAAGAAGGACGCCGTATTCCGTAATTTAGATGTAACATGATAAATATTCATCTTGTTTAAATTTTTGTGAACTTTGTAATCATTCTTATATTGATGTAGTAACATTTTACCTTTGAGTGGAATTTCCAATATGATGCACAAATATTAAGACATATGGGAGATATGTAAACGAAACAAAGAAATCATTTAAAACGAAAGGTAGAATATAATTTATTAATCATGTAAATTTTTATTAGACTAATATCTTTCTAATAATATTTGTCTACAGTACTTTTAGGATGATCAGTGGAGGAAGCTCGTGCCAACGAACTCCACAATGTAACAAAGAACAATGGCATCAAATGTGCCATTTATGAAGTCAAGATGAACTTGGGTAAATCAAACAAATCTCTTATTTTTATATTTAGTTTACTAATGTAAAAAATATTAATTTAATTTTTTATATATATTTGTAGGCGTTGAGTGAAAAGAATGTTGGTAATAGGCGGCAATTAACAATGCCGTATAGAAGAGAAAGAATAAACATACACTAGTTATAAAAAGAAGTTGTAAGTAGTAAAAAATTAAAATTTCATATTAGTTGATTAATTCATTCTGAATTTTTTATTTTTTTTATTTTTTAGCCAGGTATGAAAAGAAGGTCGTCCTCCAACTCATCTGGAATACACATGAGGACTTTTATGGAGCAGTCATTTGGGATAATGACCAAAGTCATCTCATGATGATAATGATTGATTTATAAATAAATTGTATTTAAAATTTATAATTCAACATTTTAATTTTACTTTTTATTATATTTTTATATAGGAAAATATGCATGGATTGATGAATCTCCTAGCATCTAAATCCTCGGATGCTGGGGTATTGCAGCCTCCACTCACCACGGAGGAGACCTTTGTATTCGTCTTCCGTAGAGATCGACTGTGATGGATTCGATGTGGTGGGCGAGGTGAAATTCGCAACACTTGGTATGATGAGTCAAGTGGAGCTACTTCAAGCTCGACTCAAGAAGTTTGGGACCTTAGAGCTCAAGTGGCGAGGCAAGGAGAACTCAATGTTCGTTGTGAAGCTGAAATTACTTCATTGAAACAATTAGACAATCAACAAAAATTGTTCCAAGATTATTTCGATCGCCTCAATCAAATTATAGAAGGGTTGACTCAAAGGTTCCCGACTTTTGATGTGCCATCCACATCAGAGCATCCTCCACCTCAACAAAAAGATAACGGAAATGACAATGACGATGAGGACCATGAGGATGACGTGGAGAGTGAAAATGTAGATGAAGATGAAGACGACGAATGAATATATATATATTTTGGACTCTCCTTTGTGTCAATGTTTCTATGTATGAAAACATTTTGTCATATGAATAAAATGTATTATTTGGTTTGTTATGTAAATGTGTGTTTATGTATGTGGATTGTGAATGATGGATTAAATATGGAAAGAAAAATGTTGTAAACCAATCTTCAATACAACATCGAATTGGGTAATTCGGCATTAAATTGGGTAAACATATCCAATTCCTCAATCTGACTTCTATTGGCCAATCCAAGCCCATTCTGAGTTTGAATTGGACAATCCAGCACTGGATTGGCCAAAAAGTTCAAAATCCCCAATCCGATGTCGGATTGTCCAAATCAATCTCCTTTCAGGCTTGAATTTGGCAATCCAGCATCGGATTAGAAAAAAAAATCCAAATCCCTAATCTGATGCCAAATTCGCCAATCCAAGTCCATTCCGGGTTTGAATTAGGCAATCCGACACCGGATTGGCAAAAAAGATCAAAATTCCCAAGCCGATGCCGAATTGCCCAATTGGATTTTGTTTCGGGTTTGACTTGAGCAACCAGCATTGGATTGGGCAAAAATATCCTAATTCAGCAATCTGAAGCCGGATTGGCTAATAGAAGTCTGTTCCGGGTTTGAATTGGGCAATCTGACATCAAATTGCAGAATTATATCGAAATACTCAATTGAAAGCAGTTTGTCCAATCCAAGTCCATTTCAGGTTTGAATTGGACAATCTAGCACCGAATTGGCCAAAAAGTTCAAAATCTCCAATCCGATACCGGATTGCCCAATTCAATCTCGTTACGGATTTGAATTCGACAATTCGACATCATATTGGGAAAATTTATCCTAATCCCCAATTCAATTCCGGATTACCCAATTCAAGCCCATTTTAGGATTTAATTGGGCAATCTGACATTGAATTGGGCACAATTATCCAAATCCCCAATCGAGTGTTGGATTGGCCAATCCAAACCCATTTCTGGATTAGTTGATCCAATTTTGGATCATTCCGGAACTTATCGGAAAGGATCAGTCTTCCTAATTTGATCCATGAATCGGTCCAATCTTGTCAAGCCAAGTAATTTGTTTTGGCAGAAAAAACTTATTAGTGATGGCTTCCCCAGCCATCGCCAATAAACTTATATGTGACGGTTGAAGCTGTCTCAAATGGGGCTCTAGTCATCGCTAAACTAGAAAAAACATCTAAAACATCTGGGAGGCTATTTCTGTTTAACATTTGCGACGATTGCTCTAGCCATCACAAATAAATTTATTTGTGGCAGCTCAAGTCATCGCTAAACCAGAAAAAACATCAGGAGGCCCAGAAGTTGTTTCTGTTTACCATTTGCGATGGCTAGAGCAATTGTCACAAATAGTTAGCGTCTTATTAAAGTTATGGGCGACGGCTTATTAAGCCATCACAAATAATGTTATTTGCGACGGCTGCCTTATGGCCGTCGCCAATAACATTGGTGATGGAGTTATTTGCAACGACTGGAAAGCCATCACCACTATATATTGGCGATGGTTTTTTGATTAATTGAGAAGGCTTTAAGCCGTCTAAAATAATCTATTTTTTGTAGTGTTAATATCAGTTTATCTTTAAGGTTAGTAATATATGTAAAGAGTTAGTAATTGGAAAATCTGGAGAACATGAGTTAATAGCTGATTATGTGAAATTTTAGGTTTTCTTGAGGTTAATATTGATTTATCTTGAGTGTAAGTAATATATAGAAATTGTTCGTAACTAACAATCCAATAGAATGTCTTAATAACCAATTATGTGATTTTTAAGATTTTTGACGTTAATTTCAATTTATCTTGAGGGGTAGTAATATATGTAAAAGGTTAGCGATATATGTGAAAGCGTTAGTAATGGGAAAATCCAGGAGAACATTGTAGATACGCGAATTCGGCCCGATTACAGAAAGTGCAATCTCGTTTTTATAGTTAACACTTATTTTCTCCCGATCAGAGAGGTCGATTTGACATAAAAATGACCGAATTTTGGGTAATATGGAGGCGTCCCGACGCCGCGACGCCTGGCGTCGCAACGTCAGAGCGCCTGGTATTTCCCGCCTTTTCACCCTTTTGACCGGCCGGACGACCACCGTACCCAGAGGTGTACAAAAGTACAAGCGCTCCTCTGCCGGAGCGCCTGCAATCCCGCGCGTGACAGCCAGCTTTTCAGACGGTCGGCGATGCGTTGTCGAAATCGTACCGAGGGTCCAGGCGCTCCGCCGTCGGAGCACCTGGATTCCCGCCTGACAACTGTCACCGCAGGCTGCGCATGCGCCGAACTTGCGGTCGACGGCCGTAGGTCGTAGGTGCTCCCCCCGTCGAGCGCCAGATTTCCGCCGACAACCGCCGCCCGACACGCAGGGGTGGTAGGTGGCGACAGTATCGTCGGACGTGCTGATCCGCCGACTTGTCGGCGGATTTTCAGGCGCTCCCATGCCGCGACGCCAGGCGCCCTCACGACAGAGCGCTAGGGTCACTTTTGCGCACCTATAAAAGGAGACCCTTCTCCCACATTTAAGAGGTTCCAAAAAAGAGAGGTTCCCAAGCTCCCAAGAGAGAGAGTCTAAGGAGCAGAGAGAGGGATTCCCAGAGCCTTAACTCCCCAAGAGCTTTCTTGAGCCTTCCAACATCCCCCCACCACCTTCCAAGCCCCCATCTCACTCCCAAGCCTCTCCATCCTCCATTACACCCCTTCCACTCCGCTCATTCAATACCACTCAAAACCATTCAAGACCCCTGCCACCATACCATTGAAGGCCATTACAAAGAGCACCAAGAAACCTCCAAAACCAACTAGGAATCCGATCCCTCGTCATTGGAACCGGGAGAAGATTGCATTGAAGACTGCCGAAGGACCCGGAGCGCTCCCCCGACGCGACGCCGGGCGACTGTCGTCAGAGCGCCTGCAATTTCCAGAAGCCAGAAGCACCGGGCTTCTCTACGATCTTCTTCCTTACCTTACTCTCTCCTTTATTGTTCATTTGAGTTTCATTATGCATGTTGCATTAGTATAGCATAACGCATCTTATTTTTAGGTCATTTAGATCTTCCCTTAAGAAGGGGTTAGGAGTTAGTCCTAATCCGGTTCGTTCAACCCCTTTTGTCATTGCTCTTCTTTCTTACGAATAGTTACTGCTCCATCTTTAGTTCTAATCGTTGTTCTTTCATTCATACTTTCTTCTCAGGCAAGCGAGTTTCTCCAAGGCTCTTCTTCCCCGGCCGGCCGAGGAAGGAGAAGATAGAACCCCCGCAATCTCCCAGCTTATCAAGGTAACCGGTCACTCTCACTTCCTTTACTAGTTCATTTCTTTTATTTCTATCATCGGAGCCTCTCTGGCTCCTGGCGACCACACCATCCCTTCCTCTTTCGGTTTATAGGTTAAGTTAGTGTTGAAAATGCCACCGACTATCTGATCTTCTTTCCCTTCGATTCTCCTCACGACCCGGACCGGTCCTTCGATGCCCAAGTGACATCAAGGGTTGAGAAGTCCGGGGATCAAGGTGAGTGCGGAGAAGGAAAGAAGGAAGAGAAGCAGGCAATAGAACGGTCCGTCGGAATCATCCACGACCGTGTCTATGGCGTGATTAACACGAACCCACCCTATCAAGACCGTAAGAAAGGAAACACACCCACACCCACGAGGGCATATCTCTCCCCCTCCACACCTCTTTCCCGGCGTCCACAAACATGCCTTGGTAATTGATTATGTGATTTTTAAATGGTTAGTAACTGAAAAATTCATAGGGACATGGCTTAATAATAAATTATGTGATCTTTTGATGTTAATATCAATTTATCTTGAGAGTTAATAATGTATGTAAATAGTTAATAATGAGAAAATCTGTAGGGTTAATAACATAGATGTGGAGGGCTAGTATCAATGTAAAGTGTTAGTAATATATGTAGTAGGTTAGTAATGGAAAAACCCACTAAGTTGGTAACGTGGATGTGAAGGGTTAGTAATATATGTGAAGAGTTAGTAATATATATAGCAGGTTAGTAACGAGAAAATCTACCAATTTAGTAACATGGATGTAGGGGTTGGTAATATGTGTAAGATGTTAGTAATGAAAACATCTATTAAGTTAGTAACACGGACATAGGAGGTTAGTAATATGTGTAAAGAATTAGTAATATTTGTAGTGGTTAGTAATGAAAAATACATTAGGTTAGTAATGCGGTCCTGGGGGTTAGAAATATATGTAAATGATTAGTGATATATGTAGCAAATTAGTAATAGAAAAAGTTCTCTAGGTTAGTAATGCTGACATAGAGGGTTAGTGATATATGTATATATGTAAATTGTTAGTAATATATGTAGTGGGTTAGTAACGGCAAAATTTATTGTAAAGATGAGCACGGTTCGGTTTGGTCTAGTTTAGACCATTTTTTCCAAACCAAACCAAACTAATTCAACCCCTCAAACCGAACCAAACCAAACCAAATCGATTTCAATTCACATTTTTTCCCAAGTCACAATGGTGGTAGTGTTTGTAAGAACTTGTTAAGCTAATAAGGGTGGGAGCTTAAAAGTGAAAAGACAAAAAAAAAACTCCAAAGACTGATAGAAATGTATGCCCTACAAGCTAATCATATGTGATATGATTTTACATTTTTTGTAATATCTTATTCAGTATTAATGGCATTTTATTAATTACTTGCACTATTTAGATGCGTCTATCATAATGAAGTCCTATGTTGCATGCAATGATGATTGAGTCATGATGAAATCATGAAAATGAGATGAATTATCTAGAAACATGTACTTTAAATGTTCATAGTCGTAGGATCCTCGAGATGGGACATCAAGGATCCAGTAAGACTAGTGTATATGATATTTTCTCATATGATAAGGATGACTGATCTCATTGGTCATCAATGTGGGGACACTAAGATACATGTACATGTGCTCATTAGAAGAATTAGTTCACTGAACTGACTAGTATAGAATCCTTAAATGGTATCTTACCAAATTGTCGATCAAGGTATTATATCATCACAGTTGTATGGTTGGATCTTTGACCTGAGTCACCAAAGATGTCTTATCGGGCATACCATGTACTTTTACTATTGAATTATGGATCACTTAGTATTGTGGTCCTATATAGTTAATAGATTTGGTACATTGGAAACCCGGTGGAGGCAATTGAGCGAAAAATAGGGGATCAACCACTCTCAGTAGGAGAGAGAGAATATCCTATGGATAGTACTATAAATTCTTGGCTAAACTAGATAGGATAATTGAAAAAGAGTTTTTCAATTGATTTAATTACGAGTACAAGATTTCATAGTGTCGGTATATTTAGGAGTTGACAATCAATGTCGTACTCCTATCCGATTGGGACATTGAATGGACGAAGATTTATATCTGTGTGGTAACCGATGATGGAAAGGCTCTTTGAAGAGGAGTTCATTCCCGAAGCTATTTGGAATCATAAAATGTGGCTTGTACTCTTCATGATCGGTAGACTGTTAAATCTATAATGAGATAATAGATTTAATTTAAAAGAAATTGTTCTTTTAATTAGGCCTCAACCAAATGCGCTCTTGGGCCTAGGAGGTCACACACATAAGGACCAATCCGTAAGTTTTGGAACTTGGGTTAATTTATAGAACAAGGAGGAGTTTTGTGAAAAACATTAAGTTCTATAAATTATAGTGATGAGAGCACAAACCCTATCAAGCCAAGGGAGATCTCTGTGCCCCAGCCACCCTCCTTTGTTGTCTCCCACCTTAGCAGCCATCATTTAATGGTGGAGTTCCGTTCGGGATGAGTGATCAACGTCGGCGTGAGGGAGAACCCAACTTTGGAGGTGGTTCGAGTGGATACGACTAGAGGTCACATGCTTGAGCGGCTTGGAGAGCGTGAGAATGCTTGATCTTCTCTGATTTATAAGGATTGTTTGAATCCCACAAAGGTACGTGTTCGAAATCATTTTGAATACTGATTTTGGTGATGTCGTTCGGTTTCGATCAAGACGAAGACAATGATATACAAGGAATCAAAAAAATTTCGCTGTGCCAATTTGATTGGACCGATTCCTTACAAAGACCATGTCAATCAATGACACCATTAAAGTATGAAGCCTCTGCCCTAGAACTTCTATAAGAAATTCTTTCAAATCGGGTTGAGGTCTTTCTCTAGCATGGGGTGCTTCAAGTAGTCTCTTATGGTTGGGTACAACTTTTACTTGTGGTTGGTTACTACCTTATCTGTGATCCTCTCGATTGGCTTCTACTTCTTCCTTGGTTTCGGTGAGAGATTGTTCAAATTAACCTATTCGCCCAAAGTATAATTACATTCTATCAAGTCTTTTCAGGATGATTTTTACGATCTCCAACTTGAGATCACCCAAAAGGATTAGTTCACTATGACCGATCAAATATGCCTTACTGAACTTAGCGGGCATGCAAGTAAAATAATATAAAGTTTTTATCTAAAATTTTTTCTTTTTTCTTTTGCAATAACAAATTTGATATGGGACAAACTTGGTTGACTCACTGAATCAACTCCCACATATGATTCAGTTCACGGGACAATGTACTCAGAATCGATTTGAGGGTAACAATTGGTGTGGTTAGGAAACTACAATGGGGCTAGGATACCTACCTAAGTAAGATTTAAGTGGAAGAAGAGTAGGGAGAGTAGGATCTAACGTGGGTTCAACACGAACATTCACAACTGCATATAAAATAAGCAAAGTAAATAACTAAGGGAAATATCAAAGGTTACCTTTCATGCTTGCAAGAGGACCTAGCTGACACGTATGCTAAGAACAACAATCCAAAATAATCGTGTACAAAATTATCAAGCTGTTCACGTCTTGTAAGAGGGTAATAAGCTATATGTAGTATGTTCTCGGAACTATTTAAGTTGATGGGTATCGCCCGAACCAATAGGTTCGCTTGCTTGCTTGTTCTAATAGTCTGTTGTTGAGAGTCGAGGTGAAAGCTCATCGGTTTGTGACAAATGGATGTTAGAGACGGGCCTAGATGCCTAGATGGATGGAAGAAGTGTCGACCCAATATTGGAAGCTTCAAGCAATGTTAGCCTTGTTGGTGATCGAGGTTGCAACTGGTGGATCAACTATTAGCGTTGGAAGACTGGAGTAGGGAGGGAATAGGAGGGAGGAGAAAGATAAGGGGGTAGGAAAAGGAGAGGGGCAGAGTCACCTTCTTCGAAGATGTCAAGTTGGTGAAGGCGTTGACCAATCGAGGTGCTTGATGTAAATGTGCTCCTTACGAGCTTTTGATATTGAGCAATTAGGTATTTCTCATGAGCTTCTCCCTCAAAGGGAATAGAAAATAAAGAGAACACACTCTCACTCCAAGTTTTAAATTTCTTCATTATCATAGTACAATAAGGATGCATGATGGGTTTTTATGGCACAAAACTCTTTAAAAAATTGTTTTCCCTACAAACACATCTCCACCTACCAACAATTATCTATTAATTTAAAATAATTGCTAACTTTTAAAGACCACTCCTAAATTCAACAACTGTGTCTACCAACTTAAAGTAATTACTAACTATCAAAAGATAACACTTCTTAATACATGAAATTAAAAACAACCACCTACTAACTACTAACTCTAAATTCTCTAATTAATTAAACTGAAAACAATTACCTATCAACTAATAAATTCTAACATTTCTAATTAATGAAACAACACTCTCATAGGTAAAAAAGGGTGGAAGAGTCACCTTTCCGAAGAAGGAGCAAAAAGTGAACTAAAATGGGATCCGAGCTAGATGATGTCGATCTCTTGATCTCGGTGTGAACCGGTTCAACGTAATCAAGAATGCTGTCTCAAATCATGCCCCCACCACAATCCTTGTACTAATTAAGTCAAATATCTGACATAGAACCAAATGCGGTGTCACTGTTCATGGTCATAGTTATAAAAGACGGTGCTTTGGATCTCAGTAAGTTGTGCCCACTTGCTGCATATTGTACGAAAACTAGCTTGGCTCGAAGAGGGCTCGCCAATCCTCAAAGAAAAGTAGGACTTTTTTCGGTTGGTGACCTACTTGACTGCGGGAGGGAATCAACCAATTCATGTTCTTGATTTCTCAAAGACATGAGATATCGGCTATCGCTTGCTTAATGGTTAGGTGGGTGTGGGTCTCAGAGTGATTTAGTTTTCTAGGATTTTGCTGAACACGATGGGGGTTAGTTGTTCAACCGATGACTACTTTATGTTTCTTTTATTTTTATATAAAGCTCTCGGAGACACTGTAGTTGTTTTGTCTTCCTGTATTCTTCTTTTGGAGCACGTTTACCAGTAACTAGAGAAGGACCACCACATGATTAAGATGATTTTAGGACTGTAACAGGATCTTGTTCTGATTTTGACATCATGGTATAATTTGAAATAAGGACTATTGTCTCAAAGTATAATGTTTTTATATTAACCAGACAGTTGAAAACGCTGCAAATTGAAACAAATGCATTTTACAATCAAACAAAACAAGCCGCGTCATAATCTGTTTCGTAATGGTTTAAGTTAAGAATAATTATAATTTACCGCAGGTTTAATCAGAATTAATTTCGAATTAAACCCACGTAAAAAAGCCCCCCCAAATGAGTTGCACACAATAATCATTACTGAATAAATGTAAAGTTTGTCTTCTACTAGATTTTTAATACACGCATCCACACACCCTTATCTCATCTTACTACTACACGGCCTATTTGCATTGTAGATACATTTATCTCATCAAAATAATATTATTAACAACAATGATAATAATTTATGAAAGGTAAGTTTGCCGATACATTCGATACTTCTAATGTGGTGAAGACCGAAGACGTATTGCTAAATTTACTGGGTCCTCCAACTCAAAATTATATTAAGATAACTATTGAAAAATATCACCTTTACTTATATCTTATGGGGTGTTTGGTTGCACGATGATTTTTTATATATTTTCATGAAAAAAAATTATATTAAAATAAAAAGTAAACTCGCACGATGACATAAAATTATCATGTCTGGAGGGATGTGATAACAAAGAAGAGTAACTATTATACATGACCAAACAAAGCGAGGAACCACAAGAAAAAATAGAGGTGAGACCCTCTTCTTTATTTAAGAAGAAAATCGCTTTCAAAACATAAAATTACCATAGTTATCAAACACCTCTTTTAACAAAATTTTTTATAATTTTTTAAAAATTAAAATAAAAATCTCTATTATTATACAATCAAACACTCCATTCATTCATCTTTTTGCGCTACCCGTTCTCAGAACATTCGAACATGGACGGAATCTAATAACGGTACCTATATATATTGCATGAAGCAATACCGAGTAGTCGTCGAAGGTGTGGTCTGTAGCCAAATCTAGCTGAGATGCCGATCAAAGTTGGTCAGGATATCATCTAATTCTGAGCTAAAACTGATATAATCTTGTTGGCTTTATGGGGGTGGGATCAGATCCTGGGTCAAGAACAACTCATCATGAATATTGACTAATTCCGAGCCAAGAAAACACAGCTGATATATCCTAGATTAAAATCAGCAAGAATCGGGCAATTCTAGCTGTCTGGTCAATCAAGGTTGGTCAGGGTCGTCTGATTCCTACCTAAAGCGGGTGCAATCTGCAGGTTGAAGTTAACGAGGTGCCCGGTTGTATAATATTTTTTATATATATTTTCATGATAAAAAATTATATTAAAATAAAATATGAACTAAATAAAAAACTATCATATTTGATGAGATGTGATAACAAAAAGAAGTAATTATCATAGACGCCTAAATAAAGTGGAGGATCACAAGGTTAAAAACATAAAATTGTCATGATTACACCTCTTTTAATAAGTCTTATTTCAAAAAATATAAAATTATAATAAGAATTCAAATAATCATGCAACCAAACACCCCTTAAGGGCTCATCCGGTGGGGATTGGGTGTGATTTCTCTCAAAACATAGAAAAACTCGTGTTCATAAGATTTAAGAAAATTTTCTCACACATATTCTCTCCGACTTTCTTTCTCATTCACAAAATCTCGGCATTTTTAAGCAGAAATGCTGATTCACAAAATCTTCAATTCCGGCTGTTAAATTTTTTTGACGAGAATCTCTCTCTTGTAATCTCAACCAAACGTTACCTAAGTCAAGGATTAGATCTAAGTGGGTCATGATCAGGCAAGAACAACTGTGATGTTAAATTAAAAAAATAATCGGTCAATTCATGATGGGGGTGTTTTTTTAGCATGAAAAAAATGAGTTTTTGTTACAAAATTATACTTTCGTAACAACATGCTGGTAACTAAGATGTTTGCCGATTATTATAAAAAAAAATTTCTTGGTCAACAAAAGAGATCTTTTTTCTTTTTGTGGACCCCTCCACTTCTTATAGTTATATATAGTTCACATTCTTGTTGTTATCATATTTCACCAAATTTGATAATGTCTTTAATTATCTTAGATTTTATTTTAATACAAAATTTTATCATAAAATATATAAAACAATTACGTTGCAACCAAACGCCCCATAAATTAGACTGACGCTCGACCAACTGCGGCAGGCTCTAGCTAATCAGCCGATCTAACCTATATATTTCATCACAGGTCCAGAAAATCCGCCAATGAAATCTCTGGAGATGGGAGAATTTTCCAAACCGTGTTTAGGAAGTTGATCCAACATCGGAATGCTCGAAAGTGAAACCCACATCTTCGAGGTTCCAGAGTGTTTCGATCAATTTCTTTACATTAATGAGAAGATAAAAATGATTTAATATATACATACGACAGTATTTAATATATTTATCCTTTGGTGTTTGATTGCATGATAATGAAAGTTTTTGTTTTAATTTTTAAAAATTGTAAGAAAACTTGTTAAAAGAGGTGTTTGGTAATCATGACAATTTTATGTGTTTAAAAGTGATTTTTTTCTTAAACAAAAAAAGAGGGTCTCACCTCTTTCTTTTTTCTTGTGGTCCCCCATTTTGTTTGGTCATGTGTGGTAGTTACTCTTTTTTGTAATCACATCCCTCCAAACATGATAATTTTATGTCATGAGTTGGTTCACTTTTTATTTTAATATAATTTTTTATCATAAAAGCGTACAAAAAATTATCATGCAACCAAACACCCCATTACTCTCGAATTCAGTCTCTTCTTTTTTTTTTTTAATACCGTTACGTGTTGTTCGGTACTTGTTTAAGTGGACCCGATATCCGGTCCATCCATGTCCCAAGTTTGTCTTGAGCGAGACGACGGTTCGGATCTCAGTCTCTCTACCCGATGAGTCAAGGCTCCCGAGAAGAGCACTGCACGACACGTGGATTGTGCCATGTGGACGTCCCCACGATGAAAATGTTAAATATATAAGTTTAAATAAAAAATAAAATTCAATTCATTGAATAAGTCGAATTTGAATAGACTTTTAAGTGAATATGTAATTTAAAAATTAAATTATAAATATTAATAATTATATATTATCATTTAAGTATATGAAATACGTTGTAATATATTGTGGTTCAAGTTTAAACTCAAATTGAACTTCGTAAATAAATTAAATTTAGAGATTGATAAATAATTTTTGATTAAATTCGAATTTCATAAATGAGATCTCGTAGAATTTGAATCTGAACACGGATTGAACTGTTATTCGTGTTTGAGTTCAAATTTGGCTCAAGTAATTAACAAATCAAATCTACACAAGGATTCGACATATTAATAAAAATTCAAACTTAAATTGAATGTGGGGGTGGTATACACGTAAGCAACGTATCATCATGTAGAGGTGCAAACGAATCAATACACTCGCAGTTTGGTTCGTTAAAAACTCGACTCGACTGTTCAAGTTTGACTCGACTCATTTATTATGTTAAATGAACAAATTTGAACAAAAAAATAAAACTCGACTCATAAAATTAGTCGAACTTGAACAGACTCTTGCTCGGCTCGATAAACTCATGAGTAGTTCGATTAAATATTATATCATATATTTATTTTTAAAAATTATATTATAAGTATTAAGAATTATATATTGTCACTTAAATATATTAAATAATTCAAAATTTAAGTTTACAATTGAATTAATTTCATAAATGAGCTAAACCTAGAGTTTCACAGATAACTTTTCATTGATTTTGAGTTTTATAAACGAGTTTGTATATAACTTAAACTAAAATGTGAATTGAATTTTAGTCTATCTATTACTCAAGTTCGAGCTCGACTCGACTCGATTAATAAACGAACAAAACTTGAGCAAGAGTTCAACATATTCGTTAAAACTCTAACTCGTGTAAAATAAACGAGTCAAGCTTGAACATTATACTACTCGACTCGGCTCAGCTCGTGTGCACTCCTACAGTCATGTGCTCAGCAATGATGACATAAAATAAAGACCTTAAATTAAAAACTATATCCTAACCTAATTTTAGCCGATAATGAGTTGGATCGGACCGAGCAACTTTGAATTGCTTCGACTCGATACTGACTACCTATCTCGCTACGCTAATCTTTTGGAGGACATTCCGTTGGTAATACGTAATAATCAATTCTCCTTTTGCAAAGAAAAAATAAAATTTACTTTAATAACCACTCAATTTACATTTTTTTTGAAAGATTTAGAAGAAGAAAATTATGGGGCATTTCTTTTGAGCATTGTGGAGGAGCGAACCTAACCAACAAAAACTAGTTTAAGTGGACAGTCTCTCGATTTTATTTCATTCTAAAAACTAATGGGGTGTTTGGTTGCATGATAATTTTTTGTACACTTTCATGATAAAAAATTGTATTAAAATAAAAAGTAATCCAACTCATGACATAAAATTATCATGTTTGGAGGGATGTGATTACAAAAAAGAGTAACCACCGCACATGACCAAATAAAGTGGGGGACCACAAGAAAAAAGAAAGAGGTGAGACCCACTTTTTTTGTTTAAGAAGAAAATCACTTTCAAAACATAAAATTGTCATGGTTGTCAAACACCTCTTTTAACAAGTTTTCTTACAATTTTTAAAAATTAAAATAAAAACCTCAATTATCATGCAACCAAACACCCCATAAATCTAAAATTGGACTGAACTTGGCCGCCAACAATTCAGGCTTTCTAGATATTTTTATGTTGAAAAACTATATCAAAATAAAATTTAAAGTAGTCAAAGAGATAAAATTGTAGCGTTTATAGAGATGTGATACACCCAAAAAATGGAGACCATGTAAGTCTACAGAAGCTGAGGGACCACGAGAAAATTATACACACTTTGGGCATGCCATTTTTTCAAGGAAGTATATTTATACACACTTGTACTCTTCCTATGTGATCTTTATTATGAACAACTATTAAAACTATCTATTAAAAATATTAAATAAAATAAAATATTTTGTAAATTCAAAGTTATGAGCTAAAGCAAGTTTATTTATCAAATAATGTTTTTATTCCTAACCTAGTTATGTGATGTGAAGAACTAGTCTTGTTAGATGGATTACTTTTAGTTAGAACTACAATAATACAATGGAAAAACTCATTTTATCTTACATCTTTTAACTTATAAATTATGCCATCAGATTTAAAATATTTGAGTAGGTAATAAGATATATTTTGAAAGTGACATTAAGGATGGTAGAATAGCATGTCCACATTAACATATGTATTCATTATAAAGCACAAGAGATATTAAAGAAAAAAATAAAAATACATGCTGATAACAATATTTTAGTAGTGAACATCTCTGTCATGTTAACCTTAAACTTGATATTGACATAACTAATCACAAAATATTCGATTATTAATATTAATTTTAAAATGTATAAAACAGACATGAGTTATAATACAAGTGTTCACTTAAGACCTCACCTTGAGAAGCTTTGAAGATTAAAAAACTGCATTTCTATCTTCTTTTCCTTATGTCACAATATAAAAATATTTTCAGCTTAAACTAGCTTGAAAATAAAATTAATGTATCTGCCTTCTGGTCGAGTCGGTAACTTGCACGTCAGACATAAGTAGGTTTCATGTCCAAAACCCTGGCATTTGATTCAATCGGCGACAAAATTCTCGAGGAAAGACGTTGATGTTCTTAACAAATCAAAGCGGGTGTTAAGGGAAAAAAAATAAATTAAAAGACGTCGATGTTCTTAACAAATCAAAGCGGGTGTGATTTGTTGTTTAAAGAAAAATATTTAAATTAACACTCCTTAAAAACTAGTTTCTAAATTTAACATGCACGCAATTTTGTTTTCAAAACTAACAATTTTTTTTTAAAAAAAGTCAAATTGGATGGTAAAATTTCAACCCTTAAAATACAATGGCACGGTAAAAATACATAGTTCCACAGTTTTTAACCCGGGACTTCTTTCTCGCATACAAAATTGTATCTTATTTCGCTTGATTTCACTGCTCCGATTTTATGTGAATGCTGAATTTGAATAATCTGATTTCTAGAAAAGTAGGTTGATTTAAAAAATAAGATTTGCTAGAAGTAAGTTTTTAGAATTAAATTTTAAAGTGCGTTAGTTTAAATTCTTCTCCCGATTCGCTTGCGTGAACTCGGGAGGAGACCGGCGGCATCCGCTTCTTCTCTGGAGCCTCAAGCGAAGGCGAGGCAGGGGAAAGAGACGGCTCGGTGGGCTAATTCCGACGAGTGCTGGTTTGTGTGTTCCACACGAGAGAGGGCTCGGCAGCCTGCCGGGGGCGAGGGCGAGGGCGAGGGCCGGAGGTTGCCCCCAGATGGGCTGCTTCCGCACCGGCAGCATTGCATCCGAGGAGGCCGACCAGTGCCGGGCCGGCAGGGTATGGGGAAGAAGACCACAATGCCTCGGCTTCTCAGCGTACCCTACTACGGCGCACCCCGCCGCCGAGGTTCCCGGGAAGGTGCTCCCCCGGGGGAAGACGGGGAGAGCTGCGGCCGCATGCGGTAAGGTGGTGGCGGGGATGAGGACTCTCAACGCCATTTTCTCTGAGGCCAGGCGGAGCCTCGGCCCTACCCTCCGTGGCCGGGCTGAGAGACGAGGCAATGGCGAGGAGGGCAAAGGGAGGACGAGCCACCAGGAGTTCGAGAACAACAAGTCTTGGCTACTTGCGGGCGCTGGGGCGGAGCAAGGGGAGGAGGTGTTGGCGGCGTCTGGGAAGTTGTCGGTGGCCACGGTGGAGGTGGCGATGGCGGATCTGCACTCGGTTCACTCGTCCTTCCGCTTCAGCTTTGGCTCACAGCTGGGGTTCGAGCCCACGGTGCTCTTGGTGTCGGAGGACGCGCACCGGGCAGTGTCCTCATCTGCCACCGCCGGCGACCACACTTCCTTGATTCAGTGTCGGCAGCTGGAGTCGCTGGAGAGGAACATTTCTCCCATCGCCGGTGATCTCGTCAGGTTTAGCTTCTTGGAGATCGCCTTGGCCACCGGCGACTTCCACCTAAGTCCGTCCTGATTCTCCTTAAAAGTTGAATTAGTTCAATGCCGCCTGAGATTTGTCTCATCTCTATGCGGCTGTATGTTTTCCGGGTGCTGCAGGCAAGATATTAGGGCGAGGGGCGCTGAGCAGGGTGTTCAGGGGGAAGATTGCCTTGGGAAAGGGTAGGCGGAGGGCGTCGGCTGTAGCCGTAAAGAGGTTGCAGGGGGAGCAAAAAGAGTGCGCAAAGGCCTTCTGCAGAGAGCTGATGGTGGCCAGCGGCTTGCGCCATCCCAACGTGGTGCCACTCCTCGGCTTCTGTGTCGACCCGCAGGGCCTCTTCCTCGTCTACAAGTTCGTCTCCGGCGGCAGCCTCGACCATTACCTTCACCCAGGCACAAAATTCTTCCTATATTCTCCCTTTAGATCTCTACCATAGCCCTATTTCACTATTTGAGAGCCAGGTCCGGCTGGATCTTGCAGGGGACGGTAGCGAGGGTTGCGAAGAAGGGAGGAAGCGAGCACCACGGCGGCACAAGGGCAGGTGGACCGGCGGCGGTGGAGGCGGGCTGACGTGGGGCGTGAGGTGGAAGGTGGCGGTAGGGGTGGCGAGAGCGGTGGAGTATCTGCACCAGGGCACCGACAGGTGTGTTGTCCACAGGGACATCAAGCCCTCCAACATACTTCTCTCATCGAAGAAGACACCTAAGGTAGCCGCTTTGACGAAGTTCCCCTTTGCTTCATCCGCCTTCACATCTCGACGTCGTCTTCCTCTCCCGCTCCCCATTTCCTTGCCTTTCTTTATCTCTGCTCACTTCTCCCCCTTTTTCTGATTGCGTTTGCTTGTCTCTTTCTGTATACTCTTCTTGCAAATGTTGTTCGGGTTGTTTCTTTACTTTTACGAGGATGAGATATGCAGCTTCATTACACGGCGTGAGACATTTGCCCACGCCGTGTAATGTGGAGCTCTATGTCAATCTCTCTCTAGAGGAAATTTGTCATCTTCTGCTGCTTTGACGATAATCCACTTGTCTTGTTTCCTTTTGTGGTGCTTGCCGTGCCATTCAAAATATTCTGAATCTCCTCCCCCAACTGTTGCTATTTTCTCACTTCTTTCGCTGATGCAGTTGTGCGACTTTGGGCTGGCCACGTGGATGCATGGGCCTTCTCTCCCATTTCTGTGCAAGACTGTCAAGGGCACCTTCGGGTAAGTACTGATTTAGTGAAGGTTTGACCATTGTGTTAGTACCGTCTCATGGTTCAGTCCTAATCTTCTTCCTTACGTATACTGTCTTTGCAGATATCTAGCACCTGAATACTTCCAGCATGGGAAGCTATCCGACAAAACTGATATCTACGCTTTTGGGGTCCTACTATTGGAATTGATCACGGGGCGAAATCCCATCGACACCAGTAGGCCTCATGGAAATGAGAACATGGTCATGTGGGTTAGTACTTGCCATTCTTCCACGTGTCAACGTTATCATTATCTCTTCATACTTGGGACAATACTGACCCAAATCAGGATCAGATCACCTGATCTGGGGAAAGCCAGGATTGGCCAGAAATTGGCTAGAGTCAGGCAGATTAAAGATCGTGGGATCAGAATCTGCCCCAAGATCGTTGACCATCGATCCGATCAGGATCGGATCAGATCTATGAAGATCGGCCGATCCTCTGGACACAATGTCGATATGGGATCGGTCTACATCGATCAAAAATTTTTAATTCATAAAAATTTACAAAAATTTAGGAAAAATTAGAAAAAATTATATAAATGAGTAATTTTTTTTTAAAAAAGAAAAATAATGTGGATGACATTCTACCAAACAATGCCATACAAAATAACTTCATTCCAAGAAATTGTCATATAACTACAAAGTATCAACACAAACACCACAGAAAAACACACTAGTAAATTACATGAAATTAAAAAAGTACAACACTACATGTGACATAACATAGTAGAAATTATACCTCACTATCACAATCACCACCAATCCCGGAATTGCCCTTTATATTTATACTTTTTGTTCTCTTCCTCGGTCTCTGGAATTGTCTATTGACCTTGGTCAATCATAATATGCCTATAACTATAGAAAAACAAGGAGTCCACAATTGCACCGAAGTTACAAACTCCACACTCAACTGAAGGCAGAGGAGGAGGTGGACAACAAGGCTCATAATTTGCAGTGGGGTCTGGTCTAGATGTTGTATTCTCCTCAAAGACATTTGACTCCAACGGCCATTGCTCCGTCCACTTGTGGAATGTCTCCCACCAGTCTAGTCATATAAGCAATGACCTTCAAGTTGCTACTTGTTATTGGCGATGGCTTCTTTAGCTGTACTAATAACATACCAACGACGGCCTTTATTCGTCATTGATAACTTACTAGCAATGGTTAAAGCCTTCTCTACTTAATGATGGTGATGACTTAGAGCCGTCACCAAAACACGAAGAACACACACATATTAATGATGGTGACTTCATTGATTTTTCCTTGGTAAATTTTCAATTCTTTGCAATTCAGTCCCAACTTGAATATCTTGGCCCATTGAGTTCATTTTTCCAAGAAATAATATTTATCATATTTTTTATTCCTAAAATAGGAATAAATATTTAAAAATTTAAGGAAAATTTAATTTACCATCCAAAATTTATTTGAAATTCACAATAAATACCCAAAATCAGTTTTCTTGAAGTTTTACATTTTTTGGAATTTTCCTCCAAAAATTCTAGAAAATCAATTTTCTTTATAGAAAATACGTTTTATCGTCTAAGAATCATTCAAAATTCACAGAAAATATCCAAAATCAAATTTGTGGAAATTTTGAATTTTTTGAAGTTTTTTCCAAAAAATATAGAAAATCATTTTCTTTTTTCAGAAAAATACAATATTGGGTCAAAAAAAATTCTCTATGCCCAATATTATTTTTTGAAGACTTGAGAATATTTTCTGATATTTTTATATTTTTTGAGCCCAAAAAATATATATTTTTGTTTATTGGGTATTTTCTTATTGGATAATCTAGAAAATTGATAGATAAAATTCAGAAATTCTGAGATAATCCAAAAAAATGTTAGAGAATATCCAGAAGCTTCTGCATCTATCTCTTTACGCTGGATGTTGTTGCGGTGGGGGCACCACCTAAAAAAGGGAAATTCGCGCTGAAAATGCTGGGAAGCTAGGAAATCATCCCTATTTTTTCTCCATCTGATATTATCTTCCAATGGACATAATCTTTGACCCAGGAGTCATCACACGATGTTGAGTCTTCATCCTCATTCCTATAAAAGGACTGCAAGGGCAGGGAAAAACATCACGTACATACAGGAGGTCAAGCCCCAGATGCGGTCAAGCCAAAGAGGAGAGAGAAAGGGGAGGAAAAAAAGGAGGAAGCTGTCTAGCTGCTGCGCTCCATCCTTGGCCATCCAAGCAGAAGGAAAGGAGAAGAAGGAAGCAAGGGCTATCTCTCAGCCTTGTCCAGCTGCTGCGCCAGGAAGAAAAAAAGAAAAAAAAAGAGAAAAAGAAAAAAAGAAAAAAAAAGAGAAAGAGAAAGGAAAAGGTAAGGAAAAATGCATCATTGATCACACCTCCCCTTCTTCTTCTATTCTCCTTCTAGTCCCCTTCAAAATTCCTTCAATTTCCCAACCAAAATACCTCTTTCTCAAGGTCTGTTCAACCCACCTGCTGAGCCCGCCTGTTAGGCCCTTCATCAGCCCCACTGTGACCCCATGTCTGAACCCCTTTCAAGCTCAATTTGACCACAAGCCAGCACCCGTTTGACCCCGTAAAACAGGTCCCGTCTGGGCCACAGTTCCCTTACACAGACCCTCTGCCGAGACATCCAAAATGAACTCAGATCATGCTTTGTTCAGTCCTGTCCAGACTCCCAATCAATCCCTGATTGGCCCTTTCTGTTTGTCCCCTAAACTGCCCGTCTGATCTTGCTCGGTCCCCAATTGGACGATCTGTTTAAGTCTGCCAGACCTCAATCAGACCCCCTAAATCCAGTCCCAAACATGTTCTGAAATCAGGTTCAGAGAGTCCCCTCAATCAGACCCTCAGCTGACCCCAAACATCCCACAGATGGACCCCTAGAGCAGACCCAAAACAGCACCTAATGACCTTCATTTCTGCTGGTCGATTGATCCTTAAACAGGTCATGTACTAGTCCCTACAGTATCTCCTAAACTGGTCCTATACCAACCCCCATTCAGACCCTGTTTGGCCTTTGCAGGTCACCCCAATTACAGGTCAAACAGACCCGGTTGCAGTCCCCTTAAAAGCCCACTAAGCTGGCCCAATTCAAGTCCCTTTCAGCCCCATTGAAGCCCACTTTGCCCACTGCTGCAGCAAGGAAAGAAATGCAAAAAAGAAAAGCACAGCTCCTACAAGTTGCACAACAGGCCATTCCGGCCCTTGAAACTCCAAACAGGCTTTTCTGGCCCAAGAACTTGATGACTGGCCCATTGTGCCAATGAGACAATGAAGCTGGCCTATTGGGCCTTCAAAAAAAAAACTAAGTTTGAGGAGTTAGTCCACCACTGGACGCTGCCTTAGACATCAAATAAAAAAATTAAGTTTGAGGAGTTAGTCCACCACTAGACGCCATCTTATAGGATGTTTGGTTACGTTTTTTTTCTTCTCTTTTTAACATAATTTTTTAAAAATAAAAAGTTGAGGTGTTTGGTTACTAATTTTAACTTCTCTTTTGTTTTTAAAAATGAGATAGTCTTCTTTCAAAATTAAAACAAGAGAGGACTTGGTTTCTCTTTTTTTGAGATAGACACGGAGGCGCGTCTCCAGCCCGGCGGGTAATGCGGAGCTGATCCGTAATTCTCGCCCTCCCCTCTCGGCAAGTCCCCGGCTGAGGGAAGACAGCTGGTACGTCTAGCCCCGGGGTGATGGGGGGGCAGTCCTCTCCAACCGCTTCTCCGACCAGAAGCAGGACGACACCGCAAGGTTGGTGTCTCCCTATCCAAGGATCTCATGGACATCGTTGGTGAGGCCCTGAAAGCAAACATCACCACTCTTCAACCACTTCTGCATCCATGTCGGTAGGCTCGCAGTGATCAACTAGCTAAACGGGAAGCTTCTCCCCAAGCTGGCTAGGAGAACTAGACGCGGCCTCTTCTCTAGCCGAACTGCTAGTCGGAGGCGGGGAGGGGGCGATGTTGGAGAAAGACGAGAGTCTGGCGGCGTCGGTGGTGGTGGCCCTGAATGAGAGAGCTTGGCTGTTGAGGTAGGCATTGGACTGCTAGTTGGCTCCCCATTTCCTGGACATGGTCATCCACCCGGTGTTGGGCCTTTTGATGAACATGCTCTGGATCGAGTCGCTGTCAGCGACGTTGTGCACTAGTACGCACTTCAAAAAGCAGCAATCTAGAAGAAACAACGGTAGCATCAGAGAGATATATATCATATGTATACACATCTTTTGAAGAGGACGGGGACGATGCTGCCACGGTAGATTTGGGAATATCTCTAGAAGAGGATGGGCTGATGCACTACAAAGGCAACATTTTACTTAAAAATGTTAACAAACAGCTTTGCATAAATTTTAAAAATTATGTTAGTTTTGCCAAACACACAACAAGTGTATTTTTATAGTTTTAAAATTAAAATTGAAACAAAAGATGATCTTAATTTTAAAAATAAAGTTGTTTTAATATTAAAATCATAACCAAATATCCAATTAGACTTAAAAAAAAACTAAGTCTGAGGAGTTAATCCACCACTGGATGTTATCTCAAACTTTAAACAAAAAAAGTTTAGTCTGAGGAGTTAGTTTACCACTGGACACTTCCTTAAACTTCATAAAAAAACTAAGTTTAAGGAGTTAGCCCACCACTGGACGTCCCATTGGATGGTTATTCTAGGCAAAGCTTCTGATATGTTGATCCGGGCGTACGCATGAGACACGTTTCTTATGTGGTCGGACCCTTCCCACTAAGTGAAAAAGTTGAAAAATTTATAAGGTGTTTGGTTACTCTTTTTTAATTGATATAGTCTTATTTGTGAAATCAAGATCATCTTATAACACACTCTTGATTTTAAAATTAAAGAAACAGGAAGATTGAGGTGTTTGGCAAGAATGTCATAAATTTTAAAAATTATAGAATGATGTTTGCCCAGTAAAAGTGGTGGGGTGTGCTTGGCCGACAATCGGGGGCGGTGTCTAGGATTGCAGATGCAACAGAGAGGGATAACGGCGGACTGGAGGTTGGCTGCCCATGGGGCCTTGGTGGGTGGCACCGACGAGCTGTGGGCCGCAATGAGGATACAGACGGTCTTCAGGAAGGCAAGGAAAGCTGGTCTCCTCAGCTATGCCATGAAAAGGTGTCCGTTGGTCTCCGTGCAGGCGAGGAAAGCTCTGCGTGCTTTTTAGGCATTGGTGCAAGGCTACCTCGTGCGGCGACAGACTCTAGTGGCGCTATACAGCATGCAGGTGTTGGTGAGAGCGTAGGTGATTGCTAGGAGCCAGAGAATTGGCCATCTTCGGCCACGGCGGTCTCTGGTGAGGAAGACGACCGAGCTCCTTGTTGTTCTACAATGGTGAATCTAACGGATCTCCCTTCATCTTCTCCCCAAGGAACGTCTCAACGAGGTCCAAAGCGAGTATGCCTCCTTCCACAGCGGCCGACTGTTTTCCTCCTAGGAGCATGCGTTGTGGGGGCGAAAGTGACGACGTCATGCGAGGAGGGAGAGAGAGGAGAGATGACACACCGGGGGGGGAGGTTCTCGCAGCTTCTACGAGACTACGACCACCCAAACACAGTTTTGAACAATGCCCGCCCACCTCCGGAAGGGATGGAGGCCTGTTTTGATCATCCAGCTTACTCGAAAGCCTCCGTGTCAGATGTACGAAAGAGGATGTAGTGGTTTTAAAAAAAGATGAAAAAGTGCAGCCATATATGGTATCTTCTTCATTTTTAAAATTTAAGTAAAAAATAGAGAAAAGTCATAACCAAACACCCTCTTAAGCATGCAGGATGTGTAAATTTTATTTATCAAGAATGGGCCCGACATACTGTCATAATGCCGAATTTTTCTCGATATGGTGAGACTTATCTAAGGAAAGAAAATACTCACACTTGGACAACTTTGGACTTGGCATACAAACTGTTTATGAACTTTATACTCTGACATAGACATCAAATGTAATGAAGTTTCAAGTGTCAACTCGACTTGGTATGACCGGGCATCAATGCTAACTTGATGAACTGGATGGGACGAAAACCAAACTAGAATAAACATATACTTATTCAAATTTGACGGTACATTCACTCAAACCAAAAAGTGATGCGGGACGGGAAGGGAGGTGCCGCCATCCCCGCGCGCGTCGGCGGGCCCGAGGAGGATGTACCGAGCTGATGGGGTGCTGAACCGATCCTGAACCGTGCTGAATCGCTTCAAACGGAGCTGGAAACTGCCGAACTGGGCTTGAAATCCACCGAACTGGACCCCACGGCCGTTGAACCGGGCCCACAACTGCTGAACCGGTCCAAAACGACCTTGAACCGGCCTTAGAAGGGCTGAACCGGCCTTGAACCGGTCTGAACCGGGTCCAGAAAGCTGAACCGGCCACCCGAACCGGCTCCTGGAAGAGTGAACCGGGCTCGAACCGGTCGAACCGGGTCCAGAAGCTGAACCGGACTGAAAACGACCTACGGGGGCCGAACCGGTCCGAACCGGGTCCAGGAAGCCCTGAACCGGACTGAAACAACCTCTGGGGGCCGAACCGGTCGAACCGGCCCTAAGCCGGGGTGAACCGGAGTGAACCGGGCTCGAACCCGGCTGAACCGGCCGCTGGCCCGGTCGGCCCGTGGGCCGCGTACGCGCGAGCCGGCCGCGGCGAACCGGCGTCGCGTGGCTGCGCGGCCGGTCGCGAGTATCTCCCGGGGGGGTCGTGGCGGCGCGTATGGGGAGGACCCGGGCGGGGGTCGTGGCGCACCGTCGGTGAGCCCGGACCGAGAGAGGGGGAGCTCGGGAGGGTCCGTGGAGGCCGCTCGGCGTCCCCGATGGGCCGAAAGGGGCGGGGCTCCTCCGCCTTGCTCGCGATGGGATTCCGGCGGTCGCGGCGGCCCCAGGAGCCGGGGACGGAGGGGAAGGCCCCTCGTGAGGCGTCCAGGGGCTCCTACGGCACCGTCCGACCCCTCCTCTCCTCCTTTCCCCTTCGTCGTCGTCGGCTCGGCCCGCCGGAAACGGAGTTGCTCGCGGAGTCTTCGACGGGCGATGGGAGACGGGGCTGGGTACGGTTTCGCGGCGGCTAGGAGGCGGGAAGGCAGGGTTCGTAAGGGGCCAATAGTCCTGTGGGAGAGGCTTGTGGGGGTAGGGAGGCGTCCCGAGGAGGTGGTGGTCGGTTTAGAGCTTGCGCGGTGTCCGCGCGGGGGTGGACGGACCGGAGGGGGAGGCTCGCGGCGTTCCGGCCGAAGGGGGGGGGTCGTGAGGGGGCTTCAGCGGGAGAAGGAGAAGAGCGAGGGCTGAGCGGGAGGAGGTGGGGAGGTCCGGACGGACCTAGGGCGAGGATCTCGACGAAGGCGTCGACGGAGGTCGGAAACATGACGGGACGGGGGAGAAGGCACCGGACCTAGCTCGGAGGTGAGGAGGAACACAGGGAAGGGGAGGGGAGAACCGGGAGCACCCGGAGGTGAGGGAACGACGTCGACGTCGGAGGGGGAAGGGGGAAAACGGGAGCTTCACTCCTTGTTTCAAAACATCCATCTCTTCTTTCATTCAAAGACTTGGGCTCTTTAAATAGAGATGGACATTACAAGATGGACCTCTAAAAACCCTAATTACATATATGTCCTCTAAAGGACTAAAATAAAAAGAAGGACTCAAAGGACTCTAAATACTCAAATAAAATGCATAAAAATAAAAATCTAATACTACGAAATAAAAGAAATAAATACGTCGTCTCCTCAAGACCCGGAAGACGCTATCTCCAAACAAACGGACGATCCGGTCCGTACCGGTCCCCA
Organism: Cryptocoryne crispatula var. balansae; assembly: GCA_036172225.1. Classification (NCBI taxonomy): domain Eukaryota; kingdom Viridiplantae; phylum Streptophyta; class Magnoliopsida; order Alismatales; family Araceae; genus Cryptocoryne; species Cryptocoryne crispatula. Next base: position 10,530,982 of record CM069935.1, read on the forward strand.
TCAAAAAGTATACGTAATTGAATCTAAACATGTTGTAAAAATTACAACTTAACATAATTTGGAAGCTCCAATTAAACTCACTCGATCCAATGAAAGTTAACTTTCCGATGAAACCTCAAAAATATAAAAATTTTGGAAATTCATTTTCCAATTTGATTTTTGATTTGACTTTCACTTTAGCATTGACTTTTTAGGAAAACATGTGATATTCTATAAAAGTATTAGCTAGGTCCATGAGATGAATAAAAAATATAGGTTGAGATTGTTAGGCTCTTAAAAAATTTATTTTTGACCTCTTCCCATTGGATAGTGCGAAGATCCGATGTTAATTACATCGAGACTATTCGAATACCCTTGATTATCTGTCATAATAATCCATGGAATAGAAAATAATGCATCCACAAAATAAACATACACAAGAACAATAATCCCATGAACTTGATGGAATGCAAGCATTTAGTGTGTTTTAACTTGGTTTGATTTGAATTGGTTTGATTTGAGTTTGGACTGTTTATTGGTTTAAATTCAATTTGGTTTGAGTTGAAATGGTTTGGTTAAAATTGATTTAAGTTTAATTTGTTTGGTTGAAATTGATTTGAGTTTAGTTTGGGAGATTCAACTTGTTTATGGGTTGTGACTTAATGTCCTCCATCTTTGAGATTGCTTAAGGTTAAATTTGAATTTGACAAATATTTGATTAGGGATTTTTTAAAAATTGATTATGTTTTTGTTATTAAGATTTGATATCTTAGTGACTTGATTTAGATTCTGATTGGGAGCTTGTTGATTGAATTTGACTTGATTAAGATTAGTTTGAATTTATTAAAGTTTGTTTCGTGGAATGAATTTCATCTCTGGGATTACTTTGAATTTGATGTAAGTGGATTAAATTTATTTGGAAATTTGATTTGGTTTTGATTTGGGAGATTTGATTTGTTTTATTAAGATTTGATACCTTTTGAAAACTTTCACATTTCTAATTTGTGTGAATTTGGAATTTGTTTTAAATCGGTTGTTTATTGTTTATTACGATTTTGTTACCTTGGGAATTTATTTTAAATTTTGATTGGGAATTTTGTTCTTAAATCTATTCTGTTTAGATTGTATTTGATGTTAGTTGGGTTGATTAAAGTCCTTTGAATGGATATTTTTTTGTTTTAGATCCTGATTGAGATTTTATCTTAAATGTGTAGTTATTTTGATTTGATTTTCTGGTGGATTTGAATTCATTTTAACATTTGTTTTTTGAGATAAACTTATTGTGGTTTATGATTTGATTTGGAGATTTAGTTTGCATTTGATTTGTTTATCTTATCCAAACTTGGAATTCTGCTGAGATTCTAGTTTCTGCTGCATTAAGCTTGCTTTGGATCAAAGAATTAACAGATTTTTTGAGTCTGTCACAGATTGGTTTGATTTCATTTATTTGGAAACCTTAATTTGCGGGTTGTTTAATTTTTTTAAGATTCCATTTCAAAAGTAAGCCCGCTGAACATTGATCTTGCTGGCTGAATTTAATCTTTGATGCATTTCAGATCCTTAAACCCATTAAGTCTCAGCCTTATTTGAATCGATATAAATTGATTAAATCCTTTAGCCGGTTGGCTAACAGGATAACAAGATGGCTTTTGACTCTTATTTTTAGTTGGTGAAATTCTTGTCTAAAGTGTATTCACTTAGATCTAATTAATGTTAAGTGTGATTCAGTTCTGATTTGAGTTAAAATTGATGTGTGAAGATTGGACTACTTATTGGTTTAAGTTACATTTGAGTTTGGTTAAAATTGATTCAACTTAAATTTGATTGGAATTCCCAAATCTTTGCGAAACTCTCAAATTACAGATTTGCTTGAATTTGATTTATGTTTTGTTTGCAGATTCCAAGCATTGAGTTTAAGTTGTCAGGTCCCCTTGATATGTGCAGATGTCTTTGAATTTGCCTACCTCCGAAATGCTCATTTACCTCCCTTATCAACCTTTCAATTCAGTCCACTTTCATTATGTTTTTTTATGTTTCACTGAATTACAGATTTTACATTCTTAAGTGCTTTGCATTTCTCCATGTTCATAAGGCCAAGGAGGGAGGGGTCGCGGGACCCCCAGGCCGACCCGGTCGCGAAAAAAAAAGGAAAATGCGAAAAATTCAAAAAAAAAGAAAAATGCGAAAAAAATCTGAAAAATTACAGAAAATTGGAAAAATTAAATGACATGATTTAAATAAATAATGCATCAATTTTATTCCAACGTGATGTGTTCTACACTTTGTAGGTAGTTGATGTACTCTCCCCATGTCATTTGGGTTGAGTACAAAGCTTGATACATGTACACATGACGATCATATTCGTCAGTCCCTCGGGAAACTATCCTAAGACTTGATCCAAACGAGTCACCATAACTATAGGTCGATTGGATCGAAGTATCCGATGACTCCACATAATTCATTCCACAATACTCTTGATCGTATGTAGGGAACCAAGAGCCTTGGGATGAATCATACACACACATAGTCGGAGGCATCGTGGTATTCTGCTCCAACTTCATGGCTACGATGACCTCCTCTACCTTGTGGCCTTTTACCATGATCGGTATCTTGGGTCGCATGCATGGATTGCAGAATCGGTCGATCCGGATCGGGATCGACCGATTCTTGGATCGGATCGGTACCTACCGATCCGATTCCAGTCGGAATTAGCGATCCAGCCGGGAGTCCCGGCTGGATCGGCCGGAATCGGTAGGATCGGTCGATCCCGGACCGATCCACCCGGATCGATCCCAAAATCGGTCGATCCGGACCGATTCGCCGGAAAACTGGAAGACCCGGAATCGGAGACCCGGAATCGAACCGATTCCGGGATCGATCCGGTCCTGTTTTAAGGTCCGATCACCCCCTATTTGGGGTCGATCCGGACCGATTCTCCCCCCACTTGCCCCCTTCTGCTTCTTCTCCTTCCTCCCAAGGCTCCTTGGAGATCTAGGAGCTTCCCCGCGCCGATCCAGTTGGAGGGCCGATCCAGCCTTCCCAAGGGGCGATCTACCCTACACAAGGTTTGTAAGGGGGGGGGGACCTTCGATCTCCTCTTCCCCCCCCCCCCCCGGCCCTGGCCTGGCCCCTGGCCGGCCTGCGGCTGCGGGTTTGGGATCCCCTATCGGGGGATTATTTCACCCCCGATGGGGGTGGAATTGCACCCCCGAAGGGGTGCTAATCACCCCTTCGGGGTGTTGAACGATCACCCCCGAAGGGGTGACTTTTTCTGATGCCCCTCCCCAGGTGGGGGGGGCTGGTATAAAATCCCCGTTGGGGGGATTATTTCACCCCGATGGGGTGGAATTGCACCCCCGAAGGGGTGCTAATCACTCCTTCGGGGTGTTGAACGGTCACCCCGAAGGGGTATTTGTTTAACGACGCCCCCCCAGGTGGGGGGGCCGGTATGAAATCCCCCCATTCACCCCCCAACGGGGTGGAATTGCACCCCGAAGGGGTGTTAATCACCCCTTCGGGGTGTTGAACGATCACCCCGAAGGATGACATTTTACGATGCCCCCCCAGGTGGGGGGGGGGTCGGTATAAAATCCTCCCATTGGGGGGATTATTTCACCCCGATGGGGGTGGATTTAATTGGCTTTAATATTGTGTACGGTTTTATGTGTTGTAGATAATATGTCGGACGAGGAGCATGGCACCGGACCCGCGAGAATTTCGTGACATTGGATGGCAACATGGCCATCTCCTTGATTCGAGAGAAGAAGAGAGTTAGATGCGAGTGGTGCCAAAAGAGATGAATGGAGGTGTGTATCGGCTCGAAGCAACATATAGCCGGGACGGGTGGCAATGTAAAGAAGTGTGATAAAGTACCGGGCCGAGCCGAGGGAGGAGATGAGGGGTTATATAACCGGAAGGGCATCACGAGAGGGAGGTGAGAATTGGTCGGAGACAAGACCTACGTGACGAGTTGCTAGGTCGGAGAGACGCCGATCTTATGGCCGGAAAGAGCAAGAAAGGGAAAGGGCCAGCACATGAAAGGGTCCAAGTTGATTCTTCATCTTCATCAGATGAGGAAGAGGCCCAGGTTAGGAGAGCTGTTCATGAGAGTAGGGCTCAGGGCCGTGAGGATGAGGACCGAAGACGAGGAGCAGGAGGTTCGGGCTGGGGACGATCGATGTGGGGGCGGGGACACGCCCTGTTCGAGAACCTGAAATTCGGAGGACACATTCTGTTCGACCGATGCCGACAGGAGACATTGCCATGTATAGGGAGAGTGGCAGAGGTCAGAGGGGTATAAAACAAGCATTTAAAGGGGTGAAGGCATCGACTGGGGCAGCAAAGAAAGCCCTAAAGCATATGGTCAAGTTCTTTCTACATGCAGGTAAAGATTTGTTGAAGTTGTGGTTAGCATTTGCTTGTCGATATGACTTTCTTGTTAGGTTAGTTATTATTAACAACCCTCTCTTTTCCCTTATCTTGTTTTTGAATTTGTAGGTGTCCCGACACATGCAGCCACCAGTCCATATTTCCAGACTATGGTTGATGCGATTGGTGAGGCCGGGCATGGGTTGAAAGCCCCTACATCAAAATATATATATGAAACAGGCTTGGATGAGGAGGTCGATGAGTTGACCTCATGGATAGATGGATTCAAAACCATCTGGAAGGAGAGGGGGTGCACTGTAATGTGCGATGGATGGACTGGAATCACAAGGAGGTCACTTATAAACTTCCTTGTGTATTGTTCTGAGGGCACCGTATTTCTGAAGTCGGTTGATGCATCAGGTCAGGTGAAAAATGCAGATTACCTATGTGGCTTGATGAACACTGTGATGGATGAGATAGGGGAGGCCAACATTGTGCAGTTTGTCACAGACAATGAGGCCTCATATAAGGTCGGGAAAGAAGCTCATGGAGGCCCGACCTCACTTGTTTTGGGTGCCCTGTGCGGCATATTCTATTGACCTGATGTTAGAAGATATTGGCAGGGATGCTAATGTCAAGTCCTTGGTCAACCAAGGACAACTTATCACCTCATTTATCTATGGCCATCCACGACTTTTACATATCATGAGGCAACACACTGATGGTCATGATTTGATCAGACCGGGTCCCACAAGATTTGCCACTCATTTTATTGCATTAGAGAGCCTATACAGTACAAGGCTAGTTTAAAAGGTTCATTCTCTCCATCGCTTATCGGAGTACATGGATACATACGGGAGCTCCTTGGATCGGTATGAGATACCGCTAAAGATGGAGCGGTGATAGAAGATAACGAGGTGGTGGGAGAAGGTGCGGTACTACTTGTACGTCATAGAGCCTTTAGTGCGGTACTTAGGTTGGTGGATTCAAATGACAAAAATCGGATAGGGTACTGTATGATGCTATGGATAAAGCTAAGTTGAAAATTAAAGAGAAGCATCCCAAGGGTTACAAAAAGTGGTGGAAGGTGATTAACAACGGATGGGACAAAACCCTACACCACGACATTCATGCTACGTACGTATAATTTAATAGTGTAATATGGTCGTGATTACAAGTTATATTTTGTGTATTACCCCCATTGTCTTTAAACTAATGGAGTAATAATGTTGTTACGGGGTACTTCGAACCCGAGGATACGATATGGTGGCCAAGTATGTAATGATGGTGAAGTATTATCGGGCACACTATCCGTAATTAAACGACTATGTAAGACCCAAGAAGACGAACGTGCGCCGAGGTTGAAGTAAGTAATACGTTTCATATTAATTAAACTTTTACCTTTATCTCCACAAGAGAAGATAACTGATTTAATTTGTGTTTTCAGATGACTTCATACAGGCACAAGATTGGGGTGTACGGGGATCCAGATTTGCAGTACTCACACGATAGGGTCCCCCTAGTAATATGCTTACCCGAATTAATGACTCTTTGGTAACTTGATTTTTTTTACATAACGTTACTGATGCATGTAATTGTCTTCTTTACAATTACAGCTGAGTGGTGGATTATGGTGACAAACAGAACTGGATGGATTCCACTCGCAGCCGTTGCAATTCGGGTGCTAAGTCAGACCACATCGTCATCCCAGTGCGAGAGAAATTGGAGCACCTTCAACCTTATTCATACGAAGAGGAGAAATAGGTTGAAGACAGAAAGATTGGAGAAGCTTGTCTACTGCCATTTCAATATGAGGTGAGGATCGAGAATATCAAAGATAGGCGAAGACATCGGAGCGAGAGATTTGCACGGTTGCGGGTGGATTGTACCAAGAAAGAGCACGAGCCCAAGCCACTCGGGGTTTGTCCCGGGCGGATGTGGACTTGGAATATCTATTCCAAGAAGAACATCCACTTGCGGCGTGGGTGGAAGACAAGGATGCCGAGGGAGAGCCGAGTTCGACCCGAATGACGGATCGTGGGCCGAAGGAGAGCTTCGACGGCGTCGTTGGTGAGGAAGAAGACATGCAGAAGCCGAAGAAAGTCAAGTTCCGTGCACGGCTCCACTTCCCGATCCACCCCGGACTACAGCTTCTCCAGAGAGACATCGAGCTCCCCCCCCCGCCGCTACAGCTCCAGCTCGGATTCCAGTTGCGGGTCCATCTACCACCACCACCACCAAGAAGAATGGTGGATTATTTAGGGCTTTAAAGAAAGTATGCTTACCTTCACATCAAGCAAGTCAAGGAGATCCTACATTGAAGAGGAAGAAATTAAGTATCAAACGGCGACATCATCTCCTTGACACCGAGACCACTCAGCCACCTTCATCAGATGAGGATGAAGAAGAATTTGTCCCACCCACACAACAACAACGTACAGGGGGTGGAGGTGGAGGTGGGGGTGGCGGAGGTGAGGGTGGCTCTACTAGTAGTGCACGCACGAGTGGAGTAGGTCCAGATGATTTGAGTGATAAAAGACACTCATGTTCGAGTGGCAGGGGCAGCGGACGCTGGACGAGGATGAATGTTTTTGACGACTTTGCATCTTCCTATCCGCAGCCTCGCCTCGGACGGTGAGCACGGCTATCCACCTCCACCATCTTTTCTACCTCCACCTCCGACCGATCGGGAGTTTATGAGTTTACCGACATGGCCCGCCTTTATTTTCTTATGGATACGGGCCAATTATGACTGATCCTAATCAATGGAGATTTGCAGAAAATCAGAATAACCAGGACAGAGATCCAGATCCGTCCTACTCCGGACATTACCATAGTTGGTGGTGATGGCATATGTATAATGTATTTCTTTGTTTATTTCACGCAATGTAATATGAGATTATGAGTGGTAAGAAGAATATGTGTTGTACTATTGTGTGATTGGATATGATTGTTTGTTTGGTAAAAATATGTATCTTATTTGATGTATGATGTGTTCTATTGTGTGATTGGATATGATATGTGTTCTATATGATTGATTGTTAATTTGTTATATGTATGAGTGTTCCCTATATTTTTTTCACATTTTTTCTGAGTCCTATGTATTTTTATTGATTTTTTGGCGATTTTTCCAGATTTTTTCATAGAGCAAAAAAAAAAAAAATCGATCCAGACCGATTCTGGATCGGTCTGGCTCCATAGGAATCGGCCTGGATCGGTCCGATCCGATCCGGATCGGATCGGATCGGACCCCACCGATCCAGGATCCTATCCCGATCCCGCGATCCTTGGTCGCATGAGTATATTGCTCCTCGCCGGTAAAACGTAACGACGTTGTAGGAGATATGGGAGGATCTGAGGTCCCTTGTACTTGTAAAGTGGTCGCGCCCCCGTATCCAACACCATCATCGCTGCTACTCTTTGACGACGAATCCTCGGACGTCTGGTACTGCACTCGGATGTTCGGCTCTGGCGTATCTTCTCGATCGTCTTCGACCGTATCAGCATCTGCAATATCAAAAGGATCAGTCATAACTTGTTTACATTTTCGCCTACTTTGCGTACCTTGACTAGTTCCTTCTCCGGTCCTCTGGCGCTTTGCTAGTGAGGGAGGGATTTGGAATTCTTCGGCCAAAGGGACATCGTCGAGCACTCCTTCGGCCCATTGTCGGTCTTGGGGGTTGAACTCCAGTTCTCCCAACCCTTCTCGGTCGTTGACCCAAGCTTCTAAGGAGTTCTTCTCGTAGAATATTTGATCCAAATCGATGTCCTCCTCTTCAATTTGCGGCTCGTCGACCGAACGTCCCGCCGCCTGTGATATCCAACTCTTTTGTTCCATCTGGTTCTGCTTCATTCTCTCCAAATTCCTCAACTTTAACCTCGTATTTGTGGTGACAATACACGAGGTCTTCGAAGCCTCCTTGATGTCAACCTATTTCTTTGCTTTGTGTGAATCGAAAGTGAATGTAGACCAATTTCGCTCGTAGCCCGAAGCCGAAGTGGTTTGACTTAGGATCCTGATGGCTACGTCCGCCAAGTCCTCGTACCCTGGTACTTTACCATGGTCAATCCACCAATCAGCTGCATAAATTGAATGTCTTACATTGTTATCTAAGTAAACTTTGATTAATAAAGTGATGAAAAACATTTCTACGTACCCGGACTTAGTAGCATCACAGCTCGTTCAACTCTGCTCGTTCCAAAGTGAAAACTCCGCATTCTGTAATCATACATCTTGTTGCAAGCGATAATAGCCCGGTCGTCGTCACCAAGCATCCGTCGGATGACGCTCTTCACGTCATCTAATAGCTCGTTCGTCGCCTTGAAATGTGGACTATAGCAGTATCTTGGGTTGAAAAAGTAACTTACGAATCAAATAGTATTAGTAAACAACTTATACATAACTTTGATTAATAAAAAGATTAGTAAATGCTTAAGAAAATTTACCTGCTTCATGTATGGGTTGATGTAATGTACGTTCCCAGCGACGATCTATAATATCCCACCACTTGGCGAAGTCGGACACGGTCTTGGAAATTTCTTCCTTCGCTCTCTCAACCGCATCGAATAAATACCCCGTATGCCTTTTCTATCTCCGTCAACTATCCTTAGTACCTTTACTATGGGTTGGACGATGTCTAACGTCTTCTTTACAACTTTCCAAAAATCTCCACTCTCTATCGTCTCTTCTACTTTTCTCCCCTTTCTCTTATCCGATGGGTTACATCTAGCCATCCAACTACCCCAACCCGGTCAAATGACCATTTGAGTTAGAGCTCTCCTTTGACTCAATAAACATTCTAAGAAAATATAGTGGGAGGCGAACCGGGTTGCACCGGGCCGTAACAACTCTCACCCCTTGGTGTGTTCCCTCATAAGTGCAAGGACAAAGTTGTGGTTATAAATAAATGAAGAAATAAACTGTGCTAGCTGAACTACCCTGTCTATTTGAGGATCATTGCATATATCCTCCAACATCAAGTCTAAAGAGTGGGCGGAACAGGGTGTCCAATACAACTTTGGTCTTTTGACCATAGATCTGACCGGCCGCTTTGTATGCGGCCGCATTGTCTGTGACTACTTGAACTACCCGGGTCTCTCCTATTTCTTCTATCACTCCATCTATCAATTGGTAAAGATACTCCGCATTCTTTACCTGTCCTGATGCGTCGACCGACTTCCAAATGACCGTGCCGGCTTGACTGTACACTAGGAAATTGATCATTGTCTTCCTAGTTATACCTGTTAAGTATAAGATATTAACTAAGTTATACCAAAAAGAATGTTTATACATTTAATATAAATGAGTAAAAGAAAATTTAATTACCGGTCCATCCGTCGGTCATTAACGTGCAACCTCGTTCCTCCCATATTCGTTCAAATGATGCCACATACTTCTTTGTTTCTTGCACCTCCATAGGAAGATATACATTGTATATCTCCTTTGGGTTTGGACCAGGCACTCCCCTCCCGACGTCTGCGATCGTGTCGATCATGTTCTCGTAGTATAGTCCCTTCGCGGCATTTACCGGAATGCTGTGGTGAAAGAACCACCTTGACGTTGCCCGGCCAATCATCTCCTTACATAATTTGAGGTTCTTCATCGCCGTCGTGATTGTCGTTTGACGTTGTCGTGGTCTGGTGATTACGGGATCCACGGGACCTACTGCCGGGTCGTCGTCTTGTGTGAGATCATGAACCTCATCTTGCGGTTGGTTGTTGGATCCTCTTCCACTTCCTCGACCACTCCTACTTCCAGACCCTTGACCCATCATTCGGCCGGTGCGTCTATGGAACTCTTCCTCGGCGAATGATCTTCGACTTGCTTCCATTCCCCGTGAGAGGTCATCTATTTAAGAAATATTTAAGTATTTAACTACTTAATTATCCTTTAAAATAGAAGAATGAACAACGTTTATGAGTAACACCTCTCATACTTTCGTACTCTTCGTCTCCAAAAATATCCGGCCTCTCTTGTCCGGTTCCGTAAATGTGTACGGAACGTCTCCCCGGTTGTTGTAATTCTTCTTGGACGGTCTACTTATGCCGTTTGCTAGTTCCCTTCGTTTGCTCCATCGCTTGTAGGTGCCTACGAAATTGAGCTCTGACCTCCGGCGGAGTCCGTGTGCAAGGAAGAACGTTTCCCTTCATGCCTGCAAGATGAAATTTTAAACGATAAATACCACCGAATATTACTTTGTCGCAATATTTACATTGCACTTTTTTCTCCGCCATGGAGATCAAATTACAATGCAACCAAGCCGGATCACTCCGGGTCGCGCTGGTAGTTTGAGTTGTTTGGCTTGGAGAAGACATATTTTTAAGTAAATAATTACTTAAGTAAGTAATTAATTATTTAAAAAGTTAATGACGTTAATTAGTAGATACTAATGTAAGTATACTTTTAATTATGTAAAATGAATGATTAACTAATTATATGATTAAGTAAGTAATTAACTATACCTTCCAACTAATGATGTGTTAAGTAACTACTAAACTAAATATCTAACTAATCTTCTAGCTAACTAACTATGTAAGTAAGCAAATAAGTATTAAAAAGAAGAAACTACTTAACTAACTAATCAATGGAACAAATATTAAATAAATATACTAAATGAACTAATGAAATGCTTAATGAAATAATTAAGTAAATGAAGAACAAAATGAGAACAATGAGAGCAATGAGAGCAAAAATGAGAGCTTGGGAGTGAGAGTGGGGGGGTGGGAGTAAGGGGAGCCCCTTGGGGGCTAGGGGGGCTGCACCCCCCATGACCGTTGGCAACGGTCTAGCAATGGTCATATGACCGTTGACTCGCGCGACCCACCCGCGACCCCGCGACTCGGCCGGGAGAGTCGGCCCGGCCGGGTCGCGACCGGGCCAGTCGGGACTAAACCCGACCGGGTCGGGGCCGGGTCGCGACCCGGGTCGCGACCCGGCAAACCATGCATAAGGCTATTCTTGTCCCTCACAGGATAACACATGCACCGAACTCCGACATTTCATTTGCTTGTTTCATATGAGACATGATTCTACAACTTGGGTGACCTGAAATCAGACCCCTTGAGTCCTTGATGGACATGAAATTTGCTTTAACCGATTTGGGATAGACAAGACTCGACCTTTAATAGGTATGTGGGCTTTCCTCCCAACCGGTCCAAGATTGAGCACACCCGACTTTTGATAAGCTTGTGGGAACTCATCTTATAATTGATGAATGTCATTAACTCATAGTTTGGTATGTCGACATGGTGATCATGCACGACCTTATATAACTTAATGAATACGGTAGGACATTGGGGTCATTTAACGACCTTTGTATGTCTACCTTAAAGGATCAAGAGGACGTGCTTGAAGTCGGCATATTGGTTTTCGTATTTATTTTAACATTCTTTTAGGTTATGTCAAGATCATGTGACGGGTTTTTAACCAGCCAGATGCTCGCCTCGATTTGTAGATTAATTTAATGATTTTTTAATTTTTATTTATTATTTTTTTTATTTTTTAATTTTTTTAATTATGGGTCAAGAGGTGTGTTTAAAGTCGACCTATTGGTTTCTTATTTATTTTGATTCTTTTAAGTTTTGCCGGGACCATGTGATGGATTTTTAGTTGGCCAGATGCTCGCCTCGGTTTGTGTGTTTGATTAGTGAATTTTTATTTAATTTTTCTTAACTTTTTATTTTAAAACTCTTTTTTTAACTTAAATTGCTACTTCGGAGCACTGTTCACGTGAAGGTCCATTGGGCCTCTCGTCTTCTGCGGCCCATTGCCACGGGCCCTGCTTGGTTGGGCGGCCCTTTTCCTCTTTTTTTTGTCATCCTTTTTTTAGTGGGCCCCACAACATTTTGCCACTGTGGATGTTAGTTTGGGGGAAAATAATCCCCTGTAGCTCCTCTGCGTCCGGAAGATCTTGGCGGAACCTGCAGACCTCGACGGAGGGATCCCCTCTCACGGCCGCCGCTTGAGGGCTCCAAAGGGCAGCGCGGTGACGGCGAGGTTGGAACCAGCTTCCGGCGACGATCTTGTCCGCGAGGGAGGGCTTCGAATAGGGGTGTCAATGGGCCGGGCCCGGCCCGGCCCGAGGTTGGCCCGCTTAGGGCCCGGTCCAAAATATATTGGCCCGGCCCAACCCGGCCCGCACTACATTGTTGGCCCGGCCCGCAAAAATTATTGACTTGGCCCGACACGGCCGGGCCCGGCCCAACTATATATTTTATAAATAAATATTTATTAAATATGATAAATTTAATTATTTAAGATAACATTATAAAATTAATAATAATTTAATTAAAATATATTTTTAATAAGTAAAAATGATGTTTTTGACATAAAAAATTGAAAGTTATTTGGCCCGTTTTAGCCCGCGTCGGCCCGCTTCGGCCCGACTAAAGTCCGCGGGCCAAAATCTTTGGCCCGTCAAATGACCCGCAGCCGGCCCGGCCCGCGAACCCGTGGGCCGGCCCGGCCCATTGCCACCCCTAGCTTCGAAGAGGCTCGATTGTGCAACAAAAGAAGGGGAACAAGGCCCACGGGCCTTGGTTGCTCGTCCGAAGGAGAAAATGACTCTCGGTCCCGGCTGGAAGAGACGACGGCTTTTGGTGATCCCAACAGGGAGGAGGATGTTCATTGGCATTGTCGGTAGGAGGAGAAGACCTTGATGGAGCCGCATGAGGGAGGAGAAGGCCTCGACGGCCACACAGGGAACATGAAGAGGTTCTGATGGTGTCGTTTGAAGGATGCTTTGCTTACAGCGTGACCCGGAGGAGCAGGAATTGTCGGGACGACTGAGAAGGGGAAGACGGGCGGCAGGGCGAGGGCCACGGACAGCTTCGATAACTCTCCTGATTTTCCTCTCTTCTCGCAGCGTTCCTCTCCAACTTTCCAACCTTCCGCCTCCTTCTCTCAAGGCTTCCGATCCTCTCTTGCTTGACGACTATCGCCACCCTTATATAGGGTCCCATTCTCCTTTGCGGTGTCGGAATTCTTCCGAAAAGAGAGCATCTGGTCTCGAGATGGAACCGAAAAGGTGACTCCCCCTTCCTTATGCCGTCAGGAGACCTTCCGAATAGGGAATCCTGTTTCAAGACGGACTTGGCGGGGTCACAAAATATTCGGTTTTGATTTTCTTTCCTCCGGTGAACTCATTTTAGGGAAGCTTTTTCCTCTTTACATGATTTCCAACCGTCGGATGAGTTTGACTTGCACATAGTCTGATCGGAGGATTGAGCTCGATCGGGAGGATGTAGGAGGCCCTCAAAATGTCTTGGAATCCTCTTGGTTTTGCTCGAATCTCATCGATGACAAGTCCACTAACCCTAAATATTCCTTTGTCATCGTCTTGACCACTGCGACCCATTTCCGAGCTAGTTCCCTCTCAATTTATTTGAAGGTGCCTGGTTGATGATCATAAAAACAATGAATTTTAATGTTAATAAATTGCCTCCTTCCACAATACAGACCCTCAGCCTCAATTCTGTCTAGGATGATTTTTTTGGTGTTAACACTTTCTAAACAAGACAAATAAAACACATCGAAGACATTTCGAAACACTTATAATCTATCTTAAAACATAAAAAAATCAGATCACATAACAATATGAAGTTTGAACTTAACCAAATCAAATCAAAGTCTAAAAACACTTAAAACATACCAAACACAACCAAATTAATGTCAAAACACCAATCAACATGAAAAAAAAACAACACAATTCTTAAGTCAAATCAACTAAACCAAATAAATCGGATTGTTTAACACACCAAAATCTCATCAAATTTTAAGCTTAAACAAAACAAAAAATAATTTCAACCAATTGAAATAAAAATAATGGAAACCAAAAATCAAACCAAATCAAATCAAGTAATGCAACTTGAACATAAAATTCAAACTAAATTCAAATATGAAAATTTACAATTCAAACCAAACAAAACCAACTCCAATTAAAAAAATCAACTCTCCTCGCATCTCATTGGGCCCGAAAGGCTGGCACCCTTTTGAGTTTATTTTGTTATGTGGATGTACATGTTCTCTCTAACAATATTGTTATGGTGGTTGATTAAGGACATTCGAGTAGTTAATCGATGTAAGTTAACGTCGGATATTCGCACCATCTGACGGAGAGGAGTCAAAATTAAATTTTCATAGAACTTGAATCTCGGTTCTATACTTTTAAAATATCACCGGACTATTTAATATTTTTTAAGGATACCACCTATTTTTTTAGATAGTTCGTGATATTGATATTTTCTAACAAACTAGGTTTCCACAATTTGTAAATCTTTTTAAAATATTACTTCTTGTTCTTTTGTTAATGGTGATGATGACCAAAAGGCATTTCGTAAATGATGTTTCTATTGGCCATTTCGAGGAGGGTGTGACCTTTGATACTATCAATGATGTCTATGTTGGCAAATGCCATCTCACATGCTTAGGTGGTGGAAGCAGTCAAGACAAAACATGACGCTTACTTAATTTGCCTCGGATTATGCTGGTCTGTACATTATTAAAGTGAGTTAAACTGAGACAAAGCACTTACCATAGATGATGAAACAAGGAGAACAACCAATGCACTAATTGAGTTGTTTTGCATTTGGCATATGTGATACTTAAGGTGCTTGTTAAGACAAATCTATTTTTTTGAATATAGAATTAAAGTCTAATCTTTCACGGTGCATGGATATGGATTAACATTAACTGGACTAGAAAATACATGATTCAGATCAATGATTGAATGTCCACATGATTCTTCCTTGTAATCCTAAAAAAATTCAGTGAGAGGAAGTGGAGTTGGAAAGTGGTTGCCTCACCTCAATTGCTGTGTTTTATCTTCTCACGTGAATGATGCTTTTGATTTATTTATAACGAATGGCAACCTTCATATAGAAAAAGTGTATATATTTTGATAAATATGCTAAACTAGATGTAATGTACTTACATACCATTAGTGATGCGGGTTGGAAATTTTAAAGTCAAATCTAAATGCTGAAAACTATGTTTAAATGCAGGAAACCTAATTTTAATTGCCTAAATTCGCATTTATTAAGCTTGCTAGACCGATGCATGCCATGGGTAACCCGGTCCGGTAAAGGTGGGCTGTGGTGCACCGTGAAGTCCAATTGCATAGCAGTGGTGATGTGGTAACTCCGAGAGGACAGGGACCCTGGGGCGGGGGTTGTGGCGCGTGAAGGGGCCTGAACAGGTGGTGGATAGTGGCATGCGAAGGGGCCTTGGTGTTCACGTGCGTAAACTGGATTGAAGAGTTCCTGCCTGGGTGACGCGGCCAAATCAGGCAGTGGGCTCATGGTGAGAGCGCGGCCAGGCAGTATCCCTGGAGGTATGCGGCGAAACCTCGTGGGATCTGAGGCAGGGAATGTGGCTGTCTTCAGGCCGTTGAGTTGAGTCGCTGCACCGTGTGGCGTCTTGAGCGTAAAGGAGACGGGCTGGGCGATAGGTTCTGGATCCTGTGAATAGGCCTTGGGAGCCTCTATCTCGCTCAACACTGCGAAGGACTTTTGTGCGCAGAGTTGCAGTCGAATGGATGCCGCGATTGACCCAGTAGTAGAGGAGATATTGACGGCAATGAGAAGGAATCGGATCATGGTTGCTGGTGAGGCTCCCGCAAGCATCGATCGGGGCCTGGTTTTCTCAGGTCGGCAGGCTTCTTTGATGCTGAAAGGCTAACTTTCAGATTGTGCACAACCAATCTGAAGGAGGCGTCATCGTTGATGAAGAAGACCAGTCAAGGGGTTGAGAGCTCCGGGGATTTCTGGAGTTTCCTTACCTTTACCAACATTGTCTAGATCTGGAGATCACCGTGCTGCTTTTTTTTTCTTTCTTTTGACACATTCTAAGTAGGATAAGCCAGATCTAGCTCTAGCAGGAAATGTATGGGAAGATCACCAGGAGATGGTCTCCGAAGAAGATCACTGGAGGCCTCTGATGCCGAAGGCTTTGTCCGAGGATCGCCGGACGCCGTAAAGGGCTTGTTGGAGAGACTTTAAGAAGAGAATGTTGCTGTTGTCCTTCTGTTTGGGGAAGGAAGGCAATGCCGATGTCGTCGAACGGGAGCAGATGCAGACTTGAATCGTCGATTTCTCTTGATCGATCAGAACTGCTTGGCATAGACGAAGAACCAAGAAGGGGAATGGAGGATGAATGGCATGGAGGCCGGAGGATGATGAGGGAGATAGAATGGCTCCTCGCTGCAAAAGGAGGGGGAGATCGGAGATGGCCCTTGGCTGACTAGGGGAGACAAGGAGAAGAACGGGCTGCAGCCCCTCCGCATAGGAGAAACACCCAAAGGACTTCCAAAAATTGCATTGTATCATCTATTCATTTCAATGGATCTCCTCCTCTTATAAAGAGGATTTGCTAATTACAATAAAAGGCATCTAAAATCACTGTTTGCATATATATATCCTTCACAAGGATTCAAATGAAAAAGGCAACTTAAAACTCTCTTAACACAAAACAAGGGAGAGACCTATTTACATATTTTGACTAAAACTAAAATTATTTAAGAAAAGGAAATTTCTAAGTTTCGTCACCATCAATTAGTCTTATTAACTTTTAGTTTTAAATCATTTAAAATTAAGTACATTGAAACAATTATTGATACATTTGTTTTACAAAGGAGAAACAACAAAAAAATTCATTGTGGTGTGCATAAGCAGATGTGGCAAGGAAGGGGCATGTTGGGCCTCATCACCTTGGCAGTCTTCACAAATGCTTTTGATAACATTGAAAATAATATTAGAAGCGTAAAAACTTTTAAACAAAGCTGAAATTATTTAAGCTATGTGATAGGACGGGAGCAAATGGAGAACCAGAAAATAATAGTATTTCTCTGAAATTATTTAATAAAAACAGAAAATAATAAATTTTCTCTATCTGAGAAGTAAAGTGGCATGTTATTCAAAATTTAAATACATAATATAATACATGTTACCATCAAGGATTCCGGAATCGGAATCGGAATCGGAATCGGTTGGACCGATTCCGATTCCGATTCCCAGAATCGGCCGGAATCGGCCGATTCCTGGGAAGGGAATCGATTCCGGAATCGGTCGGAATCGGTTTTTTTTTTTGGATTTTTTTTTTCGTCAAAAAAATTCAAAAAATTCAGAAAAAATTCTAAAAAAATAGGAAATGAGTTAGAAAAATTTTAAAAAATCACCAATGCATGATATCCACAAAACCACATCATACAAATATTAATGAACACCAATTGAAGACTTGAAGACTTGAAAGTTAAGTACGTATTCCGATTCCGTTTATTCGAATATCGAAGAGTTGATACATCGTGAAAAAAAAATTACATCGTATCGATCTACTACCGATATACGGGATAAAGATGTGGGTCGTCCTCCTCTCCTGCTTTGCTCGTGACGCTCCTCCTCGTGCGTATCGGTCTTGAATACTGTAAGGACCATTATCCGTATGAAAATAATGCCGATGCCATGCCGTCGAGGTCGTATGGATCGGACTGGAGACGGCCGGGACGTAGCGAGAGGATGGTGGAAGGGCGGTGGTGTAATCACTTTCTTTGGTCGGCCTTTGACGAATGCGGATATCTTGTGGCTCAATAATATAAGGCTGCGGTGTCTGCTCGTCAGCGTGTAATACGGCTTTGGGAAACCGTGAATCGGGTGACTCGGTAGCTGGCGATGGTGCGTCGGTATACACTCCTCGTCGTCATCACGAGGAGTGAGGAAGGAGCACCTGCGTCTTGTCATCTAAGGCCGCCCGGGACGCGACCTGCAACTTCCTTCTCTTTACCTCTTCGGTACCATCTACGAACTACCGGAAAGTCCGGAACCCGAAGTTTTTTTCGACTTTGCAAATCCTCCCATTCTCCGTGCGATGCTTTGTTTTCGTTCTCCCGGTGCGAATGGGGCTGGGTAGCTGAGCTGTGGGGCCCAGGCTGAGGCCCGGAGGCGGGGCTACGACGGTGGCTACCCCGTGCCCGGGGCGAGAAGAAGGCCATGCTGAGTCGTGGTAGTAGATGGAGGTGGAGGCGGAGCATCCTCCTCGGCTTCAACACCATCGACTCTCCTTACCCCGTACATGGTCATCGGGATCGAAACTCGGTGCGTGATCCTCGGCTTCCCTCTCCCTTATCCAGGAGGCAAGTGCGTGCTCTCACGGAAAATACGGTCCCGTGTCCGCCTCCTCGGGTGGTGGTGTGGCGGAGGAATGACTCTGCTCGTACGGGGCCACTGCGAAGCCGTGCGAAATCGCTCCTCGGCGATCTTCTGCCGATCCTTGATGTTCTTTATGCGCGACCTGCGTATTTATAATGACGAGAAGACCGGCTTCTCGGCCGGTGCGAGGTCAACTTTGTTCCTCCTTTTGGTATGTATCGGGTTGAATGTACTCCGGTTCCTCTCGCGGTGGGAGGGGCGGTGCTCTGCAACTCGGAATCCCGGTACCGATGGCCGCCAGTGGATTCCATCCACTCCACAGTGTTCACTGAGTCCACCACTCGGCTCAGAAAAACACGAAGAGAAAAGGAAAACAATTAACCCGTAAATCGAGAATAACTTGTATGAAAAAGAAAGAAATTGCTCGTGAAACTATTACTATACCGGGTGACACTTTGTCAGAATATTCAGTCGACATACGAGTATGCACGAGCCCTCGTCACATGTACTGCGTACGAAACATTTAAATAAAAAATTTAGTTGCTGGTAATCTTTAGTCGAGGTATTTAATGAACTACAACATACATCTCGGCCTACATCATCCTGTGAGATCGGCACGACTGTTGGATAGCGCAAGTGTACCCGCGTCACCTCGTTGTCGTTCGCACTTTGTCCTCCCGTATTGGATGCGGGGGTTCGAAGTATCTGCCAAAGATTTTATTAGTTAACACGTGCGTATAAGATAATTATACATCGAAAATAATTTAAGAACCAAGTTACTGAGCGTGGACATCGTGGTGCGAGGTCTTGTCCCATCGGTCATCGATGATTTTCCACCACTTTTTGTAACCTGCGGGATTTTTTTCTTTAATTTTCGACTTTGCCGGGTCCCGTAGCATCGTACGGTGTGCCCGTCGGTCACTGTCATACGAGTCTACCAACCTCGAGCAACTACCCGGTGGCTCGATGATTGCGGAAATAGTAGGCAATCCTCTCCCAAAACCTCTTGTCGGTGATGCGCTTCTCGGACACGACAAGAATCTCAACTCTTTTTTGTCGTACGGAGTTGTCCCGCATATAGTTGTAATACTCTTTTAGTGTGAACCTAACCAATGCAATCTGTGCCGGTGTAAACTCTCCCGGCGCAATGAAGTTCGTGGCGAATCGTGTCGGACCGGGCGACAAGATCGTGCCCTCACTGTGAGATCTCGTGATATGTAGGAGGCGGGGATGCGAATAAATAAAGGCCCAGATGGTGCGCACACGACAGTGTAGATACACCCTCCTCCTTGCCTATATCCTCTGAAATGAGATCTATGGAATGTCTTTGCGCACAGGGCACCCGAAGATGTGCTTCCTCTTCTCCGTCAACTTCCTCCCAAACTCGCCTTATATGATGGTTCGTTGTCGGTGACAATCGAACCGCATTCTCCTCCCCCGTCTCCTCCCACCACTCCATCCAGTCGAGAGAAAAAAATGAAGTCGGCATTTTTAATCTTCCCGAAGCATCTACCGACTTCGAGAATGTAGTCCCCTCGGAACGGTACACCGAAGTTTTGTCATACTCCTCTTGGTGATACACATCCACCATCGCACATGATTGTGCAACCCCTCTCCTTCCACACCAACTTGAACCCGTCCGTCCACTCCCTCGACTCACGGACCTCCTCGTCCGGGCCCGGCGCCGTATATGTGTGTGCAGCCGCCGGGGCTTGCGAGCCGGTCCCGGCCTCACGCCACGGCATCCACCATCGTGCGGAAGTAGGGGTGGTCGTGCGTGTTGGGATGCCTACATCGAAGTTAAAAAACATGGGATCGGGGTAAAATTAAGTTTTAGTAAATGAAACGAGGCATAATGTCAAATTTAATTTAAAAAGTGATACTGCGTGTAAAAAACCACTTGATGTGGCGAACGGCTCTCTTTGCGGCCGTTCTGTGCCTTCGCCCCTTTCATTGCACCTTTATCCCCGTCCGACACTACGGTTTCTAAATAAATACTCGTCACTCGGTGTAAATCGAGTCTTTGGTGGAAGTGGAACGGCGGTGAGGCTCTTGTCTCACAGGGTCGAGCTCTCGGTCCCAGTAGGGGCGGCCGTCTTGATCGGCCCAAAGGGCGGGTCAACTACGGACCCGGACCCTCCTGCTCCCCTCCTCCTCCGTCCTCGCCTCGGCCGATGCGGCGCTGTGCCGCGTGGGCTGGCACGTCTCGACTCGGAGTCCGTGGACTCGTCCTCGCTCTACGCTCCGGCCGGCTGCGCCTTCCCCTTGCCTTTCCGCACTTTGGAGGTAGGTAAATCGCGGTCCTCACTCCTCTCGAGTAGCTCGTCTGCTGACTCCTCCCTACTGCTCGATCCGAACAGCCCGTTGAGAGGCTTTCACTGTCGTGTATCCTCTCGTCTCCTCACTCTTCTCCACCAGGCACCTTGTCGCATTTCTTTACATTCCCACTTTGTTCGGCAATATGTTGTTTCGGCGGAACACCCCCCGTTCATCTCCTTCCCGCACCAACTGCTGCACCCTCTTCCACGACTAGGTCTACCATATGCCCGTGTTCCCGACCCGCGTCGGAAGCACGTCTTTGCTTGATCGACCATTGCTTATATCTGCAAAAATTGTAAACAATGCACTAAAATTGATTAGATAACATAAAAAATGATTTAGACGCTGTTCGGGAAGCGAGGACAACCCAAGTAACACACCATTCGGTATGTTTAAAGGGTTACGTAGTTGCGGAAATCGTCGCGAAAATAACGTACGGGATATCCGGAATTTTCCCGTGCAAAATGAACTTAAACGGATAGTTTTAAAAACTTGGACGGACTAATTCGGTCGGAAATCACAAGGTTTAACGACGCTCGGACTCGTCGGAAACGCGTAAGAATGGACGTACGAAGTGTTCGGCGAAGAAATCTTACCAAAACTGGTCGAATCGAAGAAGACGTTGATTCGAGCGGATCGGAGCTTGGATCGGCGGAATCGGCTGAAGGAATCGGTCCGAATCGGCGGAATCGCCGGAATCGCCCGAGGAATCGGCTGGAATCGCCGGAATCGGTGCTTGGAATCGCTCCGGATCGACGGATCGCTGCACGAATCGCTCGGATCGACGCACCGGATCGCCGGATCGATGCCGGAATCGGCGAGAATCGCCGCGGAATCGCCGGAAATGAGCCCTACCGCCGCGGGATCGAAGGAATCGACCGCGGCGGTCGATCCCGGCCCTTTTAGGGCCGAGAATCGGTTCGATTCCCGGTCCGAGAATCGAACCGGGAATCGAACCGGGGCCGGTTCAACCGGTCTTCCATCGGAATCGGTCGGATCGACCGATTCCACAACGAATCGGTCGGAATCGGATCGATTCCGACCGATTCCAGTCGATTCTTACCGATTCCGCGGAATTATTCCGGGAATCGGTCCTTCCGCCAGGAATCGGATCGGTATCCACCGATCCGATTCCGGAATCGGTCGGAATCGGTCCGATTCCACCGATTCCGTAATCTATGGTTACCATCCAGTAAAGGGTGCACATTAGGCTGCAGGAGGTATTAAGCTCGACTGATGGAAACTTTACTTTGTTGTTCAACATATTACCCTTATTTTGTGCAGATTCTTGTGGGATTGTTTTAGTTCTTTCTTTATTTCCATATTGTTTGCACTTGGTGTATTTTGATCATTCATAGAATAGTTTAGTTCAATTCAATAATCCTGCTATCTTTGTATGCATTTTTCTCATACATTATGGCACAGGATATACTTCTTGGATCATTTTAATGATAAATTCCCTCAACCTATGCTTTGCATAAGGATACAACCAGTTGACTGGGGATACCACATTCCTATTTTTGGGAATAGGCTAGTTAGTTCACGCAGACCAATGCAATGTTAAATGCATGTACATCATGCGATTGCCCCCATTTTATCACCATCTATTCCTGTTCGTTTTAGGCGAGCTAGAAGTTGACCAGTCTTTAATCCATCAAAACTGTACCACATATGATATGGGACAAAGATGACTAGCAGACTTCATTACTTGCCTTTAACTATGAGGTAAAAAGATGACCACTAGTAACCTCCATTAAGCCTTTAACCAATGCAATTTTCTCATGCATACCCTCAAAAAGCAATATTTGCATAAAAACCCTGCAAAATATCAACTACATTTTTTGGCCCCAATGTTCCGAATGTCATGGTTATGTCCCTATATGATGCTTGTGTATCCCTAAAATGTCTAGTAGTATGTACCGCTAATTGATATGTACTTATGAAAGGTTATATGTAGATAATGTATTTAAGGTGTGAGGTCATGATTGGATTATGACAGGCCTTGCTGAACGCTGGTGACCTAGATGAACTGACTAGATTTTACTAAGCCATGAAGAAGGCTGGTTGCGATTGGATTGGATCAAATAAGCCGATCTGGGGGAAGTCAAGGATTGGCTAAGACTCAACTGATTGTGATCTGACTTTGCCTGACCTTGATCGTGATTCAGTCCATTTGGCATGAGCTTGGTCAGAATCAGCCAACTCCACTCAATTCCCAGAGAGGATTTTGCAACCCAAGATCAGATTGGCCAATCATAGTTAAATTTGGCCAGGCTAAGTTGTGGCTCAACCAGATAGGTCAATTCCAGTCTGGAATTGGCCAATCGTGAGCAATCACATGATCTTGTTGGACGGATATAGGCCAATTCTGGGTGGCCCCCCTCGTGCTAGATCAGATCGTGCCCTGCCAATCCTGATCTAGGTTTGCTGATCCTGCAAACCTTCCCCCATCAACCTGTCACTGTAACACCTCACATTGAGAATATGTTGAGATCAAATCAATAAACTATTTACAACTCCGGTTAACTATTTTTTTAGAGGTTGAGTGGAAAAGAACTCAGTTAAGCATAGTTTACTAGTAGTTCTAGGATAGCTTGATCTTCTGGGAAACTGTTAATTAGCATAGTTGTTAGGTTGGTCAGATCCAGCTGGAATGGTATGCTATGACCTATCTAGGTGTAAGATATTTAATGTGTGATCTTAATGAGGAAATCAAGTCTTTAAGAGGGATAGATGGTAAAACCCTGGATTCAAAATATGTTAAGATATTAAATTATTAGGTTATTAACTTTTTTTTAGATGTTGAGTGGAAAAGAACTTCAAAATTAAACATGTTTTGTTGAATATAGTTTTTGGTTGGGCGATCTTCCGGAAAGAAAGCTAATTAGCTAGTTATTGGCCCACTAAGTTGATTTAGTCATTACAGTCGCACACACATGATTAATGTACATGTCTAACATGGTTGAAGAACTTGTTATCATACCACATGCTGGTTGGTGGGTAACCATCGTCAACTGATACTATTAGTACTATGGATCCTATTGCTGATCCTAGTCCAACGTTGGTTAGGTTCTCTTGGTCAAGCGCACAAAGCCAGGCAAAATTACTTGATATCAAGCGCACTATGTGAAGGTGTTCGCCTGGTAGCTTGACTGGCACATTTAGCCAAAATTGGACCTAGATAGGCTGATCCATGTTGACCAAGACACCTTGATATCAACTATTTATGGTTGTTCATGCAACAGACGCAAGTTTTTATATAATGAGGTATTTTCTTTTGCTCAAATCATCTAGAAAGTTATGGGAGTATTTATATATGTTTTTTGTTCTTGTTGTTTGCTGCATTTTGATACTTCGAGCTAGCCAAGTCAACTTTGTCTAGTTCTGTCCTGATCTGATCTAATTTTGAAACAAATCCCAACTCCAATTTTTGCTTTCGTGGTGTTCTATTGCTTTTCTGGTATTGTACTGTCTACTTTTCTGGAAAAGCAAAGAATCAAATGACAACAATATACGTGAAAAATGCATGTCTTACAAATGTATGATAGTTCGTAGGTCATTGCAAGACATCGTTTCTTACTCTTTCAAACAAGAAAGGGATATAATACCCTTTGTGGCATGCACGTTTGTAATCATTACCAGCGCTTCCAACGTACAAAATGTGAAAGTTATTGGCATTTTTCTAATATTCAGATGCATTCAGAAATACGTTGTACCAATGCTTATTGAAGTAGTTGAAAATTTTGACACCTTACCCCGAGTTCAGAAATTCATTATGAACTGATAAGAAAGGAAAGTTCCTCACTGGATTTATGTTCTTTAGCAGGATAATCCGACAATGAATGGATGCGATATCTGATTGTTTCACTCTTAAGACATGGAAGCGCCATTAACCATCTGATTATAACTGTGAGAGCTGAAGTAGTTTTAAGCACTTGTACCGTATGCATTTAAGGTGTTTATATGCGACAAAAAAACCCATCATAAATATGAACTAGCATTAACCTGGCATGTTTTCATGGCTGTACTTCTATTCATCTTGAATAAATGTTGACGTAAATATATATATATATATATTTACTTTTTAGAATTGTCTGGTGACCTGTTTTTTTTTTTCTGGTTTGAACTCTTCAATGGACTGTTCGGCATCCAATGTTTCCTGTTTTTACTGCCTAGCACATGCCGCCTTTGCCTTTATTATGTTCCGCTTGATGATTGATTCAATTTGCGCACTAAGGGCCTGTTTAGCACCAAAATTTTTTGGGGATAAATCAAGTTTATCCCCTAAATTTTGGGGATAAACCCCAAGTTATCCTCATACCAAACATGGCCTAAAAGAACATATTCACCTTCTTATTAACTCTACTTTCTAATCACTGATAGAACTTGTTTGAAATTAATTTTCATACACTGGATAGGCCAAACCCCTTCTGCAGCAAGGTGAAGCAGCCATAGGAGAATTAGTTGATCCAAGGCTGAAGTTCAATCCCCGTAATCAGGTAGAAATACTCCGAATGGCTCGAGCTGCAGCCGCATGTTTGAACAGTGAAGAATCAGGAAGGCCTAGAATCGCCCAGGTAATCAGGATGCTGCATGGACCAGACGAAAATGTCGTCGACTGCTCTGCTTTCAGTGGTTCCGGCTGTTTTGTTGGTTTCAGCCCGGAGTCGCAAGACCTACAAGCAAAGAACGACATGAAAGATCATCTTACTCTTGCCATGCTTGGGATCTCCGACAATGAGGAAGATGACGTTTATGGTCGGTAAGTTACTAAAATTCATAAAGCTCTGCTGCATTCTTTCATGTAAGTCTTCTATGAAAGTGTATATAGTTCGGTTCAGTTTTTCATCTGGAATGTCAAACGTCCGTGGAAACTGCTGCATTCCAGACTTATGTGTTCTGGGCCAGGAGTGAGAATGTAAGGCTACGTTGCCTGAAAGGGGGTGCCAATTCCTAAAAGCGTGTTTTAAGGTCTGCTTCTTCCCGAGCGCTTTCTCAATCAATTCCCTATTTATCTGCTTTGACCCATTTTTTTATTAAGACCCTGATGGGGTGTTTGGTTGCATGATAAATAGATTTATTGCTGTAATTTTATATTTTTCTAGCAAAATATGTTAAAATAGTTGAAAAAGGTATTTGGCAAGTTTTACAATTTATATTTTTGAAGAAATTTCTTTTCTAGTACAAGAAAACGTGAGATCTTTTTTTATCTCGTGGTTTTTCATCTCTTTTGGTGTAAATCTCTCGATCTTTGTTGTTATTGTGATAAAATTTTGTCATTGGATAATTTATATTTTATTTTAATGTAATTTTTTTATGGTGAAAATGTATATAAAATTAATGTGCAACCAAACATCCCATAAATCTTGGAACTCAATTGACCAATCTTGGATGGGCCCTGGACGACTTATTGCGGTGTTTTTTGATTACGCGACCAATTGACATTTTGTTACGAACATGTGTTTTGCTAGAAAAATATAGTTAAAGAGAATGTGATAATTATTACAAAAATATATTTTGAGTATTTCTTTAAAGACAAAAAATGATGTTATCTTTTTTTCCCTGTAGTTCCCCATCTTTTTATGGTTATACATGATTTTCATTTTGCCATTTTGTCATATCTCACCGCATATGATAACTTCACGGTTTTAATTATTTTAATTTTATTTTAATATACAATCTTATCCTATAAAATTAGTTTGCAATCAAACTCCCATAAAAGTTTGTGCCCTTTCTAATCAAACCACCTCCACCTGTAGCCTGCCTCAGGTCGGTCATAGAATCTCTACAAAAGTGTGCTTTTATAACAATATTTTTTGAAAAGTGCTTGAAAATTATGATTACTATATATTTTACAGAGAATTTTCTTGGATTAAAAAGAAGCGAGGATTTTTTTATCTTTTGGTTTCTCACAATATTTATCGTACATGGGCCCTAACCTTTAAGACGTTATTTTATCGCAGAACATGATAATTTTTAATATTTAGACGTCCTATATTTTTACTAAAATGCATTATTTTATCACACAAGTATGTAAGAACTCATATCGGCACCGAACGCTTCATAAATCTCCGGCTTGTCTTGACCATAAAGTTATAATGATTCCCGAAGATGAGAAAAACAAAGAGGATACGTGATACCCCCATTGAACGACTGATATGCTGGGGAGAAGAGCAGGACTTCATATTCCATAATTCACCCTCCAGCTAAGGGTCCAGCTGTACGTCTAAAAATAGAAAACGGAAAAACATATTATACGGGACATAAGTTTCATTGAACAGGTAAAACATAACTTATGTGTTGTTAGTTAAACAATAATTTTATACACAAAATTTTGTATTAAAATAAAATTTAAGATGACTTAAAGCATGGTTCGCCGGGTCGGCGACCCGGTCGGCCAGGTCGCCCGACCTGCGCCCAGGTCGCCCGACCCGGTCGGTTTCTGGGTTGACCGGCCCGAAAACGGTCCAACCAGGCCGACTCTAAGTCGGCCCTGCTTCGGGTCCTGCGACCCGGCCGACCCGATCGCTGGCGGCCAAAAGGCCGCCCCCCCACTAAGTGCTTACCCCCCCACTTAACACTAAGTCATTTATTTACAAAAATGCCCCCTCCTTGAGGGCTATTTTCAAGGGGGAGGGTTTTGCTCCACACCAATCTTCTTACACATCTCCCCCCTCCTCCATTGATCACTCTTTCGGTCTCCCCCTCCCACTGATCACTCTTTCGGTCCTCACCGGTCAACGGCTCGTCCCTCCACCCAGTTTTCACCCCTCAACGGCTCACCCTCTACGAACTCCGAATTATTTTCTCTAGCAGTGTGTTTGAGACTCTCAAAAGACGTGATACTTCCCGCTACACTCGGATAGTTTCCGCTCCACCTAGTGTCATTCACACTCTCAAAGCGTTGTTTTTGACACTCTCAAAGCGGTGTCTTTGCCACTCTCAATTTTAATTCGTGTTATTTATATTATGGATTACTTTTCTAACATGTCTTCTCCAAGCCGTAAGACTTCCCGCTCCACCCGGAATGACCCAGCTTGGCTCCATTGCATGGTCGTGTCAATGGAGCAAAGAAAAGTAAAATGCAAGTATTGCGACAAAGTTCTATACGGTGGAATTTACCGGTTAAAGCATCATCTTGTCGATATCAAGGGAGATGTTGTACCGTGCACACGGACTCCGCCTGAGGTAAGAGCCTAGTTTAGACATCATCTTCAAGTCTTAGAAAGATCCAAAAAAGCTTCAAAGAGGCATCAAGACACTGTGCGTGAAGAAATTGCGGAACCCGCAAGACGTTCGCTACACATATACGGCACTGGACAAGAGCGACCAGAAAGAAGTCAATACCAAGAATTTGATGAAGGTATGTAATAATTAATATTTGATATTTTACAATAATATACGTATTTAACATAGCAAACAGATGACTTAACAAGAGCCATGGAGGCAAGCTGAAGGTCATTCGCCGATGAAGACATGTATCGACGTACCGGGCGGTTTATGGGTCAAGGTTCAGGCAGTGGGAGTGGACGTGGAAGCGAAAGCGGGAGAGGATCAAATCCTGACCCTGAACAATATATCCACGATGTCACCCGGGATGACGACCCGGTAGTTGGCCCTATAGATTCGGTCATCACACGACCGTGCCAAAAGCAAACCACCATCAACACAGCATTAAAGAACTTGAAGTTGTGCAAGGAGAAGATCGGGTGGGCAACTTCCAGATGGTTCTTTCATAGTAATATACCAGCTAACGCTGCAAAGTGACCTTACTATGAGTCCATGATCGACACAATAGCAGACGTCGGTCAGGGGGTGCCGGGACCAACTCCAAAGGAGATCTACAACACATATCTTCCATTGGAGGTAGCTGACATTAAAGAATATGTCAAGACGTTTGAATGTATCTGGGAGGAACGTGGATGCATACTGATGACCGATGGTTGGACATGTTAGTCCTTTTGAGCATAACATTGTGATACAAATCTTTATGAATTTGAAGTTTAGATATAACATTTTATCCAAGAAGACAATGATCAACTTTCTCGTTTACTGTCAAGCTGGGACCGTCTTTTGGAAGTCGGTGGATGCATCTGTACAAGTAAAAAATGCAACTTACCTATTTGATTTAATTAATGGTATTATCGAGGAGATTGGTGAGGATCGAGTTGTCCAAGTAGTGATGGACAACGCAGCCCTACAAAGCTGCCAGCCAAATGCTGATGGCCAAGAGACGGAAGTTATATTGGACACCATGCTCCGCCCATTCCATAGATTTAATGCTAGAGGATATTTGCAAAGATCCTCAAATTGATCGGGTTGTCAAGGCCGACAAATATATTGCATCATTCATCTATAACCATAATTTCATCCTGACCTTGATGAGAGAGCACACAAAGGGTCGAGAGCTCCTACGACCCGGGGCTACACGGTTTGCATCACACTACATATCTTTGGAGAGCCTATTTGAACATAGGCGTTGCCTAAACCAAATGATACTTTTTCTGGGGTGGGCTAACTAGATTGCTAGAGCTAATCAATCAGACAAACGAAAAGGAAGAAAGGTGGAACAGATAATGGAGAGTGGAGACTTTTGGTGGCTCGTAAAGAAGACAATGGATACTGTCGGTCCATTAGTCAAAGTCCTCCGAATAGTCGATGGAGATAAGAAGGAGGACATGTGGTATCTTTATGATGCACTTGAGCGGGCAAAAGAAGATATTTCGAAAAAGGTATCAGATTTTACCAAGTGATGGGACATCATTGACCGTCGATGGGAGAGAACATTGTACCATCCTCTACATGCAGCTGGTATGTTCTTTACAATTTTGTCAAATAAAATTTCTTAATCAAATTGTTAGCTTTTTGGTCGATGCTGGTAATAAACTTTTCCATGGTCAATTACCAGGTCATTTTTTCAACCCAAGATATTGCTACAATCCAATCTTCAAGCCTATCAATGAACTATTGGACAGCGTAAAGGAAGTCATTCGAAGAATGCTTGGGGACGATGACCATTCAATTATTGCAACAAATAAGATGCATGATTATATGATGAGGTTATTTCATTTCGGGACAGCAAGGGTGCAACTAGCAGTTATGCTTTTTAGTCTAGGAATGTATAGTTAAATAAAGTCAACTTTATAATTACATAATTAACTTATTAATATCATTATGTACTAAGACATAATGATAATATGCATCTGAGTGGTGGATGGATCATGGAAGGGCACCGGTATATGAAGACTTGGCTAGTGTTGCAATCCGAGTACTAAGCCAAACTATGTCCGCTTCCGGCTGCGAAAGAAGTTGGTCAACGTTTATCCTTATTCATACGAAGTAAAAGAATATGTTAACATCACAGAGACTTGAGCAACTAGTCTACTGTCACTATAACATGAGGTTGAAGCTAAAAAAATTGGAGAAGATAAGAGAGAACCAGAGGGAGGAGCAAAGGTGGGTACAACCAGTAAGTGGAAGACGAATTGAGTTGTCCACTGTACAAGAACCGGAGATTGACTTAGAGGAGATATTTCAACAGAAAAATCCTCTAGAAGCCTGGGTCAACGAACGTGAGGAGTTGGGCGAACCAGAGTTCAACTCTGATGATCGGGAATGGGCTCAAGGGGAACTTGACAATGTTCCTCTTTTCGAGGAATTTTGGATCCCTCCTCCTGTGGCGAAAAGGTAAAAAATCAGACAATCTTCTCGTCAAAGTAGGCAATCAAAGGGCAAAGATAAATAGGTTGCAACTGACCCTCTTGATATTGCTGATCTCGACACAATTGACGAGACAAGGGAAGATATACCGGAGCCTAACATCCGATTGCAATATCAAACGTTGGATGATTCAACTTCAAAGAGTAGTAGTGACAGAGATGACAACATGTACGGCAGAGGCAGAGGAAGCACCGCCGGCACCACTTCTGGTCAAGGGAGAACCAATCCAGAGACACCCCCTCCACAACAACAACCACACTTTATGGAAAAGGAGCACTATACCCACGCAACACAGGATGCTAACCACAGGGCAAGACAACATGGGTATAGTGCAGAGTTAGAACCATCACAAGGTTCTTGGTGTCCATCATATCAAGGGCAGTGTTATAGGATGTTGCAGCCTTCATTTGATAGTTCTATTACGTATTCATATGATAGTTACGGTGGTTCATTTTCGTCTTATCGTAGGATAATTGTACGGGGCACTGATGAGTATAATCAGTTTGTCCATATGTTTAATGCGTCGTACTCTTCTTCAATGTCATGGGCAGAGTACATACATTATGTAGAAGAAAAATTTATGTTTGAATGAATGTTGAATGAATTATGTTGAATCATATCTCTTATTTTTCTTTAATTTTTGGGTATTCTTTCTGATTTTTTTTTCATTTTTTTTTCATTTTTTTTCAAAAAAATAAAAAAATGACTCGATCGGACCGGGTTGCAACCAGGTCGGTGACCCGGCCTGACCGGGCCGGGTTGGGGGCCGGCCGACCCGAGGCCGACCCCCGACTATTCCTTCCTTGGACTTAAGACATAAAATTGTGATGTTTCGTTAAACAAATCACAAAAAAGTGAGGTTCATGCGTAACTAAAAACGTATATAATGATTGTCGACACTTTTTTTAAGGAGACAAAACCACAATTTAATAAGCAACCAAACACCTCGTCAACAATTTGGTTTGGCAGAAAAGAATTTCTTTGATGACAAATGTGTTTTTTATTTTTTTCTGTAAGGTCTCTTGTTAAGATCAAACATCTTGTCTGCTTTTATCTCTAGATAGTTTTAACGTTGGTATTAGACTTGTAAATGGATTTGGGCAACCAATGGTTCAGCCTGAATCCGAAATGGGAACAAAAGTTTGCATATTCAATTGGTGGGTCCGAAACATCTCAAAACTTGGATTCGGGTGAACCTGATTTGAACAAAATCCAAAGCTCATTTGTCGGGTTCAATATTAAAATATGATAGAGGACCCGATTGCATGATGGTGGATGACCAGATCACCTTTTACGCCTCTCCCAATGCAGCTCCACATGTACATGTGACGAGATGATTAACCATAACGGTGGAGTGCACTTATAGCGGGCCTGGGCAAGTCCTTGGGGGGAAGGGTGTGGCGGGGAAATGGGGGGAGATTTTAATGATTTTTCATCATCATTGCGATGTCCTATGCCACGAGACACCATTGCATATTGCAATTTGCCTCAACCGCCATGGTGCTACCTCTGCCCTTGCCGCCACCGACATTGATGCTTCACTACAAGATGCCATCGTTTGGACCCCCTCCAAGAGTCTGTCCTTTGCCACCTCTCCTTATGCTCCTCCACCACCACCACCTGTCCGCCTGGCACAAGTGGCGCCGACACCTTCCACTGCTCCTCACCACACTCCAATGCACCCCTGACTTTTACCTCGAGTTGTCATTCCACTTCGAGAGCTTGGTTCTCCCCTTTCGGGGATCAGAGGGGAGGGCCTCAATCTCTCTGGCTGTCGCCAAGAATTGAGATTCTCTTTGGGCGGTGGGCGATGGAAATGACAGACAAACGGATGGATTCTGCACCAGCGGCCTCAGCTAGTGACGGCAGCCTCGCCGCCAGCATCAGGGATCATCGTCGGGAGATCGATGGCCCTCTCTGCCAGCCCATTGACTCAACATTGGTTTCTCATCCTCCTTCAGCTCCTCCAGTACTCGGCCTCTTCCTCCTCTCGGGCCATGGTCAATCTGCTTATGGCGGTAGTCCTTGCTACAGAAGGACATATCCCCCCTGTACGTGAATACGTCACAGGAGCGGCTAAGGGGGCTCCGGCAGAGGTGACAGGCATCGAGGAAGTGGCAAGATTGCACCGCCACCGCCTCCTCCCTGCCTATTAGATCCCCGTATCCATCACAACGCGAGCCCAATGCCTTGTAGCTCTGCCTCCTCCGGAGGATGGACGGCGGGTAATAGGAGGGCATCACCGAAACTTCAAACATCATCGGCCTCCTCTCTATCGATCGCTCCCTCACCGACGCTGCACCATCAAGTGAAACCGTCCTTGTTGGTGGCGGCACAACTCTCGGTCTTGAACATGTTGGAGAGGCTGGAGAGGAGAACGACAAAGATGGTGGTGCTGACTGTGTAGGCGATGATGGGGGACCCGAAACCTAAAAGTCACTTTGGATCCGGGTCAAAGACTTGATCGAAAAGTTTAGCATAATACATTTTGGATTCTAGTTTGGGTTATATTTATTGGATTTGGATCCGGATCCTTGTAGATCCGATCTAAATACAACCAATTGACAGGTCTAGTTGGTATGTTTTTCCACCATCCCCATTATAACTTTTTATAATAGTTTTTTGCTTACTAAAATAATTTTTAATATAGTAGTGACATAGCAAAGATTAAAATATATGTTTGATGAAATGAGATTTTCATTATATTATTATAACTCTAACTGAAGTACCTTAATAATATAAAATTTTTACATCGCATAAATATGTCAATGATAAGAAATCTCTGATAAATGAATTAAGCTTAGCTCATAACTTTGATTAAAAAATAATTTAATTTCTTTAATATGATTGGCCTTCTACGTTAATAATTTTAATCTTATATATTTCTAGTAGGAGCTTTTTGTCAGAGCATTTGTTTTGTCTTATTTTAGACTATTAATTTGCGTCTATCATCTTAATTTGTGATTTGCATTAGACTTTGACCTGAGTCACTAAAATGTCATATCATACATATCTTATATTTTGACTATGATCAAGTACAATTAATATATTAGGTATAAGAGAAATCTGATGAAGTCATTTAGTGAATAATTAGAGATTGTTCACTCTTGAAAAATGAGAGAGAATATCTTATGTGATAGTACTTTAAATCTTTAGTTACAATAGTGATGATAATTGGAAAAAACATTTTTCAATAAATCCAATTTGGAGTGCAAGAACCCAAAGTGTCAGTATACTAAATGGTTGACAATCGATGCCATTACCACTATCTAATTGAGATATTATAGAGAGTTTATATGTATGTGATCATTGACAATGAAAAGACTTAATAAAGATAAAATTATCCTTAAAGTTATCTGAGATCATGAAGTATAACTTATGTATTGGAAAGTAAACTAAATCTATTATCATAAAAAGATTTAATTTCAAAGAAGTTGTTCTTTTAGTTAGATCTTTAATCAAATGGACTTTTGAACCTAGTTGGTCATAGACAATAGAACCAATCCTTCGGTATAAAGACATGTGCATAATTTATATAAATTACATGTTTTATGAAAAAATTCGATTTATATACATAATAGTGAATTGAGCCAAAGCCTTATAAGCTAAAAGTGCTAATTTCATGACTAGCTTTCTCCAACATCCTCTCCTACCTTGAAGGTCACTAGTATGGATACTGTTAGAAGTAATGCACTTAAATAACTTAGAAAGCATGAATTGTTCTATGCTAGTTCTTTTTCGGTCTCGAGAGATTGGTTGAATTTCATAATGTATATTCAATTTTGTTTAAATCTAATTTTAATAATATTATTCGATTTTGATTGAGATAACACTTATAAAATATGAGTAATCATTGCTTTCACTGCCTATACGATGATTCCTTATAATTTCCAATACCAATAGCTCTGTAGCCATGACCACATAGTGCACGTGGTAAGGTATTCACCATGGAGCACGATCTCCCTCTTTCAGCAAGTGTAGCTAAATGTACACTCCAAGACATAAGATTCTAGATGTGAGTTTTTAATTTTTTTTGCTGGTGCTATCTGTTCTTTTATATCTTTTTATTTGTCATTTTTATATAAGCATGGTAAACATCAAGTAGAAGTTGAATATTATGAATTTTTTATATATTTAATTATAGTAATTAAGGTGTGTTATTAGGTGTTTTATTTAATTAATTAGGTATTTTAATTTAATTTATTATGTGTTTAATCTCCTAATTAGTTTAAACTTATCCTTGTTAGTCTTCCAAACCCTACTCTTTCCCCCTCCCACTCCTCCCAGGAGACCTCCCTCCCCCTTTTTCTTTTCTTTTCCCCCTCTCTGCCCCCCCTCTCTCTTTTTTTTCTCTCTCCCTCTTTCGAGCGCTTGCCCAGTCGCCTCCACGCGACTATCCACACGCAACCTCGTCGTTGACTCCTGCCGATGCCATGCCAGCCCTATCCCGCGGCCACGCAGCCGCTGACCGCCCCCGCTTTGGGCAATGACCCGTCGCCACATGATCGCCCGGCCGCAGGGGTGTAAACGGGTCGGATTCGGTAGCGGAATCACAGAATCCGATTTCGATTCCGATAAGGGATAAGGTGTTCCGATTCCGATTCTGACAATTTCGGAATCACCATGTTCCGATTTTGATCCGATTCCGATTCTATTATCGAAATCAAAATTGAATCCGATAATTTCCGATTCCGATAATAAATATTAATTTTTATTCAAAAATTCATTAATAATTCACATATAATTAATAAATTTTGATGTAATATTTTAAAACTTTATTTTTATCATTTTATCAATTTATATATTATATGTTATGATTTATTTGACTTTATTTTGATTATTTTTACTTATATTTATTTATTTATTATCGAAATCAGATAAACGGAAATGGAATCACCTGATTCCGATTCCGATAAGCTATCGGAATTTCCGATTCCGATTCCGATAGCTTATAGGATACAAAAATAGTTTCCAAACCCGTTAATTTTTATTGAAATCGAATCGAAATTTCGGATTATCGGATTCCGTTTACATCCCTACCCGGCCGTTAGCCGGGTGGCAGCCACCACCCACATGGCCGCGCTCCGCCGCGTGCCCGTGCCCATCCCACCCGGTCGCCACCCCACTGCCGTGTGTGACCGCGCACCCCTTCCCCTTTGACCATTGACCACCGCAACAACCCCCCCTCTCTCTCTCTCTCTCTCTCTCTCTCTCTCTCTCTCTCTCTTCGTATCGCCTCTTTCTCGCTAGGGTGCAAACGAACCAATACATTCTGACAAGTAGCACGAAACTCGACTTGACTCGTTTATTAAGTTAAATGAACAAAGTTGAACAAAAAATAAAATTCGACTCATTAAACGAACCGAACTTTAACAGACTCTTGCTTGGCTCGATAAGTTCGCGAGTAACTCGACATATTTATTTTTAAAAATTAAAATTTGAATACTAATAATTATAAAATGTCACTTAAATGTATTAAATAATTCAAAAATTGAGTTTAAATATAGATTGAGTTTCATAAATAAGCTAAATCTAGAGTTTCACGGATGAATTTTCATTGATTTTGAGTTTATAAATGAGTTTGTATATAGCTTAAGTTTGAATGTGAATTGAATTTTAATCTAATTATTACTCGAGTTCAAGGTCGACTTGACTTGATTAATAAACTAACCAAGTTTGAATAAGGGTTTCACATACTCGCTAAAACTCGAGCTCGAGCTCGAACTCGTGTAAAATAAATGAGCCGAGTTTGAATACCATACTACTGGACTCGGCTCGACTCATTTGCAACCCTATTTCTCACACCCGATCCTTGATCTCTAACAGGTGGAGAAAGAGATCACAATCTGTTCGGCTCGTTTGTGCCGTGCAGTCGTCATTTGGCTCTTTCTTGTCATCAAGCCGAACATAAAGTGTCATTCCAAAAAGTATCCTTGAAGCGTATTATCATTAAACCAATATGTTAAATTTTTTTTATGATATGCAGGTGTATAGTTACATTGTGATTAAATTGTGAGTTAACATGAGTTTAGATAGTTAGATGTGCTTAGTACCATGTTAGGATTTGTATGAACGTTGTTTAAGGTTTATATGAATGTGATTTTGTTCATTAAATATATATTTGGGATTATTAGTCAAATAAATTATTTAAATTTAAAATAAAAATAAATAAAACTAGAGGTGTTTATTGAAACAAAAAATTTGGTAAAGTGAACCGAACCGAACAAATCGTTCAATTCGGTTAAAAGCTTAAAACAATCGGATCAACTTAAACCAAATCAAACAAGTTATCTCATTAATGCTTTGGTTTATTCTTTATTTTGTCTAAATAAAGTCAAACTAACGTTGGGCTGATTGCCTTAGTTAATTGTGAGTTAATTTAACTTGAAATTATTATTGTCATTTGATTTAGAATTAATAAAATTTATTTTTAAAGTCTTTCAATCCAAACCAAACCTATAAAATGGAATAAACTAGTTTGGCATGTTTTTCAAGATCTTTCAAATTAAATCGAACCGGTAAATAGAATAAATTGGCATAATGATTTGATTTCTAGGTCCTTTCAAATCAAACCAAATCAGTGAATGAAATAAAATGGTTTGGTTTTGTTTGGAAAGCTTTTCAAATCAAAGAGGTCAACTGAATTTTCCAAATCAAACAAAATCGATAAATAGAATAAATCAATTTGATTTTCAAGGCATTTCAAACTAAACCAAACTAGTAAAGCGCTTTGATTTCTAATTCTTTTCAAATCAAACCAAATGGATGAATGGAATAAATCAGTGAATGGAGTAAATTGAATTTGCTAGTTTTGTTTGATTTATAAGGTCTCCAAGACCAAACCAAACTGGTAAATGCAATAAACTTGCTTGATTTGATTTCTATGACATGCCAATCCAAACTAAATTGCTATACCAAATAAACCAATTTTATTTGATTATTAAGACCCTTTAAACCAAACCAAATCGATAAATAGAATAAACCAATTTTGTTAGGTTTGAAAGTTTGCGTTTCATGGCATCTCAAATCAAATCAAATAGTTAAATAGAATAAACTAGTAAAATGATTTAATTTCTAAGTCCTTTCAAACCAAACCAAACAGGTGAATATAGTAAACTGGCGAATGGAATAACCAAATTTGACAATTTTATTTGATTTATAAGGCCTCCCAAATCAAACGAAACCTATAAATGTAATAAACCATTTTTATTTGATTTCTATGACCTTTCAATCCAATCCAAATTGTTATACTTAATAAACTGGTTTTCTTTGATTATTAAGGCCTTTCAAACCTAACTAAACTAGTGAATAGAATAAATCAATTTCGTTTGGTTTGAAGGTTTGATTTTCAAGGTATTTGAAACCAAACAAAACCAAACAAGTAAATAGAATAAATTGGTAAAATGATTTGATTTCTAAGCCCTTTCAAGGCAAATCAAACTGATGAATTAATTAAACTGAATTTGCTTGCTTTGTTTGATTTATAAGGCCTCCTAAACTAAACCAAACTGGTAAATGTAATAAACATGTTTGATTTGATTTCTATGACCTTTCAATCCAAACCAAACATCTAACTTGAATAAATTGATTTATTTTTATTTTAAAGGCCTTTCAAACCAAACCCAATCAATAAATGGAATAAATCAGTTTTGTTTGATATGGCCTAATAATCATATTTCTCCTTTTTTTTCAAGAAGTTTCAAACGAGATCTTTTTTAAGACTTACTTCATTTGGAGGCGATTTGATTTTATTTAATATTGTTATTTTTTTAATATGTTAAGATATTACATCAAATTGTTGTTCATATTTATTATTCATATTTATTATTTTAAATACATATTTCTATCTATATTACACTTTTCAATTAGAGTAGATGAATAACTTATACAAGTCTTAGATAGATATCCTTAACAGATTAGATCTTATGTATCTTTAAGAAATAGAGAATTATTAGACTTTGTTTTTTATGAATGTAAGACCCAATTTAGATATGGTTAGGTTAATAATTTAGTTTAGTACCTTTGTAAAAGATATTGTAGCACTTTCATTTTAAAAAGACATGTTGTAAAAGAACATTTAATAGTAGATTGTGTATGGTCAAACTATCGAACATGGATTAGTCATGATGAAGTTGAAGTTAACTTAATCAACGAAAATGAAGTCCAATCAAATGAATCACAAAATGAAAATGTACATGATAAAGTGATGGAAATGCTCCAAGATGTTCAAAATAATCAGGAAACAATTAAACATAGCGAGAATGAACCATATATAGAAGCAAAAAATATTTCAAGTGCTTAAAGTTGATTCAATTAAAGCCGATAAATGGTCTAACTAGAAAATGTATGAATATTGTACTATCTTTATTTAAATATGTATTGCCAAATGATTCAGGTATTCCTAACAATTGGTATGAAATTAAATTTTTTTAAGAACTTAGGGCTTAGTTATTAAAAAATAGATGCATGTAAGAATGATTGTATTCTCTTTTAGAAAGAGAATGCATATAAAATTGTATGCCCAAAATGTGAGACTCTAAGATATAATGGTGGCATAAAAATATTACATTATTTTCTTGTAATATATATGTTGTAGTGTTTGTTTATATCAATGAATAATGTTAAGTGGATGACATGGCATAGCGAGTCACATTTTTATTAATTGAGTGGTGAAATGCATCATTCCACCAATTCTCCTTCTTAGGAAAGAGTTAACGACCTATATCAATCGATCCACATTCTTCTTGATTGAGTGGTGAAATGCATCATCCCACCGATTCTCCTTCTTGGAAAAGAGTTGATGACCTATATTGTGATTTAACGTTGGAGAAACACAACGTCTAACTTGGGTTAGCTGCAGATAACTTTAACCCCTTTGGTAATGTTTTCAAAGTACAATGTGTGATCTAACAGTGATTTACAATTTACCACCATGAATGTATATGAAAAAGATACACACAATGATTTCATGTTTAATGCCTGGTCTAAAAGCTCTTGAAAATGATATTGATGTATTTTCACAACTGTTGATGGATGATTTAAGATACTTATGAAAGATTAGATTGGAGACATACGATACTTTAAAGAAATAGAATTTTATTGTCAGAGGCATATTGCTATGCACCATAAATAATTTTCCTACATTTGTAAATCTTTCTAGATGGAGCACTAAAATAAAATTAACATACCCCACTTTGTAATGAGGAAACATATTTTGTTTGACTAGTTCAGAGTCAAAAATAATGTTTCTTAGGACAATGTTGATTCCTACCAATAGCACATTGTTAGAGAAAGAATCAATGTAAACATTTGTTTGACGGTCTATAATGTGAAAAGAGAACACCAAAAATGTTAATATGATATGAGATATTGAGACAACAATACGATATTGATGTGGTTAGATTTGGGAAACCATTTAAGAGAGATCTTGATAATGTAAGGAAGAACTTACTAAAAAATAGAAGTTGAAAGAAAATAAGTATATTTTTTGAACAACTACCGTATTATATATCTCTAATTGTTCACCATCATTTGAATGTTATGCACATTGAAAAGAATGTGTGTGATAATATTCGTGACATGTTTAACATATCAGAAAACTGTAAGGACAATTTGAACACAAAAAAAGATTTGGTAAATTTACAAATTCGTTTAGAATTACATCTGCATGAAGGTTCATCTATGTTTCTAGAAATAATTTATAACCTTAGCAATGGATAAGAATACCAGATACTTGATTTTGTGAAGAATAGTTGAGTGCCAGATGAGTATTTCTCAAATTTGAGTAGGTGTGTAAATATAAGTAGTAGAACAATTAGTGGGTTAAAAGTTATTATTGTAATGTCATGATGCATGTCATTATTCTTTCGGCATTTCAAAAGATAGTATCAAAAGATGTACTTAGTCTCATTGTAAAGTTATGCTAATATTTTAAAATCATTTGTGCTAAAGTTTTGGATATTAACATTTTGAGAGATTAATGAAGTGTTTGGTTACATGATAATGGAGGTTTTTATTTTAATTTTTAAAAATTGTAAGAAAACTTGTTAAAAGAGGTGTTTGGCAACCATGACAAATTTATGTTTTGAAAGTGATTTTCATCTTAAGCAAAAAAAGAGGGTATCACCTCTTTCTTTTTTCTTGTGGTCCCCCACTTTATTTGGTCATGTGTGGTAGTTACTCTTTTTTGTTACCACATCCTTCCAAACATGATAATTTTATGTCATGAGTCGGATCATTTTTTATTTTAATACAAATTTTTATCATGAAAGTGTACAAAAAATTATCATGCAACCAAACACCCCATAAGAGTCTAAGATTGCAATAGCATTGTATAAATTGAAACCAAATTTTTTTAACATTATTCTTTAATGTAATGATCCACCTAGTTGTGCATTTGGCTTGTGAGGCTAGAGGATTAGTTCAATACTGATGGATGGATCAGTTCAATATTGGCTACTGGTTTGGATTGTCCTGAATAGCCATATAATCCAAAGCAAGAGTTAGAACCCAAACCATGGTTGTGTAGGCCAATCCAAACTAGTTACTAGTTTGGATTAGCTTTAATGGCCATAACATCCAAATAAGAATTAGAAGCCAAACTATGACCATTTAAGCCAATCTTAACTAGTCATTGATTTGAATTAGCTAAAATGGCCATACAATCCAAAACAATTGTTAGAACTTAAACCATGGCGGTTTAGGATAATATAAATTGGTTATTAGTTTGGATTGGCTTAAATTATCATAAAAAGAGTTAGAACCCAAACTATGGCCTTTAAGGTCAATCCAAACTAGTTACTGCTTTGGATTGGCTTAAACGGCCATAAAATCCAAAACAAGAGTTAGAACTCAAACCAAAGCCATTTAAGACAACCTAAACTAGTAATTAGTTTAGATTGGTTTAAATGACCATAAAAAGAGTTAGAACCCAAATCATGACCTTTTAGGTCAATCCAAACTAATTGATTGGCTTAAATGGTATTAAAAATAATAATAAAAAGGAGTTAGAACCCAATCATGACCATTTGGGCCAATCCAAACTAGTTATCGGTTTGGATTGGCTTAAATGGCTATAAAAATAAAATAAAAAATTTAAAATCCCAACCATGGCCATTCAGGCCAATCCAAACTTGGTTACCGATTTGGATCGGCCTATATGGCCTTAGAAATCGAACCTAAGTCATTTTATTCTTTCTTTCTAAGGCCTTTTTTGTCAATTGGATTGGCCTTGAAAGCCATTTAAATCCCTTTTTTGTTTATAAGAAATATTAGGCCAATACAAACTCGGTTATCAATTTGGCTTGGCCTAAATGGCATTAGAAACCAAACTGAAGGTATTTTTTCTTTCTAAGGCATTTTTTGTTTGTAAGGCTTTTTAGGCCAATTTAAACCATGTTACCAGTTTGGACTAATCTGAATGGCCTTGGAAACCAAACCTAAGGCAATTTTTATTTCTAAGGCTTTTAAGCCAATCCAAACCTGGTAACCAATTTAGATTAGCTTAAACTACCTTGAAAAAAAAGAGTTAGAAACAAAATTGTGGTCATTTAGGCCAATCTAAATTGATAGCCAGTTTGGATTTATCTTAATGGCCTTAAAAACCAAACAAGGAGTTAGAAAGCAAAATGTGGCCAATTAGGCTAATCTAAACAGGTAAGGTCTAAATGGCCTTAAAATCTAAAAAATGAGTTAGAAACCAAAATATGGCCATTCAAGCCAATCCGAACTAATGGCCTAAACAACCTTAAAAACGTAAAATGCATTATGGAACTAAACTGTGGCCATTTAGGCCAATCCAAATCAGTTACCAATTTGGATTGACCTACATGGCCTAAAAAATAATCCAAAATGGTAAACAGGGTTGGATTGGCCTAAA
Source organism: Cryptocoryne crispatula var. balansae (assembly GCA_036172225.1). Taxonomy (NCBI): domain Eukaryota; kingdom Viridiplantae; phylum Streptophyta; class Magnoliopsida; order Alismatales; family Araceae; genus Cryptocoryne; species Cryptocoryne crispatula. Next base: position 10,573,385 of record CM069935.1, read on the forward strand.
AGTCCTCATAAACCAATCTTTTTTTTGTATTCTTTGTTATTTCAATCTACTATACCTCCACCATCATAGCCACTTTGCTTAATTTGTGGAATTGAGGGACATGTCGATGATGTTGGAGGCTGAGAGAACAAAAATTATGAGTGACAATGAAAAAGAGAAGTCGTTTAGGCCTTTTAAGCCAAACCAAATCAGCACATTGATTTGGTTCGGTTTCTAATGTCTTTTAGGACAAACCAAATTGGTAACTTCTAAGTCATTCTAGGCCAAACCAAATATGTTTGGTTTGATTTTTAACTCCTTTTAGGCCAAATCAAACTGGCCAATCAATTTAGTTTGGCTTCTAAGTCCTTTTTGATTTTTAAGACCTTCTCGACCAAATCAAGTTGATAAATTACTTTGGTTGGTTTCCAAGGCCTTTTATGCCAAACCTAAATTGGTTTGGTTTGATTTCTAATAATTTAACAATTACTATATTTTATAATGTTATAGATGGAAAAAATCAGTAAGAGTCGGTGGACATCTCAAGTCACTACATCATCTTAGTTAAGTGGATTGCAAGGTCACTCAGGTGTATCCATTGCTACGTCAAGTGGATCTCATTCTTAGAGAGGATTGCAAGGTCACTCAGGTGTATCCATTACTATGTCAAGTGGATCTCATTCTTAAAGAGATCCACCTCCAACTACATCTCAGGTTGGTGTTTATCAGCCTACACCGGGGACACCTGAGTTTGGACCATCTCAGGTAGTGGTTGCTCGTACTACTTTAACGATACCTACATTTGTAGGTAGTCCATCTTTTGTCACTTAAGGTATATATTTTATTATTCTTTTAGAATCATTATGGACATATCACTTTCCAATTTAGTTTAATTTTATGTTTAATCAGCTACATCAGGTAGACATGGGAGAGTTTCGATCAAGACGTATAATATGAGAACATTTACTTCTAGAGAGACCTTAAACGTTGAATTGGTAGAGGGGTCGAGTGTAGGCTTGTATAGCTAAGAATTTACCTCATACCTTGAAGTTTGCATCATATTGCATTATAATTTATATCAAAAAATTACATCACTCTTTTGTAAAAAAAAGATGTAATTTTTTGAGATCTTGCAATAAATATAGATTATATTTATAGTTTTAATTTATACATTGTGGTTAATAGTGTATTGTTAATGAATATCAATTTTTTACAATTATGTAGTAACATTTTACATTTGAGCGATATGCATCCATAGAAGCAAATATTTTAAAACATATGAGAAAAATATAGAGAAAATAAAGAAGCTATCTAAAGAAGAAGGGTATAACATATAATTAGTTTTTTACTTCTTGTTTTATGTTAAAACTAATAAAATTTATGTATTCAGTTTTTTACAAGATGATCACTAGAGGAAACATATGAGATTATGCCTCCATAAGGTGCTTTGGATCAATGACATCATATGTGTTACATGTGGGCAAGAGATAGAGAGTAAGGTAAAAAATCTTGTTAATTTAAATTTTTGTTCATTTTATCATAACATTTTATCAATTAATAAAGTTTTATAATTTTTTTAGATCATTAGTGAAAGGAATAAAGACAATATAACTCATCTATCAATGTCTAATAGAAAAAAATGACAAATATTCATTAGTCAGAGATAGATTTTTTAAGTATTTAATTTAATTATTTAATGCTCTTAATTATTTTGAACAAACATAAATGAAAGGATGCCACCCTACCCGTCTTGATCTTCCAAATAAGCGAGATGCATGAAGAGATAGAAATATCTATTGTCTTGAGCACCGAAGAAAGTCATCAAATGATGGTAAACATCTATTTATATCAATATCATCCATCACTTGAAGTAAATCTTAATATTATTTAATTTTAGGATAATATGTAACAATTAATGAATGTCTCATAATTAGAGGAATCAGATGCTATAATATTTGAGTATCCATTCACTGTTGAGGAGGCATTCACCTCGTCTTTGACATAGATAGGTTGAGAGGGATTTGATGGGGGGGGCAAGATAGACTCGCAACATTTGGTATGGTGTAAGCAGTGGTGGTGTAAATACCTCCACTACTCTACTAGTGTAGGAGTTGATGGACAGAGTAGAGAAGCAATCCATTGAGATAGAGAGACAAAATAGCCAACTCCCGAAGTAAAAAATGGTGATTGATTATCTTCAAAAATAGATATCTAACCAACAAAGGAACTTTACAAAAACAATCAAATGGTTAACGCAACAAATATTAGCCAAGATTGATCAAAGACTCCTTTCACTGGTTGATCCATCAAGTTTGAGACCACATTCGAGATAGGGAGAAGAGGACAATAGAGAGGATGACGATAAAGCTGATGAGGACAAAGAGGTGGCATCCTTTGAAGAGGATGATTGAAATATTTCATTTGTATTTTTATTTTTTAACATAAATATTATTTTTGTTCTATTTATATGTGATGTACATTATAGACACAATATATTTGTACTTTTCATTCACAAATTTGTATAAAACAATAGGTCATGATTTATGGATGTATAACTTGATGAATTGTCGTCTTTGGATGAATGAGTTATCAATTTTATTATAAGTTGTGTTTTGTGAATGAATAAAATTGTGGGATTGTATATGAAATTGTGGATGAATGCATTTATGTAATTGTTTGTATTGTAGAATGTGAATGAAAGTATACAAAATGATTGTATATCCATACAAGGTTGTAACATGGCACATATATTTTATTTTATAATATTATTTTTTTTTCTTTACAAGAATCATTAGCGATAGCTTCAAGCGCTAATAATGATGTTAGTGATAGCTTTGAAGCATTAGCGACGACTTGTAGTTGTCACTAACATCATTTCTCTTACATGAAAAGAGAGTGGTGATGGTTATCATCACCAGTATCTTCTTTGACAACAGTTGGGATCCTCTTGCTAGTAACGGCGACAACCTTCAAGCTATTTGTTGTAATTATTAACAACTTTTGTCTGGTCATTATTTTTTTGGTCATTGTTAGCAACCATATTTGTGACAACTTTGTGGTCATCGCAAAATATTATTGGTGACAATTTTTGACTTGTTAACCCATCGCCATTAAGGTTTTTGTATGAAAATTAACATTATGCTTGATTTTTCTATGTTCTAGTTGGAGTACCAGAATGATACTATATCAATTTTGATATAGATATTTGTAAATTAACGCATGTGAATACTTATATTATATATCATTCTTTAGTTGTATTAATAATTTTAATATGAATATTGATAGCCAAATATCTCTTGGTGTTCAACACAATTATGAAAAATATACGGGAAGCTCAACGGCACACAAGAAAAACAACCATGATCTGTGTCGCTGGATGGAACTAATATAGGATCTGTCTGGATAGAGTGTTAATTGTAAATATTATATATTTTTTGATATTGAATATGATGGAATGATGTATTTATCAGAAATATCAACAATAACACTACAGTAATCTAAATGGAAAATAAACAGTAGTCTAAATGGAAAATAAACTATCGAATTATCTCCCAGTGAAATCCCTAAACAGTTTAATCGCGCGAAAAAGTGGGAAATGCTTTATGGGGTGTTTGGTTGCCTGATAATTTTTTGTATATTTTTATGATAAAAAATTGTATTAAAATAAAAAGTGAACCAACTCATGACATAAAATTATCATGTTTGGAGGGATGTGATAACAAAAAAGAGTAACCACCATACATGACCAAACAAAGTGGGGGATCACAAGAAAAAAGAAAGAGGTGAGACCCTCTTTTTTGTTTAAGAGAAGATCACTTTCAAAACATAAAATTGTCATGATTGTCAAACATCTCTTTTAACAAATTTTCTTATAATTTTTAAAAATTAAAATAAAAATCTCTATTATCACGCAACCAAACACCCCATTGCGGACGTTTGTTTACCCATAAAATTGGCCACCGAACCAAAGTTTTCAGGGAAAAAAATGCAATGTTTACATTTTATCTGGTTGTGTGTAAAATTTAGGTAGAAAATAAAATGTAATACGTCCGACTTCCTCGATAGCTAAATATTTTGGCATCCAATAGATTATCTCGGATGCCGTTTTCCTCCACCATAAACCACTAAACTTACTTGAATCAATACATTCCAACGCGTAAGTAGAAAAATTACTAAGAAATTACAAATCAATAAATTTTTGTTGAATAATATATTAATTATAAATGTTTTATTTTTAATTTAAATATTATATATATGTTAACATATAATTAATTATAATATCATTAAATAAATTAATACTTTATTATATAAATATTTTATTTAAAATTTGTATCATTTATCGACATATTTTAGAAATGATTTACTAAGTATTCAAATTAATAAAATTATTTTAAATAAATATGATATACTTATAAATAAATGAGTGATTATATTTTTAAGAAAAATAAATTACATGTAACTCCAAGGTAAGCTACATTTTTAGTTTTCTCAAAAAGGGAACTACTTCGTACAAATTACTTTATGTGAGTCTAATTTAATATGGATCCAAATGCGCCTAACTCCGAGCTCTTTTCGGTTGTTTGTCAAGTAGGGGTGTAGATGAACCGAGCCGAGTTGAGCCGAGTAGTATAGTGTTCAAGTTTGGCTCGTTTATTTTACACGAGTTCGAGTTCGAGCTTAAGTTTTAACGAGTAAGTAGAACCCTTGTTCAAACTTGATTTGTTTATTAATCAAGCCGAGTCGAACTCGAACTCGAGTAGTAGTTAGGTTAAAATTCAATTCATATTCAAGTTTAAGTTATATACAAATTCGTTTATAAAACTCAAAATCAATAAAAAGTTATTTGTGAAACTCTAGATTTAATTCATTTATGAAACTCAATCTAAATTTAAACTCAAAATTTAAATTATTTAATATATTTAAATAATAATATATAATTATTAATATTCATAATTTAATTTTTAAAAATAAATCGGGAAATTCACGTCCAGTCCGGTTCTAAGAGGGGTCTTTAATGGACAGTCCTATGTCAGAAATGATATAATCATAGGTCCTTTTTATTGAAAATTTACATCTTCCGCTACGATCTTCACCCTTTCCATTAGTGCAGTGTTAGATTGGAGATGATTTGATGATTTTACCCCTCCGACAGAAGACATCGCAACTACAATTTCTTGTTGGCTGAGCCAGTTTACCTCCTTTCAATGCATTCTCAATTTGCTGTTTTAAATTTCTCATGGATAGATTGAACATGAAGATCAAAGTTTTCAAACGGAAATTAAAATTATGTAAAATTAAAATATTTATAATAAATATAAATATATATAATTATTAGACATTATTTTTATTATATTTAAATATTTGTTATAAGTTAAGTATAATATTTTTTGTTTTAAAGTCCAAACATATTGATATTTTGTAGTCCATAATAAATTTGTTGTAATAAATAGGGTTATTCACGCTATAATCTTATTTTAATTAATTGAAGCGATGAGATATAATTTATGTGACATGATAAATATATTAATAATAATAAATTTTATTAAATTTAATATAATTAAATTATAATAACTTTATGCTACTTCCATGTAGTCATACATCAGATATAGATCAATTTAGTATTTTATATTTTATATCATATTTAAAGGTTTGATATAAATAAAATCTAGGTTTTTACCGTAAATAAATTAATATTTTAATCATAATCAGATATAATTAATAAATATATTTGTAGTCTTATCTCAAACCATAATAAATAAAACTTTGTAATTATAAGTTAAATATAAAAAAACATAATAATTAAATTAAAAAATAATTACATATATAAGGAATTAATATTGAATTAAATTTGACATAATATTTTTATTTTAAATATAATAATAAATTAAATTATTATTAAGCTATATAAGAAACTAAGTTACACCGTTCGTGCATGAGAAACGAATAAAGATAATAGAATGCTCTCTATTTTTTAAGGGCAATCATGTCATTTTGGATTTTATGCGACGGTGAAGTAACAGAGAGGATCCTGTATTAAAAAATTTCTCAACGTCGGACGGTTGATGGAGTAAATTGGGTCAATAGACCTAAAGTCATTTTGTTAATTGGATCGGGAATCAATTTTTCCAAAATAAATATATAATTTAATATTTAATCGAACTATTTACGAACTATTTACTGATTTATCGAGTCGAATAAGAATATGTTCAAATTTAATTTATTTAATAAATTAAATTTTATTTTTTATTTAAATTTATTTATTTAATATAATAAATAGATTGAATCAGATTATTATCGAATCAAATTTCGAACTACTTATTCACCGAATTAATTCGTTTGCACCCCTGCTATCGAGACCCCATTAATGGGTAAGCTCGGAAACCGATAAGCGACGGATTTCTTTTCAGGAGGAAGATGATCACGGCACACGCTACGATGTCAAAGAGTGCAGGGGTTTCGGTTTTACCTTCGCACTGTTACACGCGCGGACTCACGTGGTGCTCCTTAATGGCCCTGGCAGACATCCAGACAGCGTCCGCTTGCGAGGATCGTTTTTTTTTTTCTATACGAAGTTTAATACAAATAAATTTTTTATTTTTTACTCTAATTTTGAAGTTTTGAATAAAGAATTGTTAAATAAATGGTAGCAATGATAAAAATATTTTTTGATCGTTTCTGGAACCCATTTGACTCTCTCTCTCATTGTGTGTGTGTGTGAGAGAGAGAGAGAGAGAGAGTGAGTGTGTGTGATGGAAATACATTTCTCTCAATCTCCATTGTGTTAATTGCTTTTAAATATTCACGAAATAAAAAAATAAAAATGATCTATGATATAATGGAGATAATGCAATAATTTAAAAAGATATTCTAGACACGATGCAAATTGAGATGGCAGCAGATGAAAAATGTTAAATGTATTTCAATAGAGTTTGATTATGATATACCAAAAATTTTCAAACAGTATAATCAAAAAAACTATGCTAATAACATATTTGATCTGTTTCATCAATTTTAACAAGATGATACCGATAGATAGAAATATTAATGCTAGCTATCTTAATCTCTAGATAGTTCTGGACATGCATGCACTTAGTTTTTGGCCAAACATGGTTAGAAGAGCAAGTTAGCTAACTATCATATCATGGGAGAGGCGCAGATCAGTTTACTCCAACACAGACATGGACAATACGGAGTAATTAATTAAGGAAATTCAAACGGATGGAGAGGTTGTTAAGGATATATATATTTCTTTAAGAGATTAGAGAAATATATATTTGACTTTATTATCTGGACTTGGAACTTAATTTTCCCAGATTAATTTCCTGAAGATCGGATCCATTACAGGCATGTGGCGGCAGGAATCTTTAGAAACATGGGGGAGACTTCTATCAACATAAAGACTTCTATATATCAAAATGGGGGGAGCACGATCTCGAGAGTTCCCAGGCCATTCAATGCTCGACGGCGGAATCGAAGCCGCAGTGTTGCTGTGCGCTGCTTGGCAAAGGCATTCGGTCGGTATTTGCTCGAGTGCAAAACTCTTCAGATCGTTAATTAAGAAACTCTTAGGTGTTATTTGGTATGAGAATATAATCTGGAGATAAATTTGAGGATAACTCGAGTTTATCCTCAAAATTTCATGATACTAAACAGTTTCTTAGGGTATGTTTGGTATCAGGATAACTTGGGGATAAATCAGATTTATCCTCAAAAATTAGGAGATAAATCAAGTTTATCTCCAAAATATTTTGATACCAAACATGCCATTATAGTCTCCCTCACCTTATGTGGTGAGTCCACATTCTTTTGTAGTGAGATTAATACATTGACCTAAGTCGATTCACTACTGAGAAGATTCACACCCTATGTTTACTCTCCACATTCTTCTCTTACATGTTATGATCGAGCACCGTTCGAGCTGCACACAGAACCATGCACCACAAGACTAGACGGCTGTTGTTAGGTTTCCTTTGCTACTACACGTACGGTCATCTATTCGAGGGCAGAAGATCGATAGATATATAGACTTGCTTCATGAGTACAACATTGAAGCAGGGCTCGATTTCGGGGCGGGGGGAGAACCCTTCAGGACCAAGGTTGAGGGCGAAGGTGCCGCCCTTCTTTTACATCGTGTTAAAATTATGGGGCTATCCAACGAAAAACGTGAAGGACTTACTTGGTACGTACCAGATTATTTAATTAAGAGATACGGATGATTTATCTCTCAAGTTTTAGAGATAAATTATATTTATTCTCAAATTAATCTTTTACCAATTAACAGTCTTAACATAATAAATACATTAAGTACCATGATTATATTTTCAGAAGAGTGCACGCAATATCATGTTAAAGGTCAGATCAACAAAGTCTAAAATTTTAAGGGTCTGTTTGGCAACAAATTTTTTTGAGAATAAATCAATCAAGTTTATCTCCTAAATTTTGGAAATAAATCTGATTTATCTCCAAGTTATCTTCCTACCAAACATGGTCTAAGATAAATGGAGTAGCACCACAACCACAATTGAATTTTTAATAAATTTTTTTGATGTTCATATATGTCTTCAATACGAGACTATTCCCTGGGACGAAGGCGCCTGCGAAGGAACCATGCAACTAATGAGTCCGATATATTGTTTAAGAAGTTATATGGCATGGATGGCGCGCATCCTCGTGTCAGAGAGAAGCCTTGCACACGATATAGTCGAACAACGCGCTGCAGCATTAATGGAATCAACGAAGGGAAAAAAAAGGAAGAACTTACAAGCTCCAGTTGCACATCGATCGGCTGCTTGAATAATGGTCGACATGTCCAGAGAGATGACGAAGGTGACGATGCATTATCGGTACCAGCTTCGACAGCTCACATCTCTGTGTGATGTCGTCTTGTTAACACAGACGGCGACCAGAGCCAAGGGGAACGGCGAGTACCGAAGGGAAACGAAGCACAGGACTATCTGTTGTGAAGAGGATTGGCTCCGGTGGGAACTTTTCTCAGGTCATCTCCGACGATCTTCTCCGCGTCGCCCTCGCCGAAGGCCGCCGACCTGCCGGACGCCTGCAGCGGAGCCAAGCGGGGAAGGGCGCCCTTGGGCGCAGCCGGAGGGTGCCGACCTGCGTGGACGACCGTGGAGCAGAAGCAACTCCACTGCGCGATAGCAAGCATGAAGACGACCCACCTCTGCCAAGCAACAACATCGTTCCTCTTGACCGCCGGCCTCGCAGACGACCAGCGTCCCATTATAACACGCCTTCAAGATATATAGCTGGGAAGCAACGCCGTACCGACGGGAACCCTCCGCGTTCTAGATGTACTTGCTTTGCACCGCCGTCGCCGCCTCCTCGCCGCCGTCGTAGCGGAGCTAGGACCTTGAGAGCGTGGAGTAAGTGGGTAAGTGGGTAAGTGGGTGCGCTCTCTCTCTCTCTCTCTGTCTATCAGATATCTTGTGAAGACCCTAAAACGACGGCATGCTCAATTTTTTCTTTCTGCACCGGTCCCGACTCCCGACCCGGCCGAGGAGAGGAAGGGCAGCTTCGCCTCCGGTAGCCACCGGATCCCATGGTGGTCTGTCACACGAGAGGCCTACAAGCCTTGATTCCTGGAAGGTTCTAAATGTATTTCCGACCTGACACAGGTTATAACATCTATGAGCGCGTTGACCCGACGATCGATTTCGATTGCAGCCGGAGAGGCGATCGTCGGCGGGGTTGAGATTTTAAACGGCGGGCCGTGCTCAGCGGGCGAGAAGCCGCCTCTCTCTTCCCGCAGCAAAAAAAGAAAAAAAAGAAAAAAAAAGAAGGTATCCGACGCGCGCGAGAATTCATGCGCAAAATAGTTTTCTGGAGCTTGAGGGAAAAGTCGTGATTAGGAAATTGCAGTGGCGTTTTTGGTAACTACCGTCGATGCGAGAGCTGACATTTGAATGTGTTGCATGCATATATGTAATATGTTTAAAGTTATTTGATAAATTGACAATTAGTATTAGAATCTGAATAGGTTAAGAATGTGTTCAGTTTGATATCATAAAACTTTTTTAATATTTAAAATACATGATATATAATCTTATATAAATGTACGTGATCTTTTACTTTTGAATTGTAATGATTAAGTTTAAATATTTTACTAAGAAAGAGTCCGTCAACCCCGGAAAAATGTAGTAATTTTTTTTCAGAATACGATAGCGGGATAAATTTCTGATTAAAGAAGATTTGACAACAAAATAGCAACACTAAAATAACACAAATCTACTTACACGACTCCATAAAATTCAACCACTTATAATAAAGTGACCTGTTCCAAGATGATAACTTCAACCATCAAAATAAGATAACAATATTCCAACTAAAACAAGACTAAGAGTCCAAACACCACATTCAAGAAAACCAGAAATAAATTAGTAGATGACTACACACAGCCACTTTATTAGAAATATAACAAAGTACATAAACAAAGCTAAATCACACATCTTCCAGATCAATAGAATTTGGTTCTTTCACCTATTTTTCTTCAACTACAAAGTCAGGATTTACTTCAAATCCAACTCCTAGATCTTTGTCTTCAAAACTTACTAAAAATATTAAACCTCGGGGTGAGTCATAAAGATTTAATAGACATCCCACAATTTGCAAGATAGGATAGCCAGTAAGGTCCCATCGTGATATATAAATAAGTATCCAAACCTACACCTGAATTATAATAATATTAAGTTAAACAATAATTTAATTTTCTAACATTTCACAATTTATTAACCACACAATCACAACTCAACAAAATACCAAGTTAATGAAGACATCACACCATGATAGAACCTATAAATAAACTAAAGTAGTGAAATACATACAATTGAGATTTACAATGTATAACAAGCAACACCATGTATTCAAGATTAACCAAAATACACAACATGATATAATAATCACAACCACAAAAACATGAATTCACCGTTCTCTAAATGGAACATACATGCCACTAATGCATCTAAATGGACCACACACACACACATCTTTTCATTTTTGCAAGGAAAGCGTCATCTTGCAATTTCAACTAGTTACCACCAAATCTAATTTATATAGAAGTAATTATATAGCTAAAATAAATCTTATATTATAGCTAGACAAGGGTGTACTTAGGATAAATCAAAGTATCCGAGATCAAATGATACACCGGACTAATTCTAATCCTCACTACCAATGAGCACGACTAAGTAGTCTAGTGTAACTCAGTTGCCACAATTATTCAATATACACATACATTCACATCAACTCATACTTTGTCATGAGTTCAATCACATACATCTCATGCCTTGCCATGAGCCATTCACATCATCTCATTCACAATATAGGATATGCCATGCAATGACTTGCTATCCACAAAAACATGAACACCATGCAATCATGATAACCAAATGAATACATACACATTGACCATGCCATTTATCATCTATCTTACACCACCTACACACCATATGCATGACACTACTACACCTCTCTACATGCTTTAGCAAACATCAGCTTAATGCTAATAAACACATGATAAGAAAAGACAAAACCTCACATATTTAAGACTTTAGCAATCTGATTTTTAATGATAAGATAACTAAAAACCAGATTTAACAATATATCTAACACTATCTAATCTTGTTTACCTATCACAAATTATATAGTTAACATGATAGTATAACTAGTCAAGTCAATATCTAACTAGATATAAGATAAACATGTAAGATTACACCACTACCATGCTCTCACATAACATTAAACCATAAACTAACCACATTCTACACCGATGATAATCACAATTAAATAAAATAGCCCATGCCAATTACAAACTGAGACTAACAACATAAGCATACACACCAACTAATTTAACAACATCAAAATCTACATGTCACGAAAGATTTTTAACATTTAAATTAAATGATAATAGACACGTCAAAGATGTCTATCGGATTGGCATTTAAAAAATTAAGCTAGGATTGGTGCCGAAAAAGGTTGAATGGTGATGGTGTGGTGTGAACAACTAAACCGGACGAGATCTCCTTCTTCTCTTCATGCTAATTAGGAGAGAAGAGAAAGAAAATAACAAAGAGAATATGCTGGTGAGAGAAAGAATATGAGAGAGAAATAGAAGAGAAATGATAGAATATGAAAGAGAAATAAAAATGAAAGAACAAGGGCATTATTAGCTACTATAGTAGTAGAGAGTGAGAGAAAAGAGAGAGCAATAAGAGAGAGGGGCGGCTGTGGCACAGGGGGCTCATCGGAGTAGCACAAGGCAGAGGTGAAGGCAATGTTGGGTAGGCAGTGCACGGTGACAGTGGCATGGAGACCGTGGCAGTGGCCGCGTGGTGAGGCTGAGGTTGCGCAGGACGGAGGCACGCAGGAGCGGGCAAGGTCATGGCACAAGGCATAGGTGGCCGCGGGGGCTACGTTTCGTGGGTGGGGTGGCACGGCAAGCGTTGGCCCCTACATAGTTGCACACAAAGATGAGAGAAAGAGAGAGATATAGAGAGAGAGAGGGAGGGCAGATGGAGGAGAGAGAAAAGAGGAAGAAGAATGGAGAGGAAGGAGGAGAACCAAGGGAGGAAGGCAGAGGGTTTATCATGTTATTGTACAACGAAGATATAATTTTACTAATATAATATTGCAAACATTCATTTGAAATTAAGATATAGTCTTTCATCTCTATTTATGCTCCAACTAATGTTTGATGAATTTGCATAACCTCAATATGCAAAGATGGAATATCACAATGACATCATAGTGAGAACTAGGACCTTATTAACTTATGGTGATGACCTTATGGTAGCACAACAATTAATAGGTGGGTGACTTTTACTAGTTGCAACTCTTAGCCATATTTAGCCTCTAGACTTTTGATCTTGTGGTAGCATAACAAGCCATATAATCTAGTTAGGTTTAATATGTTTGTTACGTTATCAAAATGGATTCTTAACATAGCTCTTGTGGTATCACAACAAAGTCATGCAAATTGTTCACCTCAAAGTTCGGCAAATGTCTTAGTCATGATCACCAATCTCTTACTGAGTGAGCCATGTTGTAGCACAACAAACCCATTCAATTTAAGATTGGTTCATCAAGACCATTATAATGGAAAACTATGTGAGTTATTCCTAATATTTTTATGTTTATCGATCAATTTAAAATGAGGAGAGATTTTATTTTAATGTTAGCAATAATATGGGCTAATTATAACATGTATACCTTTGGAATATCATATATTTAAGGTATAACTTGTAGCACACATCTACATATCATATATGCAAGCAATTAGATGGATGATTATGAACTTAATCCTAAATATGCAACACCTGAGATAGACAGTGTGCAACTAAAAGAGTTAGAATCTAATGTCGATATAGGTGTGTCTGCATGTCCAAAAGAATGCTTCACTAAGTGGTCCCGCTCTCTTCTTCTCTACGAACCAACTTCTAATTTTTTTAAGTGGCTAAAGGGTACATAGATCCGTAAATGTACATAATTTAATAAGAAATCTTGGTTTTAACCAAGAGAAGTACATTATTGGAGGGAGTTAGAATATACAATTAGAATTGAATAAATAGGGGAGGAGGCACGCATGCCCATTAAGCACATCCACATAAATTAAACATCATCACATGATAATTAATTCTAAGTCCATGATCTCCATGCATTCACACAATCAAACATCACAAGTATATAGTCCGAATACATGATATTATTATTATATAAGATTTATAACATAAAATATAATTCATAATTTTAAATTTTCAAATTTTATGCTTATCATAATTTTCATGAAATCAATAACAAGAATAAAACATATAAACAATTTATATAAAACAAACAAGTATATCTAAACTATTTAGGACATTTATGTATTCCCAACACTATGAAAAGTTAGAAATTAAAGTCCTAATCATTATTCTAAAAAATCTCATTTTAAAAAATTAATTATGACACTAATTTAAAAAGTTAAGTTTTTAAATAATTTTAAAGTTTAACTATAAATGAATCTATGACAATAGGGCTTAATACCATCTAGCATGTTATACAACACTTTGAAACCTATCAAATAATATTACAAAATTTTTAAAAAATATTATTTTAATAATATTTTTTATAATAATTTTAAAACTTTTTAAAGTATTAAATAAATGAAAAGCTTTTGGTGCACAATGTTGCTTGTGCCGACATACAACACAACCCGAGTGTGTACCCAATTGCAACCCCGCTTGTGCTGACTACCGCACACATGTGCCTCCTCTACATGCCCCCACGGTTGCACCAACCATGATCCACTGGCTATAGTTGTTATTGATTCCAGATAGGTTTGAGAGGACCCTCTTCTTTCACCTGATAACATCAGCTATGACTTTTGGGGGGATATCTTCTTATCCTGGGTGTGGAAAATTATCTAAAACTAGTTACTGGAATTCTAATCAAATGAAAATTCTGAATCAGTCACCCTTATCTCCTAGAAAAATTCCAATCGGCAGGAAATTTGGGAGGAACATGGGACTTGCTACTAGAATATGGAATAGGACTCCCACCAATATCTTGCTCATTTTGGACATTCTAGACTTGAGAAAAATTCCAAAAGCTACTAGTTAGAATACTCATCAAATGAGGATTCCAAATAGATATATATATATTTCACTAAAAATTTCCAATCTTTGGAAATATGGGAAAGAAGGAGCATTGCAGCAGCTAGGGTTCCTCCACTAGAAAAATTCCAAATTCTCTTTCTTTGCTGCCATTCAAAGCATGAGATCATAGGGAAACACAAGTAATAATATTACATATCTTATAAACCCTTCACAATGCTTTAATTCCCTTAATAGATGGAGATTTCACAAAATCCCCAAAACCAAATTGTGATTTCTGTAAAATCAAGTCACCATCTTTTAGACCTTCTATCTGACTATCCAGTAATCCAAAATTTGAATGGTTTGTGGAGTTTGAAGGAACAATGTCACATGATTCTACCTATGCCAAACAATATCAAATCCATATATCATGAGTTATAGTGGCCTTGTCAAAAAAAACATTTGCACATATTAAATAAAATATAAAATACATAAAATAATGTTAATTCGATGTTAGTTTTGATTAGGACTTGAACATGGCTTCAATACCATCCTATAAATTTTGGTGTGGTAGAAGCAATAGTTCCTATGAGTTCATGTTGATATTGTCTTGATCGGAACTAAATGACAAAAATCAAATATTAAATAAAACATGCTCGAATATACCTACTAGAGATTCATATAATTCCTTGTGGAGGAGATGGAATAACTTCGAAAGCTTCTTAAATCATTCAAGTGCTTGGTCTCTAGTAGTATTCTCATAAACTTCTTCTATAGACAAGTTCTCCCTTGCGCCAGACACAAGAACTCTTTCCTAATGAAGCTCCACCATGCAGAAGACATCCTCTAGAGAGAGGAGGCTAAGGATGTGATTCTTATCCTAGGCTTGTAGTCCTATTGCCATAAGTTACAATGTACCATGTTGCAGACTCTAAGATAGGAGGTGAACTCCTGGCCATTCAGGCCTACACCCAATCCTCCTACAACCCTGACCTTCAAGGTCTCCTCAGGCGTTAATGTCCGCACAGTATACGCCTTGGTAGGACCTCTCCCACGTCTCGGCACTGTAGCTACATGCCAAAAGTTTGAAGAATTTTAGAGCTTGATGTATACAAATCTATAAAAGAAGTAATTAAATATTTACCTGAGATAGAGAAAGATGGATTGTCTATAGGTGATGTCGCCACAGTAAGGCGAGGGGAAACTGCCCGAGACGGTCCAGTTGAACCCACCGTATCCGAGGTAGGCTGAGATAGGCCATGAGATTCACTAGATTGATTGATGGATCTACTGGTTGTCCCACTCCTAGATGTATGTTGTATCTTGCTAAATTTCTTCATCTACAACATAATAAAATTGATAACACAGTTTGAAATTGACAATTCTACACTAACATGGCCCATTTGGCCAATCCAAACTAATTTTCGGCTTGGATCAACCAATTTCGAAGTTTCTTGGCCAGTTTAGCCAAACCGGCCAAGAAACTTGTTTTTTGCCAATTTCTATTTTAGTTCACCAATTTGGCCTATCCAAGCTGAAATATAGCATTGATTGGCCAAACCGGCCTTCCGATCCGATTTCTTGCCAATTTCCATGTTTCTTGCCAAATCCTCTATCCTTATTATACACAACCCACCATTGACATTCAAATAATACTAAATGACTATTCCTATCAAACGATATCTTAACTATATCTAAAATTTGTTCATAGTATCTATCACAACTAGATTGAAGTTTTGCGCTCACAATGACACCACATAGTGGAGTTGATTTGGTCGAATATGAATCAATTGTTCGGAATCTAAATCCATTGCAAATATATCTAGATAATGAAGATGCAAACCAAGTGGACAAAGGGACAAAATCTCAAGATACTTAGTGTACTTAGAAGATCCTGCATTCCTCAATTCTCTAACGTGTGTTTTAAACCAAACCGAAAAACTATGCTCACTACTTGCTTTATTAATAAGAGCATCACTATGCTTCTGACAAAAATAATTAATATCATCAATTTTATTTAACACATATAAGTGGATTAAATCTTGTTCTCTTTCTATCAACATTCTAGGGACACGGGTGCATCTCAATGGATGACCAACTACCTTAAACATTAAACTCTCCTCGCGATCATCTTCACAAGGACTACCATTGTAGTTCCAATCTCTATCATCTTCATTTTCATGTTGCATGTACAAAGAAAAAAACTATGTGCACTCCTCTACCAAATATCCCTAGGCAATTGAACCTTCAACTCTCGCCTTGTTGCCAACATAATTTTTCAACCTTTTTAAATATCTTTCAATCGGATACATCCATTGATATTGAACTGGTTTGGACATTCTAGCTTCATAAACTAGATGCACAACAAGGTGGACCATGACATCAAAGAATGATGATGAGAAGATTTGTTCTAACTTACACATTGTGATTGCAATCTTTGATTCATAATCCCTTAAAATATTAGTATCTAAAATCTTAGCACAAATGACCTTAAAATACTGGCATAACTCTATAATAGGGTTGAGTACGTCCTTTGGTACGATCCCTTGAAAAGTCAGAGGAATAATCACTTGCATCATGACATAACAACCATGACTTTTAATCCATTAATGATCCTACTACTTAGATATACACACCTACTCAAAATTTTATGAGTACCCATCTGTCCATCGAATGTTCTTCACAATATCGAGAATGAGATATTTTTGTGCGTTGCTAAGCTTATAAATAGTATCTAGAAATCTAGATGAACTCTCATGTGGGATGCAACTCTAGACGAATTTCTAACTCTATCAGGTCTTTTCTCGAGTCCATGTTGTCTTTATTTGATCCTAATAGGTTGAACATACCTAGAATATTGTCACACACATTCTTCTCGATGTGCTTTACATCCAAATGATGTCAAACAATCAGAGATGACCAATATGGTAGTCGCTCAAAGAAGATACTTCTTTTCTTCCAATTCTTGTTTTTTGCTAAATTCTTTTTCAAGTTCTCTAAATCTTTCTTAAACATTCTTTGAATCTTAATGGGTCCATCTCCTATTGGTGTCTCCAAATGTCATGTCTAGTTAACATCTTTGGTGTATCCCTCTCACACTGTCGGCCATCAAATAGATGTCTATAATGGTGCTTTCTCCACAGATGTGCTATGGTTAAGAATTGACGATGTCCTAAATAAGATTATTTCTGACTATGAACTAGTCGAACTGAATATGTTTTCTCATTACATATTGGACATGCTAATTTTTCCTTGATACTCCATGTAGATAGGTTAGCATAACCAAGAAAATCATTTATGGTATCTAGCAATATGGCTCTCATAAGAAAATTCTTTTTCGCTAAATCATCGTATATCTCCAATCCGATCTCTCACAAGTACCTTAACATATCTGCCAACGGCTGTAAGTATACATTAATATCACTTCCGGGGACTCTTGGGCCCAATAGTAGACACGAAATCATCGTGTACACCACTTTCATACACATCCATGATAGTAAATTATAAACCACTATCACGATAGGCCACACACTGTACTTTGAAGATATGTTGTCAAATGGGTTAAAACCATCGACAACCTATCTAAGCCAAACGTTGCATTTTTTCAATGCAAAATTTGGATAAAGTTCATCCACTCTTTTCTAAGAGGGAGAATCAACAAAATGACACATTTCACTCCTCGATGTGTACAAACGTGGCTCACTATGCCATGACATCTACTTAGTAATGTTATTTGATATAATCAAACACTATAACCTATCTCTTAAAAGAAAATAATGTAATATTTTTTATGCCAGCTTCTTACTCTTATGTTTGTATCTGGGAGTCTCACATTGTGAACAATCAATTCTATGTGCATTCTTTTTCCAAAAGAGAACACAATCGTTCTTACATCCTTCTATCTTTTTGTAACTAAATCTTAAGTCCTTAACAAATTTTTTAAGTTCATACCAAGTGTTAGGAACACTTGCATCTTTAGGCAATACATCCTTAAATAAAGATAATATACTATTTATACATTTTTCAGTCAAACCATTTACTGACTTCAACTAAATCAACTTCAAAATAAATTTTAACTTAGATATTTCTATACAACCTTATTAATGTGTTTTTGTATATCTTAATAGCAAGAAATACTTGTGTGTTTCTATATTTGGTCCATCCTCATAATGTCTAGAAAATTCTTGAATATTTTGAATATCTTCAAGCATTTATATCACCTCATCGTTTAAATTCTCATCTTGTGGTTCATTTATTTGGGCTTTATATTCATTACTTAATGCCCTGTTTAGTAACACTATTAGGCACCTCTATCATTATCAATTTTAAAATTGATATTGATAACAATCATTAAATGGTCTTTGGTTAATTATATCAATTTTGAAATTTGCAATGCATACAAAACATGTTACTTAATATAAATGTCAACTTGTATAGATTTTGATATTGATATTCCAATATTTAAAAATATCAATTTTAATATTGATATAATATCAAAAAACGAAACTCTAACCAAACAAGGCATAAACTATCTTGGATTTTCTCATGACTTATCCACGTTCGATAATTGGACCATATGTTTTTACATATTTAATGTTCTTTAACTAGTTTTTTAAAGTGAATGTGTCACAACACCATTTATATGGGCATCAAATCAAAGTTTTATCTACTCCATGTCAAAATCGAGTCCTACATTCATGGAAAGCATAATCTAGAAATTCTTCTACTTCTCGAAGATAACTAGGACTTAATCTATTAGGAATATGTATCCAAGACTTGTTTAACGTCATGTGACTAATTGTTCTTTGAATGATATAAAGAAATATAATCACAAAAGTAAAGAATAGTATAAAAGAAAAAATTTACACACAAACAGAACCCCCTCCAGAAGAAGAAAGTCTCGAACGAGAATGTTGTTTGAAACTACTTGAAAAAAATAGAGCTAAAATAAGATAAAAAATCGATTACATTGCATTTTAAAGACCTAAATTGGTTTCTATCGCCACTTTGGGACAAATTAAACTGAAAAACCGGTTTGAGTTGGTTTTTCATGGCATTTTGGCCAAAAAGGTTATCCGGTTTAGGATCTTATTTTATGTCTTATGCCATTTTGGGACTAATCAAACTGGAAAACATTGCGTATGAAAGCCAATTTGGGACAAATCAAATCGGAAAACCGGTTGGGTTGGTTTCCATGGCATTTTGGCCAAATTAAACCGGTTTGGGAATTTAATTTATGTCTAACGCCATTTTTGGGACAAATCTAATCGGTTTTCCAGTTCTAGTTAGTTTCGATGGCATTTTCTCTGAATCAAACTGGTTTGTGAATTTGATTGGCCTATAATGCCAATTTGGGACACATCAAGTTGGAAAGCAGCTTTGAGTTGGTTATCAATGGCATTTTGGCCAATTCAAACAGGTTTGGGAATTTAATTTATGTCTAACGCAATTTTGGGATAAATTAAACCATTTTCTAGTTTGAGTCCGTTTTCATAGCATTTTGTCCAATTCAAATTGGTTTGGAAATTTGATTGGCCTATAACACCAATTTGGGACAAAAAATCAAAAAATCAAATTGAGTAGGTTTTCTATAGCATTTTGGCCAATTCAAACCGGTTTGAAATTTTAATTTATGTTTACTACCATTTTGAGGCAAATCAAACTAGTTTTCTGGTTTGAGTCAGTTTCCATGGCATTTTGTCCAATTCAAACCGGTTTGAGAATTTGATTGACCTATAACACCAATTTGGGACAAATCAAACTGGAAAACCAGTTTGAGTTGGTTTCTATAGCATTTCGGCCAATTCAAATTAGTTTGAGAATTTAATTGATCTACAATGCCAATTTGGGACAAATCAAACTAGAAATTTTGGTTTGACTTGGATTCCATGGCATTTTGGCCAATTCAAACCAGTTTAGGAATTTGATTGGCCTATAACGCCAATTTGGAACAAATCAAAATAGAAAATCAATTTGAATTGATTTCCATGGCATTTTGGTCAATTCAAATTAGTTTGAGAATTTAATTTATGTCTAATGCCATTTTGGGACAAATCAAACCGATTTTCCAATTTTAGTTGATTTCCATGGTATTTTGGCAAATACAAACCTGTTTGGGAATTTGTTTGGCCTATAACACCAATTTGGGACAAATCAAACTGATTTTTCAGTTTTAGTCAGTTTCCATGGTATTTTAGCCAAATCGAATCGGTTCAGAAATTTGATTTGTCTTTAATGCAAATTTCGAACAAATCAAACTGGAAAAATTGGTTTGACTTGGATTCTATGTCATTTTGGCCAACTCAAAATAGTTTGAGAATTTGATTGGTCTCTAATGTCAAGTTGGGACAAATTAAACTGGAAAATTGGTTTGAGTTTATTTTCATGGTATTTTGCCCGATTCAAACCAGACTTGGAATTCATATTGTTTCCAAGTCAATTTTTGGGACAAATCAAATTGAAAACCCAGTTTGACTTTGTTTCTTAATACAAAGTCATTATAAAATACTACATTACAGAAACCCCTTCTTTAACATGCTTAATTAACCTTAAACTAACATGCATAACTCTTAAATTAATATGCTTAACCCCACAAAAATAATTTTGTAATGCTTAACTTATAGATTAAGATACTTAACATGCTAAAGAGTACATGTTTAACCCTAAAATGAACATTTTTAAATATGCTTAACACACTGAATCAAACAATAAACATGGAAATCTAACAAAAATGTACATAAAAACTAATAAACCAAACTATTAAGGTTAGTAAATACCTAAAGGAGGAGGAGGTCGACGGCATAGGCAATGGAGGAGGAGGACGACAGCGGCGGTGGTGCAATCAAGAGGAAGAGGCAGCGGTGAAGCAACCTGCTGTAGGCAGAGACTGCGGATGCAGGCGGCAGCGATGGTGGACGCAGGCAACGGCAACGCAAGCAAGCAGCAACGATGACAACTGTAGTGGCGGAGTAAGAGCCTGGTGGCGGTATAAGGCAACAGCACAACCGACGTCGAGACAATAATAGAGAGAGAGTGAGAGCAGAAGGGAAAGAAAAAAGGAGGCATGCATGTTAAAAAAAAGCCCTCAAAATATTGGCAACGGCTAAAAGTGGTCACCATTGGTTCAATTAAGTACAAAACCGTCGCCAAATATAGCCAACCGTTGAACGGTTGAAAAACCACACTTGCGACAGCTAAAAGCTCATTGCTATTAAGTTTATGGGTGACGGCTTTTTGATGTCATCACTATTCACCATCAATGAGTGGCGACGGTTTTATTGGGAACGGCTTAAGCCGTCTCCAATAAGCTATTCGCTACAGCTTCTTGAAACCATCACCATTTAGTCGTCCCCAATGGGCCCATTTCTTGTAGTGATTGCCATTGTGGAAGCTCAAAGCTTCTCGAGGGATGTCCTCTTACCCTTATATCTCTCCACTCATTCTAAAATTTCTCTTCTCAAATATTCAAATAGTGTAATTTCTCTCGCTAAAGTATCCAAAATTTTTGTTTTCCAATTCATTTCAAAGATTCTTAGAGGTTGTTTTTTGTTTAATTATATTATTAGTCTCTTTCTTAAGTGTTATCTTTATTTTTTTCTTAATTTTCTTTACAAATCTTCTCCAAAGTATGACATTAAAGTTTTAGACGTGACCCAAAACAATCTAACTTGGGGATCTTAACATAGAGTGATTATAATCGGGAGTGGGCCGGCATAACCATGTATACACTTACAACTAAGTGTATTGAAAATAGTATATTCATTGGGTAGAAAAACAATAATTTTTAAATTTTGATAGAAAATAATAAAACTTTTTAGTCATATTCTATATTTTTTAGAATGTTTTGCAAATGGTTCCCAATATTTACTATTTTTTGATTTTTATTATTTTAATATTATCGGATTCTGTTAGGTCCAAGACGGACCCAATCCGACCAAGTCGTATTTGGACCGGGCCAACCCGGCCTCAACTCAAGACTCCACCTTCTTTCGTCACTAGACATCTGAAACTGTAGAAAATTACGAACAATAGAAAACAGATGGAGTGAGAGAGAGAGAGAGAGGTAGCGAATGAGGAGTACCTTAGCATCAAGGACATAATCAATAACGTCTTATAGAACCGAGCTTACACGGTAATAGCTTTTTTTTTCTTGTATGCAAATTAAAAGTACCTAAAAGGCTCACATGAGGAATCTACATTAACCATCTTGCAGCTGAGTAAGATTCCACGCACATTATAATTCATTCTTATTTAAATCTCCCGTAAGATAGGGCGCTGACCTTGTTTCGAAGCTACAAGTGGAAAACGAAGGCTGAAATTGTCGCAAGAGAAAATATACACCATTACGGGCTAGAACTCTTTTGTGGACCTAGCTACCAGGGCCTAGAAAATAGGGCCCTGTAAGACAAACGGTAATTCATTGAACTGGAACAACCTTAAAAAACTGATGTCCGAAAATTATCAGTAAGATATGGTTTTACAGATAGTTTCTTCTTGTACAAAAAGAAAGATGCATTTTTAAGGTTTGACTACCTTCTATTTTATTTAATACAATATGTTATTGCACAAATGTACATAAATCTATAGTTTGACAAAGCACCTCTTTTAACTTTTGGTTTGGTCACAACTTGGGATTCCAGGTACTTTGACAAAATATATGAAATAATGTCTAAGCAGGGCTTATCGATCAAATGGGGTGTTTGGTAGTATAATAAATTCGGTTTTTATTATAAATTTTTATTTTGGTAACAAAACTTGTTAAAAAAAGATGTTTGACAACCATTACAACTTTATGTTTTTAAAGAGATTTTTGTCTTGGATAACTTCTTTTTATCTTGTACTCTCCAACCTCTTTGGGTCATACATTGACTTCCACTCTTTTTTGTTATCACATTTTCCCAAACATGACAATTTTATGTCATTGACTAGCTTGCACTTTATTTTAATACAAATGTTTGTCATCAGAATGTATAGAAATTTATTGTTCAACCAAACACTTTATTAGAGAAATACTTGACATTTTAATATTATATATATGGTTTTTTATTTAGAGGTAGAAGAGTTAAACATAGTTTTTATAAGATAAGAAATCAAAGATGAATTTAGGCCCGTTTGATTGGGTTGAACCACCGGACTTTGGCGTGAGCTTACAAACTTCAGACCACTTGGTAAAACAAACAATCTTCAAATATTATAAATATTCCAATTTTCATCCTTTTTCTAAAATGTGTGAATAACTGTCTGAAATTAAAGTTTGGGTGGTATTTGATTTGAATTAATGAAATGTTCAGAGTCTTAATTTCATCTCTAATCTTTCTTGTATAACACAAAATTCTAGTTTTTCACATTTTAAAATATTAAATACAATGAATCACTAAAAATTAAGTAATTTTTAAGAGGTTATAGAGACATTTTAACAAATGGTTTGAATACCTAACATACTGATAGGATGTTTGGTTGCACAATAAATTTTTTTTACATTTTCATGATAAAAGATTGTATTAAAATAAAGTGTGAGTTAATCAATGACATAAAATTATCATTTCTTGAAAGATATGATAACAAAAAAGAGTGGATATCATATATGACTAAATAAGGTGGGGGACACAAGATATAAAAAATTTGGTGGGCCTTTTTTTGTTCACTAAGAAAAACTCTTTAAAAACATAAAATTGTAACAAAAACCCAATTTATCATTCAATCAAACACCCCATAAGCCAAAACAAATGGTGTCTTAGGTGGTGCTTGATTTGATTTAATAGAATATCTAAAGTCTTATTTTCATTGTTAATTTCTTTTGTGGAACACAAAATCTTAATTATTCACCTTCTAAGATAAATAATAGTGAATCACTTAAAATTAGTGACTTAAGAAATTACTATTACACTAAAATGTTTTACCAAAGATCTCAACATCTGATCTTTGAACGATTAGAAGGTTAGACATGGGTTGAGCCCAAACAAACGAGCATTGCTCTTAAAAGCCACTTAATTTTAAGTACTTTCATATAGTTATTTTATCAAGTAATAGGAAAATTAAGTTTACAATTTTTTAAAATAAATTATATTAAAATAAATTTAAATAGTAGAAGGCATAAAATTATCAATGTTTGGTGAGATAAGCTAATAAAAAATAGAGATTTTTTAATAAAAATGATGAAGCTTACAAGAAAAAGAAAAGATGTCCCACCACCCTTTTCTTTCGGGAAAGACTTTTTATAAAAAAATAATAATTTTTAGGAATTTAAAAAAATCTTTTACCTTTTTTACAAAAATAATTTTATAGTAAAACTTGTTTTTTATGCAACCGAACACCCTGATAAATTTATTTTTAATAAATTAAGTGATTATATCTAGAATAAAACATCACTTTATGGTCTGTTTGGTTAGAGTATCAACATAATATTATATAAATTTTGATATTAATATTTGTAGAGATTGTAGTATTGACATCAAAATTGATACCAGCGAACATTTATATTAAATGTCGTACTTTGTTTACACTAGGAGTTTTGATGATTTTTAACATTATCAATTTCAAAATCGACAATGATATATAGAAGTATACAATGTAGTTATCACTCTTAAAAATAAGAATTATAATAAATAACTTAAAATTAAGTGTTTATTTTTGCATTTAAATTCAAATCTTTTTATTAATTTATTTTAATTCTTACTCTTTCATCAGTTCAAAGATTAAACATATTCAACGTAAACAGACTTTTCCTGGGAAGGACCGCACTAAGACCCGTTTGTTTTATTCGAGTTAAGGTCTAACCGGGTGTTTGGTTACACAGTAATTTCAGACCTTTTTTCTTATAAAAATTTATATTAAAATAAAATATAAGATTGCACAAAATATAAAATATCGTGATTGGTGAAGAAATCCTCCGTAAATACACATTTTTCTAATAATCATCAAACACCTTGTTTAAAAAGTTTTGCTGCAAGAACATATTTTTGTAACAAAAAACTAAAAATTTCTTACAACCAACTCCCCACAAACTCTAACTCAGGTATAAGTTGCACAATTTAATTCATCTAATATAAATATTGATTAAACTTATAATTAAATTTTTATGACAATAAAAAATACACTTTAAACACAAGTGTTATTAAATTGAGAATTTTATGATAGATATGATGTCATAATGAACTAGCAAAAATATGTAATAAATATATTTAAAAATATGAGAATAACTATAATTTTATATAAATTGAAAAAGAAAGATTGAGTTGATTTGAACATATTAAACATATAAATAAAAACTCTAGTTGAAAAAGATGAAAATATTAAATTTATAAGGATACGAAGAAAAAGGGTCTTGGTAGAGCTCATTTAACTTAGTGGAGAATAATTATACAATTTGAATGATCTAAATATTTGTGAAGAGTAACTCAAAATCTACGTAAGTGAGGTAAAATAATGCATGTGACTAAATTCAAATAATGTATGACTAAGGTTTGAGTTGCGTTTATAAATTTAAAATTCCAAACCCAACACTTTTATTTAGTGTTTGAAGATATAAACGTATAGCTTAAGTTATACTAAAAAATATATGCTTATTTAAAACATACATCATTGTGAAATTACGTACGCTGTTGTTGAAGGGTATGAAGTTAATGGCAAATTTAAATAGTAAGATTTTAAGATTAAGATAAAAATAAACATCACTTAAATAAAATTTCTTAATCCCTCGCTGTCGCAGCTGTTGGGATAAATTCGTTAGAAGATTAATTTAGGGATTAATCTTTATAAAAAATTTAGGTATACATAGATAGATGGATGGGTAGATGGATGAGTTCAGATCATTTCAATCTCCAGGTGGAAGGAACTTTAGCAATCCCAACAAAATAACGGCACTTGGTGTGGTGGAAGATGAAACGAGAGTGCACTTTAATGAAGATGTAAAGTTGGTACGACGTCGTTCGGTAGTGGATAAGTAAAGGGTTGGTACCAGGTCTTTAGAGCCATGGTAGCGAGTTTGTAGTCTCAGTAACAAGTCAGTAGAAAGTCAGTAGATCATTAAAATCTCGGTAACAAGTCAATAGAGATTCGATAATAATTCTTTGGAACCTCGATAGCAGATCTCGGTAGTAAGTCCTTAAAAATTTAGTAGCAAGTCCTCAAAGAATCGGTAGCAAGGTCTTGAGAAGCCGAAATAACGTCACGTCCTCGTTAAAGAGTACTCCGATATTGTCTTCCGCGACATCACGCGACGTCTCCCTGTTGAGGACTGTAAGAGTTCTTTTCGCCTGGAAATTGAGGTGATTCGAACTCATAGATAGATAGATACACATACACATCAAAAATAATATTTCTTTTATATACTTATATAAACATGTATTTTGACTGATTTATTTTAATTATATAGGTTTGTTTCAACTGAAGCTTGGGGCGATCCACGAAACGCTAAGAAGCTATGCATACAAATTAACAAACTAACACACTCTACAATTAATTTAAAATTCGACTCTATGAAAAACAGTCCCAATTAATTTATCGTTTAAACAAAAAAAAGTTAGATTCTTCGACGAAAACTATGTTTGAATAGTTCTTCACTCAACACAATAAGTTCTCGAATAGCTTGGTTATGTTAATTATACAATTGAATATTTGACTAAAAAAATTAATTATAAATATTAATAGTTAAATAACATTATTTAAATACATAAAATAAATTTAATATGAATTTGAATGAGTTTAAGTTAGAATTTCATAAATAATTTAGAAAGTAACTTATAAATTATCACCATATTTATATCGAGTTGAACTAAAGTTAAGTTAGAGTTGTTGTACGATGAACTCGCTTAACTCGATTAAATAACGAGAAGTAATCTTGAATAAGATAAATAAATTAAACTTTAATAGTCGCTAGTTAATCATGGTTTCTTTTTTCCCCAGCGCAAGAAATCTTCGACCTAGGGGTGCAAACGGAACAATACACTCGAAAAGTAACTCGAAGCTTGACTCGATAAAATTTAGACTCGACTCATTTATTATGTTAAATGAACAATTTTGAACAAAAAATAAAGTTCGACTCATTAAACGAGTTGAGTTTGAATAGACTCTTGCTCGGCTTGATAAACTCGCGAGTAACTCGATTTAATATTATATTGTATATTTATTTTTAAAAATTAAAGTATGAGTATTAATAATTATATATTGTCACTTAAATATATTAAATAATTCAAAATTTGAGTTTAAAATTATATTGAGTTTCATAAATGGGTTAAATCTAAAGTTTCACAAATGATTTTTCATTGATTTTGAGTTTTATATATGAGTTTGTATATAGTTTAAGTTTGAATGTGAATTAAATTATAGTCTAGTTACTACTCAAGTTCGAACTCGACTCGGCTCGATTAATAAACGAACCAAACTTGAACAAGGGTGCAACATACTCGTTAAAACTCGTTCTCGAATTCGAACTCGTGTAAAATAAACGAGTTGAGCTTGAACATCGTACTACTCATTTGCATCCCCACTCGACCGATGCAATGTTACGCCTCAACCTTTTTCTTTTTCAACATAATTGAGCGGTCAACGGACTCATATTAACACCGAGCACTTTGTTTTCGGAAGAACTGCAAATCACCTCAAACATCCGGAGGAAGAAAATCATTCGGTTATCAATCAAAGAAAGCCATGTGCATCTATGTCACTTAGTATTTTTTTATCTGATTATTAAATCGCTCTTATAATTGTTAAATAGTACATATAATTATTAAGTTTACTGTTTTGAGTTACTAAATCCTCTAAATTATTACTAAGCTTTTTAATAACTATATACATAATTTTAGTACTATTTTAACAAAATTAATAACTAAAAATAGTTGATTTAGTAATTATATATATTATTCAGTAATTATACATATTATTTAATAATTATTAGAAAGATTTAATAATTAGATAAAAAATTACTAAATAACTAACAGGTTGGGTCCGTTTGGCAACTTCTCAGAGGACTTCTTCTAGAAGTGCCTTCTTTTCGAAGGCACTCCAATTAGAAGGTCTTCTCATTTGTGGGAGTGAAAGTAGTTTGGTTATGTTTTGGGTCTAAAAACTCTTCTTTTTATTTTCTTCGTGCCATAGGCGTATTCCGCCCGGCTGCGCGGGGGGAGGCGCGGAGGCATCTGCCGCGGGGGGACTCCGGCTGCGGAAGGGGGGGGACGCCGCGCGGGGGGGGGGGCGACTCCGGCTGCTAACTTGGTCGGTCAACATGCCGCAGAAGAAATCGATCTACGAAACGGAACTGGCCTTATGGATTCCCCTTTGAAGAGAAGTTTTGATCTTTAATCGGGAGATTCCGTTTAGGGCATGGGAGAATTGGGGAAAATTCTAATCCAACATGTACATTCAAAAAACAAAAAAGGAATTTTTCCAAGACATTGATCTCATCATACGGATAAAAGTTCGATCTTTGACGGGGAGATTCGATCGCCGTGGCTGCAGAGAAGAAAGGGAAGAGCTTGGTGGTGAAGAACTACCTGGCGGCGGTGGCCTTCAACAACATCACCCGCTTGGCCTTCGGCAAGCGCTTCGTGGGGGCGGGCGGCGTCATGGACGAGCAGGGCGTCGAGTTCAAGGCCATCGTCGCCAGCGGCCTCAAGCTCTGCGCCTCGGCGGCCATGGCGGAGCACATCCCGTGGCTCCGCTTCTCGTTCCCCCGGAGGAGGAGGCCTTCGCCCAGCACGGCGCCCGCCGCGACCGCCTCACCAAGGCCATCATGGAGGAGCACACCCGCCTCCGCCAGCAGAGCGGCGGCGCCAAGTAGCACTTCGTCGACGCCCTCCTCACCCTCCAGAAACAATACGACCTCAGCGAGGACACCATCATCGGCCTTCTTTGGGTCGCGGAGGGGGGGACGCCGCGCGGGGGGAGGCGCGGGGGCGTCTGCCGTGGGGGACTCCCGCTGCGGAGGGGGGGGACGCCGCGCGGGGGGGGGGGCGACTCCGGCTGCGGAGGGGGGCTCGCGGAGGGGACGGCTGCGCCATGGAGGGGGGGGGCTCGCGGAGGGGAGGGAGTGCCGGAGGGGGGAGTGCCGCGGAGGGGGGCTCGCGGAGGGGGAGGGCGCGGAGGGGAGGGAGTGTCGCGGAGGGGGGGGGGGGCTCGCGGAGGGGACGGCACGGGAGCGCGGGATGGAGCCTCGCGGGCACACGGGAGCGCTTTTCTTCCGCGGGGAGGAGAAATTTTCTCCTCCGCGCTTCTACCTCCGACAAGGAGGAAAAGTGAAAAAAAAATGTAACTAAACAGCACCATAAAAAATAAGAAGGACTTCTGATCAGAGGAGAAGTAAAAAAAAAGTACTTCCACGTAGTTCCCAAACGCACCCAAAGTGACGGAAGGACTTCTCTGGACTTCTCTCCATCTAAGATGTGTACTCTTCCGGAAGGAGTAGAGGATGCAGAGGCATGCCCAGGCCGCTCCATCATATGATATTTATTTATATTTGTAATTTTAAAAATATTAAAAATAATTATTTTGAATGTAATATAAGATAGATTATTGAAGTGGTGTGCATTGAGGTGCACACCGTAGTGCACAGAGGATCCTGTCCCGCTCCAGCTCTTGTATCTCACGCCAGGAAAGCGGATAGCTTCAGTCCCAAGGTGAAAAGAATAGTCGCAGTTTCCAATTAGAAGCGGCCACGTACCCCTGTCACTTAAGTGACGGTTCAAATATCGATTTGGTGAATTACTATCGAAAATGAATAAATCGTTACTGACGTCTTAGTAACTCGTTACGAGTAACCAGTTAAGATGTTACTGAATCGTTGTTGAACCATTATCGATGTCTTACTAACTCGCTACCAAACTCAATACAACTCGTTACGGACTAACTGCCACTTAAGTGAAGAAAATATGTGACCGCTTCTCATCGAGAACTGCGACTATTTGCTCTACCCAACAACTGATGCGATCCGCTCTGCACGCCAGGACCTTTGCGTGGTTGCGGTTGGCAACCTGTACAGGAAATCTTCTCTGCAGATGATGGTACCGCTAGCTGCTTCAGAAAACTGGCACATAAAGAATCGCAGACGTGCGAGTGAGAGGGAGGAATGCAGAGAGCAGCATTGATGAATCTTCTACGAGGAAAAGAAGAACGCTGCTCGCTTTTGATGGGGTCGGGGGGGGGGGGGCCACCAGCCAGCATTAAAGTGCCCGTCGTCGCGTCGTCGCCGCCGCCATGATGCAGTCGGCAGGGCTGGGGGCACCCCCGAGCAGAAGCAGCAGAAACGGGCGATGGATTTTTGCAGGCAGGTGGAATAAAGGTCGCGAAAGGGAGAGAGAAGGGCATCCGGCAAAGTCCAAGGGGCGGGAGAACAAAAGACGGGCGCGGGCCGTCGTCCGCCGGCCCCGCGGGGGCGATGCCCGCTGCCGCTGGGCGCCGGGCGGGGCCGCCCGGTGTCCCGGCTGCACGCAGCGCGGCCGACCGCCCCGGCCCACCACGACGTGGTGGCCGGCCACCATCACGCACACGACCAACCTATCCGACGCCTTTTTCTCCCCGTCCGTAGCGCGCCCGCGGATGCCAGCGGCGCGCCCAGGCGGACGGCGGCGACACCGCGACGACCCCGAGAGGACAGCCGCAGAAGTCCGGCGGGAACCGATTCGCCGAGCCGGACAGGCGCGTAGTCGTACGCGGAGCTGGCCGGGTGGGTGCGTTCGGCGAGAGGAAAGGCTGGAGGTGGAGGCCTGATGGTCCTGGTCGGGCAACACTTCCAGAAGTCTCCTGTCCCGTCCACGGTGGAGCCCACCGTCCACTGGGGCCCGCCGTAGCCATATGGTCCTTCTGGACCAACCAATCGCAATATGCGTCGGGCAACACCAGCACGTGGATGCGTCAAGGACTAGTCGACGGGGTACCGCGGGCAGAGAGATTCTCCCTGCTGCCGCTTACGCAAGGGAAAAACAAAAAGATAGTAAGAAGATAAACAAAAATCCTGGGCGGAAACGATGTAAAACTAGAAGGAAGGGACCATGCAATTGTAAGGTTCCTTCTCCTGTTCTTCCAACTAACGGGGCGGTTGGTTGCAAGAAAAATTTTATATCTTGTTACAATTTTATACTTTGATGCTAAAACTTGTTAAAAGTGGTGTTCGGCAACGTTATTATTTTATGTTTTTTAAGATTTTTTTTCTTAAACAAAAAAAGAGAGTGTCATCTTTTCTTATTTTCGTGATCTCTCACTTTATTTGATCGTATATGATATTCATCCTTTTTGTTATCGTAACTTTATGTCATTAATTAGTTAATATTTTATTTTAATATAATTTTTATCGTAAAAATATATAAAATTTATTGTTCAACCAAACACTCAGTGTTAAATTGTTTTGTTCGGTTGGCAAAACCAAATTCAATGAGTAATTTGGTTCGGATTGATTTGATTTAAACTAAGGATCTATTTGATTATTGAGGTCCTTGGAATCAAACCAAATGGTACACCTAATATAAACTGAATTATATTTAATATTTATTTCAACATACATGTTTTAAGTAAAAATAAATTTATTTAAATAAATAATATAGAATTAATAAAATGTATAAATATATACACCAAAAATTATTAGATTTTTATTTTTTAAAATTAAATAAAAATATGTATTATATATTGTATTATAATAAAAAATAGTTTGAACAAGATTAAACTAAACTGAATCAAATCAAATAAAATTAATTTTATTTGATTTAATTTTTAAAAATTTTAAAAATAAAACTAAATCAAACCATGAACATCATACTTTCAAGGGGCTGCAATTAGCACTTAGCATGGGGGCAAGCAGGGGTGCAAACGAGATGAGTTGGGTCAAGTAGTATAAATTCAAACTTTGTTTGTTTATTTTACATAAGTTCGATTTTGATCTCGTCCTTTTTATGAAAACATTGAATCTTTATTCAAGTTTTATTCATTGCTTAATTGAGGCGAACATGAGTTTAAATTGTCATTCGACTCATCTTCAATTTACATTCAATTCAGTTAAAACTAGATAAAATATCATTCATAATACTTAAAATTAAGCAAATGTCATTCGCGGAATTCTAACCTTGTTTCACTTATCAAATTTAACATAAGTTTAAATCAAAATTAATATTTTTTGATTTATTTTATATATTTAAATGATAATATACAATTATTATTATTCTTAATTTAAAATTTAAAAATAAATATTTAATAAAATTAGACTCATTTAATTAATTAATTTTATTTATTTTTTAAAATTTATTTGTTTAACATGATAAATAAATAAGCCCAATTTTATCTACCGTAGTTTTCTAGTCACTTGAGAATATTCTTAACCTTTATTCGTTGAGACCGAATCTTCTCAAGAAATCTCGTGAGTAAATATGATCAAATTACACATATTTTGTTGATGTGATAGATATCACATCATATTTAATACCTATCACATTATTCCTTATTCGTTTGGTATCCTAACTTTTATTAGTTTTATCTATTATAATTTTCTAGTCAGTTGAGAGTATTTTTAACTTTTATTAGTTGAGATCGAATATTCTCAAAAAATCTGGTGAGAGATTACGATCAAATTACACATATTTTATTGATGTGATAAACATCATATTATATTTAATACGTTTCACATTATCTCTTATTCGTTTGGTACGCAGGTTAGGCCTGCATCTGACTTCCTATCATCCTTCCGTGAGCCTGCCGGACAGACGCATGCGCCTGTACACGTCATCCGCGATGGGACGGTCAGTTTGTTAAAAAATTACCTTTATAACCCTTCTTCGAGCGCAATTTTTTACGAACCCTATATAAAATTATACATTACTAGTTTGATCAAGACATGAATCTAGTTAATATCCGATGCTCTTCAGGGCCATTTGGATCCACTTAAGTACAAATTTTAAAAAGGTTCTTATATGGATTAAGTTTTAAAATGAGATAAAAGACAAGATTTTTTAGTTGGATTTTAGAACAATGTTTTTTGAAAAAGTTAATTATTATATCGTCTGGAAGTAAATCTTATCAGATACTATTATGTTCAATCGAAAGAAGTGTGACATTCTGTTTAAATTTCAATTAAAATTTTTTACAGACAAAGTGTTTTTTCGTAACA
Organism: Cryptocoryne crispatula var. balansae; assembly: GCA_036172225.1. NCBI lineage: Eukaryota > Viridiplantae > Streptophyta > Magnoliopsida > Alismatales > Araceae > Cryptocoryne > Cryptocoryne crispatula. The sequence continues at coordinate 10,607,033 of CM069935.1, forward strand.
TGTTAGCTGTTTTAAATAAATATTTTTGTTTACAACATGAGTGATTTAACTTGGCCAAATTACTTTAAATAACAAAATTTTATTTAATAAAATAAGTTTATTTTTACTATTGAAATTAATATTTTATTGAAATTATTTTTTTAACGATTGGTCTCATTCTACGTAGATTGTACAAAAAGTACAAAAAGTATTTTTATTTAAAATTGACAATTCTATATTTATATATGTTCATCAACTATTTCTATATTATTATTTAATATGTACGTCTATCCGTTCGATGTACATCTAATTTTGCCCGGGTAAGATGCTGCTCAAGTTTGACTTGACTCATTAATTGTTGACGTTTCTATTTTGAGGAGGGGGGCCTCAAGTGTCATCCAAGAGTGCACGGTCTCTCTCACCAAAATATGTTAAATATATTATTTAATAATTCATCAAATCATATATTTAATAAATTTTCATGAGAGAATTCATAGTGCACTCTCAAGTGAGCACTTAAAACTCTTTGCCCTCTTTTATTTTTATGAGCTCGAGATCGCCTAACACGCTAAATAACTAGTCACATAAATTTTATGGGGTGTTTGGTTGCATGATAATTTTTTGTACACTTTCATGATAAAAAATTGTATTAAAATAAAAAGTGAACCAACTCATGACATAAAATTTTATATTTTGAAAGTGATGTGATTACAAAAAAAAAAAAGTCACACGACCAAATTTCTTGTGGACCACTTTATTTGAAAGAAAGAGGTGAGGTTACTCCTTTTTTTGTAATCAAGAAAATCACTTTCAAAACATACAATTGTCATGGTTGTCAAACACCTCTTTTAACAAGTTTTCTTACAATTTTTAAAAATTTAAATAAAAACTTCAATTATCATGCAACCAAACACTCCATTAGTGTCAATAGCTGACTTTAAACCAATTCTAAATCAAACAACTTGTCGTTGGATTACAAATCGCACGACATCCTCCTCTAGATGTGACAACATGAGAACAAGCAATATAGCACTTCAATTTATGAATACGTTAAAAAATTAAATCAGAACACTATCAACAACATTGATTAATTATTTTTCAAAAATTCAATTAAAATAACTACGAAATTAAATGTGTTATCCTTAGATGTTGGGTGATCTCTTAGAAAGTAATTAACATGGTTGTTAAGTTAGTCAACTGATTTAATCAATTATTATAAATGATATCAAAACATATATAACTCAGTCCAAAGATGTATGTGACTTACGTAGATATATAATATGCGTGATCTTGACGAAGACGTCAAGTTTTTAAGAGAGATATATTATAATACCTCAGTTTATGAATACGTTAAGTAATTAAATCAAAAAAATTATCAACATCATTAATTAACTATTTCTCAAAAAAATTAATTGAATAACACGATTATTAAATCAGTCAACCGGTTTTGTGAGTCGCTGCTAACAATCACCTTCAGCAACCCCTCTTCCCATCCTCCTCCGGCACTTCACTACCGGACCAGCCGATCTCAACTGAAGGATCGCCAGCAGACAGAGGATCAAAGTGATAACCGGGTGATACCTCCAGCACCTTCAACACAGGACCAGCCGATCTCAACTCAAGGATCGCCAGCAGACAGAGGGTCAAAGTGATAACCAAGGTGATACCTCCAGCACCTTCATTACCGGACCAGCCGATCTCAAGGATCGCCGGCAGACAGAGGATCAAAGTGATAACTAGGAGAGATAAGTGAGGAGCAATGTCACGTTGGGTGTCTGCACGATGAACATGCCGGAGAAGTGCAAGAGCGCCCGAAACTTGCCCCTTCGCGGCGGCGTGTGGGAGAGAGAGCTGCGAGACGCCGAGACCCTTCATCCCTTCGCGAGAAACGGCGTGCGGGAGAGGGACAGGGGGATGGCGTGCGGGGGAGAGAGGGGGCGAGCTGCCGACCTTCGTCCCTTTGAGAGTGACAGTGTGAGCGTGAGCGAGAGAGAGAGAGAGAGAGAGACTTGCGAGCGGACGATGGGGGCAGGTGGAGGGAAAGCAGGTAACTATTTATATTTTATTTAAATTAACTATTTTTATAAAATATATTAGTATACATTATTTATGTTTATAATAAATATAAATAACATATAAATTTAATTATAACCCAATTACATAATCAAACAGTTGAATGAATATTTAATTAAATTATTAGATGAGTATTTAAATAAGTATTTAACGAGTATATAAACCAGTTTGTTCCTGAGTCTATTGAGACGAGTAAGAATATGTTAAGAATAGGCTAACTTATGAAACTAATTTTTGTTGTTCAAATTTATTTATTTAATATTATAAATGAGTCTAGTCAAGTTTTTAAGTATTAAGTTAATGGCTGAACATATTGATTTATTTGCACCCCTAAATAGACTCTTAAGGTGTGTTTGGTTTCACCTATAATCTGAAAGGCTCCCTAATGTCTTGCCATTCCCCCGTCACATTGGAGAGAGAGAGAGAGAGAGAGAGAGAGAGAGAGAGAGAGAGAGAGAGAGAGAGAGAGAGAGAGAGAGAGAGAGAGAGAGATCAGTCTCAAAAAAAGTCTTCTATTGTTTTTATTTGGAAAGAGGTTGAGTTCACAAGTTATCTCACTTAAAAAAAAGTTAAAAGAGAGTAATCAAACATCTCAAACCCTTTTATTTTTAAAATTTATATTCGAAAGATAATAAAAAAACATAATCAAACATCTTATAAATTATTTTCTACTTGATATAATTAACCATGTAGATAGAAAATATACAGTAGTTAATAATAATATTATTATATTATGTAAATATTAAATATTTATAAATGTTAAATATAACACTAAATATGTGTATTTTTAAATTAATTAATTAAAATTTAATACTAATTTTAAAAGTAAAATTTAAATATAATTTTTAACTATTTTTTTAAAATATATTAATTTTTTTAATATTTTTAGGATGTCAAAAACTATAAGTTTGTCAATATTAAAAAATTTTATCCCAAATCTGATCATGGAGCCCGATCTTAGAAATAAGCAAGAAAAACTTTTTTGGAAGCACATTTCATAAGAAATTATGTTGTGAAAATATACCATATCCAATTAATATAGGTTGTGAATATTTTAATAAAAATAAATTTAAAAAACGTAAAAGAAGATACAAAATAAAGGACTCTAGAAAACTTCAAAAAACTAAATATATAAAAATATTTTAAAAAATTATATAAGAAAACTAAAGAATGTAATTGTTTTGTCTATAAGAAAATGGGACATTTTGCTAATCATTGTCCCCGAAAGAATGTAAATTATAAAAAAATTGAAGAGATAATTGAAAAGCTATCTCCAATAGGATCATAATCAAAATTAGAAAGTGAATTAAGTTATTATGAGATAAGATCAGAATCTGATGGAGAGTGAACAGATAATTAGAAAAGATGAAGAACCGAGGTAAAGACCATGCTCATATAGAACTCAAGGATAACAATAAAATTTTCAGAAGAAAACCCATGAGATATAACCAGCAAGATATAGAAGAATTTAAAAATAAAATAGAAGAGCTTCAAAAAATGAAAATAATACAAAAATTTAGAAGTCCACATAGTAGTCATGCCTTTATGGTAAGAAAACATAGTGAAATTAAAAGAGAAAAATGCAAAATGACAGTAAATTATAAACAACTAAATGAGCATGTAATACAGTAAATAATTATGCATCATTACCAGAAAATAAACGTATGCTTAAATGACAAAGTTTTGATATTGAAATCATCAAAAGTACTAATAATGTTCTTGCAACTAACTTATATAGAGGATGACGATGACTGAGAAGAAGTTAATAAGAAGATAGAGAAAATTATCAAAGAGATAGAGCATTAGTTGAGAAAATAGAGTTACAAAGAGAACTAGAAGCTTAAAAATGTAATAGAGTTGGTAAAAGAGAGAGTTGAAAATAATGTTTAGAGAGATATGGATCTACATGCTAGTCTTAGAAACTTAAAGGAAGAAATAAGTATTTTTATTTAGAACAATATTAAATCTGCCAAATCAAGTAAAAGTTTAGTTCCTTCCAAGAAACAAAGTAACGAAGTTTTAGCTTTAAAGATCAACAATACACGAAGTTCAAACTTTGAAAGAAAATGAAGCTTAGACTTCAAAAGTTTATGAGATTCAATCTCCTCGACAATAGAATTACCTCGACAACATTCCTTCATCCTCATCCATCCAAACTCCTTTTCAAGTTATCTAGAAATTTCAACCCCAGATCATTGAAATGAAGAAAATCTTCTAATTACAACCACCAAGAATTCATATATGATACTTTCATCTTATATGATCAATATGTTTTAGTTTTCAAAACTTTATACACCCTTGAACAATTCCTTACCATTTATCCAGATCACTCTGAAAATTTTTCAAGAATGCCTTTACTCCATGGCACTTCTCCAATTTCTTATTCAAGACTTGTTCCAACATGAAGTAATAGCCACATTGTATTTAACTCCAAAGATGGAAGAATTCTTTTATTTTCCAAAACATGTTCAGAATTCCGTAAAAGAGTACTTCAAGTATAACCCTTTAGTATAGAAAGACTCAAATGTCTTCAAGAAATTCTTTAGTGTAAGTCCATATTTTGAGGGAACAAAGTATAATGAATTAGTTCATATTCTTCAATTCATCATTGTCATTGAGTCCTATAATAAGACTATTGATCTTGCTGAAAGGAAAATTTATCCTATAATAATTCATGAGATAATCAGTTATAGAAGAGCATTAGGACTAAAGGTCCTTATTCAACAAATAGAGAAGATGCTGAAATACGAAAAACCTAGTTACATTACCAAAGTAAAAATTGTTTGTTTTAAAAGGCAAGAAATCTAACTAACAAATTGTCAAGGCTCTTAAAAGATTCAAGAAAAATATTTCTTTAGAAAAAGTGCAAAGCTGTAAAGAATGCCAAAAAGAATTATGCAAATTGTATAAACTTGATAAAAATATATGTGCAGCGTGTACAAAAGAAGATGAAGACATGATCATTCTCTAGAAGAAATGAGGTCACTATTTACCTCAAAGAAATATCTAGAAGAAATAAGAAATCACTTCTTACTTCATAAAGAAAATGAAAGGAGACACTTATCCAAAGAATTATCTCAAAAAAGACACATCGCATCCATAAAATAAACCTTATCAAGAATTCTATCACAGGAGAATTTTGAAAACTTATCTAAAGAAAGATCTTGAAGAGAAAGATCTTGAAAAATCAAGAGAAGGCCTCAATGGCTATAAAAGAAGACGAAGTCCCAAATCAAAGGTTAGATGAAGAAGAGGAAGCATCCGAGGAAGCATATTTCTTTTTAGGAAATGATTTTATATCTCAATTTAAAGTATATATTCAAACACCATTCAAAGTAATATTTAAGAGTCTATGTAATCACTACATACATATATTTAGAAGTCAAAAAACATAGTCAGGTTTTTAATGAGTTGAGTATCGAGTTAATCATCGAACATATTGGTTTGCTTGCACCCCTAAATGGACCCTTAAGGTGCATTTGGTTTCACCTATAATCTCATGCATATGTCATTTTTTAGGAAAGCTTAATTCAATCTAACATTTGGTTTCGAGTACTTGAGTAGTCAAGTAAAGTAGTCTTTCACTAATTGCCCAGTCTAGATTTAGGTAGGGGCATCAGTGGGTTGGGCTGGCCCGCGGGCCCTTGGGCTGGGCCAGCCTTGGATTAATTTTCGGGCTACAAAAACTGGCCTGCGGGCCTAACATGGTTATCGCTCGGGCTCATAGTGAAGCCCGATGCCTGTTGAAATCATTTGACTGCAATAAATGAAAAGGTAAAAATATGATTTGTTGGATATTTTGTTGCTTGATGATTTTTTGGAGCAAAACTTTTAGTATTTCATATCTTGTCGTAGACAATTTTGATTAATATATTTAGTATTATGAAATTATATAAAAATAAAATTTAAAATATCAAAATTATGATATATTTATTTTTCTTATGTTAGTATATTTATGTAAAGAGTTGACCAAGTTTAATTTTGATTCTCATTAAACCTTTTTTCTTCAGAATGACGGAGCGTTTGATTACGATTAAATAAAATATATAATTTTAAAATTTTATTTTAACTTTTATTTAGACAAACAAAATAGGATAGTTTTTGAAATATTCATTACATATTATATATATGTTAAATTATACGTAAAAAATATACATAGTTAATCTAATAAATTTAGAATTTTATTTATTTTTATTTTTTCCATTCCATATGTCATAAATTTTAAGATTTGTCTGTTTTAATTTTCTTATTATATTAATTTTTTATATATTTATATTATATTATATTTTAAATTTTAAAAAATAAAAAAAATATGATTTTAATTATTATTTATTAATAGATCATGTATTTATTAATTTTTTATCTAAATAAAATCAATATTTATTATATCTCTAGTCACTCAGTTGTTGCAATAATTAAATAATTGAATTAATTTTACATTTTTATTGGTCATATTTTTTATCACAAATATTGAGACTACCATCAATAAGACACATCATTAATAAGACCACTAGAAGTTATTAAATTCTTCTAGTTTGATGTTTAAGAAATTAAAAACGTATGATATATACCTTATAATATGTTAAAAGGATCGGGCCGGGCCGGGCCAAACTTATAATTTTTTTGGGCCAGGCTGGGGCGGGCCGAAAAGTAATACGGGCCGGGCCGGGCCGGCCCATTATATTTTAGACCGGGCTTTGATCAGGCTGAATTTAAACCCGGCCCAGCCCATTAACACCCCTATCTCTATCTGGAAAGGCAGCAGCTACTAGCTAATATTATTATCAGCCAAAAAAACAATCTAGCTCTCTGTCTGATCGATCGATAGTAAGACTGTCAGTGGGGCGGGCTAGCCCGCGGGCCCTCGGGTTGGGCTAATATTTGATCAATTTTCGGGCCAACATAAAAGGCCTGCGGGCTTGACAGGGCTGCCGATCGGGCTGGGGTGAAGCCCTACTAGCACATCCGGTCACTTTGGTCAACGTTCAAATTTGGTGTCCCACGACTCTTGGATGTCGTTGACAGAGAAACAGACGAAATATATAAATGCGTATCAGCCCATGCAGTTGCAAATTTGCAATGAAAATAAAATAAAATAAAATGTACAATGATGAATATATCCGCGGGCTCAACATGACCGATGTTCTATGCTTCACCGTTGAGCGTGAAATATTTAACGTATTTTATATAATATCTTAATTTGATATAGATTAGATAATACACTGGGCAATGTTTGATTAATATATTTAATATTATAAAAGTATGTAAAACTAAAATATAAAAAAATAAAATTTATGATATATTTATTTTCCTTATGTTAATTTATTAATAGTTGATCTAATAAATTATAACTATTAATAGTTGATCTAATAAATTTAGAATTTTATTTCTATCATGGTTTATCATTCCATATGTCATATTTTTCATGATTTATCTATTTTTATTTTTTTATTATATTTATTTTTGTATACTTATATTATATTTTATTTTAAATTTAAAAATAAAAATAAAAACAAAATTATCTAATTTTGATTCTGATTTATTAATAGATCATGTAGTTAGTGATTTTTATCTAAATCAAATCAATATTTATATCTCTAGTCACTCAGTTGTTGTAATAATTAAATAATTTAATTAATTTTATATATTTTTAGTTGATATTATTTTTTATCACAAATACAGAGATCACCATTAATAAGACACATCATTAGTAAGATCATAGAAGTTATTAAAATTTTTTAGTTTGATGTTTAAAAAATTAAAAAATATAAAATATATCTTATAATATGTTAACAAGAACGGGCCGGGCCGGGTCGAGCCGGGCCAAACTTATATTTTTTTTTGGTCGGGCTGGGTCGGGCTGAAATATAATACGGGCCGGGCCGGGCCGGCCCATTATATACTGGAGCGGGCTTTGTTGGGCCGGCTGCGGGCCGGGCCGTGCCGGGCCTATTGACACCCCTAGATTTAGGCATTCACAAAAATTGAATGTAAACTGTTTTCTACTTGATGTAATTAACTATGTAGATAGAAAGTATACAACATTTAATAATTTTATTATTTATATATATATAAATATTAAATAATTATAAATAGTTAAAACATAAAACTAAATATGTATATTTTAAATTAATTAATTAATTAATTTTTAATATTAAAATATAAATATAAATTTAATATAAATTTTTTATGTTTTAAAATGTATTACAATTTTAATATTTTTTTAATGTCAAAAAATTATAAATATGTTAATATTAAGTTTTTTATTTTAAATTCATTTATGGAGCCAATTCTTTTCTTCCTTAACATAGACAAATAAGGGAGACATACTTTTCAAGAAACACATTTCATAGGAACCAAATGAACCTGTATTCAGCTTCTTGAAATTCATGTCAAGTCTGATGAGGTATTTGGTTTCACAATAACTTTTTATACACTTTTATTATAAAAATTATATTAAAATAAAACATGAACTAACCAATGACATAAAATTATCATGTTTGGAGAGATGTGATAATCAAAGAGTAAATACCATATCTAACCAAATAAGAGAGGTGAGATTCTCCTTCTTATTTAATAAGAAAATATTTTCAAAAAATTAAATTTACAGTGATTGTCAAACACTTCTTTTAACAATTTTTATTATAAAAACATAAAATTATATCAAGAACTCAATTTAGCGTACAACCAAATACTCCCACGAGTAGGGGTGTTCATGGTCTGGTTTGGTTTGGTTTCTTAGTATTTTTTCTCAAACCAAACCAAATCAAACCGAATTAAATTTGGTTTGGTTTGATTTGGTTTGGGAGAAATTCAGTTTGGTTTGGTTTGGTTCGGTTCAAACCATAATTTATTAAGGTAGAGTAAATATGTCAATATATAATTTCATTTTATTTGTTTTAAATCATATTCTATTAAAATTTAGTGTATTTGTTTATACATTTTATTAATTTGTCTTAAAAACTCTTGAAACAAATTTATTTTTATAAGAAAAGGCACATAAACATTGTATTATATATAACTAAAAATAAAATATTTAATCTAATTCGGGTTATTCGGTTTAGCGGTTTGGTTTGGTTTGAAGGGCTCTGGGAACCAAATCAAACCGATTGGTAGCTCAAACCCAACCAAACCGAACCAAACTCCTAGTTTGGTTTGATTTTTCGGGTTGAACCAAATAGTGAACAGCCCTACCCACGAGAACTTTTCCTTCGCGTCAGTTTTACCCCTATCCAACCGTTCACAGGGTAGAGTCCAAGGTGCTTCATAGGACAGTTAACCATTTCTCAGCAATTATTAGAGGTAAGGATCCATGTAAAAGTAAAACTAATAAACAAGAAAAAGTTGGGACGGCAAAGGAGCCAGATTTGATAGAGTAGTATTGTAAATTTGTTATTGGGATAAGGGATGCGCTATTTTATGCCCTGTTTGGTAACACTATTAGGTATCTCTATCGTTATCATTTTTAAAATTGATATTGATAGGAATCATCAAGAGGTGTTTGGTTAATTGTATCGATTTTAAAATTTACAGTATAAACAAAACATATTACGTAATACAAGTGACAACTTGTATTGCTTTTGATATTGATACTCTAACATTTGAAAATATTAATATCAATATTGATATAGTACCAAAAATGAAACTCTAACCAAACAAGGCATTAAATTCCAATTAAATTTAAGTCATGATTTTAATGAATTGTTAAAATTAATATTATTTTTTATTTTCTAATTTTATATTCTATATGAATTATTATAAAAATAAGTAAATAAATATCATATTATAAATAAAATTTTAATAAATATTTCTTAAATTTTATTTTACTATTCTATTAGTAATATATCATAATATATTTAATTAAAATATATTTAATTTTTATAATGTTAATTTTTAAATATATATGCAGATTTTATAAAAATAAAAAGTGTATATCATTCATTTTTATTTAAATTTAATAAATTATAAAAATTTAATTTTAATTTTAATAATTATTAAAATAAAATAAAAATATGTTAAATATGCTATTTTTTAAAAATTTAAAAATAATTGAAATATCAAAAACTCGTGTTCCCTTCGCACCATTAAAAATAGTTGTTCTGAGGGGTACAATTTTTAAAAAAAGTAAACAATGTGTTTTGGTATTAAATTTTTAAAAAAATAAAAATATATTTTTATTTTAAAAATATTGTATTAAATAAAATGAGCTTTTATTATTAGCTGTTGAAATTTAAAATGCAAAAATTTATAAACAAAGTATTTTTAATATGTAAAGTTTAAATAAAATACTGTAGTTAACTCAACGAAATTATTTTAAATAAAAATCATTTATTAAATAAAATTAGTTTTTTATAATAACGAATAATGATATTTCATAGATTCTTTACCCCTCAACACATGCATTTTTATGTACGAAATAATGAAAAAGTTGTCATTATCTATATTTGCATACATATATTCTTATCTAATGCTTCTACATGGCTATAACATGCTTAAAGACCTCTATCTATAAAATGGCTGAAGTTAATGGGGGGTGTTTTGTTGCATGATAATGAAGGTTTTTATTTTAATTTTTAAAAATTATAAGAAAACATGTTAAAAGAGGTGTTTGGTAATCACGACAATTTTATATTTTGAAAGTGATTTTCTTCTTAAACAAAAAAGAGGGTCTCACCTCTTTCTTTTTTCTTGTGGTCCCCCACTTTGTTTGGTCATGTATGGTAGTTACTCTTTTTTGTTATATCATCTCTCCAAACGTGATAATTTTATGTCACGAGGTGGTTTACTTTTTATTTTAATACAATTTTTTATCATGAAAATGTACAAAAAATTATCATGCAATCAAACACCCCATAAACTTGCTGATGCCATAATCTTTATTTTGGGCTGCATTTAAACAAGCTAGTTACTTAGATAAATTGATATTAACCATGATAATTTTGTAATAAGTTATTAACTTAAATTTTCTTGGATTATTTGGTTTCTAACATTTTACATATATTATTTACTTTTTACATATATTATTAGTCATCAAAATAAATCGATATTAACTTGAAAAAGTTTTAAAAAATCATATAATAAGTCATGACTCATATTCTTCTAAAATTTTTAATCACTAACTATTTATATATATTACTAACTCTAAAAAATAGATAATAATGCCAAAAAATTCCAAAAAACATATAATCATTTACCAACTCATATTTTTTGGTTACCGACTTTTTACCCATATTACTAACCCTTAAGATAAATTGATTTTAACTCATAAAAAAATCAAGAAAACTATATAATCTGTTATTAACTCATGGTACATTATTGACTCACCAAACCACTTATTAATTAATGTTTACTAATATAAAATATACTTTAATATAATATATGTAGAGGATTATTATCCGAAGATGAATAAAAAATATATAAATGGTCAAGAACATATATTTAAAAGATTAATATTATATTTAAAATTTTAATAAATAACAACACATGGTTGGTGATAGGGTGTGCTCATGGTCCGATTTGATTTGATTTTTGAGTATTTTTCTCTCAAATCAAACCAAACCAAGCTATCCCCCAAATCAAACCAAATCGAACCATATTAATTCAGTTTAATTCGTGGATTCGGTTCAAATCATATTTTATTAATGTAGAGTAACTATGCCAATATATAATTTTATTTTATTTATTTTAAATCGCATTATATTAAAATTTAATATATTTATTTATATACTTTTTAAATTTATCTTAAGTAATCTTGAAAAAAAATTATTTTTACTAGAAAATATATATAAATATTATGTTATATATAATTAAAAATAAAGTATCTTAGAAATCAAATTAAATCGATCGATAATTCAAACTAAATTAAATAGAATTAAATTACTAATTTGATTTGATTTTTCGTTTTTGAACCAAACACTGAACAGCCGTGGTTGATGATAAAGTTTAAGCGTGGTAGCAATAAATGACAAAGATCATTCTCGCTCTCTAACCGCATGAGGTGATCCTCGTTTGTGTTTATAAATGTGTGTAAGTGGAGGGCGGCCGGCCAGGCAAAGGAGAGGCGATGCTTATTATGCTTGGCATCGATCGGGAGGGGAGCAATAAATAGGAGCAGAGGAAAATCCGGCGGCGTTGAGAGGGGAGCGATCGCGGCGGCGAGAGCGCAAGAGAGGCGCAGACCGCGGTGCGGTGGTGGTGGCGGAGGAATAAAATAACTCAGGAAAGGCGGAGGCGGAAGGGTGCCGGAAAGAGAAGGGGGGGGAGGAAGGAAGTCCATGCTTCGGAGACCGGGATCCACCGCCCGCCCGCTCTCTTTCTTGGCCCTTCCGAAGCGTGCCGCCGCGCAAAACAAGACTGCAACACATGCTCCTCGGTTCTGTGGACGGCTGAATCCCTTCCCAAGGTTTCTCGTTCTCCTCTCCTTCCACTCGCTAGTCGCCGGCGCTTCCGTCCTTCCCGTTCTCCGACTCCACTCATTTCCAGCACCTCACTCTGCTATTCACCGTTGAGAAGGAAGAACAGGCAGAGAAAAGGGGAGGCAACAGGGGTTTCCCGCCGCCGGAGGAGGTGAAGAGACTGGGAGAGGGTGGTAGATATATATAGACAGTAGTAGGAGTAGTAGATGTAGAAGGAGAGAGGACGAATTGCAGAGATGATTACCGGGGCGGATTTCTACCATGTGATGACGGCGATGGTGCCACTGTACGTGGCAATGATCCTCGCCTACGGGAGCGTCAGGTGGTGGAAGATCTTCACCCCCGACCAGTGCTCGGGGATCAACCGATTCGTCGCGCTCTTCGCGGTGCCGCTGCTGTCCTTCCACTTCATCTCCACCAACAACCCCTACACCATGAACTCCCGCTTCATCGCGGCGGACACGCTGCAGAAGCTGATCGTGCTGGCGGGGCTGGCCGTGTGGGCGAGGCTGAGCCGCCGGGGGTGCCTCGAGTGGACCATCACCCTCTTCTCCCTCTCGACGCTGCCCAACACTCTTGTCATGGGGATCCCCTTGCTCAAGGGCATGTACGGCGAGTACTCCGGCAGCCTCATGGTGCAGATCGTCGTCCTGCAGTGCATCATCTGGTACACGCTCATGCTCTTCATGTTCGAGTACCGCGCGGCGCGGCTGCTCATCACGGAGCAGTTCCCCGACGTCGCGGGCTCCATCGTCTCCATCGCCGTCGACTCCGACGTCGTCTCGCTGGACGGCCACCGCGAGGGAGCCATCGAGATGGAGGCAGAGGTGAAGGAGGACGGAAAGCTCCACGTGACCGTCCGCCGATCCAGCGCCTCGCGCTCCGACATTTTCTCCCGCCGCTCCGCGGTCGGTTTCTCCGGCGCCACGCCCCGTCCCTCCAACCTCACCAACGCCGAGATCTACTCGCTGCAGTCCTCGCGCAACCCCACGCCGCGGGGCTCCAGCTTCAACCACACCGACTTCTACTCCATGGTTGGCCGCAGCTCTAACTTCGGCCCTTCCGACGTCTTCGGCCCGGTTGTCACTTCTAGAGGCCCGACTCCTCGTCCCTCCAACTACTACGAGGAGGACAACGGCGGTGCCGCCGCGAGCGCGGCCAACAAGTCCAGGTTTCACTACACGGCTGCACCAGGAGCGGCGATCGTCCCCGGAGGGATGCACCATTACCCCGCACCAAACCCCGGGCATTTTTCCCCTTCGGCGGCGGCGGCGGCGCCTGGTCCCAAAGCCGGCTCAGTTCCTAATCCCGCAGATGGCGGCAGGAAGGTGAACGGACAGGCCCATCCGGTGGTGGGGGGTGACGAAGAGGGCACCAAGGATCTGCACATGTTCGTCTGGAGCTCCAGCGCGTCGCCGGTGTCCGACGTGTTCGGCGGCGCTCATGAGTACGGGGCGGCGGCGCCGGACACCGCGGCCTCCGTCAAGGAAGTGAGGATGGTGGTTTCTCCCGGAAAAGGTATTCATATTCTTCCCTTGTTCGGCTCCGGCTTTTCGCCTTTCTTTAGTTTGTTCAACGCTGTACTCTTTAACGCCTGCAAGCAAACGAATGGGGCTAATTTGCCACCGCTGTACAGTGGAAGGGCGCCGTAGGGACGAGTACATGGAGAAAGACGACTTCAGCTTCGGCAACAGAGGGATGGAGCGGGAGGGACAGGAGGAGACGACGATGATGCATCACGGCGGGAGTACTGACGGGGGCAAGGGGGACGGGGCCGGAACGAAGCCCGGCGATGACGGCAAGGTGGCCATGCCGCCGACTAGCGTAATGACAAGGCTGATATTGATTATGGTGTGGAGGAAGCTCATCAGAAACCCCAACACCTATTCCAGCCTCATTGGCCTTATCTGGTCCCTCGTCTCCTTCAGGTACCGGTACACTAAACATTTCCCCCTTGTTTTCAGCGACCGGATCCTGCAAATTTTTGGCATTCCATCTCACTGAGGTTGCTGCTTGGCGGTGTGCTTGTAGGTGGAATGTGGAGATGCCGGCCATCGTCGCCAAGTCCATATCCATTCTGTCCGATGCAGGCCTTGGAATGGCCATGTTCAGCCTTGGTGAGTGTGCTTCACTAAAGCTGCCGCCGCCGTTGTGTTTGTGTGCTTTCTTTCGTCCTCTTTGGTGTAGATCAGATAGTTCAGTGTCCACTCTCCAGTCCCCTAGCTTCCTCTCATGGCCATTCTCCCGTCGCTGCCCTGGCTGCTCGTCGGCAAGTGAACGGGAGAGACGCGATGTGCTGGTGGGGGAGTGGGCCGGCGGCAACACCAGCAGCAGCACCGCCGCTCGGTACTGACACCCATGTGTGTCTGTGCCCCTGCCGGCCAGCACCGCTGCGTGTGCGGCGCGGTGTGTCTGGTTCCTGGCCCGTTGTGTGGTTCTGGTGTGCTTTAGCGGTGTCGACGTCGGCCAGTGTAGGGGGCTGTGGGCGGGCCTAGCGCCGCCCGTACCCAACACGCCGCGAATTGCTAGTTCTCCTCGACAAGAACTGCTAATTATTTTACTGACAATGCTGCTTCCTGCGTGTGTTTATATATATAATGGGTGTTGGGTTGGGACGTCAAAGGGCTGTTCATGGCGTTGCAACCGAGAATCATAGCCTGCGGGAACTCGGTGGCTACCTTCGCCATGGCGGTCAGGTTCCTCACCGGGCCTGCCGTCATGGCGGCCGCCTCCATCGCCATCGGCCTCCGCGGCGACCTCCTCCGCGTCGCCATTGTGCAGGTACCGTCAACCGTAAACTCTCTCGCCCCCCGTTGAATCTCCTCTTCCATGGAAGTCGTTTCCGAATCTCTCTCCCTCTCTAGCTATCTGACACGGCAAATCCGACACAATCTGGGGCGTCCAATGCCGGGGAAGTTTTCCCTTTCTTCCTATTATAATCGTAGTGTCAGGGCGTGGCTTTAAATTACTACTGCGATGAGTGCAGGCGGCTCTGCCACAGGGGATTGTCCCCTTCGTGTTCGCAAAGGAGTACAACGTGCACCCTCAGATCCTCAGCACTGCGTCAGTACAACACCACCCTTCTCTCTCTCTCTCAATATATTTATTCCATTTCTTGGCGTACATATTAAGTAGCAATCTATGTATTTCTGGTACAAACTATCTTAGTGTCCAACCTCTCTCACGCTCACTGCCTACAGGGTCATATTCGGGATGCTGATAGCGCTGCCCATAGACCTGGTCTACTACATACTTCTCGGCATCTGAGATTGCTCCGCCGCAGCGCAGCAACCCGGAAAAGAAAATTGCTTTTTTTACCTGCCCCAGAAGCATATAAGCGAGGGAAGGATAGGCGGTTGTGTGATGCGCGGAGCTCCGCCGTGGTTGCCCCTCTCGCCGGAGAAGGGAAGAAGGAATCATAAAGGGCGGGAGATAAGGATCAGGGAGTTTTTGTAAGTAAACTGTTGATGTGCTGTCTGTCAAGGATGAATTTAGATCTCTATTGCCGTGTGTTATGCTCCCTCTCTCGTTGCCCTGCGTACGTTCGAAGAAACCAGATCGCACGACCCCCTCCTCACTTCTCTTGTTCAACTTGTCTCCTTGCTTTTGCTTTTATTTTTGCTTTTCTTTTTTATAGACTTAATAATTCTTTAGCTATATTACTCGGTTATATGCAAGGGTTAGTAACTAAAAAAAATGTTAGAAAGGGTGGTGTCCCCCTATCATGTGAGATTGCGACGTCTCCCATCCACCGGTCACAGCTGGTCTTACGTTCGAATGGGATGTTCCATTTTGCCTTCTCACAAGGAGGGCAGAGAGAATAGAGGGAGGATTGACGTGTGGATATGTTAAAAATGGTCCTAATGATGTTTGGTTGCTTTGTATTTCAAAAAAAAAAAAAAAATGTTTGGTTGCTTTAGTTTTTGGCAAAAGTGGTACTGATAAATTCTTACAATATTTTGTTTTGTTGGAAAATAAGTTCCAACAATCTAAAATCTTATAAATAATATTAGTAAACATTTTTATTTTTTATCTTGTAAATGACTTTCTCATATAACATCTCTCTTCTTTCTTACACTTCATTTATCTACAAAAGTGATACAATTTTGTCAAAATATATTAAAATTTGAATGACAATAAATTTAATATATATTTTTAGAAGTTCTTATCTTAAATATCATGGGATTTCAAAATTGTTTAAAATTTTTAATTCCTTCAAAAACATATTTAAAATATAGACAATTACGGCTCGATAAACTTATTTGGAGTTTGCTTATCGGATATTTGGTCCCACCCAATAACTAGCTAAATATGTTAGCTCTTTACGTACGTGGGTTTGAAAAATAGGCTTTGTTCCCAGCCCTTATTTATCTATTATATTTGGAGATCTTTTGTTAGAAGGCACGTGCAAATAAAATAGTGGTTCATGTTGACCGCCATAATGCACTCTTTGGTAACACTAGATATCTCTATTAGCATCAATTTTAAAATTGATATTTATAGTAATTATTAAGAATTTTTTGGATAATAGTATCAATTTTTTAATTTATAGTTTAATAAAATATATTATGTCATACAAGGATCAACTTGTATCAATTTTGATGTTGATACTCTAACTTCTAGAAATATCAATATCAACATTGATAGAGTATCATTTTTTATACTCTAACTAATCAGGGCAAAAGGGAAAAAGAACGAAGTTGGATAATGAATGAGTATCCTACAAATTTTTTTTGTGAAGCTCAATGTAAAAGGTGAGTCACTAATTAGAAAGAGGAAAACATTTCAGTCTTCTTTTGATGGATCTTTCACGCCAAGCGCTTGAACTTATCAATTTTTGTTTTAATATTTTAAAAAAAGAGTATCAATAAAAATTGATATAAATAGACATTTATATTATAATCAATACTTTAATTATAAAGTTTTAAATTAAATTGTGATTTTAATACTTTTATTATAAAATTTGAAAATAAGTTGTGATGATCTCAATTAACATCAATATCGAAATTAATAATGATTGACGTATTTAACATTGTACCAAATCGGTTGTAATTTAGTGTCGGTTGCAATTTGGAAAGGTCCCAAGTGGTGGGGTTTGCACTCAATGTAAATGGGGCTCATCACCATTAAGATTGGTCCTCGTTTCTCCACACACCGATAGGTGTTTGGTGGTATGATAAATTGAGTTTTCATTATAATTTTATTTTCTTGTAAGAAACTTGATTAAAAGAGGTGTTATGTAACTATTACAAATTAATATTTTTAAAATAATTTTTTTATCAGACAAAAAATAGGATCTCACCTTTTTTGTTTATCTTGTGGTCCCCCACTTTGTTTGATCATATATATGATACCCATTTTTTTCACATCTCTCCAAACATGTCAATTTTATGTCATTGACTAATTCATATTTTTATTTCATTTCAACTTTTTTCACGAAAGTATACAAAAATTAACTTTTTACTTGTCACTCTACACCTCTCTCTAGTTATAGCATTTTGTCAGGCAAAGTATTGTACTTTAACCCAATATGCATCCTAATCTATCAGATAAGTGTGATAGATGTTTGCAGGAAGCCTCCAAGAGTTCATAGTCGGCCACTCCCCAATGCTAAATTTGGTCACTAACCGATTTTCTTCTTCTTTCCATATCTAAGGCCCCATTTAGTAACAATAGTATACACATCTATCACTATCAAATTTAAAATTGATATCGATATCAATCATCAAGTGATGTTTGGTTAATAATATCAATTTTAAAATTTTATAATACAAATAAAACAACTTATAAAATATAAATATCCACTTATATTAATTTTAATATCAATATACTCTTAAAATATCATTATTAAAAATATGATATAGTATCATTTTTGATAGTCTAACCAAAAAAGGTCATATGATCATGTTTGGTACACTACAAGAAATAAGGTTATTAGGGACGGATTAATGGCGACGGCTTTACTAAGCCGTCTCTATAAAAGTTAATGGCGACAGCTCAAGCCGTCCCCATTAAAGCCGTCGACAATTACAGTTATAGGCTACGACACTATAAAACCATCGCAATTTCGCTTATTAGCGACGGCCCAAGCCGTCGCCAAAACATAAAATGTACCCGGAACACCTATCGGTCCGGGTAAATGGCGATGGCTGATGATAGCCGTCGCCAATTTAGTTAATAGCGATGGCTACAAGCCGTCGCAATAAAATTTTTGCATTGTTCAACGGTCGACTCATTTTTGCAACGACTTTTGCCGTCGCTGTTGTACTTAAACGTACCAATACATTAAGGGTTTTCAAAACCCCGTCGGCCCCTTCCCTCTGCCCCCCCGCTTGCTCCTCGACGCGTTGCCGCCGCCGCCTTGCTGCCGCCGCTGAGGTGTCGCCGCCGCGCCGCCGCCTCCGCCGCACTGCCTCCTTGCGCTGCCGCGGCCTCTGCCTCCTTGCGCCGGCGCCGGTGCCAGCCTGCCGGCGCCCTACCCTCCCTACATCCGTACGGCCAACCTCCTCCATCTCAAGATATATTTTAACCTAAAATATTTTATTCATTAGTTTCTATTTAAATTTTATTCAAAGTCTTATGATTATTGATAAATCTTTCATTTCATATCGACTAGGGTTAGTTGTGTGGTCAATCATCTAGCGATAACTTTTCACGTGATATATTAACCCCACTAAAATTTAAGTTTTTTAGATATTTGATCATCACATTTGATATTAATATATTAAAAAAAGATAATCTTACTAATTTTATTTTGTGAACCCACCGTGCATAAGTTCTAGATCGGCCGCTAAGCGACGTCACTCAAAAAGTTTATATAGTGGACATGGTTAATCCAAAAAGTTTTAATCTAAAATATACTTTAAACCATTTAATGAAGTCTCAAATAAAAGATAGAAGGTGTGTTTTTAACTGAGATGACAAAGGAGATTTTAATTATCGCGGACAGTCCTATGTATCCAGACGTACATGATTTTCTTTCAATTTTTGGGTTAATGTAATATATATGGTTATTGTAAGGAATCGTCCATAAAAATATGGTGCAGCGAAAGCGACGATTCCTATGGGTTCCTTTAGAATCCGTCTCAATCAGAACCGAACGACGAAAATTGAAAACCGATCAAATCGGGTTTGAATATACCTGATAGGGATTCATATAATCCCATGGAGAGGAAGGAGATGAGCTTCTTAAGCTCTTCAAACCATTCAAGTGTCCGGTCTCCAGCAGTATCCACACGAACTTCATCCACAGCAGGTTCTCCCTTCGCGCCGGCCTTGAGAACTCTTCCCGAACGAAGCTCCATCGACCATGGACACCTTCTAGAGAGAGGAGGAGGTAGGGAGGAGGCTAGGGACGTGGTTTTCACCCTTGGCTTGATGGGGTTTGGCTGAAACCATTAGTATTTATAGAGAATTATGGAATTTTTCATAAAAACCCCAAAATCTCTATAAATTACGCCCTTGCCCCTGTACTTGTGGATAAGTCCTTTTGTGTGTGACCCACTAGGACCAATAACCTATTTGGTTGAGGCCTAAATAAAATAGAACAATTCTATTTAATTTTAATTAAATCCGTTATCCGATAACAGATTAATCGGCCTACCGATCATGAAGGGTAAAGCCACATCCCATGATCCCAAATGGCTATGTGGATAATCTCATCTCCATTGAGCCTTTCCATCATCAGTTACCACATGGATATAAACCCTCATCCATCCAATGTCCCGATCGGAAAGGAGTACGGCATCGACTGTCAACTCCTTAGTGTACCGACTCTATATGATCATGTACTCGGAATTGGATCAATTGAAAAACTCCTTTTCCAATTATCCTATCTACCATGGCTAGGGATTTAGAGTACTATCCCATAGGACATTCACTCTCACTTACCGAGAGTGGACGATCCCTTGTTGTCCGCTCAATTGCCTCCATCGGATTTTCCTTGTACCCGATCCATCGCTATATAGGACCATCTAAATTGTGATCCATAAGTCAATGGTCAAAGCACAAGTTCCACCCAACAAGGCATCTTTAGCGACTCAAGTCAAATGTCCAACCATGCAACTGTGATGATAGAAAACCCTGATAGACAGTTCGGTAATATACCATTCAGGGTTTCTAATTCGGTCAGTTCAGTGAACTCATTCAACTAATGAGCACCTGTATGTGTATCTTAGTGTCTCCACACTAATGACCAATGAGATCGGTCGTCCTCATCACATGAGAAGACATCACATACACTAGTCTATCCGGATCCTTGATGTCCCGTCTCAAGTATCCTATGACTAGGAACATTTAGATCAAATACCTCTAGATGATCAATCTCATTATCATGATCTCATCATGATTTAATCATCATTGTATTTGATCAAGGACTTCATTATGATATTCGCATCTAATAAGAGCTTATAATGAAGATTTGCCTGATTAATTGAATGAGATATTTCTAGAAATGTTGAATCATATCATATATGATTGGCTTGTAGGGCATACATTTCTATCAGTTATGTGTTCAAAATTTCTTTTTTTTAAAAAGAGGGATACAGAGAGAGGGGGGGGAGGGGGCTCATATATGTAACGATGAATTGTAAGAATTACCATTATTACATAATATTTTGAAAAGAATTAAAAATAATTCGTAATTTCTTCTCCTTATAATTAATCTCAACTAAATGCAATCTAATCCAAATAAGCCACCTCCGTTCTTTTTCTGTTTTGTTTTACATCAATTGGGCTCAAATTTATCGAGAAGAAAACATCTCGAGTCATATATTTAAGTTATTCTATCAAAACGTAGGTAAAATTTCTTCTTATTTACAATTTTGAAAAAAAAAAGACATGAAAATTTGTGCCGATAAAGACTATCCGTTTTATAAAAAGACATGACCTTTTGATGGTTCGTATATTAATTGGTATCAATTTTAAAGCAAATACTGATATAATTGTTTGATACTAAATCAAACAAGGCATAATTAAAATAAGTTGGAGTACTCTTACATGTCTCACATGTGAGTGTTGATTAGAGGAGCTTCATCATTAATTGATCACCTATATATACATATATATACTTAAACTGAGCTCAGTTTATATCATTTGACTGGTGGCGAGACACGCAAGTAAAAGAATCCATCGAAGCCGGAATCCGGCTTGGATTGGGCAAACCGGCCGGTTTGCTTGGAAAAAGGCATAACACCCCACCCCAAGACCGGTTTGCCCGATCGAAGCTGGAATCCGGCTTGGATCGGGCAAACTGGCCGGTTAGCTTGGAAAAAGGCATAACACCCCACCCCAAGGCCGGTTTGCCCGATCCGAGCAGGAATCTGGCTTGGATCGGGCAAACCGGCTGGTTAGCTTGGAAAAAGGCATAACACCCCACCCGATTAAATTGGAAAGATTATATTGCAGATGAAGAAATTTAGCAAGAGTCGACGTACATCGAGGAGTGGGACAGCCGGTGGATCCACCGACCAGGCCGGTGGTTCTCAGGGCCCATCTCAACCTACCTAGGATGCGATGCCATCAGGTGGCCATCCCGGGCGGTTGACACTAGCCCTACTACGGCCACGCCCCCTACAGACTGTCCATCTTCTTCCGCCTCAGGTAAATATTAATTTTTTTATATTTTGTAGATTTATAAATATCAAATTCTAAATGTGTTTAAAATTTTGGCATGTAGCTACAGTTGCTAGACGTGGAAGAGGTCCTGCAAAGGTGTATAATGTGTGGACATTAGCGCTTGGGGAGACCTTGAACATCCGGGTCATTGGAGGATCGGGTGTAGGCCCGAATGGCAAGGAGTTCACCTCATATCTTGGAGTCTGCAACAGAGTACATTGTAATTTATGGCAACATGATTACATGACCCTTCCAAATGACAAGAAAGAGGCGATATTTAGAGACCTCGAGGTAAATAGAAGTACTTTAGCTTATTTGTTTTTTTTTCACTTTAAAATTACTAATATATATAATCTTCCTACTTGTAGCAACATTTTACATTTGAGTGATCTCCATCCATAGATGCGGAAATTTTAAGGCATGTGGGAGAGATGCAAAGAAAACAAAGGGGTCATCTGAAGAAGAAGGTAAAAATTTCATATTTATTTTTTTAGTAAATGATTATGTATTATAACTAATACAATTTTGGCGTACAGTATTTTACAGGACGCTCACTGGAGGAGGCACTTGTCGTTGTGCCTCCACAATGCGATTTGGACCAGTGGCGTCATATGTGTGAGATATGGCAGAGGGACGACAATAAGGTAAATAATCTATTTAATTTAAAAGTAATCCACATTTGATAACTCAAATTTTTTAACTTGATTTATTAAAAAACTAATATGTTAAGAACTTGTTTGTAGGCACTTAGCCAAAGGAATAAAACAAAAAGGGCTAATTTGAGCATGCCTTATAGGCGAGGTAGAACCAACATTCATCAGCTTCAGATAGATTTTGTAAGTTTCTAATTCTTTTCTTATTCACTATTGTATATCTCAATAATAGTACTAATGTGATCATAATGTTTTCTTTTAACAGACAAACAAAAAAGGGCGCCGTCCTACCCGTCCAGAGGTCTTCAAGATGACCCAGATGAAAGAGGCGGAGGATGGATCCCTCATATGGCGCAAAGAGGAAAGTCGTCAAGTTATTGTAAAAATATATTTTATTTGTATCAACATTAGACAATTTTGATTTCATATAACAACTGACTTTATATTTACATTATGTAGGATGAGATGCTCCAGTTGATGAATGCCCCCCAGTCAGAGGAATCAGATGCTCGGAATTTCGAGCATCCATTCTCTCTTGAGGATGCATTCATCACCATGTTCGGCAGAGACAGGCCGGGACGGATCCGATGTGGGGGGAGAGGACAGACCCGCAACACCTGGTATGGTGTAAGCAGTGGAGGTGCGAGTACCTCTGCGGGTCTGGGCTACCAGGAGTTGGTGGACAAAGTCGATGCTCAAGCTACACAAATCGAGAAACAAAACTCGATGATCGACTCGCTCCAACAACAACTGGACGCCCAACGTCAACAATTTCAAGAGTCGATGACACGGCTAACACAAGAAATGTTAGCCCAATTAAACAGTAGGCTCCCACATGCGGATCCGTCTAGTTTGAGGCCACCCCAAGGCCGTAGAGGTGCACGGGGAGACGAGGAGGAGGAGGACGACGACGATGACGACGAGGATGCGGACGACGAAGAGCGTTCCTTTGGGGAGGATGAGTGAGAGAGTTTACTCTCTATTTTACTATTTCTTTGTATTTGAGGTAGTTGTTGTATACATAATACATTTTATAAATATGAATTTTTCTTGTTAAAGAATGTCAGTGTTTCTTGTGTATGAATGAATGTGAATGGCTATAAGATTGTATATTCACGTATGTATGTGTTACTACGTGAATACAATAGTGTGCGAAAAATAAATTTTTTCTAAAAAATTGTAAGTTAATAGCGATGGCTCCTTAAAGCCGTCGCTAAAGTCAGTTTAAGCGACGGCTGTACATGTAATGGCGACGGCTCTAAGCCATCGCAAAACCAGAAAATGCACTCCCGCGGCCGTTGCCGGGGCTGAAAAATGGGTTTTCACAACGGCTTAGAGTCGTCGCTTATAATTACTATCATTTACTAGCGACGGCTCTCTCTAGCCGTCGCAAAAAAGATTTAGAGCGACGGCTTGTTACGCAGTCGCAAAACCAGAAAACTGCACCCCCGGAGGTGCAAAAATTGGGTTTTGGCGACGGCGAGAAGCCGTCGCTAATAACTATTCCGGTTTTTAGTTTACTTGCGACGATTTGCAGCCGTCGCTAAAAACCTTATGAGGGATGGTTACAGCCGTCTCTAATAACTTAATTGCGACGGCTTTGGTCATCGCCAATAACGTTAACAGCGACGACTTCTGATTAGCCGTCGCCATTACGATTAGCGACAGGCTTATTTGCGACAGCGTTGCAACGGCTTGAAAGCCGTCACTATTAAGTTCTGGCGACGGCTTTTGTATTTTTGGCGACGGCGGTCAGCCGTCGCTAATGATCTTGTTTCCTGTAGTGGTAATTATATTAAACATTTGTATCAGTATCAATTTTGAAATTAATAATGACAGAGATCATTAATTAACCGGTGTTCAATCAATATTGAAACTTTTGATGCAAATAAAACATGATATACAAATGCAAACGATCATCTATATCAATTTTGATATTAATAGTTTACCATCTGCAAATATCAATATTAAAATTGTATCAATTTTTATTCTTTAACCAAAATGGTATAAGGCGATGATAATACTATGGCCTTATTTGAGTTTTCTCATAAATAGAGCTATCTTTTTTTTTTGAAGAGTAGTGTGATGGTCAGTTGCCACGCGCACATAGGGCCGTCGACATGTTTCTTCCAACCTTGAACCCGAGGAGTCACCTCGGATAGGTGGTGATGTCCACCACTGTGCTACGACGGATGAATCTCATAGATGGAACTATCATTGTTAGAATTTTGAGCCGCTCCACCATTCCCAAAATGCAGAATCAACATCCTCTTTGTTTCTTGTCAAACCATGATTCTTGCCATGAAAAAGGTTAAGATGAACGAAGATAGAAGTGGTATATGATCCTTGTATTCCTAAATCCATAAGGCCGGTTTGGCACCATATCCTTTAGCCCCTGTTTGGTACGGGGATAACCTAGAATAGAACTGGTTTATCCTCAATCCCTTGTTTGGCACACACTTAAAAATAGGTTTAACCTGAGTTAAGTTAATCCAGATTATCCCCAAAATTAGGGATAAGTGCAGGGATAAGTCATCCCACTCAATACTTAGGCTAAGTTATCCCGAAATGATAATTTTGGGATACGACGTCCGTCCGGGGGGGATGGGCGAACGCTGGCGCACGGCTTCTGTCCGCCATGGATCCAGCGGGGGGGATGGGTGAACGCACGGCTTCTGTCCGCCATGGATCCGGCGGGGGGGGGGGATGGGCGTACGCACGGCTTCTCGTCCGCCATGGATCCGGCGGGATGGGGGGGGAGGGATGGGTGAACTCACGGCTTCTATCCGCCATGGATCCAGCGCGCGCGGGGGGGGGAGGGATGGGCGATTACCATTCGGCCAGTTCAAGGCCGCGTTTACCAGGAACGACTTCGCTTCCTGCAATAGCTTGCTCTCCCAGTTGAAGGTAGTCGCTGGATTATCCTCCCCCCTTGTGCTTTTGCACCGTGGAACGAGTTGGAAGAGCTTTTTTCCCAAATAGGTTTGATGGCCATGGATTGGAAAAGAAAGGGTGTGTGTGTTCGCATTGGCATTTCATGCGTCTGTGCGAAAGGTTCTCTGAGGTTGGCGGGTGAGATAAAGAGTGAATTTTTGATGGTTTCTGATGGGATCGATTCGTTAAGGTGGAATGGGTTTTACCGCCATGGATCCGGGGCCGGGGGGGGACGCCGCGGAGGAACGCCGGTGCGCGGCTTCGTCGGCCGGGGGTGAGCTCCTTCTCGGCTCCCGTCCGCCGGGGGTCCGTCCGCCATGGATCCAGCACGGAGCTTCGTTGACGGGTTCAGGAGTCGCCCGGAGGAGGTCGCAGAGGAGGACCTCAGAATCCAGGAAAGGGGAGCGCCGCCGCGGGCCGCCAGGTGAGCGCCGCTGCTGTCTGCCGGGGAAAGGGGGGGAGCTCTGTCCGTCGGGAGGGGAGGGGGGTTGCTGGCCACCGGGGGAGCGCCGCCGCGGTCCGCCGGGAAGGGGGGAGCACCGTGCATCTTTTATAAATTTTTTTATTAAGTCAATTTAAACGTTTGATTTTATTTAAATCGATTTAGAGATTTTCCAAACCGAATCAAATCGAACGGGTCCCCAAACCGAACCGAATCAAACCGAACGCGGTCTGCCGGGGGGTGGGGGCGTCGGTCCGCCGGGGGGAGCACCATGTCCGCCAACAGGGCTCCGTCCGCCGCCCGGGGGGGCAGGGAGCGTCGGTCCGCCCGGGGGGGGGCTCGTCCGCCAATGGGGGGCCGGGGGGCGGAGAGCGGCTCCGCGGGGAGCACCGTCGGTCCGTCGGGGAGGGGGCGCGGGGGGCGGCTTCGCGGAGGGCACCGGCGGTCTGCCGGGGGGCTCCGTCCGCCGAGGAGGGGGGGCGGGGAGCACCGTCGGTCCGGCCAGGGGGGGGCTCCGTCCGGCGGGTGGAGGGAGGGGCGCGAGGAACACACTTGCTCCCCGTTAAAATATTCCGTCTAATAAATTACATTATTTATATTTTCAAATTTATAATTTTAAGTTTATTTTTATTTATATATTTAAATAAAATTTTAAATTTATTATAAAAATATGTAAGTGAGTTAAGATGTTTATGAATATGTTATGAGTAATAAAATAAGATAATATAAAAAATAAAGATAAAAATATAAATATATAGGATTATCCTCGAATTTATTGTTAACATACCAAACATAGGATAGGGTTATCCCTAAACTTATCCTAAGTTAAACCAAACATGACAGAGGATAGGGTTAACCACAAGGATTGGTTTATCCCTATCCCCACTAAATTTATCCCGATACCAAACGACGCCTTAGGGGATAAACTTAGTTTATCTTGTAAATATTAGAGATAAACCAGACTTATCTCCACATTAATTTTGTATCAGACAACTCTTTGACCTATGATTAATAGGTGGATATCCCCTAAAAAGTCTTGTACCAAACGGACCTTAAAAGGACAATTGTAGACGAAGAACAAATATCAATCCTTTGACACTGAACACTAGAAAGGAAAATCAGGAAGGATAGGAATGGGAATTGGAAGGGCAAACGTGATTTTATGAACAGATAGATGAAAACATTAATTGAACTACGACCGCTGCTCAAGTAGGTGCTGAAATTCTCTTTTATGGCTTTCCTTGAGATTTTTGGACGCAAAAATCGTTGTCATACCCCCACATTGACCATCCACCAGAACATTGGAAGTCTAATAAGTGAAATTGGTAAATTGAATTGAACCATTCAATTTGGTTTGGTTAACATCCCTAACAGGTTGATATAGTTTGGTTCAGTTGACCCAATTTATCTTCTATATCAAGATGATTTCAAATATATCTTATTGTAGAATCTGTAGAAAGATGTCATAGAAAAGTGAGATTCTCTCCTTCAAAAAGAATACTAAGCTTAGGATTGATCATAGTTATTTTACTTTATTTTAATTTTATATTATTAAATTATATTTGATCTTTCTTTCATGAATAACTATTATCTAATAGAACAAAAAAAATTTGAGCCATATTGGTTTTGGTTTGGTCTGTTAACAGTTGGGTTCTTAGCAAGACGGCTAAGTTTGATTCCACTATCGGTTCATTTTGATTTCAACAAAATCAACTTAAAATCAGAGTAAATGGAACCATGAACTGCCGTAGTCTAATGTGGCCAAAGCTGAACATGCTTTGTTGAGTTTTCCATCATTGCCTACTAATGAGAAGGTGGCTGGAGCCATTTCATCAAGGTAAAGAACATTCAGAGCAGGTGGCAGCAAATCCTTCAACTGTTATGTTAATTAACAAGGCCAGTTATGCTTCTTCATAGATATGAAACACCACCTCAAGCTGCACCCAACATGTCAGCTTCTCTTTTTACCCACCGGATCATGCCTACACTGACGGATCTAGCTAGCTAAGATTTTGTTTGTGTAGTCACACGTTTATAGTGCTTTCTAATTAAAGTTACTTTTAATTTTTTTTTAAATTTTAATGCATTTCTCAAAACCCGGTGGCCTACATAAGTCTACCATTGCCAGAATATAAATAGGTCCCCCATAGAACACAAAATATTTTTTTCTAAAAGTCAAAAAGATGCTAGCATCGAGTGTCAAACTCAAAACTTAGTGGGGGTGTTTGGTTGCATGTAGACCTGTCAACGGATCCTTCTCGGGTCGGGTTTTTTAAGATCCGAATACGAATCCGATAAGATAGATCCAAATCCGATAACATATCATATACATTGTTATATTTTGGACTTAAACCCATACCCGGATCCGAAAATATTTTCGGATCCGGATCCATCTGTTAAGAACCCGATGAGTCGACGACGGTTGAATACCTTGCGTGCGCCTCGTCGTTACTTGGCGAGGAAGCAACCCTACCAAGCGGGGAGAAGGGATAACGTGACTCGCAGAGGAGGTTCGCCTGCGGCGGGGGCCTCGCGGAGGGGGAAGCGCATGGGGGGAAGTGGCACTCGCCGGCCAGGGGGGCCTCCAGCATGACGGTGGCCGCCGCAACGAAGGCGCCAAAGGAGGAGGAGCCGCTGGACTCGGAGAACTCAAATTCGGAGGGATGGAGGCCGAGAAAGAAGGGGAGGAAAGGCGGGTTCAGCGGGAAAATCCCAACGGCGACGAACCATGTCGAAGACGCTCTGGGTGGCACGGGAGCTGCAGGTTGCCGCTCCATAGCGGCGATGGCGATCTGTCGGCTGGTAGGACGAAAGCGGAGTTGCCGCCTCCGCTGACGTGGATGAGAGACAGCGACGGCGGTCAGTACAATACGTTCTTGAAGGCGGCGAGAAGAGACGGACGCTTCATGCTGACGGAGATCTGGGTCGAGCGGCCCGAGATCCTTCGCGCGTCACGCCGGGATGGACGTCTGCGGTTGGAGCTGGTGAATCCGGAGGCGTGCGGCGGTCGAGAAGGACGAAGGGGCGTCGTCGGAGATGGCATCGGGAGCAGGAGGAGAAAATTCCTCGACCGAGCCAGAAGCAGAAGTGGCTGAGGAGGAAGGAAAACAGAACCAGGACCCGGAGGAGGAAGAGACGCGGTGGCGACCTCCATCGTCGGCCATGGACCGGAGGAGAGAAGATGGCAGCGAGTTCAGGGCGGGGAAGTGCCAGGAGGCGGCGAGGGAGGCGTTCCGGAGAAACCCGAATGTTAAACCCGATAGTGCACATTCGGGTTTCTCCCATGAATAACAAATCCGAACGTGTCAATTACACAATTCGGTTTTGCCGTTAAATGTCCAAATCCGATAATTTCTTCGGATTCAGGTTGGGCCTTCGGATTCCCCGAATCCATTTACAGTTCTAGTTGCATGAAAAATTAACTTTTTGCTACCATTTTATGTTTTTATGATAAAATTGATTAGAAGAGGTGTTTGACGACCATTACAAATTTATATTTTTAAAATAATTTATTTTTTTTGGCAAAAAAGAGAGGGTTTTACCTTTTTTTTATCTTGTGATCTCTCATTTTGTTTGGTCACATACGCTACCTACTTTTTTGTGTTATCACATTCCTCCAAGCAGGACAATTTTATGTCATTGACTAGTTCAAATTCTATTTTAATATAACTTTTTATCATGAAAGTGTACAAAAATTTATTGTGCAACCAAACACTATAAGGGGCTGTTTCGAACAAGATTAATTTGGGGATAAATTGGTTTATCTCAAAAATTTATTGGATGCATTAAACCAGCTGGTTGAATTTGGATTTATTATCTGTTCCCTTCTTAAGTTCTGAGTTTGTTATGGAACTCTGCGTGGGTTCTTCACTACAAATGGAAGTTTTCAATTTTCATTGTTTTCTATCCTGGGAATTTTCGAGATATTTTATATGGTTGTGTTTTACTGGTCTCGTATTTCAAAAATTTAAAACTATAGATATACTTGTTTTTAAAGTGACTTAAAACTAAATTCAACACTAATGAATTTGATTTTCGACAGTAAGAGAGTGAAAATAAAAAAAATCTGTAAATGGAATTACCAGGTTTTGTTTACATGCATTTACAATACCTCAAATATATAAAAAATAACTATGGTAACTTTCATCCATCTGTACTGCTCCAAACAGATTCTTCATCTGTTTCATATATATCTCATATATGTAGTGGACAGCTGCATCTCTTTACCATGCAAGTACATTGTTCTTGATAGGAAGATAATCCCACATCTCATTTGCATGTTCATCCAAGTCCCCTACTATAGATCTTCTTACTTGCATGGTACGATTCAAACCACTGATATTTCAGCATATTTGCTCCATGTATTTCTGGTCATTGTTTGCTAACCGTGAGTAGTTTAAAGGCATTTCCTTTCCGCTCTTTTATATATTGTGATTTCCTGGCAGTTGATTTTTTGTCTCTCAGTTGATCTTGTTTGGATTTCTAGTTACTCTTGCCTCCCTTGTTGTGTTTGTATTCATGCGTGGCTGACCTATGCGATGGTAGGAAGTGTACATTCTCGTACTCATCGTCCTATACGTACCTACATTTCTGTTTCTACTTACCCGGTGGTTGAGTTTTTTAATCATTTAACACAGATGAAGGTAAAATATTGTTATACTTTCCTGACTAAGAGTGCGCACTGCTCGACTTGATCAAATTTGGAACTTTTTTTTATCAAACATAACCGAACTGAGCCACATGTCTTCCGGCTGAATCGGTTCAATTTAGTTTAATTTGTTCAACTGAAACTAAAAATAAAAATATATTAATTTTAAGTTATAAATAATATAGATAAATTCATATTATAAAACTATATAATACTATTTCAATAATAATATAGCAATATTTTAATCAAATTAATTTAGACAATTTGGTTCGATTTAAAAATCTTCTAAGTTGATTGAACTGACTCAAAGGTTCAAACCGATACAAACCTTAGAGAGTTGAAGGTTTGAACCGTTCAACACACTCCCGGAGAAGTTAATGGTACCTAGTTTTGTTTCCATGACTCCTCTTAAAAGCAGATGAACC
Source organism: Cryptocoryne crispatula var. balansae (assembly GCA_036172225.1). Taxonomy (NCBI): domain Eukaryota; kingdom Viridiplantae; phylum Streptophyta; class Magnoliopsida; order Alismatales; family Araceae; genus Cryptocoryne; species Cryptocoryne crispatula. Next base: position 10,638,217 of record CM069935.1, read on the forward strand.
CCGCCGATGGCAAACGATGGGCTTCCTGAAAGTGATTAGACCAAACTCTAACACATGGTCGATGTGTATAGTTATAAGGCCTTATGGGGTGTTTGGTTGCACGATAATAAGGGTTTTTGTTTTAATTTTTAAAAATTGTAAGAAAACTTGTTAAAAGAGGTGTTTGGTAATCATGACAATTTTATGTTTTGAAAGTGATTTTCTTCTTAAACAAAAAAAGAGGGTCTCACATCTTTCTTTTTTCTTGTGGTCCCCCACTTTGTTTTGTCATGTGTGGTAGTTACTCTTTTTTGTAATCACATCCCTCCAAACATGATAATTTTATGTCATGAGTTGGTTCACTTTTTATTTTAATATAATTTTTTATCGTGAAAGTGTACAAGAAATTATCATGCAACCAAACACCCCATTAGGATTTTGAAGTCCCCAGTTTTCTTAAAATTTCATATATCCTTATGTATTTTTATTTTTTTTAAATATCACTGAAATTAAATAGTTTACGATTTATTCTTTTAAACCACTTATTTAAAATAATAGTTTTAGAATTTTCAGAATATTTGTTAATCTTACAAAAGACACAAACGATGAGACAGATGCTTGGCACCCATTTAGTATGCTCTTGTTTCGATTTTTACCCTCCTCCTTTCTCGTGTAATTGTAAATACAGACGCCTCTCAATAAATACAACGTTTTACGTGAGCGAAAGAACTCCAAGACAGCGAAAGAATAGGCGGATTTTTAAGCTGTAATCGGTAATCCCAGAAGCGCCGTTGTCCGGAAAATTTGAAAGGCCTCGAGAGTCTCTGCTGCGCATGTCCGCACGTCACATCGCCGCCATGCACCGTCGAGAGACAGAGCGGCATGGGTTTTGACGTCCCCTCCTGGCCACGGCGACTGCGAAGAGGAAGCGACCGGCGGGGCGGACCCGGAGGGAGGGCGCCCGTGGTCACGAGGCCGTCAGCCCGGGCCCCCCCGGCGGGCCGACTCTGCACGTGCGCGGTGGTGGTGTCCGCCGGAGCCTGTGGCGGTGGTCGAGCCGGAGACACGAGAGGTCACTTCTCCGGCGATGCTCCGGCGAGGTCCCGGCACATGGCCGCGGAGCGCCGCCCATCCCCATTGACGGTAACTTGCGCCCGCCTGCGCGCGGGCGACGACCATTCACTAGGAAGTCGGCAGCACAGCGCTCCGTCCCCGGTCCCCCCCCGCCCCGGCGCCGTTGCACTGCGTTCTCTCGGTCCATAGATTGTGAATTTGACCGACTCATATCTAAGATTCCCAAAGGCGCAAACTAACCAATACGTTCGAAGTTCGACTTGTTAAATGAATAAGTTTAAATAAAAAATAAGATTTGATTTATTAAATGAGTTGAACTTAGAATAAATTCTTACTCAACTCGATAAGTTCGTGAGTAATTTGATTATATATTCTATTGTATATTTATTTTTAAAAATTAAATTAAAAATATTAATAATTATATATCGTCACTTAAATATATTAAATAAATTAAAATTAAAATTAAAATTTATTTTGAGTTTTATAAATAAGTTAAATCAAGAGTTTCACAAATATTTTTTCGTTGATTTTTAGTTTTATAGATGTGTTTATACATAACTTAAACTGAAATGTGAATTAAATTTTAGTTCAGCTACTAATTGAGCTCGAGCTCATCTCGGCTCAATTAATAAACAAATCAAGTTTGAACAAAAGTTCAACGTACTCGTTAAAATTCGAGCTCAAACTCGAATTCGTGTAAAATAACATGAGATGAGTTTAAACACTGTTCTACTCGGCTCGGCTCAGCTCCTTTGCACCCATACTCGTATCCAAATCAATCTATTTTTGAACTGGATTGGTTATTATCACTTCAATTCTCGACAGATGGATCGACTCAGCAAAATTTTCGACTAAATCAATTAGAATTAGTCGGATTAGTCGGGATCTGATACAAATCGAAATCGAATCAATTTTTTTTTACTATTCTGATCGGATCAAGATTGGCTAAGATTGGCCAGAATTGGTCGAGATTGAATCGGTTCAGATCGAAATTGAGATCATTTCTTTTTAACTTATCATTCTAAGTCGATAATGTTCTAGTGGATCGGTCGAGGTCAAATCGATCCGATATAATTCGAATCAAATCAACATCCACCGATTTCAGCCGGACTCCGATCCTAAGATTTTTGCTCCAGTCTCGCCCCCCTTTGTAGGTTTCTGAAGAGAACGTCTCGCTCGGAGTTATTTTTTTCTGCAGCTGCCTCCCGCGCCTGGCGGCTGGTCGAAGATAGCTAGCCGACGACGGAGTTTAAAAGGACAATAATATATATATAGTTTTGATACTGGATAATATATATGTATTTCCTCTTATTTGATTATCAATCATAATCTTGCAAGACGGAATGAATCCCTTGCAAAACCCAGCGCGCGGCCATGCCGTCTCGTCGCTTCCTGCGCACCATTCTGCTTGTCGTGTTGCCAGCGTACAACGATGCTTCGGCCTCGGGAATCGGGACACGTAGATGAACTAAGAAGATCCCATCCCACATGCCGCTCGATGCCTTCGTCATCTTGTTTTCGGTCGAAATCAAATTTATTACTTCGAAGAATTAGTGTACAGTTTCCGATCTATTAATCAGTCTCTACGCAAAAGCTCGCTGCAAAAATATTTTTTATAATAATTGCCGAACATCCTTTCTAAGTACTTCTGTTACGCAAACATATTTTTATAAAAAGAACTTAATTTCTAATGCAACGAAACACTAAACACCGACATATATAATTAAGGCTAACTTCATATTTTCGCTAGTTTGTCGAAGACAGCGCGGGCCTTGTTCTCTTCCCGGTGGCCTGGAATCTTGTGTGGGGGTGTTGCCACCCGCCCCATATCACCTCCATTAATAGTTGGGGCGGGGGGGGGGGGCGATCAGCACCGTCCATGCATGAAGTGTGTTCGGTTGGTTGAAGTTGTTGGCTGGGGCATTTGGACGAACATGTACGCTGCGTCCTCGCCCTCCCGGCAAGAATAGATTACTCGTTGTCTGTCCCTCGATCGGAAGATCTCCGAAGACGTTGAACCATGGACATGCATTATTATCTGTTTGTATATCGGTGATACTCTTGCTGGCCCTTGGCGGAGGGCGAGACAGCACGGTGGCTTCAAAGCGACTTCTCCCATCCAAGGAGGCAAGAACAAGGAAAGAAAAGATGAACAGATCTTGGAACGAAACGGAGAAGAAGGGGCAAGTGAAAAGCCGACAAATTGATCGGGATAAGCCTTGGATCAATGCTTCCAGAACCTTACGGAGAGTTGCCTGCTAGGGGTATATATATATATATATATAGACGATGAAGGTGAAACACAGGAGGAGAGAGTGTATTAGAAATAGCGGTGTATACGGCTTACCAGTTTTTGGTTTGGTTTGAAAGATAAAAAAGCAAGCCAGATTGATTAGTGGTTTAACTCGAACCAATTGAACTAAACTACGATTTGGCATGATTTTTCAAAGCTGAATCGATCGATCAGTAGACAGCAACTAATGATATGAATTATACACCATTTATCCTTTTTGTTTATTTGACAAGGAGGAGGGAAGAAAAGAACGTGTTGAGACCACCGATCTTTGGATGGCCCGTCATTGAATGAAATCATGGGGAGTGGTAGGAAACAATATTCTGATAGTGATCAAGAAAAATCTATTGGTGGAATGCTCGTATTTTGTGATTGCTTATGGGGTGTTTGGTTGCATGATAATTTTGTGTACACTTTCATGATAAAAAATTGTATTAAAATAAAAAGTAAACCAACTCATGACATAAAATTATCATGTTTGGAGGGATGTGATTACAAAAAAGAGTAACCACCGCACATGACCAAATAAAGTGGAGGACCACAAGAAAAAAGAAAGAGGTGAGACCCTCTTTTTAAGTTTAAGAAGAAAATCACTTTCAAAACATAAAATTGTCATGGTTGTCAAACACCTCTTTTAACAAGTTTTCTTACAATTTTTAAAAATTAAAATAAAAACCTCAATTATCATGCAACCAAACACCCCATTAACTAAGTAGGATTATATCTCTGAATAGGCATTAAGATAAATCCCCGTTGGAAGTGATGTCTTTTAGGTGGTTTTTATATAAATAATAACATGGAGGGAGTAGTGACCTAGGTGGTTAATTTGATTAAGATACTTATGTGTTGATTAATTTAAAATTTACTTAATTAAGTTTTCTTTAATTTTGAAAACCAAAAACTAAAACATGCAACTTATTTTTTAGAGATTTATTAACATAAATATGTATTTTTAAAGAATAATTAAGACAAATTAACGGTTTAAATCTTTAAACAGACCAAATGAGATACCTTAAGAGCAAGCAAACAATACCTTACTTGATGCATTAAATCCTTGCGACAGACATAGCACTAGTGCACATATTGATATAAACCATGCCAAGGTATTCATATATCAATATTGATATTGAAATTTGTGGTATAAACAATGCGTTCGTTGTTAGACAAGTGCCTACCTATGCCAATTTTGTCAGTGAGAAAAAGGAAAAAAAAGAGTGAAGAAGAAGAAGATGATGGTGGTGGTGGTGATGATGGAGAGAAAGAAGTTTGCCAAACACACACATACAAGAACTAAAGTCAATTTTTATTGTAGAAGATGCTTTAAAGGTTGAATTTAATCAACTTTTTTAAATTAAACATATGAAGATCCACTATAAGAAACCATGTTAATAATGACGGTAATGGTGATGGCTTCACAACACTGTCGCTGACAAGGTTATTAGCGACGACCGTAGATCAGCCGTTGCTACTATAGAAGAACTGGGGACGGCTTTGAATAGTTGTCGTTACGGTTGTTCATTATTCGGTTCAACTTGAAAAATCAAACCAAATCAATAGTTTGGTTCGGTTTGATTTGAATTACTGATCGGTTTAGTTTGGTTTCTAAGACTCTTGAAACCAAACCAAACTAGTAAATTGAATAACCCAAATTAAATTAAATATTTTATTTTAAGTCTATTTAATAAAATATATATGTATCTTTTCTTATAAAAATAAATTTATTTTAAGAGTTTTTAAGATAAAATTAATAAATTATATAAACATATACACTAAATTTTAATAGAATATGATTTAAAATAAAAATGAAATTATATATTAACATATCTACCATACCTCAATAAAATATGGTTTGAATCAGACCTAACCAAACTAAATCGAATTAATTTGGTTCGATTTGGTTTGGTATGGGAGATTGTTTGGTTTGGTTTGGTTTGAGAAAAAAATACTCAAAAACCAATCCAAATCAATCCATGAACACCCTTAGCTCATAGATCTCATTCATGATGGCTTTCATTGTCTCCAGTCTAGAAATACCCCACCAAACTAAGTTTCGGAGAGATCCACATACTCTTTACGATTTTAGTAATGATAATAAATGTCAAACTCTTGAATTTATAAAAAGTATTTAAGTGTTGAATGGCTATTCTTCAAATTTGAAAAGGTGTGTCGATGTATCAAGTAAAACAATTAATGGATTACAAATCATGAGTGTCATGCAATGATGCAAGTTTATGCTACAGTTTTAGATGGTAACATTTTAAGAGATTGAGAGTCTAAAATTGTAATAACTTTGTGTAAATTGAAACAAATTTTTTGCAACCATTTATCAATGTTATGATACATCTAGTCATGTATTTGGTGCACGAGAGACAAGAATGTCTGGATTAGTTTAATACCTATGGATATATCTGATAGAAATGTATAGTTTGTAAGTCAATCATATATGATATGATTCGATATTTCTAGAAATATCTCATTCAATTAAATAAGCAAATTTTCATTACTAGCTCTTATTAGATACGTACATCATAATGAAGTCCCTGATCACATACAATGATGATCGATGCATGGTGATATAATGATAATGAGATCACTTATCTACACATATGTGATATGAATATTCCTAGTCAGAGAATCCTTGAGATGATCAAGGATTCGAATAGACTAGTGTGTGTAATATCTTCTCATGTGATGAGAACGACCAATCTCTTTGGTCATTAGTATGAAAACACTGAGATACACATACATGTGCTAATTAGTCAAATTGTATCTTATTGAACTGTCAATCAAGGTTATCTATCATCACAGTTTCATGGTTAGACATTTGACCTGATTCACCGGAGATATCTTGTTGGTTAGATTTTGTGCTTTGACCATTAACTTATGGATCACCGAATCGATGGAATGGTATAGTAATAGATTGGGTATAAGGGAAACTCGATGAAGATAAATGAGGGGTTAACAAGGGATTGTCCACTCTCACCGAGTAAATGTTCTATTGGATACTACACTAAATCTCTGGCCATGGTATATAATATAATTGGGAAAGAAAGTTTCCAATTGATCCTATTCTGAGTACAAGATTCTATAGAATCAATATACAAAAGAGTTGACAATCGATTCCTACTCCTTTCTGACCAGGACATTGAATGGACGAGTGTTTATATTTGTGCGGTAACTAATGAAGGAAATACTCAATAGAGATAAGATTATCCCCATACTCATTTGAGATCATAAGATGTGGCTTGTACCTTTTATGATTAGTAGGCTAATTAATCTGTTATTAAATAACATATTTTATTTAATTTAATAGAATTATTTTATTTTAATTAAGTCTCAACCAAATAAGTTATTGGGTCTAATGAGTCACACACTTAAGGACTTATCCCTAAGTACATGAGCAAGGATGTAATTTATAAAGATTTTGAACTTTTATAAAAAATTTCTAATTATCTGTAAATACTAATTGTTCCAACCAAATCCTATCAAGCTAAGATTGAGAACCATATTCTTAATCTCCTCCCTACCTCCTCTTACTAGAAGACGCCCATGGGTGAAGGAACTCTATTCAGAAAGAGCTATCGAGCTCGGTGTGAATGGAGAATCTACTATGGATAAAGTTTGTGTGGATACTACTAAAGATTAAACATTCGAATAGTTTGAAGAGCTTGATAAGTTCTCCATCATCCTCTCTAAGGGATTAAATGAATCCCTATCAGGTATACTGAAACCTGTTTTTGATCATTTTTTAGTTTTCGTTGTTCGGTTATGATTGAGACAAGATCAACATGAACTCATAAGAATCATCACTTTCACTGCATCAAATTTTATGAGACAATTCCTTATAGTATCCAATTGAAAGATATTTAAAGAAGTTGAAGGATTATGTATGTAATAAAGCACGGGTTGAGGGGTCAATTCCGAGGGTTATTTAGTCAAGGAATGTACTCAAATTTTTTTTCTTCGTACATGTGTGATGTGAACGAAGATAGAGAACACAACTTTGACAATGATCCATATGAAGATACCTATGGAGAAGGTTTAATATTTAGATCAGTTAGCCAAACCATTTAGATATAAGGGTATATCTAGAGTTCTATCAAAAAGAGAACAAACTTTAACCCATATATGTCTTAAATCAAATTGATGATGTAGATTATTTTCATCATAGCATAGTGATGTTATAATTAGTGGATGAACTTTAAAAGAAGTCTTCTCAACATGGTTTAAAAGATACGTACAAGAGTTAAGACACCTAAGAAATTCTAAGTATGTCGAGGATATTGAGTTGTTATCACGTGATCCCTCAAATTTTACATCATCATTAATTAAATATATTTGTAATTGATTTACATTTGGCATGATGTTAAATTCCTAGAAATCAACTCAATTATGTAGAGTAGATACTATTAAAATAAGTTTTGACAAAAATAATCATCTTATATTATTTGAATGTGAATAGTTGGATATATAACAAAGATCAAGTATTTAACGTTAATGATTACGAATTTATATTTATAAATACAAAAAAATTAAGAACCGATGAACCTTTTGCACTTGAAAGTCAAGTGGAACATATTTTTTATGTACAAGACCCCTCGAATAAGAGATGGGTAATATCAATTAGATCCCTAAATCGTAACTATTATAGTTTATTGAAAAATGAGAGCATTGATGATGTAGAACTATATTAAGAATCATTTATTAATGTACCTATAACATTTGGTGTAAGCAATGAAGATGTACAACTTCAAAAAACTCAACCAATAAAGAAAAATTTTGATATTTGTTGGCACTCAAACTTCAAAATTTTTTTGAATGAAATGATGAAGAATAAATGAACAAAAGGAAATAGTGGGAATAGGGGAGATCAGAACAATCGAGCCCTTGTTGTCGGTGAAGAAATAGAAAATAAGAAATATTTCTTGGGCATAGAGCTTGCCAAATCTCCTGAAGGCTTATTTCTAAATCAGAGGAAGTATGCATTGGACATTATTTATGACTGTGGCTTGCTGAAATTAAAACCCAACGAAGTACCCATGGAACAAAATCACAAATGTCACGAGGAAAGTCCAAAAATAAAGGAACCTAGCAGGTTCAGAAGGCTAATTGGAAGGCTCCTATACCTAATTGTTACAAGGCTCGAAATCACCTTTTCAGTAAATTTGCTAGCTCAATTCATGTCAAACTCAAAGGAGATCTGTATGAAGGCCGCAATGAACATAGTGAAGTATATTAAAGGAAGTCCCAACTCAGGAATATTTTTCAGGAAGGCATCCTCAATAGATATTTGTGCATATACAGATGCTAATTAGGGGTCTTGCCCAGTAACAATGAGGTCAACCATAGGATACATCATATATCTAGGGAGCAATCCCGTCTCATGGAAAACCAAGAAGCAGCAAATAGTATCAAGATCTCCGCCGAGTCTGAGTACAGGGCCATAGTAGTTGGAGCAGCAAAAATCCAATGGATTTACTACTATTAAGAGATATCAACATCAATCCCAAACAAGCCATACTCTACTATGACAACCAAGCCGCCCTTCACATATCAAACAATCATGTTTATCACGAAAGAACCAAGCATATAGAAATTGACTGTCATTTTGTCACAGAAAAGATACAATCTAGATTGATGACAACAAGACACATTGGCTCTAATTTGCAAGTGGCTGACATTTTCACAAAACCGTTACAGAAGGAACAGTTCAAAGGTCACAAAAACAAGCTGGTTCGAAGCATCTTTGAACCACCTTGAGGGAGGGGTGTTAAATTAGTCACTAATATACATACGTATTACAATTACATATCCTTCCGGAAGGTTCCATTGTGCGCATCACCAACGGCTCCGCTGTGTCTTTTGGCAGGGATCGTGCTCTTGCTCTGTCAGCACATAACTAACTGTGGACGCCGAAAGGAGGATGCCTTGCGCCGTTGTTGGTGGTCTCCGTCCTTTCGCGGTGCGAGCGTTTTAGTGTGGGGTGTGTGTGTTTCTTCTTCCTTACGGTTTTGATAGGGTCGGTTTGTGTCAATCACGCCATGGACACGGTTGTGGATGGTCCCAACAAACCGGTCTATTACCCGCCTCTTCTCCTTCTTTCTTTCTCCACACTCACCTTGGTCCCCGGACTACTCAACCCTTGATGTCACTTGGGCATCGAAGGACCGGTCCGGGTCGTGAGGAGAATAGAAGGGAAAGAAGATCATGACGGTGGGTGGCGTTATCAACACTACCTAAACCTAAGAACGGAAAAGAGGAAGAGACGGTGTGGGCGCCAGGAGCCAAAGAGGCTCCGATGATTAAAATGAAAGAGAAAAACTGATAGGGGGGGGGGGGAGAATGACCGGTTACCTCGTTGAATGGGGAGACTGTGTGGGTTCTATCTTCTCCTTCCTCGGCCGGCCGGAGAAAAAGAGCCTTGGAGAAACTCGCTTGCCTGAAAAGAAGTTATGAATGAAAGCACAACGAAACAACGATTAGAACTAAATAGAAAATAGTAACTATTCGTAAGAAAGAAGAGCAATGACAAAAGGGGTTGAACGAACCGGATTAGGACTAACTCCTAACCCCTCTTAAGGAGGATCTAAATGACCTAAGGCTAAAGATGCATCAGGTTATGCTAGTGCAATATGCATGATGAAACCCAAAAGGAAAATGAAAGGAGGATAAGATAAGGAAGAAGATCGTTGGTGAGCCCGGGGGCTTCTGGCTTCTGGAAGTTGCAGGCGCTCCGACTCCAGGTCGCCTGGCGTCCCGTCGGAGGAGCGCTTCGGTCCTTCGGAGGCAGCCTTTGACACGATCTTCTCCCGGTTCCAATAAAGGGGGAATCGGACTCCGGCCCGTTTTGGAGACTTCTTGAGACCTTTTGGAATGGCTTTCAATGGCTTTTAATGGTATGAGGGGATTTGGGATGGTCTTTTGGTTGTGTTGAATAAGCGGAGTGGAAGAGATGTGATGGAAGATTGAATGACTTGGAGATGGGATTGTGGACTCTAGTGTGGCTTGGAAGATGGTGGGAGGGTATTGGGAGGCTCAAGAAGACTCTCTCTGTGGAGTTATGGCTCTGGGAATCCTTTTTGGAACCTCTTAAATGTGGGAGAATGACCTCCTTTTATAGATGCACAAAAGTGACCCTAGCGCTCCGGCCTGAGGACGCCTGGCGTCGCGGCATGGGAGCGCCTGCTAATCCGCCGACAAGTCGGCGGATCAGCACGTCCGACCATACCTGTCGCCACCTACCACCCTGTGTGTCAGGCGGCGGTTGTCAGCGGAGATCCCGGCGCTCTGACAGGGGAGCACCTACGACCTACGGCTGACACCTGCAAATTCGGCGCACGCGGAGCCTGCGGTGTTAGTTGGCAGGCGGGGATCCAGGTGCTCTGACGGCGGAGCGCCTGGATCCTCGGTATGATTTCGACAACGCACCGCTGACCGTCCTGAAAAGCCGGCTATCACGGGCGGAAATGCAGGCGCTCTGGCAGAGGAGCGCTTGCACTATCGTACGTTCTGAGTACGACGTCGTCCGACCGGATAAAGGGGTGAAAAGGCGGGAAATGCCAGGCGCTCTGGCGTTGCGACGCCTGGCGTCGCGATGTTGGGACGCCTCCATATTTTCTAAAATTTGGTCATTTTTATGTCAAACCAACTTCTCTGATTGGGAAAATACAAGTGTTATCTATAGGAATGAGATTGTACTCTCCGTAATCTGGCCGAATTCGCGTATCTACAGCTTGCCTCACCTTGACGTCGGTTTTGCAAGGGAGCGGCATGGAGTGTAGCGAAAATGACGGTAGCGAGGTGAAGCGTAGTGAAGTTGTGGCGGACTGAAAAACTGACGTCAAGGTGTAGATTTAGATACGCGACTCACGACCTGACCAGGTGAATTGAGCCTTTCAAGATCCGCAATTCCCTTTTGTTTCCTCGGGACTGCTTTCGCGGTTGATTGGAGGAGAGATGTGCCGTGGGCACGAGAGAGGAAAATAAAAGCCTGCTCCCTGCGTGCGGGGAACCTCCGAGCGCGGCTCGTGAGTTCATCTTGGTTAGCGGCCCAAATTTTGTGGTGTGCTTGTACCAAGAAGGGCTGAACAGAAGTTGATTTTTAAAATCAAAAGAACCTCCAATCAACTGGGATTAAGTCTTTACGATTCATCCGGGTTCTCGCGGGAACCTGATTCAGCTCGGAGTGGAATAACCTCACATTTCAATAGAAACACTTGTCTGCCTTGTTAGAGAAAACGACTCTTCATAAAGACAACCAAAACAATGATTAACCAAATGTAGATGATGCATGCGGATGTATGCTGAGTGAAAGAAAGAAATAAAAATTAACATTAAGAAACATAGTTGAAGATATAGATCACGAGCGATGGGTCAGGACACTGATCAGGAACCGTCGTCCCCAAAACTCGTGATTTTGGCTTATCCGCAAGTTCATTAAACAACCGTTCCGTCCTTGATTTTGTTGGAGGGGTTCTCGGGCCCGGTGTTCTTTGAACTTGTGATTTTCAACATTTCGGATACTATTATACCTGTAGTTAATATGCAAAAAAGTAAGGTAACACTAATTTTTTGTCCATTTTCATTTATTTTTCTTCTTTTTTTCGGATTTTGTTAAAGCGTCCCTTCGACTCGACGCCAGGCGTCCCTCTGTCGGCGCGCCTGCATCTTCTGCGCAGCTTTCCGTCATGGGTCTGTCGCCCGTCTCGTCATATTAGATTGTTGTAACCGGATCCAAGACATTTTAAGGCATTTTTTGTCTCACTTAAAGTTAATAATGCTTAAATGTTTAATCATGTAGATGAACATATTTAGTAAGACTCGACAAACATCTCTGTCTAGTGCATCTCAGGTGAGTGCTAATAAGGTGAGTGCATCTAGGGTGGATGCATATCAATCAAGTAAATCTTAAGTAGATACATCTCGATTGGGTGCATCTCAATCAGGTGCATCTTGGTCGGGTGCATCATAGGCTTCTCCATTGACACCACCCAATGTTGGTCGTCCAACATCTATTACCTCATGTATATATCTTATTGAATATCAATTAAATCATTATAAATATTTGAACTTACATTTTTTTTGTAATTAACTTCATCTACTAGAAATGAGAGAGGTCTCGCTAGATCTTATGTGGTGAGTACTTTACCACCAAGATAAATCTTACCCATCGTTAGTAGGTGGGTCAGCTGTTGGGCCATATGCCCAACAATTTACCATATATCTTAGGATGATGAATAGTGCAATACAATTTATGAAAAAAATTACATCATCCTTCCACTCAAGAAGAAAGAAGACATCTTCATAGATTTTAAGATAAACATATTAGCTACCCTTTATTATAATATTTTATTAATATATTTTAAGATGTTAATGCTAACAACTATCAATATAGGCTATGTAGCAACATTTTAGGTTGGAACAGTCTATATCTAAAGATGTAGACATCTGAAGACACAGAAGAAATGCAGAGAAATAAAAAAATCATATGAAGAAAAAGGTAAATGGTTGGTTTAGCTTTCGAAATGAGTTATATTGTTTATAAACTAATGTTCTTTGTCATGCTCAACATTCTACGTAATGACCAATAACAGAGACATATGAGAATGCACCTCCACATTGTGACATCGAACAGTGACATCACATATGTGATATATGGTTAAGAGAAAAAACAAGGTAGAAATTAATATTTTTATTTTAATATTTCATTATTATATATTAAAATCTTGACAATTTATTTATAGGTGTTTTGTGAAAAAAATTAGAATAGAATGACACTTTTGATGCCATATAGAATAGGTAGGATGAACATTCATGAATTAAAAAAGAATTTATAAGTATTTTTTGTATTTATTAATTTATCGTTAGCTTCATTGATATCTATTCTAACATTATTAAATGTTGTAAACATGTGCAAAAAGAAGGCCATCCTCCTACACATCTAGAGATGTCCAAATGATCCAAATTCATGAAGGAGCCAATGGGTCGATTGTTTGGTAAATGATGGTATAATTTATTTAGTCAATTAATTATTTAAATAGCTTTTCATTAGTTCATCAGATTAATAAAAATAAAAATAGAAAATATTATCTTTAAGATAAGATGACGCAATTGATGGCTGCCTCAATCACGAATGAATTAGATGGTCAACATCCATTCAATCTAGAGAAGACATTCATCAATGTCTTCGGCAAAAGATAGGCCAAGATGAATTAGATGGGGGGGGGGGGGAGGAGGCATTTTCGTTGTTGGCAACGGCTTGCAACCGTCAACATAAAGCCTTTTTTTGGTAGTGATCTAAACATCCAAGCCAATCTTCAAATTAATTTAAATATGTTAACATATTTAACATCTTAAGAATGTTTGAAACATAGCTTAAACTATCATATTAACATATAAACGAAGATTAAAATTATAAATTATCATAAACAAAATTAAACTTAATCTAAAATTAAAGTCATTTTAGATTGTAGGAAAAGTTTTGAAAATAGAATTAAATTTACCATGTTTAATTAAACACATTAACATCCAAACATCCAAGTTGATCTCCAAGTTTGTTTAAATATATTAACACATTAACATCTTAGTACTATTCTAAATATCTAAATAAATGATAACATTGCACTAAAATAGTCCAAACTAATATATTAACAACTTAGCAAGTCTAAATTTATATATTAATACAGAATATTAAACCTAATTTGAATCTAAAGTCATTTTAGATCTGCTACAAGAAATTTAGCTTTTGCCTATGGACAAATCCATAGGCATAGACCATTTTTATGTAAATAAATAGATTTACATATGGACTTACCTACGAAATAGACTGCAGATATAGTACACAGAAAAAAGTTTTACCAACGGATAGATTTGTTGGTATAAGACGTGTTATACCTATGGACGAACATACTCTCTTACGTATAACACCAACCTTGGTCTATATGTAAAACTTGGTTGTCTTACACCTATTCCTTTTTTTGGTCATTGGTGCAGCAGTTGCACTTGAGGTGATCACTCACGCCCGAGGGCGGATCACACTGCGTTCAACCCAGGAGGAGTTGCTTCCAAGAGGTGGTGATGTCCACTCCTCCGCCAAGCAGGCAAACACGACTTAGACTTAGACCTATTCCTACTCTTACCTACGAGTCCCATTTTACCTAAGAACACTCTTGTAGGTAAATCATGTTTTATTGAAAAAAACTCTATTCCTAATAACATGTTGGTATAATATTTACCTATGGGAATATCTGTCGGTAAATGTAAATAATTTATATAGTCCACACCTATTCAATTTATATTTCATACATTAAAGAAACTCACAATATCCAAACACAACACTTTCGCAATTTCTTTCAACATCCAAACACAATACATTCACAATCTAGTTGAGTCTCACAAAATTCCACAACATATCACGCAACATTCCACAACTTGTTGAGTCTCACTATTCTTATAATTTTACAAACATCCAAACACAACCTACTTAATTAACACATTGAACACAAAAAGATTGTTGAGACTACAAATTCCATCATTCAACACAACAACAACAACACACTAGTTAAGACATCATGTACATATGTATGAGATTTAAAGCACCATAAAATTGTCAAATATACAAAATTTTAAGAGTTTTTAACCATATCTTTCTCAAAGCTCCACATGCACAATTTGAAACATAATCTTTTTGTCAACCACCAAGAATCTTTATCAATTATTTTTCATTGAAAATAGTCTACAATGACAAGATAAGGAAATAAAAAGCTAACTGTGTAATCTTATTTTTGTGAATTATATAAATATGCATATAAAGATAACTCTTACATAATCTCACAACATGGTTCGCCGGGTCGCGACCCGGGCCCGACCCGGTCGCTTTTGGGGCCGACCGACCCGGTCCCGACTCCAAGACCCCGACCCCAAAATTAATTTTTTATTATTTTTTTTGGCGACCCCGGCCGACCCCGGCCCGACCCGGGTCGCGACCCCGACCGACCCGGGTCGGTTTTGGGCCCAAACGACCCGGTCCCGACTCCCGACCCCACCTTCCTTGCTCACAAGCATACTATACGACTTCCAAGGGTATCTCTTTTTTTTTCCTATGATCATCTTTAACAAAAAGAGGGGCATCAAAAAGCTTTTGCAGACTAATTTTCTCCATAGCTCTAACACGCCACCAAAAATTCGACTATAACTCTTTTGAGATGATCCTCCAAGTCTTGAAAGTTTAATAATAATAAACATGACGAATAATGGTGTAAAGAGTGAAATATAAATACAAGATGCAGAATTATGAAAAAGAAGCCCTGCTTGGTTGCTTGCTTGGTTGCTTGCATCCTGGAACCCAACATTCTATTCTATCCTACTAGATAGAGTCAATCTAAAGTATAAATCAGGATAAATTTATCAAGTTAACCACACTTAGATCATAGAGTATAGTTGATGGGAACCGAATCGGGACACAAGAACCGATTCATGTTATTAATTGAATTGGGATGCCAGAAACGATTATTGATTTTCAAATCTCATGTAATTTTGATTTTTAGGTCAATAATGGGTCCATTTAGGTATTTTCCTAATTTTTAGGATTTTTAGTTGATTTGTTTGAGCATTTTTCAATTTTCTTAACGTTTTCGGACTTTTTCCTGAATTTTTATCCTATAAATAGGACCCACACCCTTATGTACATGATATGATTTGATGAATACACCAAAGTTAGGTTTGAAGTTCCATTTTTGCCCCCCCCCCCCCTTCTCACTTAAACCCGGCGACGGGTCTTCTCTCTCCCCGACATCGGTTCGGCGCTCCTCCCTCCCCTCGCGATGGCATAACCCTAGCGGGTGGCTTCCTCCTCTTCGATCCGCCTCCTCCCGTGGTGATCTCGGCAAGCGATTGAAGACAAATTTCCTCCCCTCGTCCTCCTCTAGCAGAGTTTCTTCAGTCCGGTCGGCGATTGAGCCTTCTACGGCCGTTCACGCCCTCGGATCAGCTCGATCCCTTTCTTCCGGTGGTTGTTCCGACGAGCTCCTGTGGAGTTCTTTCTCCACTCGATCGGATCCTCCTCCCGTCCCGATTGTGCTACTGGAGTTTCTTCAACTCCGTGTCCATCTATTGCTACTATCGATGCTCGTTATTGGTCCTCCCGGAGATGGTCATTGCTCCATTAGCTCCGCGCCCCTCTGTTGCTACTATCGGTGATCAATCTTGGTCCTCCCGGACATGGTCCCTGTTCTGTAAGGTCAGTGCTGCTCCTCCGAGCACTGTGGATGCCATTGCGGGTTCCTCTAGTTGGAACGGTCCCTCCCACTCCAAGAAGGTTTGCAGAATGCCTTACCTCCCAAGGCGCAGGTGATATCCGACCCTTCCCATACTATATTCCTCCCTATGAGCTGTAATGGCATTGGTTATGGATTCGGTTTTGGTTCTCTGAAGTCCCTACTGGCATATCTCCTATCTTGGTTATTCCGACAAGATTGAAATGGCTCCAATTATCAAGTTGATGCTCCTATTGATACTACTTGAGATGGATAGATATATCTTCTTCGAGCTGGTTGTTCCCGTTTTAACCCTATTTGGATTTCGGTATTCTCGGATCGGTCCTCTCCATCGACTTGATTCTAACCGTGGTTGTTTCGTGGATATAACTTGATTTCCGTCCGAATATGGGACCGATTTTCTACACATACTTTGATTGATTGGAGCCTACAAGAATGGCATTCTTTCGCATTTTGCCTACATTTCTCGAATATGGAAAATGATGATGAAACCAGGTAAATAGTTCCCCGGTAGCTTTAATTAGTTGCCGGTTCTATTCATTGGGAGGACTCTCGAATTACACTTGTTGAAATACCGGTTTCACCGATTCCAATTATGGCCGCGATGATCATAATCCGAGCCACATCCCTCTTTTCAACCGCCGTCCCGATCGTTGTTATGATTATCATTTTTAAGAGGACCGTGCTATTGAAATAACCTCCCCGTTCGGCCGACACCGCCTTGATGATAATCTGCATATTCTCGTTCGGTTTAAACCGCCGGGTTCTTAGCACTTCCGGGTCTTTGAACTGCTGCTATACTGTTGGGTTATGATCTGAGCTTATTATGATTTGAAATCTGCTCATATTTGGTCTGTTATCTGCTGGTTCATTTCAATCTGCTGGTTACTTTTCTGTTTGGCATTTTATCTGCTGAGTGATATTTTTCTGGTTTATCTGAAATCATGGGACCCCCGGTCCCGTCCCGCATCAATAGTCTAAGTCATAACTTTGTCCATATCCTAACAAACACTTATACATATGCTGGATATGTGAAAAAGATAGGAATATTCAATTAATAAGCCTAATCAAGCTTAACTAAGAGGGAATGATTGGCTGCATACTTGACTCAATAATTGAAACAATGTAAAGAGAGAAGGTACCTCATTTCCATCTTTTCATACGTCAACTCCATTTTTCATAGGCTAGGTAACTCTCCAACACTTGACAGAAAAAGTCGAGAAATTATATGCAGGCTTTTCAAGTAAAATGTTTGTCTTCGATTCAAATAGAACTACATCTTTGACTTGCACTTTTTTCTTTTTCAGTTTTGGTATGTTTTATAGACTTTTAATTTAAATTATGAATTTGGTGAATTATAAGAACTAAGATGTTTAAGTTTTGGTATCTTTTATGTTTCAAGTTTCTATATTTGAAGGATATGAGCTTGAACTTTGGGATTCTCTCAGTTTTAAGCTTTTAAGTTAATTCTCAGATTTGGTGTCGGGGGTGTTGAACAGTCACCCCCCCAATGGGAGAATTAAAATTTAAACCCCCCTGCCCAAGGAGGGGGGGTCTGTTTGAACAGTCACCCCTTCGGGGGTGCAATTCAACCCCCAGGGGGGGTGAAATAATCCCCCCAATGGGGGATTTAAAATTTAAACCCCCCTGCCCAAGGGGGGGGGGGCTATTTGAACAGTCACCCCTTCGCCTGGGGACTGGGGGTGGATTTAATTAGCCTAATATTGTGTATGAATTTATGTGGTGTAGATAAGATGTCGGACGAGGAGCATGGCACTGGCCCCGCGGAATTTCATGACATTGGATGGCAACATGGCCATTTCCTTGATCCAGAGAAGAAGAGAGTTAGATGCAAGTGGTGCCAGAAAGATATGAATGGAGGTGTGTATCGGCTAAAGCAATATATAGCCGGGATGGGTGGCAATGAAAATAAATGTGATAAAATACTGGCTGAGCTTAGGAAGGAGATGAGGTGTTATTTAACTGGAAGGGCATCACAAAGGGAGGTGAGAATTGGTCAGAGACAAGACCTACATGACGAGTTGTTAGGTCGGAGAGACGCCGATCTTATGGCCGGAAAGAGTAAGAAAGGAAAATGACCAGCACATGAAAGTGTCCAAGTTGATTCTTCATCTTCATCAGATGAGGAAGAGGCTCAGGTCAGGAGAGCTGTACACGAGAGTAGGGCTCAGGCCCGTGAAGATGAGGAACGAAGACGAGGAGTAGGAGGTTCGGCTGCTAGACGTTCTGATGTGGGGGCGGGCACACACCCTATTCGAGAGCCTGAATTCCGGAGGACACATTCTGTTCGGCCGACGGGAGACACCGCCATGTATAGGGAGAGTGGCAGAGGTCAGAGGAGTATAAAACAAGCGTTTAAAGGGGTGAAGGCCTCGACTAATGCAACAAAAAAAGCCATAAAGCATATAGTTAAGTTCTTTCTACATGCAGGTAAATCTTTGATGAAATTGTGATTAGCATTTGATTGTTGATATGAAGTTGTTACACATTTCTATTAACAACGATCTCTTTTTATCTTGTTTTTGAATTTGTAGGTGTCTCGGCACATGCAGCCACGAATCCATATTTCCAGACTATGGTTGATGCGATTGGTGAGGCTGGGCCGGGGTTGAAAGCCCCCACATCAAAGTACATATATGAGACAAGCTTGGATGAGGAGGTCGATGAGTTGACCTCATGGATAGATGGATTCAAAACCATCTGGAAGGAGAGGGGATGCACTGTAATATGCGATGGGTGGACTAGAATTACAAAGATGTCACTTATAAATTTCCTTGTGTATTGTTCTGAGGGTACCATATTCCTGAAGTCTGTTGATGCATCAGTTCAGGTGAAGAATGCAGACTACCTATTTGGGTTGATGAACACTATGGTGGACGAGATAGGGGAAGCCAACATTATGCAGTTTGTCACAGAAAATGAGACATCATATAAGGCTACAGAAAAGAAGCTCATAGAGGCTCGACCTCACTTGTTTTGGGTGCCCTGTGCGGCACATTCTATTGACTTGATGTTGGAAGACATTGGTAGGGATCCTAATGTCAAGTCCTTGGTCAACCAAGGATAGCTGATCACCTCATTTATCTATGGCCATCCACGACTTTTACATATCATGAGGCAGCACACCGATGGTCATGATTTGATCAAACCAGGTTCCACCAGATTTGTCACCCATTTTATTGCTTTAGAGAGCCTTTATAGGTACAAGACTAGTTTGAAAAAGTTCATCCTCTCCACTACTTATCAGGAGTACATGGATATATACAGGAGCTCCTTGGATCAGTATGAAATACTGCTAAAGATGGAGCAGCTGATAGAAGACAACAAGTGGTGGGAGAATGTGCAATACTACCTGTCTGTCATAGAGTCTTTGGTGCAGGTACTTAGGTTGGTGGATTCAAATGATAAAAATCAAACGGGGTACCTGTATGATGCTATGGATAAAGCTAAGTTGAAGATTAAAGAGAAACATCTCAAGGGTTACAAAAAGTGGTGGAAAGTGATTGACAACAGATGAGACAAAACCTTACACCACGACATTCATGCTGCAGATATACTTTAGTAGTGTAATTTGTTTGTATTACAACTGATATTCTATGTATTACCCCCACTGTCTTTATACTAATGGAATATTAGTGCCGTTACAGGGTACTTCCTGAACCCGAGGATACAGTATGGTAGCCAAGTATGCAATGATGGTGAGGTATTATCAGGCACACTATCTGTAATTAAGCGACTCTGTAAGACCCAAGAAGACAGAACCTATGTTGAGGTTGAAGTAAGTAATACGTTTAATATCTATTAAACTTAGAACTTTATCTCGAGAAGAGAAGTTAACTGATTTATTTTGGATTTTCAGATGACTTCATACAGGCACAAGATTGGGGTGTACGGGAATCCTGATTTGCAGTACTCACATGATAGGGTCCCCCTAGTAATTTGCTTACCTGAATTTTTTAAATCAGTTACTGATACATGTAATTGTCTTCTTTACAATTACAACTGAGTGGTGGATTATGATGACCAACAGAACTGGATGGAATCCACTCGCATCCATTGCAATTCGGGTGCTAAGTCAGAGCACTTCCTCATCCGAGTGCGAGAGAAATTGGAGCACCTTCAACCGTATTTACACGAAGAGGAGAAATAGGTTGAAAACAGAAAGATTGGAGAAGCTTGTCTATTGCCATTACAATATGAGGCTGAGGATCAAAAATATCAAAGATAGGCAGAAGACAACCGAGCAAAGATTTGCATAATTTGCAGGTGGATTGTACCAAGAAAGAGCCCAAGCCCAAGCTACTCAGGGCTTGTCCCAGGGGGATGTGGACTTGGAATATCTATTCCAAGAACATCCACTTGCAGCATGAGTGAAGACAAAGACGCTGAGGGAGAGCCAGAGTTCGACCCGAATGACAGATCATGGGCTGAAGGAGAGCTTGACAGCGTCGTTGGTGAGGATGAAGACATGCAGGAAGGTCAAGAAAGTCAAGTTCCGTGCATAGCTCCACTTCTTGATCCACCCCGGGCTACAGCTTCTCCAGAGAGACATTCAGTTCCCCCCCGGCCGCTATAGCCCCAGCTCCAGCTCGGATTCCAATTGCGGGTCCATCACCCACCACCACCACCAAGAAGAATGGTGGATTATTCAGGACTTTAAAAAAAGTTTGCTTACCTTCACAGCAAAGTAGTCAAGGAGATCCTACATTGAGGAGGAAGAAGGCATGTATCAAACGGTGACATCATCTCCTTGACACTGAGACCACTTAGCTACCTTCATCAGATGAGGATGAAGAAGAATTTGTCCCACCCACACAACAATAACGTACAGGGGTGGAGGTGGAGGTGGAGGTGGGGGTGGCAACATAAGTGAAGGCGGCGCCTCAGGTGAGGGTGGCTCTACTAGTAATGCACTCACAAGTGGAGCAGGTCCAGATAATTTGAGTGACAAAAGACACTCATGTTCGAGTGGCAGGGGCAGCGGACGTTGGATAAGGATGAATGTTTTTTACGAGTTCGCATCTTCCTATCCAGAGCCTGCCTCAGACACTGAGCCTTGCTATCCACCATCTTTTCCAGCTCCACCTCCGACTGATCATGGAGTTTATGAGTTTAGCGACATGGCCCAATCTTTATTTTCCTATGGATACGGGCCAATTATGACTGACCCAAATCAATGGAGATTTCAAGACAATCAGGATGACTAGGACAAAGATCCAGATCCATCCTACTCAGGACATTACCATAGTTGGTGGTGATGACATATGTATTTGTTTATTTATTTAACACAATGTAATATGAGTGTTATGAAGAACATGTATTGTACTATTGTGTGATTGGGTATGATTGATTGTATGATACAAATATGTGTTTTATTTGATGTATGATGTATCTCTTTTAACAATGTTAAATGTTAAAGTTGTCTTAAAAGTTGAAATGTCTAAGACTCCAAGGTTGAATAATCTCTTAATATTCTTCTTCCCTACATTTTTTTCACATTTTTTCTAAGTTCAATGTATTTTTTTTTATTTTTTGGCGATTTTTACATATTTTTTCAGAAAGCAAAAAAAATAAAAAATGAACCAGACCGATTCTGGATCAGTCTAGATCGGACCGATCCAATCCGATCCGGATTGGATCGGACCCTACCGATCCAGGGTCTGATCCCGATCCCGTGATCCTTGCGGATAAGAGCACTTCAAGAACCTGAACCAAGAAAATGGGACCAAAAGAGCATGGATATAAGTGCAAGATGCCCGGTCCAAACAAAGGGGGACTAAGTGACTTGGACCCAACCTTGGCTGTTTCAGATCTCGCAACGATGGTGAGACCGAGAGATGGCAAACCACGAAATAGGTACTGAACTTATTTTGTTTTCAAACAACCTAATCATGTGCTCTGTCTTACCAACATAATGGTGGCTCTAATATCAATCAAGTACCACATAATAAAATAAATCTAAGTACAAACAAAATGAGCTACTCAAAGCAGCAACTTCAAACCGAATATCTACCGGAATAGCAACCCAAAAGAAAACACAGCAAGAAATGAAAATAATAAGAATCCCAATGCTTCTCCCTATAATGAAAGGAAATAACTCCTAATAATCATAAGCCAATCCAAATATGAGCAATTATTTGCATCTATCCATGCTTACTCCAAGTAGTTTTTGGTTTGGTTTCTTTCTTCCTCACCACTCTCTTTAGAACCAAGTCTTTCATTCCAAGAAAAAAGAGCAGAACTCCAAACAAAGCCAAACTCTGTGGAAGAGCAATGAAGTTAACACAGCTTATGACAAAAGGAAAGTTCCCTTTTGAGCACCAAAAGAATGCCATAAAAATGTAAACAACACCTGAGTAAACTTGATGAAAACTTGAAGAAATTCTGGTTTCTCTGTCATAGTTGTAAAATCATACACAATTGGAGTAGTCAGTGCCAGGTAAAATACCTGCAAGACAAGCAGAGAAGTAGAGGACAATTTTTATCATAATGTCTAACCAAGCAAGTCAAGATTTGGACAAGTTTTGGTTTCTCTGTCATAGTTGTAAAAGTCAAACACAAATGGAGTAGTTGGTATCAGGTAAAATAACTGCAAGCTAAATAGAAGAATAGAGAGAACAATTTTCATCTTCATGTCTACAAAGCAAGCAAAATGTCTTAGAAATCCAAAACTGATCTCTCCACCAACACCTCACCTCACCTCCGACGAGGAGAAGCTGCGGCAGCAAAGCGAATTGATTTTGACTTGAAAATCTTGCCAATCCAGCGGAAGATCGGCCACTTCCTTCGCCAGGCCTTGACGCTCCCCCCGGCTCTGACGATGGCTGAAGAAGACATGTTGCCAGTGATCATTGATTGCCCTAGCAAAGGGGTCCAAGTCGTCTCGTCACAGTGTCCTCCAACATTTGGTACACCACGGCCACCACTTAGGTGACATGCCTGCAGACAAGGTGGCAATGGCAATGGAAGGGGGGAGAGTGGGTGTCGAAAACGGAAGGTAAGGATCGCCGAATGGTTCTGGGCTCGAGGGAGCAGCAATAAGCTCAAGGTAAGGATTTTTGAACGTGAAATCCGTATCTTTGTCCAAAATCCCTAGAAGAGGAACCAGAAAATATACAAAAAGGGGAAAGAGGCCCCGTCAAAGCCGCACAGTCGGTGCCTCCTTCGTATTCGTCTCTGATAGAGTGCCGCCCATGGATTGCAGAATCGGCGGAATCGGTCCGATTCCGACCGATTCCGGAATCGGATCGGACGATTCCTGGCGGAAGGACCGATTCCGGGAAGAATTCCGCGAAATCGGTATGAATCTCCTGAAATCGGTCGGAATTGATCCGATTCCGACCGATTCCTTGTGGAATCGGTCGATCCCTTCGGAATACTGGGTCAACCGGCCCGGTTCGATTCTGGACCGGGAATCGAACCGATTCCGGCCCTTTTAGGGCCGGAATCGACCGCCGCGGTCGATTCCGTCGATCCCGCGGAGGAAGGGTTCGATTCCGGCGATTTTGCAGCGATTCCAGCATCGATCCGGCGATCCAGGCGTCGATCCGAGCTGCCAGCTCCGATTCTAGAAGGATTCCAGCGATTCGAGCACTGATTCCGGCGATTCCGGCGGCGATTCCGGCGATTCCAAGCGATTTCTTCAGCCGATTCCGCCGATCCAAGTTCCGATCGGCCTTGAATCAACGTCTTCTTCGATCTTTAACCGGTTTTTGGTAAGATTTCTTCGCCGAAAACTTCGTACATCCATTCTTACGCGTTTCCGACGAGTCCGAGCGTCGTTAAACGTTGTGATTTCCGACCAAACAAGTCCGTCCAAGTTTTGAACTATCAGTTTAAGTTCATTTTGCACGGGAAAAAATCCGGATATCCCGTACGTTAATTTACGACCATTTCCGGCAAATACGTAACCCTTTAAACATACCGAATGGTGTGTTACTTGGGTTGTCTGCTTCTCGAACAACGTCTAAATCAATTTTTATGTTATCTAATCATTTTTAGTGCATTGTTTACAATTTTTGCAGATATAAGCAATGGCCGATCAAAGTGATGCAGCACCAGCACGTGCTTCCGACGTGGGTTGGGAACACGGGCAGATGATAGACCCAGTCAGGAAGAAGGTACAATACAAATGATGTGGGAAGGAGATGAACGGGGGGGTGTTCCGGCTGAAACAACATATTGCCAGAACAGGTGAGAATGTCAAGAAATGTGACAATGTGCACAGGGAGAAGAGTGAGGAGATGAGAGGCTACATGACAGGTAGATCCTCTCAACGGGCGATTAGGATCGAGTAGAGGGAGGAGTTGCACGACGAGCTACTCCAGAGGAGGAGGGACCGCGATTTGCCTACCTCGAAAGGGAATGGCAAGGGGAAGGCATCAGCTGAGCCGGAGCCAGAGAGCGAGGACGAGTCCTCGGACTCCGAGCTTAGACGTGCTAGGCACAATAGCAAGCGTGCATTTGCTGAGGAGGAGGACAGGAGGAGGGGAGCAGGAGGGTCTGGGTCCAGAGTTGACCCAGCTTTGGGCCGATCAGCATCGGCTCGCCCGACCTCGGGCTGGGACCGAGAGACTGACCCCAGGAGGCAAGAGCCACACCGCCGTTCTACTTTTACCAGCACTCAATTTACACCGAGTGACGAGTATTTATTTAGGAAACGAGTCTTTGGGCGGATGGGGATTAAACGGGCAATGAAAGGGGTGAAGGCAACAGAATGGCCGCAAAGAGAGCCGTTCGCCACATTGTGAAATGGTTTTTACATGCAGTATCACCTTTTAAATTAAAATTGACATTATGTGTGTTTTATTTACTTAAACTTAATTTTAGCTCGATCCCAATTTTTTTTAACTTGATGTAGGCATCCCGGCACGTACGTCCACCGGCTACTTCCGGACGATGGTGGATGCCGTGGGTGAGGCCGGGACCGGGTTTGCAAGCCCGGGCGACGGACACATATACGGCGCCGGCACGGATGAGGAGGTCCAGGAGTTGAAGGAGTGGATGGATGGATTTAAGTTGGTGTGGAAGGAGAGGGATTGCACAATTATGTGCGATGGGTGGACATGTATCACCAAGAGGAGTATGATAAACTTCTTGGTGTACTGTTCTGAGGGGACAACATTCTTGAAGTCGGTAGATGCTTCTGAGAAGATAAAAAATGCCGACTTCATTTTTTCCCTGATGGATGGGGTGGTGGAGGAGATCGGGGAGGACAATGTGGTTCAGGTTGTCACTGACAACGAACCATCATATAAGGCGGCTGGGAGGAAGTTGATGGAGAAGAGGAATCACATCTTCTGGGTGCCCTGCGCAGCACATTCCATAGATCTCATATTAGAGAATATAGGCAAGGAGGGTGTATCCACACTTGTCAGGCAAGCGCAGACGATCACATCTTTTATTTATTCGCATCCCCGCCTGCTACATATCATGAGATCACACACAGGAGGGAACGATCTTGTTAGGCCCGGTCCGACTCGATTTGCTACGAATTTCATTGCGTTGGAGAGTCTACACCGGCACAGGCATGCATTGGTTAGGTTCACACGGTCCGAGGAGTATTACAACTATATGGTGGACAACCTGCATGACAAGAAAGATCAGTTGGAGATTCTTGTCAGGTCTGAGAAGCAGATCACTGACAAGAGGTTTTGGGAGAGGATTGCCTACTACTTGGCAATCATTGAGCCACTGGTAGTTGTCTTGAGGTTGGTAGACTCAGATGACAGGGACCAGATGGGCACGTTGTATGATGCCATGGACCGGGCAAAGCTAAAAATAAAAGAAAAAAATCCCAGAGGTTACAAAAAGTGGTGGAAGATCATAGATGACCGATGAGACAAGACCTTGCACCACGATGTCCATGCTGCAGGTAACTTGGTTAAAAAATTATTTTTGCTGAATAATTGTCTTATATGCACAATGTTAACTAATAAAATCTTGCAGGATATTTTTTGAACCCCCGCATCCAATATGGAGGACAGGTGGTGAACGACAACGAGGTGATGCGGGGTACACTTGCTGTTATTCAGCGTCTGGGCCGATCTCAGTAGGACATGATAGAGGCTGAGATAGAAGTTAGAGTTCATTCAATACCTTGGAGTAGCTTTACCAGGTAACTAATGTTTTTTTTTATAAAATTTTCAGATGCAGAAGTATAAGATGAGGGTCGGCGTATACTCAGATGTCGATTCTGAAATATTCGATTGACAAAGTGTCACACGGTATAGTAATAGCTTGATGAAGATTTTATTTTCTTTTCATATAAGTTATGGTAGATGATGGGCTAATTGTTTACCTTTTCTCTTCTTGTTTTTTTCTTGCGGTGAGTGGTGGGTTCGGGTGAACACCGGGAGTGGATGGAATCCACTTGTCGCCATCGGTATCAGGATACTCAGCCAGAGCACCGGTTCCTCCCATTGTGAGAGGAACTAAAGTACATTCAACCTGATACAGACGAAAAGGAGGAATAGGTTGACCTCAGACCGGCTGGAGAAGCTGGTCTTCTGTCATTACAACATGAGGCTGCGTATAAAGAACATCAAGGATCGACGAGAAGATCGGCGAGGCACGATTTGCACGATTCGCGGGTGGTTCGTACGAGCGAGAGGCATTCCTCCGCCACACCACCACCCGAGGAGGTGGACGTGGATCGAATATTCCGGGAGGAGCACGCACTTGCCTCTTGGATAGAGGAGAGGAAGCCGGGGATCGTACGGCTAAGTTTGATCCCGATGACCGTGCGTACGGGTCGAAGGAGAGTTGGATGGTGTTGAAGCCGAGGAGGATGCTCCGGCTCCACCTCCATCTACTTCTCGAGCTCGGGCGGGGGCCTTCTTCGCCGGCGGCTATGGAGCGACCACTGCGGCTTTAGCCCCGGCTTCGGCTCCGGTCCCGGCGGCCGCTACCGGCCCATTCGCGGTCCGGGAAAATGAAAACAAAAGTGACTGCACGGAAAATGGGAGGATTTGCAAAGTTGAAAAAAACTTTGGGTTCCGGACCTTCAGGTACTTCAGAGATGGCTGAAGAGGTGAAGAGAAGGAAGCTAGAGGTCAGGCGTCCTGTCAGCCCAGATGACAGCACGCAAGCTCCTTCTCACTCCTCAGGTGATGATGACGAGGAGTGCATACCAGCGACGCAGCCATCAGCAACAACTGAGTCTCCTGATTCACGGCTTCCAAAGCCGTATTACACGCTGGATTCGGATACACATGATTCTTATATACAGGAGCCACAGTATCCAACATTTGGCCAGGTTGACCAGCAGTGGATTACACCACTAGCTCCACCATCCTCTGCTTACGTCCCGGTCGTCCCGCAGTCCGATCCATACGACCTTGATGGCATGGCATCGGCATTATTTTCATATGGATATGGTCCCGGACAGTATATAAGACTGAACACGAGGGGGGGAGCGTGAAGCGCAGCAGGGAGAGGAGGAAGATCCATATTTATATCCTAGATTTTGGTAGTAGATTGATATGATGTAATTTTTTTTTCATGATGTATCATCTCTTTGATTTTTGAATCAATGGAATTGGAATATGTACTTAACTTCAAGTCTTCAATTGGAGTTCATTAGTATTTATTCGATGTGGTCCTGTGGATGAATGCATTGGTTATTTTTAAAAAAATTTCTAACTCATTTCCTATTTTTTTAGAATTTTTTCTGAATTTTTTGAATTTTTTTGACGAAAAACAAAAAAAACAAAAAAAACCGATTCCAGACCGATCCGGAATCGATTCTCTTCCCAGGATTCTGGCCGATTCCTGGAATCGTCTTCCGATTCCGATTCCGATTCCGGAATCCTTGGTGCCGCCTTTGTCCGGAGGGAAGGAAGAAATGGGTTCAATTTCGTAATGTATCCCCAATATCAAAAGCTATCCCATATCTTAGGGGATGATTTATCTCATATTTTATCCCTGGTTTTTGGGATAAATCAGATTAAATTAATTTAAGTTAAACTATTTTTTAATGGTGAAACAAATGAAAGTTTAGGGATAAACCAGGTTTATCCCTAATTATTCTTGTACCAAACTTAGCATAAAAGGCTGCCACCACCTTGAACGTGTACTGCTTTTACCAAAGTAGTTCATCTCTTACATGCTCCAAAGAAGGGTAGCTACATCATCGACTTGCCAAGGATGTTTATAAACCTCCAAAAAATGATAGATATCTGCCCTTAAGAAGTCACTTACCTGCCCATATTAAGTCATTTACCAACATCATGGATACAAAAATTAAATGATTGAAATCTCACACATACAGATAGAATGAGGACATCTATGCCCAAACAAGAGGTTAAATTCTATTAGGATACTTATACAAGTAGGTAGCAGATAATCTACATATAACAGTTTGTTTATTCCTAGTGTAGACTGATTAGACCATTCCTATTCCTGTGACAAGAACCACTCGGCATAGTGTAACAAATGAATGCAAAAAGAGTTAGATAGTGAACAAAATGCTATCTTGTGTATTAAATTACCAACTTGCTCTAAGCTCGGAAAAGCACTTGGGATCTCATGTACCTTTGTTTCTCTTCCATTGAGCAGCTTTCCAATTTAATGAGTCATAAGAGACTTGACAGTATTAGGAGGCCCATAACGCAGTTTGATATCATGTACTCAGATGAAAGTATTTGAAGTCAAGCTAGATATCATCACTTTGAGAAAATCTACTTCTCTACAGGTAAATAAAAATTTTCTTTTCAAGTTGGAAGTTTCCATCGTGGTTCTTTACATTTGATCGGACCACATTTCCCACGCACGTAGTACAATGGACACCACCACCCCACCGAGGGTGGCAAATCACAGTCTCGAACGATGCCCTGTCCGCCCTGTCGAGGGTGGCTCCCTCCCCGTGTGCAGACCACTGCGTCACTGTCCAAAAAAAAAATCGAACCACATGACATGACAAACTGAAATACAAGAGGTAATTGAAGGAACCCAGTGGAGACCTGTGTTCATTTGACAATAAGACAGTCACAAACCCACCTGACTATAATTAGATCATCCACCACAGAACAACATCCAGTAGATGATCTAATAAGAAATACCTCCCATGAGAAATATTTTTTTTCCTGCTATAAATTAAGAGAGGTTATTTCTTTCCTGCTATACATTTCAATGATTCCAAAGCTTCATGTACCTACCTAGATTCTAAAAGTAAGCTTAAGAAACACAAATGTAGCTTTAACTAAAATATGGTCCCTGCCTAGATATGACCGAAGTAAGAACCACCATACAAATGCAGCTTTAACCAGTTTTGGTCGAATCTAGCCAATTAAAGGAGAAGTACTTTCTTCTATCAGACTTGCCTTTTGCAGCGGGTGGGCATGTGCTGATCCCATTCAGAAATCGGTTGATTCCCACCTTGATCGGCTGATTGTGCCTTCCATGCCATTTAGAGAACAAGGTACTCCTAAACAAATGAAAGCAGGAACAATTCAGATAGATATAAATCCATTATTCTTATCAAACATAGATAATATATAGATTGGCAAAAAGGAATGGTGAGTGTCAAGAATGGCTTCCCTTCTCTATACGGAGCAAAAAAGTGTGGAAAAAGAAAACTATATCCCAATCATGGATGTATCAAATAACATACTTGATCACCAGCAATCCAGCATAATGTTCTTGAATGGAGGCTGCGATGACCGCATTACCAGTAAAAATTCAAACTATGCCAAAAAAGCAAAAGATATTCTAAATATTTAAAGATAGCATTATCATTAGGTCTCAGCTAGATCGTCACCGAAGCCATGCAGCCACATTCCAAATGACCAACGATAATTCAACAAGAAGGAATGCGATCAACATCTGTCTGAGGTTTGCTTATCTGACTAATTTTTTCGTAAATTACAAATAGATGAAGCTACATTTTTATGAATGCAATCTAAAAAAAGTATTAATCAAATACATGCTACAATTATGTTACAAATTGCTACTAACATTAAAACAGTCCTATTTCTTTGCCCAAGAAAATGTAGCAGCCTTAACAAGGACCGAGAATGATGGCAAAGCCATATGAATATGGCACATGTAAAGTAGAAAGCCCATCCTTTAAGACCTGAAAGGGTTGAGATAAGTTAATAGTGTGCACTAAATGCACACACCAAATAATATCTATCCACACGTCCATGTAGTAAGCAAACCAACAAACACAAAAAGTTAGGCAAGTAAAACATAGATTCACATTGTGCTAAAAGAAAAAAAACAAACACATGGGATTTGTAATATTCTGAATTTTCAAAAAAAACCCCAAAAATCTTCACCGCCTCGCCACCGCCTCAACCCCCCCCCCCCCCCCTATTTTATTTTCTTCCCCCCTTTTTGCCGCACCGCCTTTCACCCCTCTCGTTCTCTCTCTGTCCTCCCGCGGCCACCCCGTGCCGCCCTCCTCGCAGCAAGCACACCTTCCTATCCCCCCCTCCGATCGCGCTCGCCGCTCGCGCACCCCTCCCAGGTCCTCCTCTCTCGCCCACCTCCTTCGCGGCTGTGCACCCTGTCGCCCGTGTCGCCGCCTCGTCTCTCTCTCCCCCAGGCTCTCGCTCTCTCCTTCCGTGCGCGCCGTGCGCCCGCGGCCACCGCGACCCCCCTCGCTCTCTCGCCATCTCTCTCTCTCTCTCTGGCTTTCTCTCCCGCGCGCGGCGGGATGCGCGTGCACACCGCCGAGACGCCGAGCGCACTCGGCTGCGCCAAGCCCCGCCCCTCCTTCTCTCCTTCCCGTGGTCGTCGGCATCTCCACTCCTCCTCCTCTTCTTCCTCTCCTTCTTCCTCTCCCTCTTCCTTCCCTCTCCCGCCGCCCTCCCATGCCTGCTCACCCACACCCCTGCAGCCCCATGCGCAACCCAGCCTCCCCAGCTCTCTCTCTCTCTCTCTCGCTATCTCTCTATCTATCTATCTCTCCCGTGCGCCCCCGCCATCGTCGCCCCCACTGTCGTGTCGCCCCACCAGCGTCGCCTCCTTGGCTCCTTCCGCCGTGCGCCAGCAATGCCAGCAACTTAGCGCAGCTGGACCCGGCGTCGTGCCCCGCACGCCATCGTCGTCCGATCTCCTTTTAACCGCCGATTTTAGATTTCTCCGATGCCGCTCAAATAGACATTTCAAACGTCTATATTATCATTAAATTTAATATTTAAATTTATCAATCATTTTTAGACGTTAATTTAAATATATTTGTAAATATTGAATGCAGTGATTATTTATAATTAGACATCTTATCAATTTTAGTAGATACATGCTCCATAGTTATGGATTTTATTAAATTAATTAATTTTATCATACCTTAATTAGTGGTTAGTATGTGCCGTAGAATTTAGACTACATAATTTGTGAATTTGATATGTCATTATATATTAACCCGATTAGGTCTTTGTTAATATTTATAGTTGCATATCAATTGTATTAGATAGAGTTTTAGATTAATAAATAAATCTCATTATCTAGCATTTTTCATCAATTTTCATATAGTTGACAAGTTAATTGGGTGTTTATATTTTATGTCAGCATATTTCATGCATATATGTCAGAAATAGCATTTGCATAAATAGTATGTGGATAAGTTAGCACATATATATTTCTTTTTGTAGATGGTTAAATACATTAGATGTGCATATATTCATACTAGTGGTTATAATTTGCATAGCAATTAGCATGGCATGAATTGGAATGAATACATGTGTGCATTAATTAAAATGGCAGATTGAGCTACACCAGATGAGTAGTCGAGCCCGTGGGTAACGGGGATTAGAACAATCCGGTGCATCCTTCGATCTTGGATACCGCAATTTATCTCCAGTACCACCACTGCCTAGGTGCACTAAGGGACTTCGTTTTACTATATGTTACTGCTATATATGATAGATCTAGTAATAACTAGTTGAGGTGGCAAGACGACGCATTCCTTGCCAATAAGAACAGATGAGATAATATATTAAAGGATAGGTGCATTTATTGCATGATTTTGTGTATATGATTATTACATGTGCATTAGTTCGTCTTAAGCAAATCGTGCTGCATAATATGTATGGTGTCTCATTTGTAGTGTTCTATCATATAGGTAGTATAGCAAGTGTTTATGCATATATCATTTTTTCTTCTGGATTGGGTCATTTTATTCTATAATACCTACAAGTGTTGGTCAGTGTGAAATTTTTAGAGTTGTTCGATGTTTGTAAAAATATGTGATTAAGTTAGTTATTTATTATATGGATTAGTTCTATATTTATATATAATAGGTGTAAGTTTAAGTATTTATTTAATTATCATTTAGATTCATTTATTATCCGATTCGACAGATGAAGGGATGTCTACTTAGTCAGTGTGACCCATTCCAAATCTTTTAACAATTTTTCAGGTAATCGAGTTTAGCGCAGCAAAAACGTGGTGATCTGATTCTCGAGAATTTATTTGGAAGATCATTATGTATTCTTTTTGAATGGTATATGAATTGTTGTATCACGATATGATTTTTAGTTGATAGAATTATTTGAATTATATATTGGATCCTGAGTTACTCTTCATTTTTTCAAATCGATATATTTGAGAGGTTAATTTTTCCGATCGCGTCATCGGATTAATTCGTTGTGTATGTGAAAATTCGGAACGTGATAGGATTCTAATGGGCTAACCTGATATTATCAACAGTTAATGTAGATCATTCAAACAAATACCAACAATTTTAGTAGAAAAATATTAACTTGGTGATAAACTCCAATTCTATGTGTAATATTCTAAAAAAGAATAGAGAAAAAAATATTTTGATTTTAGAATTATCAGTTAGATTGGATAAGGATGATAGGAAGTCATTTTTTGTTTTGTTTATCCCATTCTTATTCTCTCTCTCTCCCTTCCACGTATAGTAGAAGTTGTGATAGGTTACACTCCTAGTACGTACTAGTTAAAAAACGTGCTTCGCACGTGTACCATTGAATTGAAAATATTTTTAAATACTTATGTTTATAATATAAAACATCATCAAATTTAGAATTTATCTAATATGCAACTGTACATATTAGTAATATGCTTGCACTGATCATACATAATAAAGTAGGTATTCTATGTTTATGATTTTAGAATAACCAAGGAGTATCAACTTGGGATGGTGGCTAGATCTATAAGAGAAACATGGAACAGAGGATTAACTAATTAAGCTGAATATAAACTCCATTTCAATATATTTTACCTAACATAAGAACATGTATAGTAAAAGATGTCGTTTGCGTTTATATGAAATATATATGCTTTATTTAAAAATAAATTCAACATCTATTGTCAGTAAATTAATATATTTTAATAAATAGTCAAATATACTAAAGATAAGAACTTAAATCCAAAAATAGGAACTTTGGAGATACAATCATATCAAAATGGGTAGCTACATATTTGTCACTCACACTAAGTAACAAAAAAAAACACCAAAACAAGAATCAAAGTGTTTAAATAACATGAACACAAGATGCTATTTGTTATGTTGATAGTGTTTACCTAGACATCCTTTTTCCCATGCTCGCTGTCAAGTCCCCTTGTGTCGGAAGTTCTCGCCAACTAAGCCGTGTCATCACCATCATGTATTGAGCTAGGCACGAGACCATCACCAATGGACAGTGAGATGTCATATTGTTTGGGCAATTTAAATCCGAACGAGATCAAAATCCATGGCCTGCAAACTTGATACCCAAAATCCAAAAGTTCAAGAGTATCATTAGTCCCTAGATCTAAAATTTAAACAAAAAATAAGACCCAATCATATGAGGTTATATGGCCCACAAAATTGAATTTTACAACAAGTTAATATTATGTTATTATAAAGATCTTCACATTATTAAGATAAACTCCTATGCTAGAAACAACAAGTACCTCAAATCTGCAACTTTTAGCCTCATATGACAATAACTAAAAAAAAAAAAATGATCAAAATAAATAATAATAAGTAAATACGTAATTTTTAGCCTCAACAAATCTGAGTGACCAAACCCAAACATAAGAAAAGACTGAAAATTTTATTTGATAGTCTAGAATTTGACCAAACCAAAGTGTCAAATTTGGAAATCCAACATGATAGTCAAATCAGAACATCTTTGATCACATCCAGCATGGGCTTTTGTAGACATTCTGGAAGACATGGTTATGCATCAATAAGGTCTACATTACCATGAGGCTAGGATCACCAGTATGTTGAATGAAAAACAAAAGAAAAAATTGCTCTTAGTTGATAATGAGTTGAGTAATGTACATATCAGCAAAGATTTCCAACACAACTTAGATTTCCAACACAACTTTATTCTGGAAGACATGGTAAAGCTTATGCGGTATTGGAAAATCAAGAGACCTGTCAAGCACAACAAAGTGTCCTGGGATATGTGCTTTATCAGCACTGTTGTGCCGTTTTCAGTGAGAAGAAAAGCCCACTTGGCTCGATTGTTTAACTGCAACATGACTTGTGGATAGCGCTCCAACTAAATATGAATATATAGATAATATTTATTAAAATTTGATGATTAATTTTTATATGTTAAAAATTCATAAGCACATTGCTGTGTGTGCGCTCTACGCAACATGAAAATATATTTAAAACTTAAATGAACTGAAAATAATTTTAATTAAATCAAGGACTTTTGAAAATTTTTGGGGAAAAATTTCAAGAGAACAAAACGACAAATGTATGATTCCTTTTCCTTGGAAAGGTATGCAACACAATTTTGGTGTTTTTATTTCCTCCAAAAAATCAGATTTGAAATCTGTCCAAGGTGATGCAGAAACCAAAAATTCAGATCTGAAATCTGTCCAAAATAGTGCAAAAAGCAGAAAAATGCCTGACCAGCAAAAAATGGAAGAAATTTAATAGCGATGAAGTATAATAGGTAAATAATTACAACTAAAGCAAAAAGAAAATTATACTCTACCAAGGAGGTAGAATCTTAGAACAAGGCACAACATGAAACATTTTTCAAGAGAAGAAAAAACACCTTAAGGTCATCCAATCAATAGTGCCCAAGGTGAGTAAAATTCAAAAACTATGATGCTTTGAGTTCCAACATCAGAATATAAGGATCCATGCGTAATAACTAATAAAAACTATAATTTAGCAGCTAGGTTAATCTCATAAGTTGAATTAGATGACCAGAAGCGGAACCTTTTGTATCCGGTTGCAAGAAGATGATAGCGTTAGGAAAGTGTTGAAGCTTGTGATCATGTACATCTTGAGGTATATGACGCCTTGTGCCTTAGTTCCCAAAGTGAGCTTCTTGTCCGAAACAAAATAAAATGGGTTTTACTGCCGATCAAATGATCATCTCACGTTAGAAAAACCAACCCATTTAAGCAAAATCAATAAATATAAATATAACTTCATCGAGTACCCAAAAATTTACACTTTACTAAAAGAGGTAGGTTCTTCCAAAATCTTAAAAAGATCAGCCATAGTAAAAACCCAAATATGTCAATTGGTATTATTCTTTGAAGATTTAGAAAAAGTTTCAATTTTTTGTTATGATTTTATCAAGAACTCTTTAGATTTCATTTTTTTAAATAATTTTTTTAGATTTCTAAATTTGATACGTTAAAATCTTTTCAATGTTAACAATCATCGTCAATGAGATTGAAAATAAAAAATTCCAAAGTTTTAAAGCTATGAAACCAAAATCTTAAATAAAAAATTAAAACTATGCAAGCATTCTAATTCTCAAGCACATGGTTTAGTTTGCATGAAGAATTTATGTTTCATTATAACATGAATGTCAACTAACATATACTTAAAATACTCAAAATAAAGAAAGTCCATGAACTGAGCGAAGACCTCACCCAACCCCTCTCCCCGCACGAAATGCCCTGTGATCATCCAATGTAGCCTTTGATTACATCAGAGAAGGTGGTTATATATATTTGAATTCAACAGTACACCCAAACAAGTTAACTAAGTTATGCAATACTGGAGAGGTAGTAATTATCAATTATAACCTTATACAAACATATCTCTAGCTCCTAACATACATAGATAACTTAAATGTAAAAAAAGTAGCAAAATAAAGCATTTTGCACAAGCATCAAAAGTAGCAACATAAAGCATTTTTCAAAAAAAAGAAAAGAAATTGAAGCAATGAACCAAGATGGATTATGCTTATTGTTTTCATATAAATTCTTAGTAAACCCTTTCCACATCAACCAATATAAAATAAAATTATTAAGTGAAGCAGAAGTTAGTGGTAATAATACGATATATATATATCTGTTCAACTATTATATCATAGAGGTGGACAAAGTCCAGTCAAGAAATCAAAGGTTTCATTTTTAATCAATCACAGCATACTTAATATCAATGGGAACATGCAACATATAAACAAGTATGCAAGTGCAAGCCATAAAAGGCACATTCTAATCTAAAGTATGCACTTGGCAAGTGTTCTTCACCCTTTCTTCTTAGAAAAGAAATTAACATGTCCACTAAACATATCCACCAAGTCTCTCCTAAGGCTATCACAAAAGAAGAAACAAATCTTTCTATGCAAATACAGGTAGCCAAATGCAATATATCCACAGACCTCATTGATGACACCTAAGGTGGAAACATCCTGTACTTATTTCAAAGCCAAAAGTTTGATTATTTGTAGTTAAAAAAATATCTACTACTTTTTTCTATTAAAGCATAACAGAATATTCACAAAAACTGAATATTATGGATGGATACAATAAACTCACATGGGACTATACGTAACATAATTGACAAGACAGACAAATCTAAAAGGCAAACATCAAATGACATATCAAAAGTGAAGCATATTTGACAACAGATGGTATGATCCCCCATCCTGATGTTATACAACAAGTTAATACATGCTATTTAGTTCCTTTTTTCTACTTGTTGTGTTGAGCACACCGATGATTATGGTTACATACTTCCTCACGTTTCCCCGGAGGATATTTCACACACTGTAGAGTTCAATATGCTGGAAATGCTTCCAATGACAAGGAATGAATTCAGGGTTGATGGTACGATCAATGCTTTGTCTTGAACCCAAAGAAAATCTTCCTGAAAAGAGTTAGTCCCTTGTCTAATATATCCAAATTAACTATTATCACTCCCAAAGTAACATATTATTAATATATGCGTTGAAAGTAACACCAACAGAGCTGTTTAGTATTTATCAAACAGACTAATAAATTCAAAAAATTATTAATAGCTAAACACCAAGCAATGGTTTGTATATCAATATGAAACACACTGAAATTAAAGTTTTTGAAAATAAATAAAACCAAATACCACTAATCAAACTGCCTGGCAAAGAGGAACAAACATACCAATGAACAAGGCCACGTGCAGAGGCAATCTCCAGCATTCTTTCGATGAGGTGACTATCTTGTCGGGCTGCTAGTGATGTTCGCGATGGCGTCAACGAGGTTTTGGTGTCGTGTTGTCCTCCACCCAGACAACGAAGGTGACAACGATGAGGGTGCCACGGGAGAGGCAGAAAACGAAGTGATTGAAAAAGGTGGACTGAGCCTTGCGATCCCGAGGGGTTCCATCATCGAACTGCTCAGAGTCGTGGGCTGGCAGGGAGCCCTTGATTCCCTTGACGTTGAGAGCCACCATTCTCACACATATGGCATTTGAAATTTACCTTTGAAGCCCCTTTTCCCCTTTGCATCAAGAGGCCTATTCTTTGCCATTTTATTGATGATTTCTTGATCGATATGTCTGTCCCGGAAACCCGCAGCACTTGGATTGAGCTCCGTGCTAGATAAGTAGTTAATTCAAGTTCAATTGTCCTGGTTCCAGCCTGAATTTAAAAATACTCAAATGTAGTCATAACAAATGGCATATGTCATGGTATGCTAAAGTCAAACAGAAACTATAAATTGCCCGCTTCTCTGTATGCATGGATGGAACAAATTTTTGGGGTCTTGCACAGAATAAATTTATCAAAGGATCAAACTGGTAATTTCATTGGGGAGGAAGGAGCAAAGTAACCAATATAAAGATGGCTCCCTTTTATTAAATCTCAAAAGAACCTTTTTACAAAATGTGCACAACGGACAGTAGCTTGCTTACCAAAATTAGAAGGGGCAATAGCTTGCTTGCCTAAATTAGAAGGGGCAAAGTGCTTATAAAAAAATCCCTTACAACCAAGAAGTATCGACGTATTTCAAATGAATTTTGGAATAAAGCAGAATTTAACCAGCACTGAAAGAAAGACACTACTCACGTTGATTTTCCACATTTTGTTCTCCATTTTCACCTAAGAAGGGCCAGAGTACAAACTACATCACCATCTACTCTAAAAGATAGCATCACAGACAACCACGAGAGACTTAGAGACAGAGAACCGACCTTTTCGGCTCCAAGGTGCCAAACATCTCGCTTGAGCAAGGCCATGATGAGGGTCTTCTTGCTCGAACCCGGCGGACCATAGAAGAGGAGATGGGGGCAGTCCTGCTCCGCTACCTGCCGATAAAATTAGAGAAAAGGAATCGGTGGAACCACTATCAAAGAATGAAGAGGAAGAGAGCCTTGCGATCCCAAGGGGTTCCATCGTCGAGCGCTTTCGCAGTCGTGGGCTCGCAAAGGAGCCCTTGATTCCTCGACACCGAAATCCAACGAGGTAGAGCCGTAGAGGATGCCGAAGATTATCGCCGCCTTCTCCAACTAAAGAGGCGGCTAGGGCGAATCGGATGAGGCAGTTGAGAGGGTTACATACCGATGAGAGAGAGATTGCGAAATAGTGGAAGGAACAAAGCAGGAGACAGGCAACAGAAAGGTTGTAAGCGGTGAGAAGGGGCAGACAAGGCGGCGGAGGACGGGGATGCGAGGGCGGAGGCGACTAATGAGCCGAGAAGTCCGTCGAGAGAGTGGGCGGCCGAGGGCGGAGACATGGCAGGGAAAGTATCCAGGGGCAAATCCACTGGGGGGCTCACCAGGGAATCGATCTACGTGGAGGATGCGGACTTGCGGAGGAGAGGATGAAAGTCGGTAATCGCGGCGAAGAGGAAGGATCGATCTGGGCGGAGGATGCGGAGGAGAGGAGTCAGGAAACACCGACGGTGCGGAGGGGAAGATGGGAGGAGGCGCAGTCGGGTGAGGGGGTGAGAGAGGACGACGGAGGATGCGGAGGAGATGACGGAGGGCGCAAGGGTTTCTCGACCAAGGGTGCGAATGGGAGGACTCGCGAAGATCCAGCGGTCCATCGCCATCGGACGGTCGAATATGGGTTCATTACCATCGAACGGTCCAAGATAGAAGGACGAAAAAATTGGATTCCCACTTCTATATACTAGGTTAGACTAGAATAGGTTGTTAATTAATGCTATTTTTTATTTATACAAGATATATTTATTCTTATCTCTTTCTGTATCTTACTTCTTTCCACGTGAGATAAAATTCTATTGAATTAAGTTCGTTATCTTAGTAGAAATTGGTGTACCCATGATGCCCATCCGTACAATGCTTACGTAAAGTTGAATTGAGTTCCTATTAATTAATTCTATTGAATTCTTCTTTCTCTCTCTTTCTACGTAAAGTTGAAATCCTAGCTTGACTAGAGTTTCTCTCCCTCCTTATTCTTATCCATCTTCTACGTAAACTTTATATCTTTTCAAAGAAGCATATATTAATATTTGTAAAAATTAAGGAGTTCAAAATTAGTAAGACGGAGATGAAATATATACACTTTAGATTTAACAAAATCACAAGAGTTAAAAAGGTCAAAGTGACATTGGATGGAAAGATCCTCACACTGGGTATCCAATTTAAATATTTGTGATTTAATCTTACATATGGATGACAAATGTGAGATGACTTAAATGGAGGTGGTGATGAGAATTCTGTGTCATCCTAAAATTTTCTTAAAATTGAAAAGAAAATTTTATCGCATGGCTATAAGACCTACCATGCTCTACGATATTTAGTGTCAGGCAAGTAAAAAAAATATACTGTCAAATTAAGTGTAACTAAAATGCAGATACTACGGTAGACATGTGGCCACACACGAGTAGATAAAATCCACAATAATTGCATTAGGGATAAGATGAGAGTTGTTGTTGTGGCTAGTCTTGTAAGAGGCTTATGGGGTGTTTGGTTGCATGATAATTTTTTGTACACTTTCATGATAAAAAAATGTATTAAAATAAAAAGTGAACCAACTCATGACATAAAATTATCATGTTTGGAGGGATATGATTACAAAAAAGAGTAACTACCACACATGACCAAACAAAGTGGGGGGACCACAAGAAAAAAGAAAGAGGTGAGACCCTCTTTTTTTGTTTAAGAAGAAAATCACTTTCAAAATATAAAATTATCATGATTGTCAAACAACTTTTTTAACAACTTTTCTTACAATTTTTAAAAATTAAAACAAAAACCTTCATTATCATGCAACCAAACACCCCATTATGTGCCCACTTTAAAAGGCAAGTGAGGACTAGGTTAAATGAAAAAAGGAAATAAAAACACAGCAACTCACATAAATGTGGGCAAGTAAGAAGAAATGTACTATCAAATTAAGTGAAGTTAAAATGCAGATGCTACGATAGATATGTGGCCACACATGACTTGATAAAATTCACAACGATTGCATTAGGGATAAAGTGAAAATATTGTTGTGGCTAGCCTTGTAAGAGGCTTACATGCCCACTTTAAAAGGCAAGTGAGGACTAGGTTAAATGAAAAAAAAAGAAACAAAAACACATAGTAACTCACATAAATGTGGGCAATGTGGTGGACTGTTCGGGCGTCTATACAGTGGCGGCAAGAGCCTCCATGGTAGGGAAAGAAATGAGAGTAGAAGAGAGAGAGAAATAAAGAAAAATAGAGAGAAATACGAAGGGAGAAGGGCGGCAATGTCTCTGGGCTTCCTTGGTATCTCTTCTATCGATTTTCTCTCAAAAACCCAGGTGTGTGATTTCAATTGTTCCGACAAAGATTAGGACTCTTATATTGTTGAGTGGTTAGACTTGTCATGTGGTTTCTTTTTCTCAATTTTGGGGTTTTCCATGTAAATCCAGTATGTCATCTCTTGCACTAATTTTAGTTTGATCATACATTTTC
Source organism: Cryptocoryne crispatula var. balansae (assembly GCA_036172225.1). Lineage (NCBI taxonomy): Eukaryota > Viridiplantae > Streptophyta > Magnoliopsida > Alismatales > Araceae > Cryptocoryne > Cryptocoryne crispatula. The sequence continues at coordinate 10,679,906 of CM069935.1, forward strand.
TTTGCTTATGTGAGTGCCATATTGGTCGACAGATTAGTTCACTCAGGTGGAAAAGGTCGTTTTGCACAAGTTTTCTCCAATAGGTGGTATCAAAGCCAGGTTCGTTGGATTCGATAGATTTTGGCAGATTTGTCAGATTCGACAGATTCAATCAAGTAAAGCAAAATGGATGCAATAGTCAGCAAGATGATTTAACTCAATGAAAATAATTGAGTGATTTGGAAAGTAAAAATGGAAGACATCCTTTATTGTAAGGATTTGTATTTACCAATAAGGGATCTAAGTCGAAGCCAAAAGACACGATACATGCCACATAAAAAGATGTTAGATTAAAAAGCGATTGGCACGATTTAGCGGTGGTTAGATGAATGATGATAGTGTATTTCAACATGTGTCAAATAAAACAACAACAAAATCATTGTGGTAGAAATTACATTATTTCTATGTGAGGATGCATGGAATAAGGCCTTCATAGTCAGATAGCTAGTGAACCTCAAAGTTAAGAAAGGGAGTTCAATTGCAGCATATCTAAATGAAGTACATAGCATTATAAATTAGTTTTCAGGGATGAGGATGGTGCTAGAAGATGAGTTGAAAGCGTTATTATTACTAAGTTTCTTACTAGATAGTTGGGAGACACTTGTAGTCTTTCTGAGTAATTTTGCTCCAATTCATATGCTTACAATGAAGCTTGTGACTAGTAGTCTCTTGAATGAAGTGACTATAAGAAAGTCATTGGGTGCATTAGGATCACAAATTTTGGTGACAAAGGATTGTGGTGGATAAAGAAATAAAGATAAAAATCATCGGAGGTCAAATTCTATATCTAAAATTAGTGGCAAGTGTTATCATTGTAGCGTTCTTGGTCATAAAATGACAATTGCAAAAAATTCAAAGGAGAGAGAGAAAAGGAAAAAGGCATGTGATAGTGAGAAAGGCAATAAAATTGTAGCAACCGTGTTAGACGATAAAATTGTTATCCTTTTGTCAAATAGTGAAAAATTATTTAACAATAGAGAATGGTGACATTGTGTGGATGCTAGACTCTAGAGAATGTTATCATGTTACACCTTATAAGGATCTATTCTTGTCTTACAGAAGATATGATTATGGTGTTGTCCATATGGGCAACCATGATATGTCAAGGATTGTGAGAATAGGAGATGTTAGCATGGAAACTTGTACGTGATGTTAACTTATTCTTATAGATGTCAAACATGTTCCATATCTCATGATGAACGTTATTTTGGTAGAAAAATTAAGTGAGAATGACTATTGCATGACATTTGGTCAAAATGGCTGGAAATTGACAAAAGGACTGAGGAGGCAGTATGGTAGTTTGGCATAAGGACTTGGGTCAATAAGGGTGAGGTGAATGTTGTGGCTGATAGTACATTGTCAAATTTTTGGTGAAAAAAGTTTGAACATGAGTCATAAAAGAATGGATTTACTTGTAAGAAAGGTGTGTATTTGAGCCCATGTGACCATTGTTTGGTAGGCAAACAATGTATAGTTTTTTTTAGAAAAGTTACCCAAAGAGAGTAAAAAAGTTTTTAGAATTAGTTTATTCGGATGTATGTGGTATGATAAAATGTTCAGTAAATTAAAAGGTGTTGTTTTATATTTTGTTACTTTTATAGATTATGCATCTAGAAAGGTGTGATATTTTCTAATGAAGAATAAAAGTGAAGTTAGCAACATTTTCAAGGCATTTCATGAAGGAATTGAGCGTGAAACAGGAAAACAAATTGAAGACTTTATTGACAGACAATAGTAATGAGTACAGAGCTTGTTCACTCAAGAAATATTGTATTTAGCATGTGATTCGGCATAGGAAAATTGTTCTATATATTTCGTAGTAAAATGGAGTTGCAGAGAACATGAATAGAACAATAATAGAAAGGATCAAGAGAATGCTCTCTAGTTCTAAGCTGTCAAAGTCTCTTAGGGGAGAGGCTATGCATACTACAATGTACTTGATTAATAGGCCTTTTTCTATGACTTTAAAGAAAGATATTTCACAGAGGGTATGGTCAGTCAAGGATGTGTCATATGAGTATCTACGGGTCTTTAGTTGCAGGGCATTTATGCATGTACCAAGGGAGCAAAGATCCAAACTAGATGATAAATAGTGCCACATATATTTATTGGCAATGCAGATGAGAAGTTTGGTTATAGATTATAAGATCCAAAGACAGATGTAGTGCACAAAAGTCATGATGTTATCTTTAGGTAGGATTAGACAATTGAGGACTTTGAGAAGTCTTTAGAACCAAATAGTGCAGCAGGTGACGTGTTTTTACTTATGATAGTGCAGTCTCATATACATTATAATCTTTGTATATATATTCTTTAAATTCTCTTTTAAATGTTTTTTTCATTTGAATCATATTTTCTAGTTTGGTTATAATTTTTCCTATTATTACTTGTTTTTGTTTATTATAAATGTAATTGTATAAGGATTTATAGTTATAGGATTTTATTGATCTAAAATATCATTTCTAATAACTAAAGCTAATGCATCTGGAAAATTATAAAGAGTTTTAAAGTCTATGTTATGTATTTATTTATTTACATATTCAATTTATAATTAACTTATTTTTTTAATATTTTTAAATGTGACTATGTTTCTATCGAATGATATATATTGTTCTATTTGCTTAGATTTTTCAGTATTATTTTCAATTAATTTTTTGTTAATGTGTGACATTGATGTTCTTATGTCTATTACCGCATTTAGTCATATTGATCTTATTGCATTAATCTTTACTTGGATTTTGATCATGGTTAGATGTGAATATGTTTTCTTATCTATTGTCATTATTCCATTTTGGTCTTTTTTAAATATTTATATGTGCTACAAGAATATCTTGGTTGCTCTATTTCTTCTTCATTTATGTCCTTCATTGTTATTCTACTAGAAAAAAATTCTAAATTGTTTAATTTAATCAATTTATTTTATATAATTAGTTCTTTACTAATTTGAGATTTATTCTTTTATTTAATATTTTCAAAGACTATATACCAATCTTTAGGTAAACTTATTCTATCTATTTTTGGTTCAATGATTTCTAAGTATGATTGTTGATCTTCTAACATTATTATATTATGATGTACTGGTCGAGTAGGCAGATCATTATGTTCTAATAAACTAGACAAAAGTTTGGTAATTATTGTTAATGATTTACTTCGTTCTAACATTTCAACAATTCTATGTTTATGATATATGTATAATCCCTCATCTATATTTCTTTCACTCAAACTTATTATATATTGTGAGAATATTCTTAATTTTAAGTATTACTAGATTAAATTACTTTGTATCATTCCAGATTTGTAAATCTTTTGTCTGTTATTATAATAGTTGTAGGAGAATCTATTCTTTTTCTAAAATTTACTTTTATAATTATGTCTATGCATCCTAAATAAAAATATTTTTTTATTTTCTTCTTTGATTGGATTTTAATATTTGATTTATTTTTTTATTATTTATAATTTGTATGTTAATAATAATTCTATTTGTTTTTGTAGAGTCTACCGTTTATTCAAGTCTTTTTACTAATATCTTGTCCTTTCTCCATAGGATCCATTTTAGCTTATAAACTTTATTTTTTATATTTTTCATGGTGCATTATTTATTTTATTATAAACATCTTTATTAAAAATGATTGATTGCTTGTTAGAATTTTTATTATTTTATTTTATCATATACATTTCAGAGGTAGAACTTTCTTCTTTAACTATTTCATTTGATGTCATCATGAAAGTATATTTTATATTTTTTTGAAAAATATCAAATTCATTTATTAATTCATAAATATCAATATTGCTATTATCATTCTCTTCTTCTTTAGTTATTCTTATTCTTCATATAATATATCATCTTCTTCTTTAGTAATTAATTCATATTTTTAAATTTCTAAATTAAACAAATTGTCTCCTATTCCTATATAATAAGTTTCTTCAATTATAATAATATTGATTGTATTTATTTATTTTTGTGCATATATTAGCATAATGACCATATTCTCCACATTTGAAACACTTCTATTTTTATTAAAATTTTTGTTTAAATATTTTCTTTCGGGATGAAAAGTTTTTAGTTTGTATTTAATATGAAAGTTTTCCTTTTGATAAGGATATTTCTTAGATTTATATTTATCATAATTTTTATATTTTTTATATTAAGGTTTCTTATTAATTAAGTATTTTAAAATTTAAAAAAATCTATAAATATAAAAAATAAATATTTAAATAAATTATTTTAATATGTTACTTTAAACTAATATATAAATAGTGTTTATCATATTTATAAATAATATTTATAAAATATATAATATGTATGATATATATTTATAATGTTAGAGTGAAGTCGTTGGATGCTCCAACGACCTCACACTAATGTAAAAAAATTAAAATAAAATTGAAAGTCGCTATAACATCTAGGTACTATCAATTTAGGAAGGAAGGGGAGACAAAAAAAGGTAAAAGTTACTACTTAATACCCTGTTTGGTTAGAGTTTCATTTTTGGTACTATATCAATATTGATATTAATATTTTAAAATGTTGAAGTATCAATATCAAAAGTGATACAAGTTGACACTTGTATTACATAATATGCCTTGTTTGCACTACAAATTTTAAAATTGATACAATTAACCAAACACCTCTTAATGATTCCTATCAATATCAATTTTAAAATTGATAGTGACAGAGGTACCTAATAGTGTTACCAAATAGGGCGTAAGATAGCAGACTTTAAAATAATTATTCTCTGTGGTGACTTTGGCCAATATGCATTAGTTTAGAAAACAAATTAGTGTATTAGCTGTGCAAATAAAATTTATAGCCATACTAGTTAGTTTAAAATTTTTTCCCTTGAAACTTTTGTCAGGATCCTTGCATTTGTCAGTCTCATGGGTGAGACATTTCTTTAGCTTGGCCAAGCCAAAAGATCAGTCTAATAGCGCATCTGTGCCGCAGAGACTTAGGACAATAACATAGATGCATAGGAACATGTAAATCTCTATTGGATATATATATATATAGAGAGAGAGAGAAAGAACATGATCCATGAAAAGAGCCTATTTACTCAAAGCACACGACTGCTATATGAGAGCGAGGAACCTTAGGAGGTTTCCTTTGATACCTTCCTCAGCCCTCTCACAAAAATGCATTAAATGCATGTTTAATGGTCTATCAAATCACATTATATAGCTATACATTTAATACATTTTTGTGAGAGAGATTGAGGGAGGAGTCTCGGGAGCCCTCTTGAGGCTCCCCACTCTCCTACTATATCCGTCCTCAGCAAGTCCTGAGAGCAAAGGTGGGGCAACGATGACCAAATGTTATGATAATGTGGCATTGACTTCATCATAAATTAGAAAGCTATTCAAAAGATTTCCCTACTTTCTCGTGTTGTTGAGGGAATGGTGTGGTCATGTATTACACGTATCTCCAAAATACTGAGCAAAGGGAGTAGTTTTTTTATTGAAAAGAACATGATGCACACCATGCTCACTCCGATGATATTTGTGAATAGAGAGAAAAGGGATGACTAAGAACATCGTCTTTGCATTATTCATGACCAAACTTATGGTGTGTTTGGTTGCATGATAATGGGCACTTTTAATTTTTAAAAATTGTAGCAAAAGTGTATTTTAAAAGTGTTTGGCATATCTTACATTTTTTATGTTAAAAATTTTCTACCCTCGTCCACGTGATAGAGAAAAAAAAGAGACATTGACCATTTTTTTTTAAAAGTGCACAACCCCAGCACATAGTGGACATGCCCAACCCACGTGCTACACAAGTAAATTTTCATTTATGCACCAAACACCTTACTATCATTTCTAAAAATGATAATATTTTTTCCAAACATTATATTTTTATAGTTTCTGATTTTAAAATTTGTCATATTTTTATGTGTGATATCATTTTTTATCATGAAATCGTATAAAAAGTAAAATGCAACCAAACACATCCATAATCTATTGAAACGGCAAAAGATAGAGACAATATCTTGAAGGTTTACACGTCCCCTCAAGGTGAGCATTTGGTTTGGTGTGAAGTTTGGTACAAAGAGCATTGAAGCCAACTTAACAACTGATCATAAGTGCAACATGCTTTAGCTTTAGAATTTAGACACATTTTTAAACTATCATTTGGATCATTGATCAACATTGATGGAAATGACCAAAATCCATCCAACAATCCCATCATACGGTATGTATTGAGCAGTGGAAGGAATGGAGCCTTCCATATGGCATAACTATCTTTCATAAGTTTGATGGGAAGAAAACAAGAGACATCTAGAAGAGAGGTAACATTTGGGGAGATACTTGAGAGATGTTGGAGTTGCCGATGGGTAGGGTGATGTGGCAATAATAGGATTTGAAGTGAAAGGTTTAGGATCATTGGCAGTGGCAATATCATGTATGTTAGTGGAGAGGCTACGAGAGGAAGAATCCTCCGATGCCAAGTTAATATCATTACTGTCCGGGGTTTCACACAGAAGAACACCAGAAATGGGGATACATACCCAAAGACTAGAGTGCAAATTACAAATTTTGGAACAAAACAAATTGCTTGAACCACGATGGTGGCGAAGCTGGGTGGTTGGGACTCGAAGATGTTGCAAGAAAGCGTAGATGACTTCTGCTATATAGCAATTAAGCAAGGCTTTGATACCATGAGAACAAAGAGAAAAGGGTTGAAGAAGAATGTCTTCTATGTGTTATTCAAGAATAGAGGAATGCTTATATTTATGGTGAGTTTACAAGTGGTTGTGATAATAACAACCTTGGAGATAGGAGAGAAGTGCAACCAACATCCACATAGAGATACATGGGAACTATATTCTCGTGATCTGTTGAGATGGTGAAAGATACGGATAATATCTGGAGAGTTTAGCTATGTAAAGGTGTTCTTATTGGTAGAGATTTCTGCAAATGAATACACGTACACATAACCAAGTGATAGATAGCTAGATAGATTGAGAGAGAGAGAGAGAGTGCTAGCTAGCCAAATGTGAGGAGTGATAGTCATAACACAGGCTTCAGCAAGAAGGAGACAAACAAGAAGCCTGGTATGCTGCCATAGGAGCTGGAGCACACCACTGGGGCCTTTTTCTAACTAGGCATGCATCAGTGGCATGGTGGCAATCCAATCGAATAAGTTATGTTGATGATCGCGACGAATATCACTAATACAGTGTAGAACCAAAATGCCGACTCTGCAAAGAATAAATAAACAAAATATATACGAGAAATAGAGATAGAGAGGAGCACATAGGGATTTATGTGGTTTGGAGGCGATATGCCTTCTTACATCCATGGGTGAAGACGAATGACTTCCACTATATGAGAAACAAGTACAAAGGATGGAGAATCTCTCAAGACCCAAAGCCCTTTACACCCACAAACTCTTTCTATAATATCTCCCAAGAGAATACAAGAAATAGAGAGATGAAGAGAATAGGGTGTGAGATGTGGTAGTGGCTCTCTTGCTTGCTAGGCCTATCTTGCTTGTGTTAGTTCTTGCCCTCTCCTCATGCCTTTATATAGAGGTGGTAAGAACTCTATAAATATGACTAGAAGATACATTTTGGACATCTCTAGAAAATATGTAAGCACTCTCTAGATGTGACTAGAAGACATCTAAGCACTTTTGGATGTGCGTAGAAGATATGGCTAGAAGAGTCCGGAAAAATCCTTAAGTTGACCAAGTCAACCTTTACAAATCTCCACATTTGGCTTGGTCAACTTGAATAGTGTTCGTCTTCTCCAAACCCATGAGGGGTACCTTCAAGTGCTATGAGAACTTAGCAACCGAAAGTGGTTTTTGATAGAAATGTATGCCCTACAAGCCAATCATATATAATATGATTCAACATTTCTAGGAATATCTCATTTAATTAAATAGGCAAAACTTCGTTACTACCTTTTATTAGAAGCGTATATCGTAATGAAGTCCTTGATCACATGCAATGATGATTGAATCATGATGAGATCATGATAATGAGATTGATCATCTAGAGGTATGTGTTCTAAATGTTCCTAGTCATAGGATCCTTGAGACGGGACATCAAGAATCCGGATAGATTAGTGTGTGTGATGTCTTCTCATGTGATGAGAATAACCGATCTCATTGGTCATCAGTGTGGGGACACTGAGATACACACATAGGTGCTCATTAGTGGAATGAGTTCACTGAACTGACCAATTTAGGAAAAACCTGATCGGTATCTTATCGAACTATCTATCAGGTTATTCTTACATCTCAATAGCACGGTTGGATCTTTGACCTGAGTCACCAAAGATGTCTTATCGGATATATCTTGTACTTTGATTATTGACTTATGAATCACCATCTTGATGGTCCAGTATAGTTGATGTATTGGGTGCAAGAGAAACCTGATGGAGGCAATTGAGCGGACAATAAGGGATCGTTCACTCTCGGTAGGAGAGAGAGAATGTCCTATGGGATAGTACTCTAAATCCTTGGCCAAGGTACTTAGGATAATTGGAAAAGGAGTTTTCCAATTGATCCGAACCTGAGTACAAGATCCCATAGAGTTGGAATATTTAGGGGTTGACAGTCAGTGCCGAACCCCTGACCGACCGGGACATTGTATGAATGAGGATTTAAATCCGTGTGGTAATTGATGATGGAAATGCTCAATGGATGTTATTTAACTCCCAAAGTCATTTAGGATCATAGGATGTGGCTTGTACCCTTTATGATCAGAAAGCGGTAAAAACTGTTATCGGATAACGGTTTTGATTTAATTTAAAGGAATTATTCTTTTAAATTAATTAAGGCTTCAACCAAAATGACTATTGGGCCTAGTGGTCACACACATTAGATATGGTCAATAAGATGAGGGCATGGATGCAATTTTATAGAAGTTTTGAGTTTTTGTGAAAAATTCTATCTTCTATATATAAATGACTTATGAAGCCAAACCCTAACAAGCCATAGGGCTGGAGCACATCCCAAGCATCCTCTCTTACCCCTCTCTCCTCTAGAAGGTGATCTCCCATGGTCAAGCTTGGATTTGGAAGGTTTCTGGAGGCTCGAAGGAAGGGAGAACTTGTCTATTGAAGCAGATCATGCGGATACCGCTAGAGATCAGACACTTGAATAGTTTTTAGTAAGGAGGAATGTCCTCTTTTCATCCATGGTGAGGGATTTTAGAAATCTCATGAGGTACTCTCATTCTACTTTATATTCGGTCCCCGATTTTACTCGTTCGACATCGATCAAGGCAAAGATCATGGTTTCAAGAAATCAAATATTTTTTCACTGTCATGTACTGATTCCTTACAGTTTTAACGTATCTGCTGAATTACCTTCCTTTTTATAGAAGACCCATTTGTAGCCAACAATTTTATTTCCTTTGGGAGCATCCATTAACTCCCAAGTCTGATTCTTATGAAGAGACTCGATCTCTTCCTTCATAGTAAATAGCCACTTATTTACATCCTTACGAGATATAGCATTCAAAAATGTGAAAGGCTCATTGTCATCAAGTGTTTCTTTTGTAGCAGATAAAGTATAAGCTACCATATCTATATAGCTATATCTCAATGGTGGCCTAATATCTCTTCATTGCCTGTCTCAGGTAAGAGAATATTGTTGTAGTTGTGGAGCTTCCTCCACATGTTGTTCATCAGGCACACGAGTTTGGGAAGATTGTTGATGTTAACTTATAGTTTCTAACTTCACTTTCTCCGTAATACTGCTTGTAGAACCTACATTTTATGGAATAAAATCTTTCTTTAGATAAAGTAATGTAAATTCATCAAAAGTGACATTCCTTTCAATCATAAATTTAAGAGCTCTTAGGTCAGAACACCACAATCTATATCTTTTAACTTCTGAAGTATAACCAAAGAATATGCACTTCTTTGCACTCGATTCTAATTTACCATTATCAACATAAACATAAGCAGGGCAACCAAAAACTCTTAAGTCAGAATAGTCTAGAGGATTACCTGATCATACTTCTTCTAGAGTTTTAAAATCAATAGCGGAGGCTAGAGATAAGTTCACCAAATGACAGGTTGTAGACATTGCTTTTGCCTAGAAGTCTTTACTAAGACTTGCATTTGATAGCATACAACGAGATCTCTCAAGAAGTGTTCTGTTCATTCTTTCTGCAACACCATTCTGTTGAGGTGTATATCTGACTATATGGTGCTTGACAATACCTTCATCTTTGCAGAATTCATCAAACTTTGTAGAACAAAATTCAAGCCCATTATCAGTCCTCAACCTTTTGATTTTCTTCTCTATTTGATTTTCAACTAAAGCCTTCCATTGCTTAAAATGCTTAAACACATCACTTTTTTGCTTAAGCATAAACACCCAAACTTTCCTTGAATAATCATCAATGAAAGTTAGAAAATAATGAGCACCACCTTTTGATGGGACTTGAGAGGGACCCCAAAGATCAGAATGAATGAAAATCCAAAGTGCTTTTAGTTCTGTGAATTGCTATTTTGAAGCTCACTCTTTTCTACTTCCCAAAAATGCAATGCTCACAAAATTCTAACTTACCAGTATGTTGACCACAAAGCAAACCTCTTTGACTTAATAAGGTCATTCTCTTCTCACTCATATGTCCCAACCACATATGCCATAATTTGGTCAAATCATCTTCTGACATAGAGGTGGATGCAGCAGCAGCTGCACCAGAAACAATAGTGCCTAAAAGGGTGTATAAACTTCTAGATCTTTTTTCTTTCATCAAAACAAGAGATCCTTTGCTGATTTTTATAACTCCACCTTCAACTGAGTACCTGCATCCATTTGCATCTAGTGTACCCAAAGAAATAATATTTTTTTTACAAGTCAGGAATGTGCCTGACATCTGTTAATGTTCTGATAATGCCATCATACATCTTGATCTAGACTGTGCCAATCCCAACTATCTTGCATGGAGCATCATTTCCCATCAAAACAACTCCACCATTAACTAACTCATATGTGGAGAAAAAATCCTAATTAGGGGTCATATGGTATGAGCACTCGGAATCTAAGATCCAATCATCTTTGGATCATATGGCTTGCATAGATAGAACATAATCTTTTGATTCTTCTTTGGTGACACTAGCCACTGCTGAAGTTTCTCATTTGGAAAACTCTTTCTTATCTTCCTTTTGGCTCTTTCTTTTGAGTTTTCAACAATCAGCCTCTATGTGTCCCTTCTTGTGACAATAGTTGCAAATCTTACTTTTATTTCCGACAATATGGATTCTCCACGATTTCTGACATACTGATTTATTTCTTTTGGTCTTCCTCTAGCAAAAAGACCTTCAGCTTGATGGCCTTTTGAACTACCACTAGTCATATATTTGTCCATTAATTCTTTCGAGAATAAAGAAGATGTTATGTCTTCAACAGAAATAGAATCTCTACTATATAGCATAGATTCTCGAAAAGTCTTATATGACGATGGTAGAGAACAAAGCAAGAGCAAAGCTTTATCTTCTTCATCTATCTTCACATCACTACTTTCTAAATCTAACAAAATAGAATTGAATTTATCAAGATGTGATTTTATAGACATACCTTCAGCCATCCTGAGCATGAAGAAATGCTGTTTCAAATATAGCTTGCTAGTAAGAGACTTTGTCATATACAATGACTTCAATTTCAACCATAATACAGCTGTTATTTTCTCATAAATGACTTCTCGTAGAACTTCATTAGACAACCTTAATTGAATTGAAGTCCGTGCCTTCTCATCTAACTCTTGTTTCTCATCATCAGAAATAATGGCTGACATCTTCTCTTTCCCAAGCATAGCCTTTTGCAACTCTTGATGGGTTAGAAGTGCTTTCAGATTGAACTTCATCATCATAAATTGAAGTTGATGCTCCGATCGAACTTCTCGATATCAAACTTTGCAGACACCGTGCTCTTCCAAAAAATATCAGTGAATCTTAACATAGCCTTGATACCAGTTTGTTGAGGATCATGGCGAATATCACTGATATAGTGCATAACCAAAATGCTGACTTTGCAAAGAATAAAATAAACAAAATACATGCGAGAAGTAGAGATAGAGAAAAGCACACCGAGATTTACATGGTTCAGAGGCGATATGCCTTCCTACGTCTATGGATGAAGATGAACGACTTCCACTATGAGAAATAAGTACAAAGAATGGAGAATCTCTCAAGACCCAAAGCCCTTTACACTCACAAACTCTCTCTGTAATCACTACTAGAAAACTTAGTATTTACTGCGAATAATTATGCCACAAAAACTTATAATATTGCAGTAAATTATTTTTTACAGCAACAAATATTTTTGCAGCATGTTGCTGTATAAAGTTCTCTCACAATATATTTTTAGTTGAAATAAATATATTTTGCTATAAAAAATAATATTTGCAGCAAACACAATTTTGCAGTAAAATATCATTATTATGACAAACTTAAAGTTGCAGCAAACATATATTTACGGCATAATTAATGTTGCAATAAAATCATTTTTACTACTAATTAAAAGTTGCACCAAAATTTTATTTGCTATGTATTTGATATTGCAGTAAAATCATGTTTACTGCTAAATCATAGTTGCATTAAAAGATTTTTAACTACATATTTGATGTTGCAGTAAAACATCATTTTTACTGCTAATTAAAAATTGCACCAAAATTATATTTGCTACGTATTTGATGTTGCAGTAAAATCTTTTTTACTGCTAAATCTCAGTTGTACTAAAAAGTTTTTAACTACGTATATGATGTTGTAGTAAAATAAATTTTATAACTAATTTACAATTATTCTAAAATTTTATTTAGAACACATTTGACAACATAATAAAATATTAGTTTTACATAACACTTTCACAAAGATCAAGAAAATGTCAAAAGAATATAATATAATGTACTCAATCAGGTCATTAACACTTGAAAGGATACATTACCGGGAGAAAGTTGAAATTCAATGATCCTTCCGTACAAACACCTAATGTCCAAGATACATGAAATTGGAAATAACAGGCATAGGCACCTAATGTCCAAGATACATGAAATTGGCAAGTACAATAAAAAGAAGCTAGGTATACATGCCCACAGGTAGCTTTGCCCTGTAGCAGAGAACGAGATGTAGAGAATACAAGCCTTTGAGTTTGGCGTAATAAATACTACAGGCCTTCAGTCTCCTGCTCAGAGCTTGTACGGTTCCATGTCACCCTGGTAGAAGCTACCGGAAGAGCCTGGCCACCGATCTCTTTGGTACCTTCCCTTCAAGCTTCAACTTCTCTTATGTGGCAAGGCCTAATGGGACCAGACTCATTTCTCTTTGACATGACTATTTTAGCTGGCAACCATCGTGAAATGAGTCAAAACCAAGCAATTACAAAGTTCACATGCAATGCAGCCAATCGGATAGATCTTTTGAATGTGCTAACCATGACAAATGAAGGTTTCAATTGAATATTATATATAAACTTAAAAGCCATATTCAGGAACGCAACTAAAAACAATATACCCAAGAAAAAACTTGGTGGCGCCAGGGGCACTAACCAATATACTGTCTTCCAGAAGATTTAGTTCATCTGGGTTATTTATATCAATTCCCTTCTGAAGAATAGGCAAAAGCATATCATAACAAAGAGGCGATTGATAACCAAGAGAAGTAACAAAATTTCGTAATGCAACTAGAAGTTGGATCTGTAACAGATTTTCACTAATGGACTCTTCCCACATCTATTTGATAAAAACAAAGAAAAAGCCGCATTCCTTTAGTCAAACATACTGACATATACTGTGTTTTACATTTAGAGAAGCATAAAAGCAACCAGTTGCAACATTAGAAATTTAAAATAAACAGTTTCGCAGAATTAAAGGTAGATGCACTATAAAAGTACAAGATATCATATCATATGTAGGAAAGAGCTAATGGGGTGTTTGGTTGCATGATAATTTTTTGTACACTTTCATGATAAAAATGTATTAAAATAAAAAGTAAACCAACTCATGACATAAAATTATCATGTTTGGAGGGATGTGATTACAAAAAAGAGTAACCACCGCACATGACCAAATAAAGTGGGGGACCACAAGAAAAAAGAAAGAGGTGAGACCCTCTTTTTTTGTTTAAGAAGAAAATCACTTTCAAAACATAAAATTGTCATGGTTGTCAAAAACCTCTTTTAACAAGTTTTCTTACAATTTTTAAAAATTAAAATAAAAACCTCAATTATCATGCAACCAAACACCCCATAAGGCTGTTATTAACATATAAAATTTGTACGTAGATCATCAAAGTTACTTTACATACCCAGTTCACGGTTTTAGAAAGCAATCTTCACCATTTCTCAAGTCAACATTTGCTGCACAAGATGACAAATTTTGGCAATCCTGAGAGCTGCCCACTTGGATATTATGGACAGCCAACATGGTACTTTCACATGCTATCTTACAGCCTGTTTGGTAACTGTATCAAACACCTGTATTGATATCAGTTTCAAAACTGATATCAATACTTTACATCAATAGATGTTTGGATATCAATATTAATTTTAAAATTACTAGTTAAAAAAACTATCATAAGTAATACAGGTGGAGACCTGTATTGAAAGCATGCGCGGCGTTCTCCCGGCAGACCCCCCCTCCAGCGCGTCCCCCCCTCCACCCCGCCGGAGCCCCCTCTCTGCCGGAGCCCTCCTCCCCGACGGACCCCCCTCCGGCCGCGTCCCCTCCCCTCCGCGCGTCCCCCCTTCCGTCGAGACCCCCTCCCCCCCGGACCCCCCGGTGCGTCCTCCCTCCGCCGGAGCCTCCCCTCCGCGCGTCCCCCTACCGCCGGAGACCCCTTCCCCCCACCCCGCCGGAGCCCCCTCTGCCGGAGCCCTCCTCCCCCGGCGTACCCCCCTCCGCCGCGTCCCCTCCCCTCCGCGCATCCCCCCTTCCGCCGAAGACCCCCTTCCCCCCCGGACCCCCCCGCCGCCGCGCGTCCTCCCTCCGCCGGAGCCTTCCCTCCGCGCGTCCCCCTTCCGCCGGAGACCCCCTCCCCCCCCCCCCCCCCGACTCCCCCGCCGCATCCTCCCCTCCACCGAGCCTCCCCTCCGCGCGTCCCCCCCACGGCCGGAGACCCCCTTCCCCCCCCGCCGAGCCCCCCCGCGCCCCCTTTCCCGCGACGCCTCCTATCGTCCCCCCCTCCCGAGTCCCCCCGTCCCCCGTCCCCCCTCCCCCCACGGCCGGAGTCCCCCCGCGCCCCCCACCTCCCGCACGCCTCCCGTGGCCCCCCTCCCGAATCCCCCCGTCCCTCCGTCGTCCCCCCGCCCCCCAGACGCGTCCCATCATCCCCCCGGGCTGCGGAGACAAAGTTTACCAAACACTTCAAAATTTTGATACGGTCAATATTGATATTGATATTTCAATTTCAAAGAATATCAATATCAATATTAATACAATATCATTTGCAATACTCTAACCAAACGGGGCATTATATATTTTCTTCAACCTATCTTTCATACAGATAAACATCAGCTCTTTATAGCATCATGGACCAGAGTTAACCAAATGGTAAAATAATGACATACAACCTACACAAGTTGATACATATAATCAGTTTGGAAGTTGAAAACCAAATAATCAGTTTTTCAGTTGTGTACATACATATATATATATACATACATAAACACATTTCTGATACTAACTCTATCTTTAATCTCAAATTATTTTTGAATGTGCTAGCCAAAAAGATAAATGAAAACATCAACAATGATCTCAAGTACGTGCAGCAATGTCATCAGCAATGAGTTTATATCTTGTTTCTTTTCCAACTTTACCAGAAAAATGATGACAATGACAAAATCAATACCAAGAGAATATCATAGGACTTACCTTTCTTCTATACAAAATGAATGACCCGACCAGGCTCCGGGGTCAAGGGATCCGACTCAAAATGATGGAAAAATAATTCAAACTGTAGACATATGCTTCTATACAAAAGGTCAGTTTTGTGATAGTGAAACAGAAACAAAAAACAGAAACAGAAACGTAAACATATGACTGCATAAAATCAGTAACAACTGAATGTCATAGGACCTACCTTTCTACTATACAAAATGATGATCTATTATTTGGAATGACAAGAACAAAAACACCAGCTATAAAGTTTTGAAAACCAAAGACCACTAAAAGATTATTTGTGCCGAACAATCCATATTCATCTACTGTGATGCCAAGTTAGAAGGTGCATTCATGTGAGCCCGTTTTTGTCTTGTGTGAGGATATCTAGACCTTTTTCCTGATATTGTCGGACAATGCAGACTAGGACACAGAATAACATTCTTTATGAAAATGTTAAAGGCAATTAACCTTTCAAACAATAACAAATCCACATCAAATAACTTGAACCAACAAACACTCAGATGAAATACACTTATTTGTTTCCACCGTTTGTTACTATAGACTACGCGTCCTAAATGTGTTGGATAAGTAACCTCCTTCCGAGTTATCTTTCATTATGTCACGACCCGGAATATACAATTGCGCAGCGGAAAATAAATCCGAAATATTGGGACAGTTTAGGAGAACACAAAATCCAATTCACACCATCAAATCTGAATCATTTAAAACAACCTGTAATGTTCCAATCAAACTCAAACTCCAAGAAAACACTGTAAATAACCACAACCAAACAACTAAGAGGACTTAACACATAGTCCAAACAACCTCTGAAAATCACACCAAACAAATACTAAACTAACAACAGAAAGGAAACTCAAGCAACCTAGAAAATATGAGGTGATTGTAAGCACCCGAAACGGGACATCCGTGGATCTCCCCCTTCCGGCCCCTACGCTTGCTTTGGGGACTTGGTGGATGGGATGTTAGTGGGTGTGGTCGCCAGGAGCCAAAGGCTCCAAAATATAGTAGATTGAAAAGAAATGAAATAGAGAAATGACCGTCGTACCTTTGGAAGCGGGGAGATTGTTGAGTTCCGACTTCTCCTCTCTCGGCCGGCCGAAAGAAGAGAGCTTAGTGAGTCCTTCGTCTTCGATCCGGTTGAAGCTCCGCCTCAATCGGATTTACCTAAGAATGTCCATAAGAAAACATAGAAACAAGTGAAAAGATCATTAGTTCTCGTGACAGTGTAGAATCATGCTCAAATTCAAATGTAAACATGAAAGAGGGAAGGAACTGACCGGATTGGGACTAAATCCCAACCCCTATTTGGAAGGTTTAAATATGCATGAAAATACAAATGAGTGGCTTAATGCATGCTAAATAACATGTTAATGAAGGTTAAAATGAAAGGGGGGAGTAAAAGATCGACCGGAAAGGTAAATAAACTCAAAAAAAATGCAAAACGGGGTCTGCCCCTGCTAGTGCCCCATATATGGGGCACCTGCTGCAGGTGTCCCCTTGATGGGGCACGTTGACCAAAGTCAAAGCGCCCTATATACGGGGCACCAGGGACTGGCTTCAGCAGATTTTCTTCCCTTTTTCGCGGCATCGCCCCGGAGTGTAGGAAGACCTCCAAGACGGAAAAAAGACTTTTTCAAGCAGACAATACTCAAGTGAAGCTAATGGAAGAGTTTTTTGGAACTAGATGTAAGATAAATAGAGTGTAGAGGCCCTCAAAGTTGGAGAAAAATCATATTTCTGAAGAAGGAAACTGCAGGTTTTTGGGTTTTTGGGGAAGGATTTTGGGATAATCTAAGGGCTTGAGAGGGTGCTATGAAGGCTTAGATTCGTAGTGGTGGATGAGATGAGGTGGGAGACAGACTTGGGGTGTCCAAAAACCTCCATATGGGGGTCTTTCTACAGCACAAAAGAGGGCAACTTCATTCTGCTGGAATATCCCTTCAAGAAGCAACTATGATTTTTTTGGGTTTTGGGAGATGGTTTTGGGACGGTTTGAGAGCTTGGAGGGGGGTTGCAAGGCTTGGGATGTGTAGTGGTGGATGAGAGGAGGTGAGGGACGCCATTGGTCTCTCCTAAACCTTCCAAATGGGGGTCCTTTTATAGGCAAGAAGAGGGCAACTTTATCTGCAGAACTGTCCCATCAACTGTCCGGTCGGTCGGACGGATGCAGGTGCCCCATCAGTAGGGCGCCTGGCGCCCTGTTTATAGGGCGCCAGGTGCCCTATAAGCAGGGCACGTTGACCTGGTCAACGCCCCATCAATCTACTTCGAAATGTGCCGAAAAACTTGATTTTTCCGGAAAACTTGGTTGCCTCGAAAGGTTACTCAAATATACTTCACGAAAACAAGAATTTAAGCTCTCCAACTAGGCCAAAATTGCGTGTCTACAGTGATCACTCTTCACCAAACTCCTCCTCTTCAGGGTCCTCGAATAGCTCTGGATCAACTCCAAGGTCTTCCTCGAAATCTTCTCCAAAGTCCTCCTCAGGGAGAGGCTCCTCGAAATCAGCTGAAAACTTTAATAATGGGAAGGGGTGAGTCACCACAGACTCAGTAGGTCTTACACCCGAACTACCCTATTATACTAGTGATTTCTAGTGGTAAACAATACATATTAAGCTTAAAAATCAGATTTAATACATTGGATTTAAACTAATCATATATCTTTAATTAATTGATTACAAAGTCATACAACTATCCCATATGATAACCAGACTCTATATGCATTAAAATCAACATACCCTACACATTAGACTACTCTAGGTATGCCCAGAACACACAGACCTGACATAAAACCAATGACACATCTAGAACACCAACATCTATACCAACATACACAACTAAACACCTGTCTGAGTAAATACCATGCTCCATCTGATAAAATATAGTCACATCACAAAACTAGCACCAGATTTACCATATAGTAGGAAGTAACATATAGTAACTAAATCCCATAGTACCCCTAGGCAGGGGAGTACTTAGGATAAACCGCGGTATCTAGGATCGAAGGATGCTCCAGATTCAACTAATCTCCGCTGCCCACGGGCCACTAATTTAGTCTGGTGAAGTACAAAACAACCACAATGCAGCTCACTGCACTAACCACATTCCACACCATGCAAGCATATAAATAACTCAGACAGTAAACACATGAACATTTAATTGGCAATCAAACATGAAATACATAGATGAACACCCATGGTTCTATTCATCACATATTTGCATACCATACCACAGTCTATCACAAACTGATGCATATAAATAAGATCATGCAATATACAACCTAACCATGACAATTACATACTTAAACATTACTATCTATCACATAAAAGAAAACAAACTAAATTCTAACCACGTTATGCCTAAACCTTACATCGGCTTTTTATCAAATCGGAATATACATGATTAAGGTTCATCGCGATGCAAACAAACTAAACTAGCTAAATTTAGACATATACAACCTATCATGAAGTCTAACATACATGAATAACCAAATTAATCTAAGTATGCACAATTTAAACAAATTAATCTAACTCTATCCAAACATGCAAATAAATCAAAAACAGCCCATTAATTCTAACCTATTAATCATGATGATCTAAACATAATTTTTATGATTTAATAAAATATATAGAGTGCTAAGAATAGCCGAGACGCCTACCTTGACGGCGACGGCGAACGGCGCACGGAATTCCAAGGAAATTGAATCAGGCGACGAAACTGCCGCGGTTGCGTCGGCGACGAAAAATCGAGCCGGGTAGGTGTTCTTAAAATCTGTGGGTAGAAGAGAAATCAGGAACTAGGGAGTTTGATAGAGGATAATAGGAGAGATGGCGATAGGAGAGAGGATGAGAGAGTACCGCGCGGGAGAGAGAGGAGCGGCGCACGGCGGCGCACGGCGGCAGCGTGTGCGCGGCGGTGGCGCAGGTGGGCGCACGGGGGGGTTGACGTGTCGACGGCGGCCACGGTGCCGCGCGGCGGGTGGCGTCGCGAGGCGGGATGGCTGACGTGGCGATGGCGGCAGTACTGGCATGGCAGCGCGAGCGCGCGGATGCGGGCGGCCGGGCGGCGGGTGACCTCTCGCGGACACGCGGTGGCCGAGGCGGTACGAGGTGGCGACGGCGGCTTGAGGCGTACGAGGTCCGGCGGGTGACGCGCGGCGGCGCGAGCGCACGCGCGAGGGTGGCGACGTCGCGGGGGCCGAGGCGGGCTATCGGCGTCCACGCGACCGAGGCGACGACGCGGCGACCGGGCGGCCACGCGGCAGCGGTCGGCGGTGCGGCGTCACCGCGGCGAGCGCACGTGGCGACGGCGGGGCTCGTGGAAGAGGACACGCGGCGGCGGCTGGGCAGAGGCGCGCACGCGGGGAAGAAGAAAAAGGCTGGAGGAGGGGAGAAAATTAGGGTTTTCCGGGGGGAGAAAAACGGCGCCGGGGGAAAAGCGTACGGGGAGGTACGGGGGAGGGGATAAAGGGGAAATAAATAGGGGGAGGAGAGGATTAAAATATTAATAAATAATTATTAACTAAAATTTTTTTTCTCTCTTTTTAATTAACTAAAAATTAACGTAACGTTACACATTAACTATGGCCAATGGATAATTCAAAAAAAAAAAGAAGTCAATGCCATTTTCTGTAGCATATAGTGCTTCATTACTTTTGAAGTCTTTATTGGCATAACCCGAGGCTGTCTTAGTTACAGACAGATCCATCCAGCAGGTACATATATAAAAAATAGATGAATTAAATGAAGAACGTCTATATAGCATTCAGGAGACAGACAGCGCCAGCCTCCATGTACTTGTGCCCACAGCGCAGTTAAACAGGTATGCCGTCACAGGATTAGAAAACGGCTGAATGCATAGAAAAAATAGCCAATTTAGCGGGGTGAACAAAAGTAAAAAGAAAACCTGCCGGTTTGCTTGAGCATATCAAGCATGTTGGTCTGGAAAACATGATCAACAGCCTCGACGCTTACCCCCGTACCACTCTGCGGCATCGCAAACACGTCCACCACCCGCACTGTGTACTCGTCTACGAACTCCCCTAACATCAGCCCCATCACCTCCATTGGGACCCCCGCTCTACCTACACGCAAAGAAACATGAAAGGAAATGGAAAATAATCCTCCATCAGTCGGTAAATTCACTGATTAGCATTCCTCATTCATGACATCCAGGGCATCATGTATTGAAAGAATGATGATCCTTTATAACCTGTTTGGTAACATTATTTGACACCTCTATCACTATCAAGTTTAAAATTGATATTCCTAATAATCACTAAGAAGTGTTTGGTTAATAGTATCAATTTTGAAATTAGTAATGAAAACAAAGCACATTATGTAATACAAGTGTCAACTTGTATCAATTTTAATATTGATACTCTAACCTCTAAAATTATCAATATCAATATTGATATAGTATCAAATTTGAAACTCTAACCAAACGGGCCATTAAAGTCCTATATATTTTAGTCAGAACCTGCTAAACATGTACCATGCAATCATGTTTAGAATATACCTCAAGGAAACAGGCTTTTATTGATAGATAAAAAGACAGTTTTCTGCATATAATAATCTAGTAATTCTGAATACCAATGCTTCTGCATAACCAACTAGTCAAATCACGTGCTTCGCACGTGTTCGAATGATATATTATATACCGATTATATATAAATTTATAGGATAATTGAGATAAATTCTTATGATAGATAAGTACATTATAAAAAATTAGTTAAATTATAAATGTTATAGTTTACTCTTCAAATATACACATAAACCGGTAATCAAACTGACATTGATTTGAGTGACATTTATATGAATTTAACAACTTTCATTTATAAAGATTGATTATAATATTATAAACAACACTCCTTTTATATTATTATTTTTATTATTATTATCATATTTATTTATTTGCAACCAATGTAAACATTGATTGATTCTAGTTAGTTATGATATATTTTTATATTTCTAGACTTATACATTTCAAATGAAAATGAACATAATTTTGAAAGCAAAATAAGATGCGGAGAATGAAGACATCCACCACAACCTAGCAAGAAGTAAATATTACAACATAAATTATCATAAATCAATCTAAAATCGGTAGGACAAAAATATTATGTCAATTAGACACAGAGTAACAAAAAGGCCACTCATGCTTTTGATACAAAATTTTTACTTAGTCATCAAAAATCTGAGTCACGATAAGCTATCATCCATGCATGAATACATCTCAAATAAGTTATATAAAGAGGTGAGTGAAGAATATGTTTTCAAATTTTACTTTGTTCATAGCAAGTCAAATTCCGAATTGACAACATTAATGTGTCCCACCTAACCAACAAACTTTCCACTTCACAAAAAAAATCCTAAAAGAAATAAAGTGGGATCCTCTTGCGTCAACAATAACAATGCACAAATGTTTTTGGCACACGAAAGAACTTGAATGGGAACGAACATTCAGATCTAGTCTAATTTTCACTTAAACTAAACTCATCTTATGACGACATCACCCGATCCCAATTGGATTAGGTATAACAATTAATCCAAATCTTAATTGGGTTTACAAAGCCTAATTCTCCAAATTGGTCCGCTACAGAGACCTACAGAAATTGCTCCAAATCCTAATTGAGTCTACAAAGACTAATTCAAATTTTCAGTTAAACTTCGGAGATAGAAATTTTAAATTTGAGAATTTCTTTTTAGTTAAGAGTTTACATCTTACTTTATTTCATTTTTACTTTTGACATATTAGGTTTATAATGTGAACTGACATTTTTCAATTTTCAGATATGATTACCTTGGTCATATTCAAGAAGTGGCAAGTTAGATTAGATGAATTTGATTTAATCATATTTTGAACCAATTTCAAATAACTCAAGTCCTTCCTTAAATTTTATAAATTATATTAATACAGTTACTTTATCTTACATTCACCAAAAAATTAAAAATATTCATTTATTTAAAAAATACTAATTATAAGAAATGGCTACCTTCTTTTGAGTGAAACTTTCAATAAAATATCTAGGTCATTTATGGTACAAAACTAAGTTTAAATCATAGTATATAATCAGGGCATTTGGATTGGCATTTATAAAAAATAAAGTCACATTTGTTAGACATTTATTTTCAATTTTAGAACCTCTAATTCTATTACACTTCTTGCTAGGTAAGAGAATAATAAATTGGGATTCCCCACCCATCACTCTTTGACTTCTTTCTCATATATAATGAGAAATGCGGGATAGGAATATGAAAAGAGAGTAACCTATGGTGGAAAAGGAATGAAGAAGTAAAGATAAAAAATATTAACAACGTATGTAAAGAGAAAAACACGAGAAATGTAATATGTGACTAAAGACATCTCAATTGCCAAATGTACACATAAAGAGAAAAGGTATTGAAAAACAAATAGAACATAAAAAAGATAACTGCATATAGAAAAAAAGAAAATATACAGAATGAGAAAACATTTTTAACATTACCGTGAAGTCTCCTTATATACTTAAAAAGTAGCATTTGGGTGTGTCAAGACTCTTTTTCATGTAGAGTACAAAAGTTGACAACCAACCTATTAAGAATAATAAGAAAAGAGAGTAAAGTTGCTCCATGAAAAAATGGACGATGAAGTGTAGATAAAAAAATATAATCACATATATAAAAGAAAAAGCATAGGAGCCTAGGGGAAGGGGTAAAGCTACTCCATGGACTGCACTCCAAGGCCAGCCATTGTCACCATTGAGGGGTCTAGCGACAACTCCTCTTATCGTGTCAAGTTAAGACGTTGCTGGCAGGAAAGAGGAGAATCATGGAGCCAATCAGAGTCCAGAGAAGGTGAAAAACTGACATGAACTGGCGAGAGGTAGGGGAGGGGTCTCATAGGCTGCAGATATCCTCTTTACTTCACTCTAGCAAATCTCCTCTAGAACGGCAACACTGTAGCCTTGCATAGAGAGGAGAGCGGTGTTTTCTACATGGACGAGGTGTCATTCTCCGATGCATACACCAAGCCCATAATGCAGGGCCTATGGTGTTATGTGGGATGCGACGTGTTTTGTAAGAACGGATGGCTGACGGAAGAAAGTTGGCGGAAGAATTGGAGGACGAATCGAGCGGCTCAATGTTGATCGGACGATCGGGGGAGACATGATGAACAAACATCATTCGCCCGAGCAAACCAACCAAGAAGGGAGAGAGAGAGAGAGAGAGAGAGAGAGAGAGAGAGAGAGACGACAAGGAGGGAGAGGTAGTAACGGCGAGGAGATGGGGGCGGAGATGGCACTGAGAGGTGGAGATGAAAACGGCTAGAGATGCCAGTACAAGGAGGGAGAGGTAGTAACGGCGAGGAGATGGAGGCGGAGATGGCACTGAGAGGTGGAGATGAAAACGGCTAGAGATGCCAGTAGGCATTTGTAACACAGATGAAAATCGGATGATTGGACGAGGGGACAACACCTCTGTTCACGTAGTTTAAATAACATGATGTATTTTATTTTGAAGGCAATATTTTAGATAGTTTGTGAATTTCATGATTATTTATTTAAATGTATTAGCTAGGTTTGAATTAGAAAGCACTTAAAGGTTTTAATTGAATATGAGAGACTTTGAAAATTTAGTGAAAGGTCCAAAAGTAACTACTTTGATGACTTAGTTCACAATATGTATCATTACAATATTATGAGATTTAAAGTAACTACTTTGATGACTTGGTTTGCAATATAAAGTTTTCTTATTTATTTGACTCTTTCAACTGCCAACATCTTCAACAAAATATTAGAGAGAGAGAGAGAGAGAATTGCTCAAATGATAACATTTTGTATTGCAAACCAAACATGTATATTTACATGAAGTGAAATGGCATAAGTCAAATATGCTTTGGTCATTATAATGGATATCAAAGATAATGTTGTGTAGCCCAATAGAAAGTAGCTAACTCCTACTTTAGTGAATAAAAAATGATTAATTAATAGATAGAAAATAGAGAAATTTGCAAAGTAGAAAATTTTAATTAATGTAAAAAATATAAAAAATATATATTATAGAAACATCAAAAGTTATGAAATCTAAAAAATTAGAAAGGGTAGGGATTCAAAATATGAAAACTCCGAAAACTTGGAAATATGAAAAAAATGCAAAAATAAAATTTGAAAATATTAGAAATATGACAACTAATTAAACACTTGAAAAGTTCAAAAATCCCAGAGGTTTGAAATTCTTAAACCGTAAAAAGTAAGATTCTAAAGATACATTAAATCTTGACGATCTAAAAATTTTGAAAGAAAGAATTTTAATCTAACCCAACCAACATATTTTTATTATTGAATTCATTAATCATAATGGGATGTTTGTATGCATGACAAATTGGGATTTTATTACAATTTTATATTTTTATAACAAAACTTCTTACAAGAGGTGTTTGACAATCATTATAATTTTATGGTTTTAAAAAGTTTTACTTTATGAACAAAAAAAAAGCAAGTGATACTTTTTTTTTATCTTGTCATCTCCCACCTTGTTCAGTCATATATGGTATTCACTATTTTTTATCATCATATCTTCCCAAACCTGATAAATATATTTTATTGATTAGCTTAGACTTTATTTTGATACAATCTTTTATCATGAAAATGTACACAAAAATATTGTTCAACCAAACACCCTACGTGATGTAAGAGCAAAGCTAGGACGTGAATGAATACATGCCAAACAAATTTTTAAATTTTATAATAGCGTAATGTAGATTATAAATTTTAAAAATAAAACTACACAAATAAAAAATCAAGTCCAAACACTTTATGAATGCATATAATTAAGATGTGTCAAAATTTCATGTTACCCGAGAATCTATTAGTAAAATATTTTGTAATTTATCATCACTATGTCTTAGAACTATTCAACCATTGTTGATTTCACATTTATAAAAAATATCCTGATGTCATATTATATTGTTGAATCTTATTTGACAACAATAAGTACCAAGCAATAAATAGATTTACCAATAAGCTTATCATTTTTAGATGCTTTCATTTTTTACCTTTATTTAATTTTCTAGTAAATACATATTTAGATATTTTAAATTTATGTCATACTTTAATAATGATATAGCATTTATATTTACACAAAATACATTTATAATACCAACCGATAAAATAATAGAATGCAATGTTAGTTTTATTTTAAAAAATAGATAATATCAACTATTAAAGATGTGATGTTGACAATTATTATAAAACAAAGTTTGTAAAAATGGTGATTAAAATTACATTTTTTACACACACACAAAATGAGACCGTATAAAGAAAAATAAAGATGTCAGATGTTAAGTTTAGAGTTCAGGTACACTGTATTAGTTATCAATATAATAAAATATCATTTTAAAATGTGACAAGGGTAGTGGATTTTGGTAATAGATATTTCTATTATCATGAAAAGGGTTAAGTTATTTTGAATAAATTGAAACTTTGTTATAATTTTGGTTTTTTATAAAAATAAAAATAATTTTATTTATGAAAATATAATTTAAATTAATCTATATAAAAATAAATTAATAAATATCATATTACTATTGTATCTAATCTAGCATCTTTAGTATTTATTTTTGTTTTGTATTCTTTATATAACAAAATTGTAACTATTTATATATTTATTTATCACAAACCTAAGATACTATTAACTGACCATGAATTCACCGTGAATGTATTACTATTACATCTAATTTACTATCATTGATATTTACTTTTATTTTGTATCTTTTGTATGACAAAATTGTAACTATTTATATAGTTATTTATCACAAACCTAAGATGCTATTTAAGTTTAAAGAAAAAGATCACGACGAGTCCATGGTAAATATGGACAATAGAAGACTATTTTTCTGAGGTATAATAAAATGATATACACCACCAATCAATTGAATATCGATAAAACAAAACTATGAGGAGAGAGGATGTATCTAGACAACAAGGGAGGCTATATGCTTGTTGATGAAACAAGGACTCCCACTTCTAATAGATAATAGATTGCCTTCACACAAAAAAATAAGAGTATCATGTTTTGGTTGTTCCAAAATTGAATATATTGTATTATTTTAGTCACAAAAATGAATAAACCTATACACAAGTATGTGCTGATTTATGATTCTTTTTTATTTTAACTAATTGGATAATTCGTATCCAATTCGAGTCAGACACAATTCAAATATTTTAAGTCAAATAATCTTCAAATTTGGACCGAATATGGAAAATAGCAATAACCATCAGAGGTAACTTTTTGATTATCGAAACATATAAAAAATTTAAATAGTTAACTTGAAAGTAATAACGGGGCATTTAGTAGAGCTTTCACCATGTGACAGCCAATTAGTAGAGCTTGATAGTAATAACAGGGCATTTCAAAATTGATAGTAATAAAAAAAATTGCATAATATAATAATACAAAACAGGGCATTTCAAAATTGATAGTAATAACATACCTTGTTGAATGATAGCAAAAAATGGAATGTGTTGTCTTTTCTCGTTCTTGCTGTGCTAAAATAGAATTGTGGTGAACAATTTATGGCATTTTATCAATGAGGGTATAATAATGTTAGATAATATCTAAATTAGAAGAAAATTTTCAACAGAAGAAGCAAAATATGATATTAAAGATGAAAAATATGATATTAAAGATGTAGAATTAATTGCATTGCAGTCAACAAAAAAAACAAAATATGATATTAAAGAAGAAAAATATGTTACACAGCCAGCATACACTAACAAATTTTACCTGGCCTACTAAATTAGTACGTTCTTTCTGAATCCGAAAGTCTTTTTCAACCTTTGATCCTGTTGCATTGTTAAATAACATGTAAGTAAGTAGGCAAAATAGCTCTAATATTAATTGTGTTCTTCTTTGCTTGCCTAGGTAGAAATATCTTTGTTCTTTATATCGACACTGTTAACATAAAATTGTTCTGTGATACTTTCTATTTTCATGAAATGTCCACACCAATGGTTGCCCGATTGCGTGCTCTCAGTACGAGTACCTTTTACTTGATAGCTCGAACTCAAAGGATGTAATATAATTTCTTCAGACCCTGTTTATACAGATGCCTCATTTTTTTTTCTTCTCTTTTTCCTCTACTGTAGGCAAATGGCAGGAGGGGCTTCGAAGTGGGTGAGGAGCTCCATGTCGAGTGTTCATCCTTCTCCAGCAAGGGAATCCCAGTGATGTCACTCTTGGATGGCAATTGATCATATGTCCTCTTAAATAAAATTATCATACTAGTACGATATAAGACCTATTTGTTGAAATAAACGAGCCCAGAAATTTCAAATTAATGAAAATGAGCCCAGAAAATTCAAATCAGCAAAATAAAATCTCAAGACTTCTCAACATAATTTAGATCTCAAGCAGAAGAGAAACGCGAACCGATTTTCGTTACTTCCTTGTTTCTATCTTTTGAAATGAAAAATAAATTGACACAAATATTTCTGTCACGATTTCCACCGTTTTCTCTCGGAAGGCATTTAGGCAAACTCTGAAATCGAAGGGAACTTGGGGACTATGATGGATACCTTCGTAGAAAACAAAGCGCGGGGTTACGATAGGAGCGCGATGCCATGGGTGATCGATCGATCTTAGAAACATATCTAGAAAGGAAAAAGGATCTTACAGATCTGCTGTCAGACGAGGGAGTTGCCGCAGGACTCCCTTGCGATGTTGTCAGACGATGGAGTTACTGACGGACTCACTTGCAATGCCGTCAGACGAGGGAGCTGCAGCCGGAGTTGCCACCGGACTCCCTTGTGATGCCGTCAGATGAGGCCGGAGTTGCTGCAAATGCGCTCCGTCAGATGCGCCCGAACTCCCTTGCGATGTTCCTCCAGAGGATGGCGGGTTCGCTCCGTCAGATGTGCTCCGTCGGCGTCAGCGTGCCTCACCGACTCACCGTGCCCTATTCCAAGCGCGTTCGCCGCAAATGCCCCCAGAAATAATAACTTTTATCAAAAACGTGTTAACGGCGCCATAATAAATCAAGTGATAAAAAATTTAAAAAAATTTAAAAAATCACCGCAAACCTAGATGGAAAGTTAAAAAAATAAATATTTAACTTCTATCTTTATTATTTAAAAAATTAAACTCTTCAAAAAATATCTTTACTATTAACAAATATAAAATTTTAAATTATTTAATTCTAAACATATGTATTTAGATTATATTGAAATATCAACAATAATAAATTTAATTATTATGTTATTTATGACAAAATTTATATTTTCTTTAAATAAGTATTTTTTGTGACAACTAAATAAAATTGTTATTTTAAGTAAATTTTATAGCAACATTTTGAGTTGCTGTAAAAACGTTGCCATAAAATCTCCAAGTTCTTGTAGTGAATATCTCACAAGAGAATACAAGAAATAGAGAGATGAAGAGAATAGGATGTGAGATGTGGTAGTGGCTCTCTTGCTTGCTAGGTCTATCTTGCTTGTGTTAGTTCTTGCCCCCTCCTCATGTTTTTATACAGAGGTGGTAAGAATTCTCTAGATATGATTAGAAGATACATTTTGGACATCTCTAGAAAATATCTAAGCATTTTCTACATATGCCTAGAAAACATCTAAGCACTTGAATGTGCCTAGAAGATATGGCTAAAAGAGTATGAAAAAATCCTTATGGGGTGTTTGGTTGCATGATAATTGAGGTTTTTATTTTAATTTTTAAAAATTGTAAGAAAACTTGTTAAAAGAGGTGTTTGACAACCATGACAATTTTATGTTTTGAAAGTGATTTTCTTCTTAAACAAAAAAAGAGGGTCTCACCTATTTCTTTTTTCTTGTGGTCCCCCACTTTATTTGGTCATGTGCGGTGGTTACTCTTTTTTGTAATCACATCCCTCCAAACATGATAATTTTATATCATGAGTTGGTTCACTTTTTATTTTAATACAATTTTTTATCATGAAAGTGTACAAAAAATTATCATGCAACCAAACACCCCATTAAGTTGATTAAGTCAACATTTACAACTTATCAACGGAGCACAAATAGAAAGAGAGGAGAAAGAGAGAGAGAGAAAAGAAAGATATGAGAAACAACATACAATAAGGAAACTACATATATGTTGCTAGAGCTTCAGGCCGCCAGAGGAAAGAACACTCGATTGGCAACCCACAGGGACCACAGTACCCCCTTCACTTAAAGGTGAGTTTTCATTTTTTTTCTTTGTTATTAATCTCTTACCTATGTTTTTAAATATATTACTAGCTAATACTTTATTTAGTTATTATCTCCTTACATGTATTACTAACCATATTACTAACCCAAATGCCAAATGAGTTTGAGTGAATTAGTAATCTATGCAAACAGTTCTTAACAAAAAAAGATAAAATTTCACCGTCTAACAGTGTTTCCTCCTCCGGTCATCCGAGACAATCCAGACTCATCCTATGAAACGGATGGGAGACAAGTGAGGGAGAAGAGAGGGTGCATTTCAGGACACAATGATTCCGTGATAACACCTTTCTTCGAGGAGACAGGACGAGGAGAACAGGGCGTGGGATTAGAAAGCTACGGGGAACTTGGTTCTTGACCAAGGAGAAAGACCCCTTTCCCCTGTCAGGCCTGGTCGGCATTTTTTTCTCACTCCCCGGCCTTCCCTTCCACCCCACATCACTCAAGGAAGGAGCAGCGTTTGCCCTTACCGGGGAGAGGAGAAAAGAAGCGGAACGGTAAAAGACACGACAAGTACTTCAAATATATATACCGGATATGGTAGGATCGATACAATTGTACGCGTGTGCATGTGTGCGTTGAGTTGACAGAGAGAAAGAGAGATGGTAAAAGCCGAAGAGAATGAACAGACACGTACAAAGAGGGAGGCAGAGATTGAGTAGGCTGGAAGGGAGGAGAGGACATGGCAATTGAGTGGTTCCCGGCAGCTATATCTGCTGCAGACACGAGGAGAAGGGATAAGCATTAATAACCAGCTGACAGAAAGAGAACGAAGATGAGGTCTGATGATTAATTAGCTTAGAGGTGCAATATCTGAGAGGAATAGATGGGTGGATTGTTAAATAGAAAATTGAATTACAGAGAACAAGCCTTCCTGTGTGTCTGATGGGCAAACCCTACTCTCCCTTTCTGTCCGGTCGCTTTCTTTTTTTTCTTGGCTGGTGTTATTAGTGTAAATGGAATTCTATATTTCAGAATATTATTTAAAAAGGAATAGATTCCAAATGTGTTTTCGGTATCTGATAAGTTATTTGATTCTATTTATGTTCATCAGATTTCAAATAAAATATATATAAGTAATATTAATTAAAATAAAATAAAATAAATTATATTATATTATACATAAAGTGATAAAAATAATGTTATAAAGAGAATACATCAAAATTTAGTAGTCATACATAAATTATTAATCAATTTTTAAACTAAGAATATCTATTTTGAAAAGTATCAAATACAATTCCGACTTTGAAATGACATAGAAATCAAAATCAAAATCAAAACGTAATAATTTCAAAATCAATGAAAACAGAATCAAAACTTCTTAACCCTTATCAATAAGGTACTAAGTGATTCCGCCGCTAAATTGACCAATGTGCAACTTAACCCTATGATCTTAGGATCAACTTTATAGTTTGTGAGGATGGCAGGCAGGAACCAGGGAGCACCCAATACAGAAAACACCCAATGGGAGAAGTAGAGAGAGGGACGGTAAAAGAGAAGAAAGAAAGGCAGCACTAGATCGACGGAGTTTTTTTTAAATAACGTAGTTTTTTTCAAAGAATTATAAAAATAACGTAGTAAAAATTTTATTTGTAAAACTAACATAATTTGATCAAAGTTGTATCTCGAACATCGATTTTACACGAAAAAATAAAAATCAAAATAAAAATATCCTACTTTGTATGAAAGTCATACAGTTCAACTACGACTTTCAATCAAAAATTATTATTTAAAAAATTTTAAACTCTAGAGCATTAAATGTTTAGAGATATTCATAAATCGAAGACTCTCGTTTAAATTTGAACGATTCATTAGGTTCAATAAATTTGAAATGTTTGAAATTATAGGATCATACTTTTCGATATCAAAATTTTGACTCTAAAAAATTAATAATTCGGAACAATCTCGACCGTCCAATATAAAAAATTACTTTTTTTGAAAAGTTTAGAAGTTCAATCCTAGAGTTTCAAGTACTGCGAATTCACTGGTCCAAGCTGATCAGACAAATTCAAAGCGGATAATCAACAATTTAAGAATCTTCCCATCTCATTTAATGTTGTGTCAGATATTTGTTAAATTAATTTATTAATTAACTATTCAAATTAAATGAGATGCAAATATTTTTAAATTGTGGATTATCCACTTTGAATTTGTCTGATCAACAATTCGCAGTACTTGAAACTCTACGATTAAACTTCTAAACTTTTCAAAAGGAGTAATTTTTTATATTAGACGGTCGAGATTTCTCCGAATTATTAATTTTTTAGAGTCAAAATTTTGATATCGAAAAGTATGAACCTATAATTTCAAACATTCTAAATTAATTGAACCGAACGGATCGTTCAAATTTAAACCTGAGACTCTTCAATTTATGAATATCTCTAAACATTTAATCCTAGAGTTTAAAAAATTTCAAATAATAATATTAAAATTCGTAGTTGATTTGTACGACTTACAAAAGTCGTATAAAAGTCGGATATTTTTATTTCAATTTTTATTTTTTTGTGTAATATCGACTTTAACCAAACTGCGTTAATTTTACAAATAATACTTTTACTACGTTATTTTTATAATTTTAAAAAAATCACGTTATTTGAAAAAAAACTCTCGATCGACGAGTGTGACGAGAATGGAGAATAAACGGGGTGCCCTCCTCTTCTTCTCAATGGAGATCTCGTTGCTGCATTCCAAGACTGGCGTCCCCCTCGACCTCCGCCAACAAAAGGCCACAACCAAGAGGAAGACCTCTGCCGGCGGCGACCGCAACTGATCCTCCGCAGCCATGCAGTACAATATCACAGGCGGGTGCAGTGGCGGCGGTGGAAGTGGCGCCGGCGGGTGCGAGGGATTCGTCTTCCCATCGGAGCCGGCAGCTGCTTCTGCTCTTCCTTGGAGCTTTCAGCATGCTCATGCGATCAATACGGCGGCACCTTATTTCTCCGCCACCAACAGCACAGTTGCCGCAGCTAACGGCAGCCTCAACTGCATCAATACGATCCGAGAACACAATACTTTTGCTGGCTCTCTTCCTCCTCCTACCATTACATACGCAGACATCTACGCGTGGACGAGTACTTCTCCTGCGATGCAGCTCGGTTATGATCCGAGCGGCTCGTCGCGGTGCTCTGATCCGCTCGGCTTGACGAGTCTGTACATCGGCGGTCCGGAGTTCGGCATAGCTGCATCGCCATCGTTCGCTGGCCATGGACCGGAATTCGGGAAGATGACCGCCCAAGAAATCATGGACGCCAAGGCCCTTGCTGCCTCGAAGAGCCACAGCGAGGCCGAGAGGCGCCGCCGAGAGCGGATCACCTCAGTCCCGGGTGGAAGAAGAAGTCTCAGTTCCCAATTAGAGGCGGATACATACCCCCGTCACTTAAGTGGCGGTTCAAGTTACATTACTGAACCGGTTCGCTGAACCGCTACCGAAAATGGCTGAACTGTTACCGAGCCCTTTGTAACTCACTATCCGTCGGTAGCGGTTCAGCCCTTTTCGGTAGCGGTTCATCGAACCGGTTCAGTAAGATAACTTAAAAGTCTTAAACCGCTACCGAAAAGAGCTGAACCGCTACCGAGCCCTTTGTAAATCACTACCGACGGGTAGTGATTTACAAAGGGCTCGGTATAGCAGTTCAGCCTTTTTCGGTAGCGATTCACCAAACCGGTTCAGTAACATAACTTGAACCGCCACTTAAGTGACGGGGGTATGTGGCCGTCTCTGATTGAGGACTGAGACTTCTCCCTCCACCCCGGAACTAGGGTGATCCGCTCTCTGTCATCTAGCCGTGTTACGCAGCTTACTTCCCCGCACGACCAAGGTACGTACGTACGAACTAGATCAGACACAAATTGTCAACAGCTAAGGAGAACATGGTCACGAGCATATAAATGAAACTACCCGTGAGGGACCGGCCCATTGCGCTAATTTCTTTCTAATAAATAAGATTATTTTGTGTTTAATGTCCGAGACAAGTGCGCCGTGGTGATCTTTACAGTACCTTAGAAGGTGATGACCAGTTTGAACGCGAGAACAAGCAGAACTCAGAGTTTTTTGCCGACCGAGCGTGGCTCGGTTGGCACGACGCCACCCCCCGGGGTTCGATCCGCCCGGTTGGCCATTAGGCCATGGTGTCCAAAAAAAAGAGTTTTTTATTCAAAAAAAGAAAAGAAAACAGAACCCAGTAATTACATGCAAATAGCTGTTTACACTCTCAAGTAGCAGAACCCAGTTATTTTGGTGGTGGCTTGTTTTGGATTTTGATTTTGATTAAATAAAAAGTATGATATTTTGATTTAGTTCCTATTTTTATTTCATTATCGGAATAATCTTATCATTTTAAATTTTTTATTAAATTTAAATTATTATTTAAAAACTAACAAATAAATTTCATTATTATATTGATTTTCGATATAATATGATTTAATTTTTTTAACATTTAAACACTATATTCTTTAAATATTATATATATATATTTATTTTAAAATTAATTTCTCTACCTGTATATATATTAAATTTTTATTAAAATTGGATAAACAGAAGTACCTGTTTTTTTGATTCGGAATCACGTAAGTTATCGGAATATCCAAATCCAATTTTGATAGTTATACAAAATAATCATTCCTAATTCATCAACTTTTCATCGGAATTGAATTGAATTATTGGTATATAAAATTTCATTTGCACTCCCAGTGCGGACCATTAGAAATAAGAAGAAATGACATTCAAGTTACAAATGGAGTCACCTATTTTGATACGACAAATAAAGAGAGGAGCTGGGAAGGTGTGCGGCTGAAAACAAGGAATAGCAGCTGCACCAAGGAAAAATCTTCCATTGGAACTTGTTTTGCCGGAGAACAGCGTAACACCAAAGGCAATGAGCGTGGTTTATCTCAGGACTTCCGAGAGAAGTTTCTCATCTCCCTTGTAAAGAGGGTGATAAAATATCATGATTCGATGACATTAATATTGATTTGATGTCATCTCATTATCATCCACTAATTTATAAGAGGGATAGAGAAACTTCTCTCAAATATCCTCGTGAGGTGAATCGCACTCGAAGACAAGACTACAAACTCACGTCCTTGCGATCACCAAGACCATGAATAGAAATAGCAAGAAGGCAGATTGTTACAAAGAACTTAACTTTTGTATTTACGCCCTTACGAGCACCAAAACCATGAATACATGACTTTTACTTAGACCTCTCTTTTTGCCTTCGAAACCTGACATACATTGGGCTTTTTTTTGGTAACACAATTTAAATTTTTGTTAGCATGACTAACACACCTTCTTCATCTCTAAACCAAATAAAATGTCCGGCAGATGAGTTACCGGGAGTTATTATAAAGTTGAACTTTTAAATTATGACTTTACTTTCTTGAAGTAAAAATTCCAAACTGACTTAATTATGTCAGGAGTCGAAGTTACAAACTCTGATTTTGGTCTTGACTTAATCCGACTTTTAGTGTTAGTTTTGTATAAGAACTTTAGTTTTGTTTGCTATGCAAATAAATTTTTTAACTTATGCCCTGTTTGGTAACACTATTAGACACCTCTATCACTATCAATTTTAAAATTGATATTGTTGGTAATCACTTTGAGGTGTTTGACTAATAGTATCAATTTTGAAATTTGTAGTGCAAACAACGCATGTTATGTAATACAAATGTCAACTTGTATCAATTTTGATATTGATATTTCATTTTCTAGAAATATCAATATCAATACTAATACGGTACTATTTTTGATATTCTATTTTCTAGAAATATCAATATCAATACTAATACAGTACTATTTTTGATATTCTAATCAAATAGGTCATTAGTTACTTCCAAAATAAACATCCATGATACCCTTTTGTTTCTAACAACAATCTACAATTCTCTGTGTGCTCCTCACGAAGACCGACAAGGCATCATTGCTGCTGGAGGTGATCCAGCACGTAAAGGAACTGAAGCGGCAGACTTCGGAGATCTCGGAGGAGAGCGCCGTGCCGAGCGAATCCAACGAGCTCACCGTGGACGAGACAAGCGACGAGGACGGCAGGTCAGTGGTGAGGGCCTCGCTGTGTTGCGATGACCGGACCGACCTAATGCCGGATCTCATCAGGGCCCTAAGATCTCTCAAGCTGCGGGCACTTAGGGCGGAGATCACGACGCTCGAAGGACGCGTCAGGAATGCGCTTGTCATCACCGGAGATTAGGATGACAAAGATGAAGGTGGCGACGACACCGCCAGCAGCTCGATCAGTAGCCCCAGCCACCAGCCGTCAATCGCATTGATCCAGGAAGCACTCAAGGCTATCATGGATAGAACGGCGCTTGCAACTGATCAGGAGCCGCCGTTTGTAACAGCTGCCGCCGTCGGCAGCAACATCGCCGGTGCGATCAAGAGGCAGCGGACAAGTAGCATTTCCAGTATATATCCTTGAGTGAGCACGCCCCCGTCCAAATCTTCGAATCAGGAGAAAGAGCTACAGCTGTGATTCCACATCGAAATGATGGTTCCTTTCTTTTTCCTTTCCGAGGGTTACGGTTTTCATATATAGTATGAGTTCGGATCGCCTCAGGACGCCTCCTGAGGCGACTCCCGCAGTCGCGTATCCGCGAGCGCCACGTACGCGTCGGGACCGTTGCGCCAAACGTCCGACGCCGGCTTGTCTGACGCCGTTCGCGGAACGGCCCGTCTGACCGAACGAAACGGCGCCGTTTCGCGACTGCCGCTGCGGACGCCGCCACCGTCTCTACCTAACCATGCCATCATGACGTTGTCAAGTCCTCCTTAATGGTGACACGATGAAAATGCGCGGGAAATGAATCGCCCTATGTCATAGTCGTCTTCGTCCGCATGTTCATCGGAGCATTCCTCCTCCATTTTCCCGGTGCATTTGTGCGCGTGGTGAGGAAGAATCGAAGCAATGGACTGTGATTTTGGGACAGCAAGGCGAGCAGAAGTTGAAGCAGGTTGTGTTGGCCCCTCGTCAGAGACAGCCATCATGTTAGTATGTTTATTTACGTTAAAAGATATTGAATGTAGTGTATTTAATGTTCTGAAAACCACCGATCGTAGTACAGATGCATTTAGTGAGCAATGGACTATGGTGCTGGCTGCATGAGAAGTTACAATAGGTAGTTAGCACTAAATGTACACTAATAAGATCACGTTTCAGGAGTCAATAGGTTGGAAAAAACATAATGAGTGATGTGTACAGGGTTAATAAGATATGTAAACGGTTAGTATTTAATATTTGGTAACGTGTGAAATGAAGGCTGAACATCATATATAAAGGGTTATTAAGTTATGTAAAGGGTTATTAACCTGTGAAACATATGTGTTCAGGCGCATGTAAAGGGTTAGGAAGATATGTAAAGAATTTTTAACTTCTGAAAAATGGTTTCCGGGGGCAATGTAAAGGGTTAGTAACATAGGGAGATGGTTAGTAACTTGTGAAAAATTGTTTCAGGGGTCCATGTAAAGGGTTAGTAACATAGGGAGAGGGTTAGTAACTTCTGAAAATTGGTTTCAGGGGGCCATGTAAAGGGTTAGTAACATAGGGAGAGGGTTAGTAACTTCTGAAAATTGGTTTCCGGGGGCAATGTAAAGGGTTAGTAACATAGGGAGAGGGTTAGTAACTTATGAAAAATTATTTCAGGGGTCCATGTAAAGGGTTAGTAACATAGGGAGAGGGTAAGTAACTTCTGAAAATTGGTTTCAGGGGGCCATGTAAAGGGTTAGTAACATAGGGAGAGGGTTAGTAACTTCTAAAAATTGGTTTCAGGGGGCCATGTAAAGGGTTAGTAACATAGGGAGAGGGTTAGTAACTTCTGAAAATTGGTTTCAGGGGGCCATGTAAAGGGTTAGTAACATAGGGAGAGGGTTAGTAACTTCTGAAAAATGGTTCAGGGGTCCATGTAAAGGGTTAGTAACATAGGGAAAGGGTTAGTAACTTCTGAAAATTGGTTTCAGGGGGCCATGTAAAGGGTTAGTAACATAGGGAGAGGGTTAGTAACTTCTGAAAATTGGTTTCAGGGGGCCATGTAAAGGGTTAGTAACATAGGGAGAGGGTTAGTAACTTCTGAAAATTGGTTTCATGGGGCCATGTAAAGGGTTAGTAACATAGGGAGAGGGTTAGTAACTTCTGAAAATTGGTTTCAGGGGGCCATGTAAAGGGTTAGTAACGTAGGGAAAGGGTTAGTAACTTCTGAAAATTGGTTTCAGGGGGCCATGTAAAGGGTTAGTAATATAGGGAGAGGGTTAGTAACTTCTGAAAATTGGTTTCCGGGGGCAATGTAAAGGGTTAGTAACATAGGGAGAGGGTTAGTAACTTCTGAAAAATGGTTTCAGGGGGCCATGTAAAGGGTTAGTAACATAGGGAGAGGGTTAGTAACTTCTGAAAAATGGTTTTAGGGCTCCATGTAAAGAGTTAGTAACATAGGGAGAGGGTTAGTAACTTCTGAAAATTGGTTTCCGGGGGCAATGTAAAGGGTTAGTAACATAGGGAGAGGATTAGTAACTTCTGAAAAATGGTTTCAGGGGGCCATGTAAAGGGTTAGTAACATAGGGAGAGGGTTAGTAACTTCTGAAAAATGGTTTCAGGGCTCCATGTAAAGGGTTAGTAACATAGGGAGAGGGTTAGTAACTTCTGAAAATTGGTTTCCGGGGGCAATGTAAAGGGTTAGTAACATAGGGAGAGGGTTAGTAACTTGTGAAAAATTGTTTCAGGGGTCCATGTAAAGGGTTAGTAACATAGGGAGAGGGTTAGTAACTTCTGAAAAATGGTTTCAGGGGTCCATGTAAAGGGTTAGTAACATAGGGAGAGGGTTAGTAACTTCTGAAAATTGGTTTCAGGGGGCCATGTAAAGGGTTAGTAACATAGGGAGAGGGTTAGTAACTTGTGAAAAATTGTTTCAGGGGTCCATGTAAAGGGTTAGTAACATAGGGAGAGGGTTAGTAACTGCTAAAAATTGGTTTCCGGGGGCAATGTAAAGGGTTAGTAACATAGGGAGAGGGTTAGTAACTTCTGAAAAATGTTTTCGGGTGGCCATGTAAAGGGTTAGTAACATACGGAGAGGGTTAGTAACTTCTGAAAATTGGTTTCAGGGGGCCATGTAAAGGGTTAGTAACATACGGAAAGGGTTAGTAACATCTGAAAAATGGTTTCAGGGGGCCATGTAAGGGGTTAGTAACATGTCACAAATATGCGAAGGATTCAGTAGCAATGCATTTACGAAAGATTGTATTTATTTTTACAGGGAAGAAAGCCATCAGTTAAAAGCAGCTTGTAACATAAGGCATGAGGGACTCTGTCATGATTCCGAATTTAAAACTGTTGATGAGGCATATGCAGCATTCCTTACGTACGCCAAAGGTCTAGGATTTGGTGTTAGAAGATATCACTTAGCTAAGGACAAGCAAGGTCTTGTCAGAAACATGCGGTTAGTATGTTCCAAAGAAGGTTGGAGGAAGAAAGATCCCCGGTACTCTAACACAGTCATTCAACGAGCTGAGACCCGATCGGGTTGTCTGGCAGGGATAACCTTTGGGCTGAACGTCAATGGGATGTATAGAATCACCAGATGGGATGTAGAACACAATCATGATCTTGAAAGCCCAACCAAGGCACACATGTTAAGATCACATCGTAAGTTTAAAGAAGTTCATGCATCTGTTGTAGATATTGGAGAAAGTAGTGGCTTGAAACCAACGCAACTATATCACATGATGTCCAACCAAGTAGGTGGAAGAATCAACTTAGGTTTCAGCCAGGTCGATATGAAGAACTACCTACAGACCAAACGACAGCAGCAAATGCTTCAATTTGACACCGGGGGACTACTTCAATATTTCCATCGTAGGCAAACGGAAGACCCTTCCTTTATCTACTCCATACAAGTAGATCAAGATGACCTCATTACCAACATCTTTTGGGGCTAGGAGAATGCGCAAGGACTACGAAAGATTCGGTGATGTCTTGTGTTTTTGACACAACATACAAGACCAACAGATATGGGAGACCTTTTGCTCCTTTCGTTGGAGTAAACCTGCACAAACAAACAATAATCTTCTAAGTGCGCCCTTATTGTATGATGAGACCATACACACATTTCGATGGCTATTCAACACTTTCATAAATGTCATGCATGGTAAGGAGCCGAAGACCATATTGACCGTCAAGACAAGGCTATGAGTAATGCCATTGCACAAGAACTCGCAGAACATACCATAGAATATGTGTTTGGCATATGTATCAAAATGCATGCAAGCATCTAAATCAGGTTTTCAGTGCCACACATACTTTTAAGACAGATTTTCAAAGATGCATTTACGATTACGAAGACGAGGATTCTTTTGTAGATGCATGGGCTGAAATGTTGACAAAGTATAAAATCGAAGACAATCACTGGCTGAAATTGTTGTATGAGGACAGGAAAAAGTGGGCTTTGGTATACGGACGAAGCACATTTACTGCAAGCCTCCCTTTTTTGTCTTTCAATATGCAGCTCTTGTTCAAGGGCTGCCATTCTCTGTAGTACAAGGTCAAGGCTGTGTTCTTCCTTCTCAGGAGGTTGGCCTCTGCCACCCTCCTCAGCTCCAACACCCTCCTCACCTCCCTCGTATGCGTCCTGACTGTGTTGTGATTGATATTGTGTAATGAGGTGTCCCTCCTCTGTGTTTGGGAGGAGGGACAAAACCACCTGCAAATATAGCACAAAAACATGTTAACGCAGATGAGGATGTTGACCGGAATTGCACATAAAAAGGGTTAACATTTTACACCTCCTCACCTCATATTGGTGCTTTGTCAAATTCTTAAAAATCTCTAAGAAGTCCAATGGCTTCTTGAGCGTCTTGGTATTCCACTTTAAAAGGCGTGGAATAGTTCGTGAAGTAAAAGGTTCAATGACAGAAATGTGCTCAAAGAACCATGCCTGCAAAGAGGAGCAAAATATCATGTTGGAGTGTCAGAGTAGTTATTACATCCTTTTGTAAGAAAGAAATTGATGAAGCAAATTCAAGAGGACTTTAATGTACTTACAGGAATAATAGCGGCACACCCAACCAAGTAGGGTGATTTATTATCTTTCAGGTCGGCAACGTACGTGCCGAGCTTCTCGAAAAGAATGACATGCACACAAGCAGCCCAATTGTATCTACCTACTGATTCTACATCTTGCAAATAATAAAGAACATTACGGGAACAAGAAAAGTTGGACTTAGGAATAAGAAAGCAAGCGAGCATGAAGAGAACCCATAAGCTCACGGGTGACACCACATCATATGGGTTGTCGAGACTTGGCATCCTTTTCGGGACCTTTAATATTTCGTCCCGTCGAGGCCACCACCTCGCACAAACTTGTCAAGTGTTGAGTGCCGTGCCGTGCCTGTAAAACGATGGGTTCACCCTTGTCCGATGAAACCCAAGATTGGGACTAACATCATAGGTGGTTAGCTCAACATGGTGACCTTGTAAGATGAACACGTGTCCACCACGGTGTAGCCGAGCACTTCCTTGAGTATGTCATTACCGAAGGTTTAGCTTGGGAGGCCACGGAATATTCAAAAGGAGTCTTTGCTAATAACTCCAAATGACTTTGTCGGAATCGTACTTGTGCGACCATTTCCGCATAGTGTGAGATGATACACCTGTGTTGCACATACTTCTTAATGTCCTTCTCACCGGAAGGACCCTCCTTCTCACCAGAAGGACCCTCACAAACAGGGGCCTTACGCTTCACAGGTTTCATTTTTTGACCCATGTCTGTAAAATAAGATTGGAACGTTAATATAACAAAGAAGGAACATACACATGTTAATTACAATACAAACACATGTTACTAACCCTTTACATGGCCACCCGAAAACATTTTTCAGAAGTTACTAACCCTCTCCCTATGTTAAAAACCCTTTACATTGCCCCTGGAAACCAATTTTTAGAAGTTACTAACCCTCTTCCTATGTTACTAACCCTTTACATGGCCCCCTGAAACCAATTTTCAGAAGTTACTAACCCTCTCTCTATGTTACTAACCCTTTACATGGACCCCTGAAACCATTTTTCAGAAGTTACTAACCCTCTCCCTATGTTACTAACCCTTTACATGGCCCCATGAAACCATTTTTCAGAAGTTACTAACCCTCTCCCTATGTTACTAACCCTTTACATTGCCCCCGGAAACCATTTTTCAGAAGTTACTAACCCTCTCCCTATGTTACTAACCCTTTACATGGACCCCTGAAACCATTTTTCAGAAGTTACTAACCCTCTCCCTATGTTACTAACCCTTTACATGGCCCCCTGAAACCATTTTTCAGAAGTTACTAACCCTCTCCCTATGCTACTAACCCTTTACATGGACTCCGAAACCATTTTTCAAAAGTTACTAACCCTCTCCCTATGTTACTAACCCTTTACATGCCCCCCTAAAACCAATTTTCAGAAGTTACTAACCCTCTCCATAAGTTACTAACCCTTTACATGGCTCCTGGAAACCAATTTTCAGAAGTTACTAACCCTCTCCCTATGTTACTAACCCTTTACATTGCCCCCGGAAACCAATTTTCAGAAGTTACTAACCCTCTCCCTATGTTACTAACCCTCTCCCTATGCTACTAACCCTTTACATGGACCTCTGAAACCAATTTTCAGAAGTTACTAACCCTCTCCCTATGTTACTAACCCTTTACATGGACCCCTAAAACCATTTTTCACAAGTTACTAACTCTCTCCCTTTGTTACTAACCCTTTACATTGCCCCCGGAAACCAATTTTCAGAAGTTACTAACCCTCTCCCTATGTTACTAACCCTTTACATGGCCCCCTGAAACCAATTTTCAGAAGTTACTAACCCTCTCCCTATGTTACTAACCCTTTACATTGCCCCCGAAACCAATTTCGAAGGTACTAACCCTCTCCTATGTTACTAACCCTTTACGTGCCCCCGAAACCAATTTTGAAGTTACTAACCCTCTCCCTATGTTACTAACCCTTTACATGGACCCCCTGAAACCAATTTTCGAAGTTACTAACCCTCTCCCTATGTTACTAACCTTGCTTTTACGTGAAACCAATTTTCAGGAAGTTACTAACCCTCTCCATATGTTACTAACCCTTTACACGGGACCCTCGAAACCATTTTTCAGAAGTTACTAACCCTCTCCCTATGTTACTAACCCTTTACAAGGCCCCCTGAAATCATTTTTCAGAAGTTACTAACCCTCTCCCTATGTTACTAACCCTTTACATGCCACCCTGAAACCAATTTTCAGAAGTTACTAACCCTCTCCCTATGTTACTAACCCTTTACATGGCCCCCGGAAACCAATTTTCAGAAGTTACTAACCCTCTCCCTATGTTACTAACCCTTTACATGCCCCCCTGAAACCAATTTTCAGAAGTTACTAACCCTCTCCCTATGTTACTAACCTTTTACATGGCCACCCAAAACCATTTTTCAGAAGTTACTAACCCTCTCCCTATGTTACTAACCCTTTACATGGACCCCGGAAACCAATTTTGATAGGTTAATGACCCTCTACATATGTTATTCACAATGGACCCACACGGTTTACACAAAAAGGGTTGCATGAACATATATAGATAGACACGCAAAATTGCGTAAGAACTGGGTAGAAATTTCTACATTAAGTCGTTCCCGCTCAATAGTCGTGCCGTCTCTTCTGCATCACTCCTCATGTGTCACTTTCCCGACTAGCGGATACAATTTCACACAAATCCTAGTCGACGCCATTAATATTCTAAATATGGAAATTACTATGTAAGCACGACGATACCCGTTAGACAGAAGAATAGTTCTGTGACGAGAAGAAGACCTCTGGCACTACGAACATACCTCCGGAACTAGGGCTCTGCGGACGGAGGGAAAATCGACCGAGGGCACTGCGACGAGAAGAAGAAGACGACCGAGGGGACTGCGACGTAGGGAGCACCTCCCTGAGTACGCCGGAGAGCACCTAAAAACTCCAGACGACTGGAAGAAAACGATGACGAAGAAGCGAAGACGACCTCCGCGCGTGTAAGCAGAACTCTTCAAACCCCTAAACCTCGCGCGCCCAAATTTTAATCTTGTCAACATATTTTTTTAATCCTCAAACATCGCGTCAGCCGGCAGTCACAAAACGGCGCCGTTTCGTTCGGTCAGACGGGCCGTTCCGCGAACGGCGTCAGACGAGCCGGCGTCGGACGTTTGGTGCAGCGGTCCCGACGCGTACGTGGCGCTCGCGGATACGCGACTGCGGGAGTCGCCTCAGGAGGCGTCCAGAGGCGATCCGAACTCATACTGTTATGTTTGGGTGTTCATATCTAAAAACTCGGGTGACAGAAAGAGAAAGTCTTGCGGCCTGTTTGATTACAGTATGTGTCTGTATCACTATTATTTTCAAAATTAATATTAATACAAGATGTCAACATGTGTTTGA
Source organism: Cryptocoryne crispatula var. balansae (assembly GCA_036172225.1). Taxonomy (NCBI): domain Eukaryota; kingdom Viridiplantae; phylum Streptophyta; class Magnoliopsida; order Alismatales; family Araceae; genus Cryptocoryne; species Cryptocoryne crispatula. Next base: position 10,724,460 of record CM069935.1, read on the forward strand.
ATAACTCTCTTACTTTTAAAATTATCAATGCAAATATCACTCAAAATCAATATAAGTAAAGATTTGTATTAAAATCGATATTACCTGGTCCTGCGTTCCGCCCTAGCTTGCTGTCACATATTTTCTCTTCGCTCGTAGCGACTCTTCCCCGCGGCCAACGTCCATCTTCTTCTCTGCCACAAGAGCTGTGGGTGCCGCGGCTTATGATCAAATCGAGGAAGGAGGTCACCAGAAGGCCCCACTGGCCCATCGACTGGTGGACATTTTCTTGCTCAGTCCGATGGCATAGTTGTGCTCAACGCCCTCAACAATCTCGCCATCTTTCACAGCTTCAACAAGTATGTAAACTTTTGTTTCTGGCTATTTCCTGCTTTTCTACGATGTCTTTGCCTGTTGTTCCAAGTTTATCGTGACTAAAATGATACTTCTTCATGAAAGGCCTTTCATTCCACCTATGCCGGAGCTTGCAAGGTCTAGGAAATTTGCCACATCTTTTAGGGGGATGCTCAGATTAGAGGTTTGATATCCAGATGCGTAATTTTGTAGCCTATACAGCACGTATCGTCTTCATTGTGAGCTCTTCTTTGTTAGCAATTTTTATGTGAATCTCTTTGTGGAATACGAAAATTTTCCCTACGCATTTTCTTTGCATTTTTCTAGATTTTTTTTCTTTTTGCTATACATGACACACGAGATACTGGACTATGAGAGTTTTGGATGTCCATTTCATGATCTCTTAAGCTTTTTAGCACATTCTTTCTATAGTAAACATGGGCTGATTAGGTCGATCTATCTAAATGTGTCGTCTTTCTTTGTTTATTGATTTACTATATTTTTAAAAGGAGAGAATTAATGTGGCATTCATATTTTTGATTAGGTATTTTCTCTCTGGATCAGTGCCTATTGCATTATGGGTATTATTCAGTTCTTTGTAGTTTGTAGTATCCATTGTTTTTTGTGAGTGCTATACTAAGTTTTCATTTATCTTGTGTTTGCCATGTCCCTTTTTAATTATATTTTAGGAGTAAACTTCTCTTTTCATATGATTGCAATATCTTTGTTTACAGAAAAATTAGTTGTAGAATCCAAAATTTTCTTTGCTTCTGAAATTATTTTTTCTCATGAGTATTTGCTAGTGCCTAGACGTCTAGATCTCTGATTGGAGTCTATCTTATTCATGAATGATTTGTGTATTTTCATTTTGAAATAAGGCCCATACAAGCTTGGACATACTATTGATTCTTTCTCTAATATTCTATAAGTAATTAATTATTTTGTTTGGAATTCCAACTATATATGCTTCTTAGTGCAGATAATTAGGATCTAGCACACTATATTTCGACAAATGAAAGCAAGGTGAGACATGGTCTTTTATGAGCGTTATTAACAAATATGTGCTTGTGGGGTATTCATGTTGTATTTAAAGTGAGACAAAGTAAGACGTGGAACCTTTACTTGAAACAGCTGAGCTTGGCTCATTATTCATGTGATGCTTAAATGCAGCTGAGTTTTACAAATCAAATCAAACACTTGTTACCTTTCAATAGAAGTAAAGATTTCTCTGCTTATAACTTCTAAGGTGGACAATTTCAAATGATCACTGCTCATATAAATGTACAAGAATTCAGAGGACATGTATTAGTTAAAAATTTGCTATATAGAGGCATCAGATGACAAATTGCAAGAAAGAAGTTTAGTAAACCCATCAATGAAACCTGGTGGATGTTTAGTTGTATTCTTCATGAAAAACTACACTTAGTATCCTAGTAAGATTATTTTATCTTTGTTTTATTAGCGTTTATGGTTTTATTCAGCTAGTGTGATCATGATGCGAGCAATTAAAGTATTTGCTTATATGTTATGGTTCCTGAGGAGTGGAGCCAATGCGAGCTTTGTAGATTCTTCTCTCCTTTTCAAGTAATTTGGAAATTGGTTCTTCTTAAGCGTTCTTTAGATTGGCTCTGAGAGGTGCATGGCTCTGAGCATGTATAAGATGATTTTAGCTCATTGATGGTGTTTGCTGCAAAAAACCTCTAATGCATATGATTCTACTTAATTTGTGAATAAAAAGTCATATGAGTGTCAAAATTATGTCAACTCCATTGTTGGGATGTATTTTTGATTCCATTGACAATTCTTTATCGTTTGACATTATCACATTTCATCGTATGATATTAAAGTAAGTCGAGCAACTACATTTTGTTATCAAATATTGGTTATCTGCCCTGATCATAATTGGTTTTAAATTCCTCAATAAAGGAAACTAACCATATCTCTGCCATAGACAGATAGGTTAAACTGAATCTATGAAATATTAATATTATGATCCCAGAGTATATAGATGTGATGTCATTTTGGTTGAAGCATATTTATGCATCAGGACTGTTAATGCGGGTAGATTATGCAATACTTGTTTTTGATTTAATTTTAATATTTAATTTTAATTTTATAAAAAATATTTTATATTTTTGTATATATAATTAATAATTTATATTTTTTATAATATATTTTTATAATAATTTTTTATTTTGATATTAATAATAGTGTTCACTCGATAATTAATGTACTTGATAGCAATTTTAATATTGATATAATTTTACTAAATACTTAATATGAATTGTAATATTGATATAGTTTTATCAAACATCTAAGAGACTTGATACAATGATTAGTGCTAAATTTGTTTGCAAAAGTATCGTGAAAAATGTTAGAGGTGATCTTTTTCATAATATATATGCAAAGTATTTTATTTCAAACTATTGTTTATATGCAGAAAAATAAATCCTTCAACTAGAAGGCTCTTACCATGGTTAGAGGTTTCAATTTGTTGAAAGCGATCAATTTTGTAGTTTTTTCTTATTTTTTACTTTAATTTTATTATTTAAATTAAAATATGTAAGTATATATTTATAAATTTTATAGATATAAAAATATTTTATATTCTTAATAATATATTTTGATTTTAATAATAAATTTGACTCTAATTAATCAAAATACCTAATAATGATTTTGATATTAATATTGTATTATCAAGTATCTAATATCAATTTTAATGTTGATATAATATTACTAAACAATTAAAGAGATTTGATACTATCACTTTTGTTATTGATATTTTATCCTTTTGAAATATTAATATCAAAATTGATATAGTATCATTTTTGATAGTCTAGCCAAACAGGGCTTAACGGAAGGAGGCTGGCTAGTATATCGGAGCATAATGTCCTATTATCTTCTTCCCAAAGGGGCAGGAACCACTCTTGGTTCTTCCCAATTGACATTGACCTGCCAGAAAATTGGGAGCACTTAAGAAGGAAGGGAAATTTAGCGACGTTCAAGTACAATGGGAAGATGGAACCGAAATACTTGAGTTCGGTTCCGGGGCTAAAATGTTAGGTGTTTTGAACCAAATCAAATTAATATCTGATTTGATCTAACTTATTTGTATATTATATTAATTTGTACTTATATTATTATAATTTTGTGTTAAGTAATATAAAAATATAATTATCTCCTAAGAATAAAATGTTAATTTTAATGCTAACTTTAAATAATTATTATAACTTAATTTAATCAAATTTTTATTTTTATGTTTTATAAATAAATAATATATGTTAAATCAACCAACTCTCTGTCCAATTTAATTCACAATTGTTCAATCAACCAACTCTCTTTCTTTTTTTATCACATGGCTTAGTGACCGAAGACGCGCACATCATCGTGCGCAGTCGAGCGATTAAGCCATCGCTCAATCGTCACCTGATAACCTGCCCTGATAACCTGCCCCAAATAGGTGGGCCAGAGACTCAAGAGGGTTCGAGTGGACAACCGAAATAGTGTTCGGGCTGCCGCTCGAACTAGCAACGCTTACCTCTAGGCCGGCATAGTACCAACTCACCTAAGGTGAGTCAGTCAACCAACTCTCTTTCATTGCATTCTTTTTAAAGAATCAAAATTTCCATCTCAATACTGTTAAATTTATGAGAATGCTTAACTGAATTTCATTAAGTTTGATATGAAATTTTATATTTTTCTTGTAAGTGATTTAACGAAACTGTACACATGAACACCAAATATCTAGGGTTAAGTTCATATTTGTATTTTATGATCATTTTTCAGTGTTTATAGTATTATTTTCGTGGGTACATTGTTAATGTAAATTTTCTTGTTATACTCTTTTGAAAAAGTCTTCGTATTATGTTCAGTATGTAGTATGTTCCTAAAATATATATGATATTTTTTATTTTAGTCAAACAAATATCTCAAAATGTTATATATTTTAAACATGTATACAACTACTTCATCATATTCATTATTTTTCAAATAATATGTTTAGTTATTTTATAATATCTTAAAATAAAATGTTTGCACAAATTTCTTTCTCAGTCAAATGGGAGTGATAAATAATAAAAAAATATTTTTGTCATTTCGCCGCGTACTAAAATACTATGTCACACATGCATTCAAAATTATAGTGAAAGTTAAAAATATTTATTTCACTGGATCATGTTTTAAATGTTTTGAAGGCTAGAAGCTTTTGCTAAACCACATCCTACTAAATCAACCGTATATTAATTTCCACCAAAGGGATTGAAATGTTTTGGTGCCTTGTAGGCATCGTGAGATGAGATTTCTTGGCTTTACACTTCGACCAAGAAAAAAAATAACCGCTTACAGCGCAGGCAGCAAATTTTTATACATATGGATCTCACATTTTATCATAGTTTCATTACATGTCAGGTAGATCAACAATCAAAGTTATTTTTATTATTAGAATTTTGATTGAAAATATCAATATATCAAGAAAATTTACATATGAAGTTCATTGATTTAAAAAAGATTTATGATAATGTTTCAAATAAGACTTTGTAGTGGGCTTTGAGACAAAAGATGATGTTAGGTACGTATATAAAAGTAATAAAAGATATATATATATATATGTATATAATGAAACAACAACCATACTATATACACAGAAGAGAAACATGAGTTTTCCCTATGTCATTTGACTTTATTTCAAGGGTTTGGAATAAGTCTGTATATTTTTGAATTAGTCATGGTTGAATTAATGAAGATTATATAAATGACATACTTTTGGTGTGTAATGTTTGCAGATAATATCATAGATAAGATGCAAAAAATAAAGAAAAGTTAGAATTATCAGAAAAGGGAGACTAAGGGTTTCCAAATAAATAGAAATAAGATAGAATGTATTTATTGTAAATTTAATTAAAACAAAAGAAAAGAAGGTGAAGGAGTTAGTATAGATGGTATAATATTATCTTAAAGAACTCAATTAAATTTTTTAGATTAATTGTTCAGAAAGATAGATAGAGAATGCGATAAAGAAGTTAACAATAAGATTAAAGATGGTTGGATGAAGTGGAAAGTGACTACAAGACCATGTGATCGTACATTTTTGCTAAAGTTTAAGTAAAAGTTTTATATATGTAATGTTATATGGTAGTGAACATTATAAATGACAGTAAATATTAGACAATAAACAGACACATACATCCAAAAGAAGTGCTAATGAAATGAGAATGTTAGATTGGGTTAGTGGTTATATTAAGTTAGATAGAATAAATAATAAATATATTAATAAAGTGTAGATGTAGAGACAATTGTAAATAGATTGAAAGAGATAAGATTAATATGATTCTAGAATTAAGCATAGACTCAAGAAGAACACAGTTAAAAAAATTGAAAAATACTAACATAATATACATAGAAAAAATTTTATAGGCTTAGGTTAACTTGGTGGGAGACAATTCAATATAATTTAGAAGATTTGAATATCTCTAATAAAGTAACTCAAAATTGATGTGAGTGAAGAAACATAATTCATATGATCAACCCTAAATAATTTGAGACAAAAATTTGAGTTCAATTGAGTTAAATTATATAGAATTTTAAATTGAAAGTATATAAGAAATTATTTTACAATCAAATGCCCAACAAACATCAAGATTTTAGTTATGTACTCACCAAATTGTACCGGCAGAACTATCCATGTCTACTTTTTTAGTAAGTAAATGCATGATTTCTAGGGGTGAGCATGGTTCGGTTTGGTCCGGTTTGGGCCATTTTTTTCCCAAACCGAACCAAACCGATTCAACCCCTCAAACCGAACCAAACCAAACCATTTCAATTCGGTTTGGTTCGGTTTAAACCGAAAATATATAAAAATAATTTAATTAATTATTTTTTACATATATATAATAGTTTTTAAGTTAAAAACAATCAAAATAAATATTATTTTATTATAAAAATTATAAAAACCTTATTTTTAATAATATTATAACAGTTTTTAAATAATTTTTTAATTAAATCGGTTTAAACGGTTTGGTTTGGTTTAAACCGGTTTGGAGGATTTCCAAACCGAACCAAATCGAACATGGTTCAAACCAAACCGAACCGAACCAAACAGGCCGGTTCGGTTTGGTTTTTCGGTTTGAACCGTTTAATGCTCACCCCTAATGATTTCTATTAGTGAGTGTATGTGATATAAAAGAGAATCTATATTAATGACAGATAACTTAATAAATATATTTTAATACTATGTTATTTCATTAAACTTTGTTGTACCAGTACCTAATTAATTATTTTAATCTTATTATTATTTGTTCTCTTTCTTAATAGGTATTACTAAGAAGACTATCATAAACTTACTTTATTGTTAAGCTTGAACCATTTTTTAGAAGTCAGTATATGCATATGGTAAGTTCAAAGTAATGATTATTTATTGCAATTTATAGATAGAATAATATATGAAATGGGAGAGAAGATCTTGTTGTCCAAGTTATACAATGTAGTTGCCTATAAAGAAGGTAGTCAAGTATTGATAGTCAATAGATCACATTTATATTGAGCACCATGTTTTGTCCATTCTCTAGATATAATGTTCATGGATATCTAAAAAGATCCAAAGATCAAAAAAATAAATAAGATGGCATAATTTGTATCCTATCTTTATCTACAACTATAACTACATACTAAATGGATCATACAAAAGGAAGTTATTAAGCCCTAGTGTAATATGATTTAAATCATATTATATTTGTTTAAAAAGTTTGATACAAAAGAAAAATCATTTTTAAAATGATAATGTCATCCGGGTGGGTAAATTATATTAGTCAAGCTAATCTTTAGTAACAAGAAGAAGATAAATAACATATATGAAAATTGAAAGGGTGGTGAGTTTTGAAAGACAGTGAAGAAGATGCTATTTATTATCGTCCCAAATGTAAAAGTATTTCACCTAATTGCCAGATATAAGAAAGTCATGTATGATATATGTACGATGCAATTGAAAGAATTAGTGGCGGATCAAGAAATTTTGTTTATTTCGGGTCACCATAAAATTTTAGTGGGGTCATATCTCTCTAATACTTTATAATTCAAATTATTTTTAATAAAATTAACTAAAAATTTTAATATATTTTTAAAATTTTAGTGAAGTCAGCTGACCCCACTAAGGCCAACGTAGGTCCCCCAGTAGATAGAGTAAAGCAAGAAATGTTAAAGAAGTTACTGACTACAAAATATGGTGAGATATCATTTTTCAGTGTTGGATATGGATATATCTTACATCATCCTACACAATGGTAATTTTCTTATCAAAAGTATTTTATGTAGTTTATATGAGTCTCAATTATTCACTTAAATTATTCAAATCTTATGTAAGTTACTTTTTAAATACACTACACAAATAGTATATTAGAATATGTCAAGATAGTTATCAAAAGAATATTAAGGAATAATTATCCATCAATCATAGTATGCAATAAGTTTTATGATTATAAATTGAGATCAATACATTTTGGGAGAACTAGTCATGTTGCTCCATCATGTTATGTAACAATATACTATTATATTTTAATATTACTACTTGTATGTCTTAACAAATATTATTTAACCTTGGTTGTCGTTAGAGTTTTAGGTCAAATTATATTGACTTTACTATGTAAAAAAGTCAACTTTTCACTTGATCCATACAAAACAAAGAAATAGATCAACATCAAAAAAGCTAGAGCAACTCTTGTAATAGCACTAATGCATGTGGTTGAAATTAAAGAAGATAATAAGATTGAAAGAGTCCCAAAACATAGAACAAAGATAGAGAGATGATGCTAATGGCTGACCTCACTAAATTGAAACTATAGATGAAGAAGACAAACTTACAAGATTTTTGGTTGCATAATAAATTTTTATAAAGTTTCGTGACAAAAGGTTGTATTAAAATAAAGTTTAAGCTAACTTAGGACAAAAAATTGTCATGTTTGAGAAATATGATAACAAAAAAGAGTAAGAGTTATATGTGACCAAAAGAGGTGGGGGACCACTTGATATAAAAAAGGTCTCACATCCTTTTTGTCTAAGAATAAAATCTCTTTAAAAACATAAATTTATAATAATTTTCAAATACCGCTTTTAAGAAGTTTTGTTATAAAAACATAAATTTGTAATAAAAACTTGATTTATTGTGCAACCAAAAACCCCATTAAATATTTCTTAAAGGGAAAGATATCTTAATGATAGAAATGTATGCCATATAAACTAATCATATTCGATATGATTTGACACATGGTGTGCCGGGTCGGCCAACTGGGCCGATTTTTGGGCTGATCGACCCTGACCCGGCCCCGTGACCCCGACTCGGGTGAAATATTTAAATTATTTATTATTATTTTTTCCCGACCTCGACCCGACCTCGGCCTGACCTAAGTCACGACCCCAACCAACGCGGGTCAGTTTTAGGCCCAATTAGTCCTGACCCCCGACCCCGCCTTCCTTGATTTGACATTTTTAGAAATATATCATTTAATTAAATTCACATATTTTTATTACTAGCTCTTATTAAATGTGTATATCATAATGAAGTCCTTGATTATATGCAATGATGATTGAATTATGATGAGATCATACTAATGAGATCAATTATCTAACAACATGTGATCTAAATGTTCCTAGATATTTAATCCTTGAGATGAGATATTATCAAATAGACTAGAGTACATGATGATGTCTTCTCATAAGATGAGGATGATCGATCTCATTAGTCATTAATGTGAAGATATTAAGATACATATTCAAGTACTCATTAGTAGATTGAGTTTATTAAACTAACTAATTTAGAAACCTTAAATGGTATCTTATCTACTGGTCTATTAGAGTTTTCTATCATCACAATTGCACGGTTGCACATTTGACATACATCATCAAAAAAATCTTATCGGACATATCTTATATTTTGGCTATTTTCTTATGTATCACCCAATTTGATAGTTTAGTATGGTTAATGGATCAGGTATAAGAGAAACTCACTGAAGGTAATTAAGCAGACAATACAAAATTATTAACTCTCAAGAAGTGAGAGTAAATGTTTATGGAATGGTACTCTAAATATTTGGCTATAATAACAAGATAATTTGAAAATGAGTTTCCAAATTGATCAAATACTGAGTATAGAATCCCAAAATGTCAATATACCAAAGGGTTGACAGTTGACGTTGTACCCTTATTTGATCGAGATATTGGATAGACGAGGGTTTATATTCCTATGATAATTGATGATAGAAAGGCTTAATGGAGATGATATCACTCCCAAAGTCGTTTGGGATCATGGAATGTAACTTATACTCTTCATGATCGAAATGATTAAAAAAAAGCATATTATTTGGGATGGCTTCAAAAACTCATCCTAAATTTTGTTTATATGTTTAATAAAATGTGTTGTTAAATTATTGTTGGCACCAAATTTTTTTGCTTAGCACACTTGTTACAGATTTCTGCAATGTCGAAGTCGGTGCGAAAAAATCTGACCTAGATTCGGAAATATTCAAGAACAAATGACATAAACAGGCTTTGGAAATGCCTTGGCATGGTTTGACATGCTATAAATGGCCAAGATAATGTGCTCATTGCATAGCCCCAATCGAGAGCTTCGCAATGGTGCCCAACATGGTATGCCGGGTCGCGAACCGGCCCCGACCGGCCCGGTCGCGACCCGGTCGGGCCGACTCCCCCGGCCGGGTCGCGGGGTCGTGGCCGGGTCGCGCGAGTCGCGCGACCCAGCCGACCGGGTCGCGCGACCCGGCCGGGTCGCGCGACCCGGCCGGGCAACGGTCATGTGACCGTTGACCGTTGCCAACGGTCGTGGGGGGCCGCGCCCCCATTCGGCCCCTCGGGGGCTATTTAAACCCCCCAAGGGGCTCCCCTTACTCCCACCCCCCGACTCTCACTCTAAACCTCTCATTTTTGCTCTCATTGCTCTCATTGCTCTCATTTTGTTCCTCATTTACTTAATTATTTCATTAAGCATTTCATTAGTTCATTTAGTTCATTTATTAAACTTTTGTTTCATTGATTAGTTAGTTAAGTAGTTTCTTCTTTTTAATACCTATTTGCTTACTTACATAGTTAGTTAGCTAGAAGATTAGTTAGATATTTAGTTTAGTAGTTACTTAATACATCATTAGTTGGAAGGTATAGTTAATTACTTGATCATATAAATAGTTGAGCATTATTTTTACATAATTAAAAGTATACTTACATTAGTAGTCACTAGTTAACGTCATTAACTTTTTAAATAATAATTAGTAGAACACATCACGTTGGAATAAAATTGATGCATTATTTATTTAAATCATGTCATTTAATTTATCCAATTTTTCTGTATTTTTTCAGATTTTATTTTGTATTTTTCTTATTTTTTTGGATTTTTCAAAAAAAAAAATTTAAAAAAGGGGTCGCGACCTGGGTCGCGCCCGGGTCGGCCTGGGGGTCCCGCGACCCGGTCGCGACCCGCGACCCCTCCCTCCTTGCCCAAAACATGGAAAATGGACATCAGAAGGTCGAAATGACTATTTTGGCCCCGACACTTTGGGACAAATTGGGACTCTAACATGGAATTCCAACCTTACCACATTGTCAAGGTTGGATAGAGCTAGGAAACACTCAAAACGGATTGAAAATCTGACCACCGGATGAAGAGATATGCAAGAAAGATCAAATCTAGATGGAAAGCCGTATGTCATCGCACCAGGGGCATAATGGTCCGATCAGCTCCCGGATCGACTAATGGGCAGAAAATTTAAATTTTCATGGCCCAAAACATTGATCTCATGAATATTAATGCATGGAAAATAAATTTTTCCAATTGGAGGAGGTAATTGCATTCAATTATAGTTTCCAGCATTATCGACGATCGAGATCGCACCGATCAGAGAAATCGGTAAAATCAGAGATCCTGGGCAATTTGGGAGATATCAGCCATACATTTGGATGGATAATAAGATAAATGGTCATCAATGATTGTCCCATATTTTTTTTATTTAATTTTAGCTGTGTTTAATCAATTTTTGGCCGAAATTAATGGTAGCCGTCAGATCAGGAGTCTTTTAGATGAACGGTCTAGATTGGATCACTCTCTCTCTCTTCCCTCCACTTGGCTGGCCGAACTCCTCCCCATCTACCATGTGCACAATACCCTACAAGTTAGGGAGCTGGCCGAACTCCCCATCTGATGGCATGGCTAACAACTTTGGCTTATCTCCCTCAACTACCTCAACAAGCTCAACAACCCCCATGGTTTATCCTTATCCTTCTCAACCTATCCCTTGGCTGATCCCTATCCACTCTCAACAACCCATGGCTTATCTTCATCTGATGGCTGGCTGAACCAGCCTTTCCACTCCCTTGTGCGTTCAATCCCCTAGAAAATAGGGGCTGGCCGAACACCCTTCTCTCCCTCTCTTTCTAGTTGGCGCACAACCTCAACAACCTCAAACATCTTGCCTTACTCCACTCAACAACCTCAACATCCCTAGCCTTATCCCCATCTGCAGATGGCACCCCTCATCCTCTATAAAAGCCCCCTCAGCTGGCCTTGTTCAACCTAAGCCTAAGTGGATCACCATGCGGAAGCCCTGCCTCTCCTTCCCCTCACCATCTCTGGTCGAACCAAACCTCATCTCCTCTTGCTTGGACGTCTTCAACAGCAAGTTAGCAAGCTTTTCTTCTTCCCTTTGATGTTCCAAGTGAAGGAGAAGAAGGGGGAATCAGGCTAGCTCCAGCAAGTGCGCCAGTTGTAGACACGCAATTTTGGCCTAGTTGGAGAGCTTAAATTCTTGTTTTCATGAAGTATATTTGAGTAACCTTTCAAGGGAACCGAGTTTTCCGGAAAAATCGAGGTTTTTGGCACATTTCAAAGAGGGCGGTGCCCTGTGTATAAGGGCACCTGGCGCCCTACTTATAGGGCACCAGGCGCCCTATAAATAGGGCACCAGGCGCCCTGTTTATAGGGCACCAGGCGCCCTATAAACAGGGCACCTGGCGCCCTGTATATAGGGCACTAGGCGCCCTATATACAGGGTGCCTGGATCCAAATCAAATCGATTCGACGGCTGATTTGACCCCCCACAGTGACTCGTCTTGTCGACCTGACAGACCTCATGATGCTGGCGCCCCATATATAGGGCGCCATGCCGCGTGACACTGCTTTTTGGAAATGGCCAAAGTGCCCTCTTTTGGGCTATAAATAGACCCCCATTTGAGACTAAAAGGGGGTTCCAACTTCGTGCCACCCTAGAGCTCATCCAACACCACGTTTATAAGCCATTTTCACCCCCCATAAGCCTTCAAACAGATCCAAAACCCTCTCCCAAAAACCCCAAAAACCTGCAGTTTCCTTCTTCAGAAATATGATTTTTCTCCAACTTTGAGAGCCTCTACCCTCCATTTCCCTTACATCTAGTGCCAAAACACTCTTCCATTAGCTTCACTTGAGTATTGGCTGCTTGAAGAAGTCCTTTTTCCGTTTTGGACGTCTTCCTACACTCCGGGGCGACGCCGCGAAGAAGGGAAGAAAATCTGCTGAAGCCAGTCCCTGGTGCCCCGTATATAGGACGCTTTGACTTTGGTCAACGCGCCCCATCAAGGGGACACCTGCAGCAGGCGCCTCATATATGGGGCACTAGCAGGGGCAGACCCCGTTTTGCATTTTTTTGAGTTTATTTACCTTTTCGGTCGATCTTTTACTCCCCCCTTTCATTTTAACCCACATTAACATGTCATTTAGCATATATTGAGCCACTCATTTGCATTTTTCATGCATATTTAAACCTTCTAAATAGGGGTTGGGATTTAGTCCCAATCCGGTCAGTTCCTTCCCTCTTGCACGTCATTCGAATTTGAGCATGATACTACACTTTCATTAGAACTAATGAACCTTTCACTTGTTTCTATGTTTTCTTATGGACATTTTCAGGTAAATCCGATTGAGACGGAGCTTCAACCGGATCGAAGATGAAGGACTCACTAAGCTCTCTTCTTTCGGCCGGCCGAGAGAGGAGAAGTCGGAACCCAACAATCTCCCCGTTTCCAAAGGTACGACGGTCATTTCTCCATTTCGTTTCTTTTCATTCCACTATATTTTGGAGTCTTTGGCTCCTGGAGACCACAACCACTAACATCTCATCCACCAAGTCCCCAAAGCAAGCGTAGGGGCCGGAAGGGGGAGATCTACGGATGTCCCGTTTCGGGTGCTTACACCTTTTGGCAACCACGGTGGGACCGACTTTGCTTTAGTGAGATCCTATTTTCTTTCCTAAGAATGTCCATTTGAAAAGCATGTTTACTTTCGTTTCCATGTGAGTCATTTCCATTTCCTTACATTGTTGCTTGTTTACGTTGCTTACTACTTTCTTTGAAGTATCATCTACTTTTCTTCAAATTTACTTGCCCTCCCTTTATCTTTTTAAAAGCATGGCAATCTGATTTTTAGCTTTGTTTATCATCTTATTTCAATTTAGTATCTTGAAGATCATCCTATTTCTTGCTTTGACAAATATGTTTGACTATTTCCTTCCATGTCTAATTCCGTTCTAGTAAATTTGCTAAGAATTTCTAGTCAAGGTTAAGTGCTCCTTTCCATTTTAGTTTTTATTTTATATTATCTCATTGTCTTGTTTACTTTCTTCCTACAACATCTCATTAATCATTGTATGCTTTTATTTTCTTCTTGCTTGCTCTTTATTCCTTGACATTTCACTTGCATTTAGTTTGCATTGGAGTTTCGGGTTCGCCCGTCTCCTTAGGACATCCGAGAATGGAGGCTCTCTCCTCCCAAAGCCCCACACATCCAAACACCCCTCTTGGTGGTTGCCAACTCCTCCTCCGGGGATTCCCTCTCGAAAGGACTGGGTAGCTTCCATCAAGGCCTCCGTAAGTCCCCAGACGTGAAGGATTCCCTCTTCACTGATCGGGCTGGTTGTACCATTTTATCCCAAAACCCGGAGTACCTATTACCTATCATTGTGAAAAGAGTGACAACCTTAGATTGCTCGGCGTTGTGAGAGCATAGGGTCCTACCCATTTATTTGAGTGGACAATATTTCTCTTAACAAGCCATTAATTTGAGGTTGAAACAAAAAAAATTGCGTTAATCATTCCAAGTCTTTGCTATTACTTGTTTGCAAACAAAAACTGAAAATTAAACAAAAATCCCAAAATCACCTAAAAAGAACCAAAACAAAAAAATTTTGCTTGAGGTTAATTTGCTTGACAACTTGCTTGTCCGACAAAAGAAAATAAAAACAAAAAAGGGGTAAAAAAATCAAAACTAAAAAAAATCCTTAAGCTTTTATTTGTCAACCTTCTTTTTCTATTGTGTTTATGAATTTAAGGTCAGGTCGAGTTATCGGAATGGCGGATCAAGGATACGAGCAACTACAGTTGGAGTATGACCAATCTTATTTCTATCCTGATGCCGTGTGTGCCGTCAATGAACCCGAAGTTCTCCCCGAACCTAGTCAAAGTTCTCCTCAACCTAATCCAAATTCACTTTGGGAGGCATTCTCTCATGCCGACCCTACCCAACTTCAGGCTATCAAAGCCATCCTCAAGGGCAAGTCGCCCGCCGACCACATTCCTCCCGAAGGTGGTCTTCACATCTCTACCCCTCGGTCAGGGGCACATCAACCCAATGTGCCCACTCATGACCAATCTCATACCGGGCTCATGGCCCCAATTTCTCCTCATCCGGTGGCTAATCTAGATCATCCCAATCCAAATGTTGTTGTTCCTTCTAGACCACCAGTTTATTCCTCTAATCATCTCAACCCTACTCACCCTTTGGTGCATCCCCCAATGTACCCTTCTTATCCGGCCACTTCGGCTCATCAAGTCCCAATTCCGGTGCACCAAGCACCCACTTCTCCTCCTCCTCTTAGGGAACCTTCTGTCGATCAGGCCATGATTAACAAGATCAATCGCATGGATGAGCAGTACAGAGAGCTTAGACGTTTAATCAACACCAAGGCAGTCCCCAAAATTTCTCTTCCTTCTCTCCCTACTTTTCATCTACCTCCCTCTGAGATGCCGGTATACCGTCGCTACAACGGAACCGGTAATCCCTTCATTCACATCAAGGACTTTCTTTATGAGTCGGTAATGTGGCAAAATGATCCAAGGGCCCTTGCTTTTCTTTTCAGAAGATCATTAGAGGGATCAGCTTTAGAGTGGTTCTACTCGCTTGACCTTTTGGAGGCGAGTAACTTTGAAATTGTCAAAGCTAAATTTTTGCAGAGATATCAAGACAGGGTCGGACCAACATATTCCATCGCTGAACTCATGGCCGAAAGAATGAAAAATGATGAAGATTTTACCAGATATGTTGATAGGTGGAGGTCAATGGCAGAAAAGCTTACTGATTCCATTTCAGAGCCGGAGCAAGTAAAGATGATCATCACTAATGCCACTCCGGCCTTAAAGAATATGCTGGCTTTGCATCACCCCACCTCCATGAGTGAACTCTATGAGAGGGCACAGTACATTCAAACACAGCTTAGGGACTCACCTATCATGATCTTGTTTGATCCTAGACCCCGAGCTGTCAAGAAAACCACTTTTACCACAATCGGCCTAGTGACTGAGGGCGTAGTGACAAACGAGAACCTCAATGTTGTAGGGAACCCACCTAGCAATTATCACACCAGTTTAGGAACCCTCAACAAAACCAACTATTTAGAAACCCTCGTCAACCTCAACATCAACCTCAGTTCCAGCCTCGTCAACAACAAGTTCCGATCCCTCAGCGACCGCAAGCCCCGGTTCCCCAAC
Source organism: Cryptocoryne crispatula var. balansae (assembly GCA_036172225.1). Lineage (NCBI taxonomy): Eukaryota > Viridiplantae > Streptophyta > Magnoliopsida > Alismatales > Araceae > Cryptocoryne > Cryptocoryne crispatula. Next base: position 10,740,582 of record CM069935.1, read on the forward strand.
CACCGCGGCAACAACTGGCCAACTACAACCAAGCACCCCCTCCCATGGCCTATGAACCCCGAAAGGTTGGACCCAAGAGGAACCATTACCCGCCTTTGCCGTACTCTCTCGTGGACATCTTTAATGCACTCATGGCGGCAGGGCAAATTGCATTGCTAAGGGAGAAGTCGGAGTGGCCTCAAAATGCCAACACAGAGCGATACTGCTTGTTCCATAGATATCCTGGGCACACCGTGGAAAATTGTTTTCAGTTCAAAGACTATATCCACGATCTTAATGAGCAAGGCAGTATTGACTAGGACCAGATGGGGGAATACATCAGAATAGTGAAAAATCAACCTCAACGGCAGCACGTACCAGCTCAACAGCAACAACAACAGAACCCCGGCCTGGGGATTATCCAAAACCCTTTACCTCCACATGCATCCGCGCCTGGGAATCAACACGTTAATCCCATCATGATTTCTTCCGAGGAGTATCATGATCGGGGCCAGAATTGGCAAGTCGAGGGAGCCGCCTCCTCCATGCACATCAACTTACTTCACCCTCCTAACCGAACCGTCCACTCTATACCCCGAACAACTATGTCACATAATCCCATCACATTAAACAGAATGCCCATCATCCGAACGCCATCACAACCCATCATCACACCACCAGCCATTCAACTCCAATCGGGATGGACCCTAATCCGCCCAGTTAATCCACCACAAACATCACCACCACTAGGACCCATCATCATCCCGCCCCGAGCAACTGTACCTTCACAACCTACCTACCCTACTATGCCTCAAACTACCATCATTACACCCACCATAAGAGCTCCCATCATTCGACCTAACCCACCACCCACCACTACCACCCCAGCCATAGCTCCTCAACTTGTCACAGTACTCAGAAGTGGGCGCATGTTCCAAAGGGTATTTCCCTAGGCGGTCAATCAGGGTTGGCACCAGAAGCAGAAGAAGAACACATTGAAGAGCCATTGCCTGGGACATCCTATGACTTGTTGAAACATCTTGATAAAACCCCGGCACGGATCTCTATCTTAGAGTTGATCAAAAGATCCAGAGTCCATCAAGAGGTTCTCCAACAGTACTTACAGCGAGTAATGGTAAATGAGAGCCTCCCACCGGAAAAGATCTCATCGGGTTTGGTCCCAAGAAGTGAGTACCCGGCCCTTACATTCACAAAGGAAGAGTTGGCCGACCCAGAAATAAGGAAATGTGCCTTATGCATCACAGTCCACATCAACGGAGTAGGCATTAAGTCATGTTTGGTCGATACCGGAGCATCCATTAATGTTACGCCACCGTAAACATTACATCTTTGTGGAATCCCCGGGGGGGAGATCCGCCCATCTCAAACAACAGTGACCGGAGATGATAATTCAAAGGAGCCCGCTGGCAGCATGATTACATTGGCTGTCAAACTCGGACCTCAGACGATCCTTTGTCAACTTTCACATACTAGAGATGGCTCCGACATCCACAGCTATTTTGGGACGACCCTCCTTGGAAGCACTAGAGGCACTCCCCTCCACCAATCACCAGTGTCTTAAATTCCCTTACAAGGGATAGGTGATTAAGGTGACTAGCATGCCCCTAGATCATCCATCTTCTCCACCACCACCCCTTGGGTTGCCAAACAAGCCGATTTTGACAATCTTGGATCTTCCGTAAATAAGTAGGCAGCCCAAGCAAGTGTGGAGAAGAAAAAGAGAGGAAAATGAAACCGTTGGATGGCATATAATGAAGATTTTGGGATACCAGGAGGGCCGAGGACTAGGCAAAGAACTGCAAGGCATAGCTGAGCCAATCAATCCAGTGAGGTTACAACCAAAGAGCGGGGTTGGATATGATGGAACGACAGCCAATGGTCAAAATCTCAAAAGCAAATACTTTTCAGGATGCTTACAAAAGTTTTTCATCAAGAAAGAAACCATTCAACTGGCTGAGAACAAGGAAGAACAAGAGCTGGAGCAAGACAAAAGAAGAAGAACCAACGACCCTGAAGATGACTTGTATCCATAAATATCTCTTTTGTTTTCCACTGATGAAGAAGGGTCAAGCAATGAACCACTCCAGGCTGAACCGCCTGTTGACCCACTCGAGGGTCATATTGCCAAACCGACTCAAGAAAAAGTCCAACCAACTCCGCGAGGGCCTTCCCTCATTATCTCCTCATTTGGGGCCGATGCCCCAACTCACTATGACGCTCTCCCCGGGCTTCTTGGCCCGATCCCTATTTCTAGGCCCTCAGGCCCAACTTATGGGTCCACAAACCCACTTGTTGCTTTTGGGCCACCGAGCCCCTCTACTAAATCTGGGCCTTTGTGCCCATTTTCTCCAACTCTTGGGCCACCGAGCCCCTCTACTAAATCTGGGCCTTTGTGCCCATTTTCTCCAACTCTTGGGCCATCGAGCCCCTCTACTAAATCTGGGCCTTTGTGCCCATTTCCTCCAACTCTTGGGCCATCAAGCCCCTCTATTGAATCTGGGCCTTTGTGCCCATTTTCTTCAACTCTTGGGCCACCGAGCCCCTCTACTAAATCTAGGCCTTTGTGCCCATTTTCTCCAACTCTTGGGCCATCAAGCCCCTCTATTGAATCTGGGCCTTTGTGCCCATTTCCTCCAACTCTTGGGCCATCGAGCCCCTCTATTGAATCCGGGTCTTTGTGCCCATTTTCTCCAACTCTTGGGCCCTCAAGCCTATCTCTTAAACCCAGGCCCTCGAGCCCACATCCTCCTCTTATTGGGTCCATGAACCCACCTTCTTCCATGACCATCCGGCCTACTGACCCATCACCTCTTTCTGTCAACATTGGACCCGAAAGCCCCCTCTTGCTCGAAGTCTTCCCCTCTTTATCAATATCTCCGCCTACTCTGGCTCCCGTAGTTGTTCTCAACCCAAATCGGGCACCTGAAGCCCATTCTGTCTTTATGTTTAGTGCTTCCCAAAAAATAACATTCTCTTCGAAACTCAAATTTCAATCGAGGAAACATCTCAACTTGCCCCGGAAAGGCATTCGACCCAAGGGGCCACCAGATCCTTGATTGACCTTCTTTGCCCTCCATTCTCTCCAATAAATTCTTCCTTCCCTTATTTACCTTCTTTTTCTTTAGGTTTAGTTTCCAATAAAAATAGGATAAAAATTAGAGGTAGGAGAGTTCCAGAAAGATACTTGCATCGGTTAGCTTAGAAAAGCTTAGAATGTGCCAAGCTACCAGAGTATCTAGAAAATGCGATTCAGCTAGATGAAATCCGATATGAGGAGAAGGATAACATTGATCAAACTTTGGGGTTTCTTCCTCTCTCAATACGACATCACCTACATCCAACAGAAGGCAATCAAGGGCTATGCAATTGCCAAACACCTTGCCCATCATCCTATCCCAATCTTTGACCCTATCCAATCAGAATTTCCCGATGAAGAATTGATGTCCATTCAATCTTCCAATCTATGGACTTTGTATTTCGATGGGGCATTAAACTCCCACGGTAGAGGGATAGGGATTGTTCTTCTATCACCCAAAGGTGTCACCATTCCACAGGCTTTTCAGCTCCATTTTCCAGCAACAAACAATATAGCTGAGTATGAAGCCTTGTTGGCCGGACCGAGGCCGCTCACTTCTATGGTGTCACTAAACTAAGGGTGATCGGTGATAGTCAGTTGATTCTCCGTCAAGTGCTTGCCAAATAATGCACATCTCATCCCGGGCTCAGACCATACCAAGAACTCACCACCTGTTACATCAAGCTATTCTCCAAACTCGAATTCATTCACGTTCCTCGTGCTCAAAATATTCTTGCCGATGCTCTTGCCTCTCTGGCATCTTCACTATCTGTCCCGCTTGGCAGGCAAGTTAGGACGATCTATGTCTGCCGACGTACCATTCCGGCAGTGGAAGATGCACGATTCTTGAGGGTTAAAGAAAAATTTGAAAGGAAAGAGTACATTGAGTAAAAGGAGGAAGTATCTCTGATTGAGTTGGAGGAATTAGAAGAGGGTGAGAAACCATGGTATCATGAGATTGCGAATTACTGTCAGGATCAAACATATCCACCAGGATCAACTGCCGAAGAGAAAAGAGCCATAAGAAGGGTCTCCTAGAGATACACCATCTTAGGTGGAGTGCTTTACAAAAAGAGCTTGGCTGGTATTCTATTAAGATGCGTAGATGAAGAAGAGGCTGAATTGGTGCTTAAAGAAGCACACTCCGGAGTATGTGGAGGCCATGTAAATGCTCAAGCCCTCGCCAAGAAAATCATCAGGCATGGGTATTACTGGCCTACTCTAGAAGAAGATTGCTCGATCTTTGTCCGGCACTGCCATCAATGTCAACTTCACGCCGACAAGATTCACTCTCCCGCATCTTCCCTTCACCCGATTCACGCCCCATGGCCCTTCGCTATGTGGTCTTTTGATGTTATCGGACCCCTCGGTGACCCAAACTCCACAAACAAAACCAAATCCTTCATCCTAACTACAACGGAGTACTTCACCAAGTGGGCGGAAGTGGAAGCATACGTGGAAATCAAGGCATTAACAGTCTGCACCTTCATCAAATGCAACATCATTACCAGGTTCGGGATCCTAGGCGACATCATCACCGACAACGGACCACAGTTCATCTCCCAGGAGCTGCGCGACCTTTGCAACAGGTATTGCATCAGATTGCATCATTCATCTCCATATTATCCTCAAGGCTACGGTCAAGCAGAAGCCACCAATAAAACCCTGATAAAAATAATTAAGAAGACTTATAAGTCTAGCAAGTTTGCAGACTGGCCAGATAAGTTAGTTGATGCTCTATGGGCCTACCGCACTTCTATTCGAACCCCAACGGGTCAGACCCCCTATGCCTTGGCATGGAGGCGGTAGTTCCATACGAAGTAATCATTCCTTCCCTCCGAGTCCAGATCGATCGAGATATCCCGATGGATGAACGCCGAGATTCTCTTCTCGCGTAACTCGAACTCTTGGACGAAAGGAGACTAGCCGCTGCCGAACATGCTAGATCTTACCAGAATAGACTTAAAAGATTTTATCAGAAGAGGGTGGTGGAGAGAAAATTTGAAATCGGTGAGGTTGTGCTTAAAAGAATATTCGTTAAGCCGGGCGGTCCCCGCTCCAAACTTCAACCTAATTGGGAGGGTCCATACGTTATTTCGGCGGTTTATCCCGGTAATTCATATAAGCTGACTAATGCAGAAGGAGAAGAACTAGCTCATCCCTGGAATGGTGTATACCTCAAAAAATATTTCCCTTAAAACAAAAGTCACAAAAAAATCTATAAAATCCAAAGGTGTGAAGAATAATGACAACATCTAACGCTTGCTTGCTCGGTGCACTAACTTGTCACTTAGGGAAATAAGGATAGGCATCATACTGCACACACTACACGCCTAGTTTTAAGATCCAATGATCGGAAGTCAGAGAGAAAGCTAGGTAACGCTCGGCAAAAGAAGGTCAACCTAATCCCGTTCTCTTCTCGTTTCAGTCCAGAATAGATGAAAGGGGTTAGAATGGGGAGTATCGAAAGTTCCCATTGCCTTAGTTGGAAAATGCCTCTGAAGGTCTGACTTCTTAAAAAGAAGAAAAAGGTGCCAAAAGATGGGCAATGACCCCTCAGGTCGGCAAAAGAATAGACCTGTCTGAATGCGTACCAACAAAAGTCCAAAAGAAAAAGGCTCCAAAAGATGGGCAATGACCCCTCAGGTCAAAATCAAGCAAAAAAGAAGAAAGACCTGTCCGAATGTGGGCCATCAAAGAAAAGGGCTAGAAGGAAGGACTCAAGATGTCAAATCCCAAACGGGCAATGCGGGCACTAGTAGAGAAACAAATTTGACACCCCTGAATCCTATTAAGGACTTACCACCAATCCTCTTCCTTTTTTAACCTTGCGGGTAAGTTTGACCGACTGGATCCAAGAAGAGCCATAGCCTATCAAAGGCAGAAGGTCAGAAGATCTCGAACTAGGCACTTTCTTACACGAGATGCCTACTCTTAACCCTTAGGTAACAATGAGAGGCACCTTCAACAAGCAAGGCAAAGAATGAGATGGTCATATCCTTCACACCGAACAAAAAAAAAATTTATAAACTTCAAAAACACCAAACAAAATCTATAAAGTTAAAAATCTTAAAAATTAAATATTCAAAACAACAAAAAATCATAAAAGTTCTCAAAACACTAAAAACAGTATAAAACCATCAAAACCCAAACAAATCAAAAATTTCAAAACACCTAAAAATTGCTTTCTAGATTGGCTAGCTGCCTTTGCATTCATGTTTAATTTCAGTCTTGCATATTTTCTTTTGTGCATACTTATGTTTTTATGTTATCTTTACCTTGATAAGGCCGATGTCCCTTGAGAAAAGATCAAGGCAACTTTGCCCTCTCCTCGTAAGGGACTAAGCCAAAATAAATTTCTAATATCTTCTCTCGAGTGGATGCAGGAACAGGAGAAGGCATACCAACTTCATATCCCCAGACACCTAAAGGAAGCAAAAACAACAAAAAAATCAAAAATTGAAAATCAAAAGTGGACTACCCCGACCCCTATTAGGACTTGCATTTAGTATTGCATCTATCAAAATAAATAATATTTGAGATGTTGAAGACCTCAAGTCTAGAGGGGGCTGAGCCTGAGAACCCCTTCAACAAAATCAGTGAGGGCTCAATCATTCCCTAGGCTTGCGGATAGGCCAAAGTTGAATATGCGGGGATGACGATTTCTTCATAGATGTCCTGACCTGTTATGTTCAACCTATATCCTCAACTATTTTCTTATACTTATTTGTATTTCTTTAAACCCAGCTGCATCATTTCATACACCAACATTCATCATCCCACCATGACCATTCCCCGCTTCCTAATCCTGCCATAACCTCCTTCTAGTCCCATTATGAACATTTTAAAATGGTCTTTTATAGCTCCAGAGAAGGTCTTGATTTTTCAGAGAATCGGTTTCCAACGGGTTTTAACAATGATTTCATCAAAACAAAAAGTTTTTCCATGTCGAACTGAACCGGTATTGTTGAGTAAAACCTTATGAATTTGAAGAACCCAACCTTGATTGATTGGTTGTCTCCTCTTTACTTTTCGCAATTTACTGCATTTCTACCGAGTCCAGCACACCATGCAGTTCGGGTCCTGGCCGGTAATAATTCTCCCCCACGTGGGATTTTAGTTATTTACTTTTAGTATTGTTTTTCTCTTTAACCAATCAACCAGAGGGAAGGTTTCGATAAGACAAAGGGTAATCTCAGAGTCCGCTAAAGTTTTATTCCACTCAATTAGGCCAACGAGGGCGTGTCTAAATCTACACCTTGGCGTCACCTTTTCAGTCCATTACCACTTCATTACGCTACACCTCATTACGCTTCGCTACATTCGCCTACGCTTCATTCGTGTCACTCCCCTACAAAGCCGACGCCAAGGCGAGGCAAGCTGTAGACACGCAATTTTGGCCTAGTTGGAGAGCTTAAATTCTTGTTTTCATGAAGTATATTTGAGTAACCTTTCAAGGGAACTGAGTTTTCCGTAAAAATCGAGGTTTTTGGCACATTTCAAAGAGGGAGGTGCCCTGTGTATAAGGGCACCTGGCGCCCTACTTATAGGGCACCAGGCGCCCTATAAATAGGGCACCAGGCGCCCTGTTTAAAGGGCACCAGGTGCCCTATAAACACGCACCTGGCGCCCTGTATATAGGGCACCAGGCGCCGTATATACAGGGCGCCTGGATCCAAATCAAATCGATTCGACGGCTGATTTGACCCCCCACAGTGACTCGTCTTGTCGACCTGATAGACCTCATGATGCTGGCGCCCCATATATAGGGTGCCATGCCGCGTGGCACTGCTTTTTGGAAATGGCCAAAGTGCCCTATTTTGGGCTATAAATAGACCCCCATTTGAGACTAAAAGGGGGTTCCAACTTCGTGTCACCCTAGAGCTCATCCAACACCACGTTTCTAAGCCATTTTCACCCCCCATAAGCCTTCAAACCGATCCAAAACCCTCTCCCAAAAACCCCAAAAACCTGCAATTTCCTTCTTCAGAAATATGATTTTTCTCCAACTTTGAGAGCCTCTACCCTTCATTTCCCTTACATCTAGTGCCAAAACACTCTTCCATTAGCTTCACTTGAGTATTGGCTGCTTGAAGAAATCCTTTTTCCATTTTGGAGGTCTTCATACACTTCGGGGCGACGCCGCGAAGAAGGGAAGAAAATCTGCTGAAGCCAGTCCCTGGTGCCCCGTATATAGGGCGCTTTGACTTTGGTCAACATGCCCCATCAAGGGGACACCTGCAGCAGGCGCCCCATATATGGGGCACTAGTAGGGGCAGACCCCATTTTGCATTTTTTGAGTTTATTTACCTTTCCGGTCGATCTTTTACTCCCCCCTTTCATTTTAACCCTCATTAACATGTCATTTAGCATATATTGAGCCACTCATTTGCATTTTTCATGCATATTTAAACCTTCTAAATAGGGGTTGGGATTTAGTCCCAATCCGGTCAGTTCCTTCACTCTTGCACGTTTACATTCGAATTTGAGCATGATACTACACTTTCATTAGAACTAATGAACCTTTCACTTGTTTCTATGTTTTCTTATGGACATTTTTAGGTAAATCCGATTGAGACGGAGCTTCAACCGGATCGAAGATGAAGGACTCACTAAGCTCTCTTCTTTCGGCCGGCCGAGAGAGGAGAAGTCGGAACCCAACAATCTCCCCGCTTCCAAAGGTACGACGGTCATTTCTCCATTTCATTTCTTTTCATTCCACTATATTTTGGAGTCTTTGGCTCCTGGCAACCACAACCACTAACATCTCATCCACCAAGTCCCCAAAGCAAGCGTAGGGGCCGGAAGGGGGAGATCTACGGATGTCCCGTTTCGGGTGCTTACACCAGTAGCAGGTGCAACCACGCACCTGGAGATTCCCTTGCGCCAGCCCTGCTCTAGCATATCCTCAGTTCCCTGGTGTGCCAACCCCTCTAGTAGCAGCCAATGATCTTCAGCCCTACTCCAGCATCATCTGCAGCCTAGGAGAAGAAGAAATAGGGAGAAGAAGGCTCCCTTCATTGGTGAGTGTGCCAACTCCACCAGCAGCACCTGTAGCTGTCATTTTTTTCCCCCGTGCGGTCTCCATTCTGACTTCATCAAGAGTTGTAGCAAAGATAGGTAAGGAGAAGATGTAAATTGTAGTGTGGCCTCCCCTCCTTCCCCTCTCCACATCTCTTCTTAATCTCCTTCATAAACTTCTAAAAAAAATTAGACCTGCAGATCCCCTTGTGTGCTCACTCTAGCCATCCGAATGTAGCCCATGGGTGACCTGTAAAAGCCCATTTGGCACTCCCAAGCAACCCCATGCTATCACCTAACACCATGACCCTTGTTTCCATCCTTCTAGTAGCCAATTAGGCTCCTAAACATGCTCCTAATCAGGCCACGTTCGACCATCCTTGCTGCCCAAGTGGACCGACTTCGGAAAAATATACAAAACAGGGTCCCTTGCTGGCCCAAGTTCTACCCTTCTTATGAGCATCCATGTCAGGCCCCTTTGATGGTCACCAAGTTTGCCCAATGTGCAACACACCCAAGAAAAATTTTATAGCACCCCAAACAAACCAAACATCCTCTTTGATGTGTGGAAAGAGGGGTGACAGCCTGGGCCTCTTGAAATCTGCCGGACGGGCCAAGAGTTAAGCCGGGTGGCCCTGATTTCTATATATCAAAATGCCCTTGTGCTTCTCCTAAATCAAACCCCATGTGTCTTGTTCTCCTTCCCCTTAGAGTATAGGGTGAAGGTCGACACTTTGAGACTCTCGGAATCCTCCGGACGGGCCGAGACTCCTTGGGCGGACCTTCAATTCTCATGCCCTTTGTGCATCCCGAAACCAATCCTAGTTTACACCTAAACCTACCCCTTGTGCAGTCCTACCAAAAGTCCACCTAAACAGAACCTTAGCCAACCCATTCCAGCCCCTCTGAGGCTCACCTATTCCGCTGCTACAGCAAGATGTCAAGTTGCAAAAATGGAGTGCAAATCAGGCCAACTGGGCCATGGAAGTGCAAATCAGGCCCATCGGGTCATGAAGCTCAAAACAGGCCGCCAGGGCCCATGAAGCTCAAGATAGGCCAACCGGGCCGACATAGCATGAAGACCGGTCCGTTGTGCCGTTGACATGAAGCTACCCATTGGGTCTTGGACACTTAAAATAAACCTTAATTAAATCTGAAGGCGAAAGGCCAAAATTAAATAAGGAGTTAGTCCACAACTAGACGCTCCATTGGGCGGCTCATCTGGCATGCACCGGAACGTTGACCCGGGAGTAGGCATGGGACACGCTTCCCACTACAGACAGACCCTTCCCACTACTTGGAAAGTCAAAAGAGTATACCATGTACGATGGGTAAAAATTTCACACTGATCGAAAAATAAGCGGCATGCTGCCAAAATTTTCCTAGTCAAGTGGGATTTTACACCAAGGTAAGGACTTTGTCACATTTACTCTTTGATAGCATTGAACATGGCATATGAACTGTCACATCTGATGTACATTGACATGGAATACTTTGAACATGAACATTTCAAATGCCGAGTTGATTGCATGTGACCGGGCATCGACACTAGCCTGACGGACCGGATGTGATGCGAACTGAACAAAAGTTAACCAAATCTGAACATAATTTAATCATATATGAAAACACATTCAAACCAAACCTAAAATACACTTATAACAGGTCATTAGAACCTTAACATTCAATAAATATCATACAATCTAAAAAAGATGATTTAATGCACTTAATTCATTGGAATTCATTTTTTAAAAAAACAAGTGAAAACAAAATGATTCTTAACCAACTGAAATGAACACATCAAAAACACATTAAAACATCTAAAATACATCTTAAAACATGTAAATTAGATTCATTAACAATATGAAGTTCAAGTTTAATCAATTTGAACTAAACTTCAAAACATCTAAAACATACCGAACACACCCGAATTGGTATGAAAACACCAACCATTATGAGAAAACAACCTCAACACATGTCAACTAAACTTAAACAAGTCAAATTGATCAACACATCTAAAATTCAAAATTAAAAACAAAAATAAAATAAACTTCAACCAATTGAAGTAAAACAAACCAAGCAACTCAAACAAACTCAAAACAAATAACATTCAAATCCAAGTCAAATGGAAATCTGAAATCAACATTTCAAATCATATCAAAATCAATTCATAAATCAAACATAAATCAACTTCAAACCAAATCTAATCAAACTTGTTTGCATCTCATCGGGCCCGAAAGGCCAGGGCCCATTGTGTTCTTTGTACGTTGTGGATGTGCATGCTCTCATCAAACAAGATCGCTATGACAGTAAATCAAAGGTGTTCGAGTGTTTGCTCGATGTAAATGAACATTGGACATTCACACTATCCGATGGAGAGAGGTCAAAAATATTTTCACATAACCCGAACCTTGATTCTATATTCTTTTAACATCACTTGGACTATCTAGTATTTTTTATGGTCTATCACCTATTTTACTAGAAAATTTGGGTACGATATTTCAACATTCAAAAAAAATAACAAATCTTTTAAACACACTTTAAAAAAACAAAAGATTCCTGAGGTTCCCACAATTATTTACATGTTTAAGCTTATTCTTAGATAGATTTATTTTATGTTGCAAAGACATAGAAACTTTGATTTAATTAGGTATTGGGGTTTATTCCAAAACTCTAAATATAAACAAATGTAAACCAAACTAATTCAGTTTACTTTAAAACCACAACTGAATCATAAATTGAGATAATTTGGTTTGATTCAAAACCATGAACAACTTGTAAAACCAATTGATTCAGTTAGGTTCAAAACCATAAACCATAAGCTGTAAACCAAACTAATTTGATTTTGCCCAGCTTATTATTATTTAATATTATATATATGATTTTATTTGATCTATTCTAAATCAAATTATATGAAATTATATATTTATACATATATAGAGATAATTATAATATAGATAATTCTTTTCCTTTTCATATTTTCCCTTGTTTTCCTCCTCCTCCTCCTCTTCTTTTTCTTCCAATTCTTCTAATATAAATGTACGCCCTACAAGATAATCATATATGATATGATTCAATATTTCTACAAATATCTCATTCAATTTATTAGGTAAATTTTTATTATTAATCTTATTTGTTGCATACATTATAATGTAGTCTTTGATCATGTATAATGATAATTGAATCATGATGAGATCATGATAATGAGCTCAATCATCTAGAGGTATGCGATCTAAATGATCTTAGTCATAGGATCTTTGAGACAGAACATCAAAGATTTGGATGGACTAATGTATGTGATATCTTCTCATATGATAATGATGACCGATATCATTGGCTATTAATGTGAAGACACTAAGTTACACATATAGGTGCTCAAGTTGAATGGGTTCACTGAACTAACCAAATTAGAAACTCTGAATAATATCCTACTTAATTGTCAAGTAGGATTTTCCATCATCATGGTTGCATAGTTGGATTTTTGACTTGATTCACCAAAAATGTCTTATTAGGCAGAAATTGTGCTTTGACCATTGACTTATGAATCATCGTATAGATAATCCAGTACAACAATAGATTGGGTATAAAAGAAATCTTGTGGAGTTAATTAAGCGGACAACAAAGGATCGTCCACTCTTGATAAGTGAGAGTGAATTTTTTATGAGCTAGTACTCTAAATATATAGCTAGTGTAAAGAAGATAAATGAAAAAGGAGTTTTCTAATTAATCCAATACCAAGCAAAAGATCTCGTAATGTCAATATACTAAAGAGTTGACAATCGATGTCATACTCATTTCCAACTGGGACATTGAATGAACAAGAGTTTATATTCAAGTGGTAACTATTGATAGAAAGGTTCAATGCAGATAAGATTACCCCATAGCCATTTGAGATCATGGTATGTGACTTGTACCATTCATGATTGGTAGACCATTTAATGTGTTATTATATAACAAATTTAATTAAATTAAATAAAATTATTTTATTTTAATTATGCCTCAACCAAATATTTTATTAGACCTAGTGGGTCACTTACATAAAGACTTATCCTTAACTATAGGGACAAGGGTGTCTTTTATAGAGATTTTGGGTTTTTATGAAAAATTCTAATTTTTTTTATAAATAGCAGTGGTTTCAGCAGCCAAACTATCAATACAAAAGTGAGAATCACATCCTCAGCCTCTTTTCTACCTTCTCATTTCTATGGAAGACGTCCATGGGTGATGTAGCTTCGTTTAAGGAGAGCTCTCGAGCATAGTGAGAATGGAGAACCAACTATGGATGAAGTTCATGTGGATATCACTAGAGACCAAACATTTGAATGGTTTGAAGAGTTTGAGAAGTTCATTCTCTTCCCTTTCAAGGTATTAGATAAATCCCTATCATGTATATTTGAGCCCATTTTGATTGATTTTTGATTTTCATCATTCAATTCTGATTGAGATTAGATCAACATGAACCTGTAGAAATCTTTTCTTTAGCTACATCAAATTTTATAAAACAATTTCTTTTAATGGTATCAAAGTTGGGTTCATGTCTCGATTGAAACTGGCATTAAATTGATATTATTTTATTTATTTTATGTATTCTTGAATATGTGCAAATGTCTATTTTGTTGAGGCTAAAGTAATATGTATTTGATGAAGATTATACCATTATCGTACAGTCAACTGAGACATGAACCTAACTTTGATACCATTAAAAGAAATTGTTTTATAAAATTTGATGTAGCTAAAGAAATGATTCCTACGGGTTCATGTTGATCTGGTCTCAATCTAGTCTCAATCAAATTTGAGTGACTTTATGAGAATGGTATAATCTTGTAACATATTTCTTTCTAACGTTGCAAATTTTTCAAAATTTGGACCTCTATAGAGTCTGAGAGAAGCCCCAAAATTGGTGATTTTGTCATTCCTATACAGTCACTTGAATTTGGGGATTTTGTAAATTCTGCATCCATAGAGAGAATTGAAGCCGTGTAAAGTATTTATATAATGGATAATATGGTTACTTGACCTTTTCTCATGATTTTGTGCTTCTAATGGCGGCGGAGGAAGAGGATTTGGACTTTTTTTCAATGGTAAGAGCCCTAGCGATAGTGGTGCATTCCCCTGCAATTGCTATCTTTTGGCGAACATTTAAAAGATAGGGCTAGTTGATTTGAAATGCCTGTTAGATACGAATTCTAAATAGTATTTTTGGAATTTTTTTCCACATCTGGAATGTCCAGAATGGGCAAGGAGATCCGGCGATGTCCTATTTTAAACTCTAAGGCGTCGTTTGGTATCAGGATAAATTTAACGGGGATAGGGATAAACCAATCCTTGTGGTTAACCCTATCCTCATCATGTTTGGTTTAACTTAGGATAAGTTTGGGGATAATCCTATCCTATGTTTGGTAGGTTAACAATAAAATCGAGGATAACCCTATATTTTTATATTTTTACTTTATTTATATTATCTTATTTTATTACTCATAACATATTCATAAACATCTTAACCCACTTACATATTTATATAATAAATTTAAAATTTTATTTAAATATATAAATAAAAATAAACTTAAAAATATAAATTTGAAAAATATAAATAATGTAATTTATTAGACGGAATATTTTAACGCAAGTGTGTTCCTCGCGCCCCCCTCCCCTCCACCTGCCGGACGGACCCCCCCCGGCGGACCGATGAGCCTCCCCACCCTCCCTGCTCGGCGACCGGAGCCCCCCCCGGCGGACCGATGGTGCTCTCTGCAGAGCCGCTCCCCGCCCCCTCTCCCCGGTAGACCGACGGTCCCCCCCCCCCCGCCCCCCCCGCAGACGCAGCCCCCCCCGCCAGACCGGCAGTGCCCTCCGTGGAGCCGCTCCCCCCCGCCCCCCTCCCCGACAGATCGACGGCGCTCCCCGCGGAGCCGCTCCCCGCCCCTCCGGCCCCCCTTGGCGGACAGAGCCCCCCGGCGGACCGACGCTCCCCGCCCCCCCCCGTAGACCGACACCCCCCGCCCCCCCGGCGGACCGCGTTCGGTTCGATTCGGTTCGGTTTGGGACCGTTCAATTTGGTTCGGTTTGGAAAACCTCTAAATCGATTTAAATCAAACCAAATCATTTAAATCGACTTAACTAAAAAATTTATAAACCCCCCCTTCCCGGCGACCCCCCCTTCCCGGCGGACCGCGGCGGCGCTCACCCGGTGGCCCGCGGCGGCACTCCCGGCGGGCAGCCGACAAACACCCCCCTTCCGGGCGGACCACGGCGGGGCTTCCCCCGGCGGTGGCATCGGCCAGCGAAACCCCCCCCCCCCCCCGGCGGCTCCCCCCCGGACGGGGGCGCGCAGCCCCCTCCCCCGGAGCTCCCGGCTCCCCCTCCCCCGCGGAGGCTCCTCGGCCGGGCGGCGGCGCTCAGCCCCCTCCCCCGGAGCTGCCGGCTCCCCCTCCCGCTGAAGCGCCCCCCCCTCCCGCGGCAGCTCCCCGCCGGACGGCGGCGCTCAGCCCCTCCCCGGAGCTCCCGGCTCCCCCTCCAGCGGAAGCGCCCCCTCCCCCCCCGCGGCGGCTCCCCGCCGGACGGCGCTCGTGCCCACCCCCCACGGCGGCTCCCCGCCGGACGACGCTCAGCCCCCACCCCCCCCACCCCCTCCCCGCGGACGACGGAGGCCCCCCTCCCCCCGCGGCAGCTCCCCTCCGGACGGCGCTCGGGCCCCTCCCCCTCCCCTCGCGGACGACGCAGCCCCCCCGCCCCCGACTCTCCCCCCCCCCGGCGGCTCCCCCCGCACCCTCGCGCCGCGGACGCCGGACGGAGCCCCCCCGGCGGCGCGTTCGCCCCCCTCCCGGCCGGCGTTCGCCCCCCTTCCCCCGGCGGCGTTCGGCCCCCCTCCCCCCGTGCCCCCCCCCCGCGCGGACGCCGGCCGGACCGGCCGGAGTCCCCCCGGCGGCGCGTTCGGCCCCCTCCCCCCGTGCCCCCCGCGCGTACGCCGGCTGGACCGGCCGGAGTCCCCCCCGGCGGCGCGTTCGGCCCCCCTCCCCCCGTGCCCCCCGCGCGTACGCCGGCTGAACCGGCCGGAGTCCCCCCCCCCCCCCGGCGGCGCGTTCGGCCCCCCGGCCGGCGTTCACCCCCCTCCCCTGGTGGCGTTCGGCCCCCTCCCCCGTGCCCCCGCGCAGACGCCGGCCCCCTCCTCCCCTCCGGCGGCGTTCGCCCCTGGACCCCCTCCCCGCGCGCCTCCCCCCAGACGTCGTATCCCCAACTTGAGGATCAGTTTAACCCAAGTATTAGGTGGGATGATTTATCCCCACACTTATCCCTAATTTTGGGGATAACCTGGATTAACTTAATCCAGGTTAAACCCAATATTATGTGTATACCAAACAGGAGATTGGGGATAAACCAGGTCTATCCTAGGTTATCCCCATACCAAACAAGGCCTAACGGCGCTGCCCCCGTACTTTCCCAATTTTCTATTGATTGTGATTTTTTCAAGAGATAAGGTCGACTGATTAAGAATTCTCATTTGATGATTATTCAAATGCATATTTTTGTTAATTTATCTAAGCTCTAGATAAGGAGATATGGACCCTAAGAGTTGTGGCTTCAAATTCCTAAAATTGCGACCATTGTAGCTCCTTATCAAGTGGAGAAGAAGACAAACGGGGTCCAATTCAAACTCGGATGTTACAGTAGCAGTGGATCCCATATGGCTCATGCATGGGTGCACATGGAGGTGGCACAAGCATGGTTGAATCTTGGCACACACAGGGGTGCTCGCGAGCGCATGCCAGGCTGGTATTGTGTGCCAGCGCATGCAGTGCAATACAGCCATGGTTTTAAAATGCTTAAAAATAATAAGAAATCATTTTTTAAAAAAATTCATGAAATTATAAAAAAATTTAAAATACTTTTTACAATATTTAAAGTGTTTAATAGTTTGTTAGATGATATTAAGCCCTATTGTCATATATTCATACATAGTTAAGTTTTAAGTTAATTTAAAGGCTTAACTTAATTAATTGGTGTCTTAATTGATTCTATAAAGTGAGATTTTTAAAAATTTAAATTAAGACATTAATTTCAGATTTTACACAATGTTAGTAATGTATGAATGTTCTAAATAGTTTAGATGTGCTTGTATGATTTAAATAAATTATTTATATGTTGTTTCATGTTATTTATTTCATGAAAAAATCAACATGCATAAAATTATGGAATTTTAAAAATTATAAATTACATTTTTATGATATAAATGTTATATGATATTAATATAATGTATTTGAACTAGGTACATATGATGTTTGATTATGTGAGTGGATGAGGATCATAGATTTACATTTATTTATCATGTGATGGTAGTTAATTATGTGGATATTTTTAATTAAGGCATGTGTGCCTCCTTCCATCTCTTTTCAAATCTGATTGTAAATTTTGCCTTCCTCCATTAATATACTCTTGTTGGTTAAAATTAAGATTTATTATTAAATTATACACGTGACCACTTGGAGAAGCATTCTTTTAGAAGTGGATGCACACCTATATTGGCATTAGATGCTAAATCCTTTAGTTTCACACTGTTCTGGCTTCAATGTTTCATGTTTAGAGTTAAGTCCATGACCATTTATTTTATTTTAGCATATGTGATATGTGAGTGTGTGCTACAGGTTATATCTTAGATATATAATATTCTAAAGGTATATATATTATACTTAAAACATATTATTAATAAGATAAATAAAATCTCTCTTGAATTTAATTAGGTCGATAAACGTGAGACTCAGCCTACCATTGTTATGGTATTGATGAGGCAATCTTAGATTGGATCGTTTTGTTGTGTTACCACAAGGTCTATTTAGCAAGGGATTAGTGATCATGGGCAAGGCATTTGCTGAACTTTAGGATGGACCATTTGCATGACTTTGTTGTGCTACTACAAGAGCTATGTGAAGAATTTATTCTCATAATGTAACAAGCGGATTTGACTTAACTAGGTATATGATTTGTTATGCTACCACAAGGTCATGACTTAAGAGGCTAAATGATTAAGAGTTGCAAGAGTTGTAATTAGTAATAGTTGCCTACCTATTAAGTATGAGGTGATTTGTAGTGCTATCATAAGGTCATCATCATAAGTTTAATATGGTCTTAGTCCCCACTAGGATTTCATCGCGTTATCCTGCCTTTGTACAATGAGGGTTTGTCACGACCCGAAATTTAAAACAACACAAAATCACAAGTACGCAGCGGAAAACATAACGTCATGACAGTGGGAGAAATCCATCATTCGGATTTCATAACCCATACAAGCATGTGAAGTCAACACACACGATCAAGTCTATAAATTCCACAAGATTTCCAAAACCTGGAGTAAATAACTTAAAAATCAAGCCAACATCATCTAGTCCAACTCCAACCAAAAACTTAAACATTTAAAACAACTGAATTCCAAACCAAGTCCGTTCATATGTTCCATCTTTAAATCAAAACCACTATATTGTTTAAGTACACAACAACCTAAAAGTCCAAAACAAGCAACCTGATGAAAATGAAATATATCACTCCGCTCCAACTCCAGGAGATTCTGGTTCTTCCACGGCCTCTGCTTGAGCCTCCAAGCCAATCTCCTGATCTTCAAAACCTGCTGAAAAATATTAACCCACAACGGGGTGAGTCCGGAGACTCCGTAGGATTTACACCCTTCACCCATCAATCGGGTAATTAACATATAACCAAGCAGTGGTATGTAACATATCTAATTTGAGATGTAATACAAAAGTATAGAGTGTCTTCTATATTAATCTCACAACCCATATCCAAACATAATTATCTTCAAAGAAAAGGTTATGCCAAAACCAATCAATTCTATACCAATGCATACAAGACCATAAGACTAAAAAAAAATCAACTAGATGACCTTCAGACTTAACTTAACATGACCAATATAATATGAGACATATCTGAATTTTTCTAACTTATCATGCTTTAACATCTAAACATATCATGCAATGAGCATAATTTCATGTTCTTTCAAAACTCATAGTCATATGGCAAGGAATTGGTCGTCTTGCCTTTTCACATCACATATCCAGATCACTTTCACCAGCTCTAATTTATATAGTAATAACATATACTAAGCTAGCCCAAAGTGCACCTAGGCAGTGGTGACACTAAGGGAAAAGCCGCGGTAATCCGGGATCTGTGGGAAGGCCGGATTTATCTAAGATACCCGGTGCCCACGGGCAATTTGACTAGAATAGGCTGGTGAAGCCTCATAACATGTGGTACAAGAATTCATAATAAAATTTTCAGATCATGACACACCTGCATACCATGTACACAAGACATAAACATCTCATTCTAATGTCATCCATGCAAAACAAATTGTTTTTATCATAAACTAGACAAGACTTGCACTAACCGACATGGTTAACATATCCTAATCAAAACTCATATCAAACTTGATAACATGAACCTAGCCATATCATGCAAGACATATTACACAATCGGAACCAAACCAAATAATTTTTACATGATCTATGCACATGCAATAATAAACCAAGTCTAGACATGCTTAACTACATACACAAGACAATTAATCAAACCAAATTTTAGCATAATCAAAACAAGCTAACTTCTGATGTCAACACCCATAATCTGACCTAAACAGGTTCCAAAATATATTTCAATTCTAGGTCCATTCTAGCACATAAACATATACATAAATAACAAATGGTCAAATCTCATGGAAAATAGTTCTACCCATCCAGAATCATGCCAAACATGTTCTATAATATTCAAAATATCATTTTCAAAGTTCTGGTTTCAAGGATTTTTTATAAAATTCACTAATCATGATTCAAAAGTCTAAACTAGTCAAATCAAGGTCCATGGTTAAATCATGCATATTTTCTAATCAAAATGGGATCAAATACATAGAAAAGCTTGAGAAACCTACTTGTAATCTTATGTGAATTTTCCTGATTTTTATGGATTTTTCTGCTATTTTTCTTGGCCTTTTCTAATATCCGGATTTAATAAATCCGAAAAATCGGAATTTCCTGAACCGGCGCCGAACCGGGCGGTTCGACCGGCTGAACCGGGCCGGTTCGGAGGTGCTGGACCGCGGCTGGACCGGTGGCTGGACCGGGCGCTGGGCCGGCTCGACCGGCGGCTCACGGTGGCGGTTCGCGGGCGGCGCCGGCGGTGGCGGTGCTCGCGACGGCGGAGGCGGCGCTCGCGACGGCGGAAGCGGCCTGCGGCGCTCGACGGCGATGGCGATGGGCGGGGGAGGGGCTGGTCACGACGGCGACGGTGGGAGGAAGGCGACGGCCGGCGATGGCGGCGGCGAGAGGCTCTCCCACGGCGGTTCCGGCCGGAACAGGGGAGGTGACGGCGGCAGCTTCCGGCTACGGCCACGGGCGGCGCGGGAAGGGCTGGACGGCGACGCTCTCGCCGGCAAGGGAGGCGCTGGAGGGAGGAGACGGCGACGAGGGGAGGGGCCGGAGGCGGTGACGGCAAGGGGGAGGTCCGGCGGCACTGGGTTCCGGCGGCGACGGCGCTCGCGACTGGCGACGGCGACGGAGAAGGAGGAAGAGGATTCGCGGCGGGGAGACGGCACAAGCGAGAGAGAGAGAGAGAGAGAGCGAGAGAGATCCAGCCGGGGGGGCTGCGTAACCGGCGATGGGGGGGGGGCGCGGCGGCGTTATCGCGGGGACGGCGGCGAGGAGTCCGGGACGGGGAGGGAAACGGGGGGGGGGGGCGGTTACTAAAAATTAAAAATGTTTTTTTTTAAAAATTGCCAGGTATTACAGGGTTATGCAAATTTGCCAAAAATTAGTGGAAGCATAAATTAGGATGAAAGACCACATCTTAATTTCAAATGAATGTCTACAATGTTATATTAATAAATTTATATCTCCATTGTAGAATATGATGATGAACCTCCTAATAAGACATAATAGATGCCAAGTAGCTTAATGGCTCACACTTCTTAGACTAGTTTAGAACTAAAATAATTGTTCACATGATTGACCAATTAACTAACCTACTTTAGAAGTAGTTGTCGCTTAGATTATCTAATAATGTGAGAGAAAATAAAATCTTAACTCATAACATAATATATAGAAGATGCATTGTTGGCCTTAATACTAGATGTTAATCTTTATAAGATATACATTGTAGAGGCAACATAGATAGATGGATATGAGATCCATCATGCTCATGGTGATGAGCTAATTGAGGGCAAGTTAGAACAATAATAAATCTTTAATATTTCTAATTGATGAGACCAAAGTAAAGAAGGACATAGTTAAAGGTCAAAGAAGATGGTCAAGATAATAGAGCCCAAATAAGACACAAAATTCTTCTACTATCATCATGATGGTAAGTGAAAGAGAAAGTGCAAAGTGTTTGCACATAAAGCAAAGGTGAAGCTTAAGAAGCTTCATGCATCTAAGTCATTGATATTTACTTGTCTTAAATATTTGCTTAATAGTATTAGATACTATATGTGTATATCATAATATTAGATACTAAACATACATCTTATGGTATTAGATACTAGATGTGCATATCTTATATGAGATACTAGATTTGCATATCTTCTATGTGATACTAGATGTGCATATTTTCTATAAGAAATTAAAGATGCATCTGATGGTATGAGATACCTAATATATATCTTATATCTATAAGAAGTTGCAGATGATGACAGGAAATAAATACTTAATGAAGAAAATATTGACCTACAAATGAAATGGTGCAAAAGTTGCATCATTACTAGTGGGCGATACATATCTTTAATAGTCTTCTAAAGATGCCTTAATCATTAATATTGTTATTATATCATTCTACAAGAACATTATCTATATTTCCTACTTGAATAAATGATGATTTATTCTAAGCAAAGGAAATGATAGATGTTCTAAGACATTAAATGGAAAAGTGCTTGCTAGTAGAAGCTTAATAAATTGTTTATTCATATGAGATATGTAAGTTTCCCTGATATGTGTGAATACTCCTCTTAAGAGGAAATGGGTTGATTTAGATCAATTAATTTCTACGTCATTATTTTTAAAGATGATATCTTTAGGTATTGATATATGTACTTAATGAAGTATAAATTCAAGACCACTGAGAAATTATCAAAAATTAAGAATTAAGTAGAGATACTAACGAAAAGAGTATTAGAACTCTTTGAAAAAATCAATGAGTGAAATACTTAATTACATAATTTAAACATAATTGAAGGATACTACAATTTAATATTAATAGACACCTCATTACATATTTTAACTTAATTGAGTAGATAAAATGAGAAGTCATATTGTGTAGGACATAATACGGATAATGACAATATTTGCTAAATCTTTTTTGTTTAAGTAGGGCTAGGTACTCAATATAATCACTTTATCTAAGTCCCTTCCGATTATTTTATATAGGATATGGAAAGTAGTTAAATGTTTAACCTTAAGCAAGTTAAGATTCAGAATGTCTGGTCCTGGGGAAGATGTATAAACCTAATTAGTTAGAATATAAGACTATAAAGTGTTGACTTGTAGATTATCCTAAGGAAACTTAAGGATATTAATTCTACCTTTCTTTTGGATAAGAGTAAATGTTGCTCAGCTTATCATATTTCTAAAGGAAAAGATCCTCCTTATGAAAGATAGTGGGAGCAAGGTATATATGAAAAATGTTCCAATCTCACAACCCAAGGTCACTTCTATTAAGGTACTAGTTAATAATTACACATGGGCATTTCACAATTCTTTACTTATGTCAATTCAACCTAAGAGATATATAAGACATATCTTTGATGGAAGAAATGAGGCACAAGATAATAATGAGACATTCAAGGCAAGGATAGTGTAGGCACCCGGAAGAGTCGTGGTGGTTTGTGTTGGTATGTGTAGGTGTGGTTTGTGGTCGCCAGGAGCGGAAGACTCCAAAATATGATTAAGTGTAAAGTAAACAAAATGAAAAAGTAAGTTTGACCGTTGTACCTTCGGGAATGGGAAAGGGAGGAGATTGTTAGGTTCTAACTTCTCCTCTCTCGGCCGGCCGAAAGAGGAGAGCTTGAGTGAGCTCTTTTACTTCCGATCGGGTTGAAGCTTCACCTCGATCGGGTTCACCTAAGAATGTCCTGCATAGAAACATAAAAACAAGTGAAGATCATCAGCTCTGGCGTGAGTATAGTATCATGCTTAGTATAAACTCTGAATCATGCAAAAGGGGATGAACTAACCGGATTGGGATGGAATCCCAACCCCTATTTTTAGAAGGTTTTTAAATATATATGATGTGCAAAATGATCTAATGCATGCCAAATAAAATGATGAAAAGTTTTAAGATGAAAACGGAAGACAAAAACTCGATCAGACGGGCAATCGGACTCCAAAAATTGCAAAATTGG
Source organism: Cryptocoryne crispatula var. balansae (assembly GCA_036172225.1). Taxonomy (NCBI): domain Eukaryota; kingdom Viridiplantae; phylum Streptophyta; class Magnoliopsida; order Alismatales; family Araceae; genus Cryptocoryne; species Cryptocoryne crispatula. The sequence goes on from CM069935.1 coordinate 10,764,065, forward strand.
CTTCTTCCCCTGCTAGTGCCCGATATATAGGGCGCCAGCTGCAGGTGCCCTACTTATAGGGTGTGCTGACCAAGGTCAAAGTGCCCTGTATATGGGGCACTACGTCTGACTCGAGCAGATTTTCTTCCCCTCTTCGCGATGCTACTTCGGAGTACTGGGCAGCTTTCGGGACGAAGTAAGGGCTCCTCCTTGTAGCCAATATGCAAATGAAGCTAGTGGTGGGTGGTTTGGATGCTGGATGAAAGAGGAGAGACGGATAGAGGATCTCAAAGTTGAGAAAAAACCATGTTTCTGGGTGACAGAAACATCAGATTTTTGGGATTTGGGGGGGGTGATCTTGGATCGGTTTGAAGGCTTATGGGAGGTGTAGATGGCTTAGAAACATGGTATTGGATGGACTCTAGGGTGGTACGGAGTTGGGACCTGTTTCCTGCTCCAAATGGGGGTCTATTTATAGCCCAAAAGAGGGTACTTTGGCCATTTCCGAAAAGCAGTTCCACGTGGCATGGCGCCCTATATATACGGCGCCAGCATCATGAGATATGTTAAATCGATAAGACGAGTCACTAAGAGGGGTCAAATCATCCGGTCAAGTCGATTTGATTTGGTGCCAGGCGCCCTGTATATAGGGCGCCTGGTGCCCTGTATATAGGGCGCCAGGTGCCCTGTATATAGGGCGCCTGCTGCCCTATAAGTAGGGCGCCTGGTGCCCTATATATAGGGCGCCTGGTGCCCTATATATAGGGCGCCAGGTGCCCTATATATAGGGCGCCAGGTGCCCTATATACAGGCGCTTTGACCCCGGTCAACATCCTATCGATCCTCTTCAGAATGCACCGAAAAACTTGATTTATCCGGAAAACTCGGTTCCCTTGAAAGGTTACTTAAATATTATTCATGAAAGCAAGAATTCAAGCTCTTCAATTGGACTAAAATTGCGTGTCTACAGCTTGCCTCGCCTTGGCGTCGACTTTGCAAGGGAGTGACATGAATGAAGCGTAGGCGAATGTAGTGAAGCGTAATGTGGCGTAGCGGAATGAAGTGGTAATGGACTGAAAAGGTGACGCCAAGGTGTAGATTTAGACACGCCCTCATTGGCCTAGTTGAGTGGAATAAAACTTTGTCGGACTCTGAGTAATCCCTTTGTCGTATCAAAACCTTCCCTCTGGTTGATTGGCTAAAGAGAAGAATAGTACTAAAAGTAAATAACGAAAATCCCACGTGGGGGAGAATTGTTACCAGCCAGGACCCAAACTGCATGGTGTGCTGAACTTGGTAGAAAAGCATTGAAAAGTAAATTGTGAAAAGTAAAGAGGAGACAACCAATCAACAAAGGTTTGGTTCTTCAAATTCATGAGGTTTACTCAGAAATATCGGTTAAGTTTGGCATGGAAAAACTTCTTGTTTCGATGAAATCATTGTTAAAACCTGTTGGAAACCAATTCTCTGAAAAATCAAGACCTCCTCTGGGGCTATAAAAGATCATATTTAAAATGTTCATAGTGGACTGGAAAGAGGTCAGGGCAGGATTATGGTGGCGTGATGCATGTATGAAATGATGCATGCGGGGTTTAAAGAAATACAACTAAGTATAAGAAAATAGTTGAAGATATAGGTTGAACATAACGGGTCAGGACATCCACGAAGAAACCGTCATCTCCGCATATTCAACTTTGGCCTATCCGCAAGCCTAGGGAATGACTGAACCTTCATTGATTTTGTTGAAGGGGTTCTCAGGCTCAGCCCCCTCTAGACTTGAGGTCTTCAACATCTCAAATATTATTTATTTTGATAGATGCAATACTAAACGCAAGTCTTGATAGGGGTTGGGGTAGTCCACTTTTGTTTTTTTTCAATTTTTGATTTTTTTTGTTGCTTCCTCTAAGTGTCTGGGGATATGAAGCTGGCATGCCTTCTCTTGTTCCTACACCCACTTGAGAGAAGATATTAGAACTTTATTTTGGCTTAGTCCCTTACGAGGAGAGGGCAAAGTTGCCTTGATCTTTTGTCAAGGGACATAGGCCTTATCAAGGTAAAGATAACAGAAAAACATAAGTATGCACAAATATGCAAGACTGAAATTAAACATGAATGCAAAGGCAACTAGTCAATTTAGAAAGCAAATTTTTAGGCATTTTGAAATTTTTTGTTTTGTTTGGGTTTTGATGGTTTTATAATATTTTTGGTGTTTTGAAACTTTTATGATTTTTTGGTGTTTTGAATATTTAATTTTTAAGATTTTTGATTTTATGAATTTTTTTGGTATTTTTGAAATATTCAATTTTTTTGTTCGGTGTGAAAGAAACGACAATCTCATCCTTTGCCTTGCTTGCCATAGGTGCCCCTCATCGTTACCCTAGGGTTAAGAGTAGGCATCACGTGTAAGAAAGTGCCTTGTTCGGAATCTTCTGACCTTCTGCCTTTGATAGGCTATGGCTCTTCTTGGATCTAATCGGTCAACCTTACCCGCAAGGTTAAAGAGGGAAGAGAATTGATGGTAAGTCCTTAATAGAATTCAGGGGTGTCGAATTCGTTTCTCTACTAGTGCTTGCGTTGCCTGTTTGGGATTTGATATCCTCGGGTCCTTCCTTCTTGCCCTTTTCTTTGATGGCTCACATTCAGACATGTCTTTTTTTCTTTTGCTTGATTTTGACCTAAGGGGTTCATTTCCCATCTTTTGGAGCCCTTTTCTTTTTTGGGCTTTTGTCAGTACACATTCGGACAGGTCTATTCTTTTGCCGACCTGAGGGGTCATTGCCCATCTTTTGGTACCTTTTCTTTTAGGAAGTCAGACCTTCAGAAGCATCCTCCTACTAAGGCAATGGGCACTTTCGATACTCCTTATTCTAACCCCTTTCATCCATTCTGGACTGAAATAAGAAAAGAATAGGATAGGGTTGACCTTCTTTTGCCAAGTGTTGCATAGCTTTCTCTCTGGCTTCCAATCATCGGATTTCGAAACCTAGGTGTGTAGTGTGTGCAGTATGATGCCTATCCTTATTTTCCTAAGTGACAAGTTGGTGCACCGAACAAGCAGGCGTTAGATGTTACCATCATTCTTCACACCTTTGGATTTTATAGATTTTTTTTGTGATTTTTGCTTTTCTTTTAAGGAAAATATTTTTTGAGGTATACACCATTCTAGGGATGAGCTAGTTATTCTCCTTCTGCATTAGTTAGCTTATATGAATTGTCGGGATAAACCACTGAGATTACATATGGACCCTCCCAATTAGGTTGAAGTTTGGAGCGGGGACCGTCCGGCTTAACGAATATTCTTTTAAGCACAACCTCACTGATTCCAATTTTTCTCTCCACCACCCTCTTCTGATAAAATCGCTTAAGTCTATTCTGATAAGATCTAGCATGTTCGGCAGCGGCCAGCCTCCTTTCATCCAAGAGTTCGAGTTGCGCGAGAAGGGAGTCTCGGCGTTCATTCATCGGGATGCCTCGATCAATCTGGACTCGGAGGGAAGGAATGAGTACTTCATATGGGACTACCGCATCCATCCCAGATGCCAAGGCATAGTGAGTTTGATCCGTTGGAATTCGAATAGAAGTGCGGTAGGCCCATAGAGCATCAACTAACTTATCCGGCCAGTCCGTGAACTTGCTAGACTTACACGTTTTCTTAATGATCTTTATCAGAGTTTTATTTGTGGCTTATGCTTGACCGTTGCCTTGAGGATAATATGGAGATTAGTGATGCAATTTGATGCAATACCTATTGCAAAGGTCGCGCAGCTCCTGAGAGATGAATTGTGATCCGTTGTCGGTGATGATGTCGCCTGGGATCCAGAACCTAGCAATGATGTTGCATTTGATGAAGGTGCAGACTGTTGATGCCTTGATTCCCACGTATGCTTCCGCTTCTGCCCACTTGGTGAAGTACTCCGTTGCCGTTAGGATGAAAGATTTGGTTTTGTTTGTGGAGTTTGGGTCACCAAGGGGTCTGATAACATCAAAAGCCCACATAGCGAAAGGCCATGGGGCATGAATCGGGTGAAGGGAAGATGTGGGAGAGTGAATCTTATCGGCGTGAAGTTGACATTGATGACAGTGCCGGACAAAGATCGAGCAATCTTCTTCTAGAGTAGGCCAATAATACCCTTGCCTGATGATCTTCTTGGCGAGGGCTTGAGCATTTACATGGCCTCCACATACTCCGGAGTGTGCTTCTTTTAGCACCAATTCAGCCTCTTCTTCATCTATGCATCTTAATAGAATGCTGGCCAGGCTCCTTTTATAATGCACTTCACCTAAGATAGTATACCTCTGGGAGATTCTTCTAATGGCTTTCTTCTCTTTAGCAGTTGTTGTCGGTGGATATGCCTGATCCCGACAGTAATTTGGAATCTCATGATACCATGGTTTCTCACCTTCTTCTAGTTCCCCCAACTCGACCAGAGATACTTCCTCCTTTTGCTCGATGTATTCATTTCTCTCAAACTCTTCTTTAACCTTCAAGAATCGTGTATCTTCTACCACCGGAATGGTACGTCGGCGGACATAGATCGTCCTAACCTGTCTGCCTAGCGGGATAGATAGTGAAGATGCCAGAGAAGCTAGAGCATCGGAAAGAATGTTTTGAGCGCGAGGAACATGAATGAATTCGAGTTTGGAGAATAGCTTGATGTAACAGGAGGTGAGTTCTTGGTACGGTCTGAGCCCAGGATGAGATGTGCGGTATTTGGCAAGCACTTGGCGGAGAATCAACTGGCTATCACCGATCACCCTTAGTTTAGTGACACCATAGAAGTGAGCGGCCTCCAGTCCGGCCAATAAGGCTTCATACTCAGCTATATTGTTTGTTTCTAGAAAATGGAGCTGAAAAGCCTGTGGAATGGTGACACCTTCGGGTGACAGAAGAACAATCCCTATCCCTCTACCCTGGGAGTTTAATGCCCCGTCAAAATATAAAGTTCATAGATTGGAAGATCGAATGGACATCAATTCTTCATCGAGAAATTCTGATTGGATAGGGTCAAAGAATGAGATAGGATGATGGGCAAGGTGTTCAGCAATCACATAGCCCTTGATTGCCTTCTGTTGGATGTAGGTGATGTCAAATTGAGAGAGAAAGCTCTGTCAGCATGCCAATCGGTCAGTCAGGACAAATTTTTCTAGGAGGAACTTGATGGGATTCATGCGAGCAATGAGATTAACCTCGTGAGCCAGAAAGTAGTGTTTAAGCTTCTGGACCACCCAAACCAGGGCGGCACAGGTTTTTTCCATGGTTGTATACTTCTGCTCACAAGGATCAAAGATTTTGGACAAATAGTATGCTGCTCGCTTCTTCCCTTCGTCATCTAACTGTGCCAAAATTGCTCCAAGGGATCCTTCCAAAACCAAGATGTATACGATTAAGGGTCTGCCGGGACCTGGAGGCTTGAGCACAGGCGGGCTTGAAAAGTACTTCTTTAAACCGTCGAATGCCCCTTGACATCTTGAATCCCATCTGAACTCGGTCTTTGCCTTGGTTAACTCATAGAAAGGTTTGCACCTTTGGGAGTGTTGTGAGATAAACTGGCGAACAAATTGCAGCCTACCAATCAACCCTCTCAGCTCTTTTAAGTTCCTTGGTGGAGGCATATCAATGATGGCCTTGGCCTTGTTGGGATCGACCTCAATACCTCTTTTACTGATGATGAACCCAAGTAGCTTTCCGGATGACACTCCAAACACACACTTCTTGGGGTTCATTTTAAGCTTATATTCCCTGGCTCATTGAAAAACCCTTTTTAACACATCAGCATGCTCATCTCGGGTCCGAGATTTGACTACCAAACCATCCACATACACTTCCACAAATTTATGCATCATATCATAAAATATCTCCACCATGGCCCTTTGATAAGTTGCTCCGGCATTCTTTAATCCGAAGGGCATGACTATGTAGCAATAGGTTCCCCAAGGTGTAGTGAATGAGGTTTTCTCTTGATCCTCTTCTGCTAACCGGATTTGATTATACCCTGAATATCCATCCATGAATGATAGGGTTTCATATCCAGCTGTGTTATCAACAAGGACATCAATATGAGGAAGGGAGAAATCATCTTTTAGACACGCTCGGTTTAGGTCCTTGAAGTCAATGCAAATTCGAACCTTTCCATCCTTTTTCATGATCGGGACTATATTTACCACCCATTGTGGATAAAGGACGACTCTAATGAATTTTGCTTGGTGTAGCTTATCGACCTCTTCCTTCATCTTTAATGCTATGTCTGGGTGGAATCTCCTTAGCTTTTGCTTGACTGTGGTAGCTTCGGGTTTTAAAGTTAATCGATGCTCTACCAATGACTTGTCTAACCCCAGCATATCTTCGTATGTCCAAGCGAACGTGTCCTTGTATCCTTGTAGTACCCCCATTAGCTTCTGTTCCTGCAAAGGGGTGAGGTAGGCATTAATGAGGATATTCTTAGGATCTTCCGGTGTTCCAAGATTAAGTTCCTTAGTCGGTTTATCCACCGTGGCTGATGGTTCTTCAAATCTCTTTAATCCGGATGCATAAGCATCAGCCAAATCCTCTTCTTCATCCTCAGTATCAGAATCTTTTTCAGATACAACCTCATAAACCCCTAAAGTTGGATCGATGTTGTCCTTCTCCTCATATCGAATTTCATCCAGCTGGATTGCATTTCCTAGATACTCCGGTAGCTTGGCACATTCTAAGCTTTTCTGAGCTAACTGATGCAGGTATCTTTTTGTAACTCTCCTACCTCTGATTTTTGTCCTATTTTTATTAGAAACTAAACCTAAATAAGAAGAAGGTAAATAAGGGGAGGGAGAGGAGGTGGAGGGAGTGGAATTTATTGGGGAGAATGGAGGGCAAAGGAGGTCAATCAAGGATCTGGTGGCTCCTTGGGTCGAATGCCCTTCCAGGGCAAGTTGAGATGTTTCCTCGATCGAAATTTGAGTTTCGAGGCGGACGTTTTCTTTTTGGGAAGTGCTAAACATAAAGATAGAATGGGCTTCTAGTGCCCGATTTGGGTTGAGATCAACTTTGAGAGCCAAAGTAGGCGAAGATATTGATAAAGAGGGAAAGACTTCGAGCAATGTTTGATAGAGGGGGCTTTCGGGCCCAATATTGACAGAAAGAGGTGATGGGCCAGTAGGCTGGATGATCATAGAAGAAGGTAGGTTTATGGACCCAATAAGAGGAGGATGCGGGCTCAAGGGCCCGGGTTTAGGAGATGGGCTCGAGGGCCTGAGAATTGGAGAAAATGGGCACAAAGGCCAGGATTTAGTAGAGGGGCTCGGTGGCCTAAGAGCAACAAGTGGGTACGCGAACCCATAAGTTGGGCCTGAGGGCCTAGAAAAAGGGATTGGGCCAAGAAGCCCGGGGAGAGCATCACAGCGAGTTGTGGCGTCGGCCCTAAAAGATGACATAATGATGGAAGACCCTCGTGGAGTTGGTTGGACTTTTTCTCGAGTCAGTTTGGCGATATGACCCTCGGGTGGGTCAATAGGTGGTTCAGCCTGGAGTGGTTCATTGCTTGACCCTTCTTCATCGGTGGAAAATAAAAAAGATATTTCAGGATACACTTCATCTTCAGGGTCGTCAGTTCTTCTTCTTTTGTCTTGTTCCAGCTCTTGTTCTTCCTTGTTCTCAGCCAGTTGAATAGTTTCTTTGTTAATGAAAAACTTTTTTAAGCATCCAGAAAAGTATCTGCTTTTGAGATTCTGACCATTCGCAGTCGTTCCATCATACCCATCCCCGCTTTTTGGTTGTAACCTCACTGGATTGATTGGCTCAGCTATACCTTGCAGTTCTTTGCCTAGGCCTTGGCCTTCTTGGTATCCCAAACTTTTCACTATATGCCACCCAATAGTTTCATTTTTCTTTCTTTTCTTTCTCTACACTTGCCTGGGCTGCCTACTTATTTCTGGAAGATCCAAGATTGTCAAAATTGGCTCGTTTGGCAACCCAAGGGGTGGTGGTGGAGGAGATGGATAATCTAAGGGCATGCTCGTCACCTTAATCACTTGTCCCTTGTAAGGGAATTTGAGACACTGGTGATTGGTGGAGGCAACTGCCTCTAGTGCTTCCAAATAGGGCCATCCCAGAATAGCTTTGTATGTCGGATCCATCTCAAGTATGTGTAAGTCAACAATGACTATTCGGGGTCCAAGCTTGACATCCAATGTAATCATGCCATTAGCGGGCTTTTTCGAATTGTCATATGCAGTCACTGTTATTTGAGATGGCCAGACATCCTCCTCAGAGATTTCACAAAGACATAATGTTTCTGGTGGCAGAACATTGATGGAGGCTCCGGTATCGACCAAACATGACTTAATGCCTACTCCATTGATATGGACTGTGATGCATAAGGCACATTTCCTTATTTTCGAGTCGGCCAACTCTTCCTTTGTGAATGTAAGGGCTGGGTACTCACTTCTCAGGACTAGAACTGATGAGATCTTTTCTGGGGGAGGCTCTCATTCACCATCACCCGTTGTAAGTATTGTTGGAGAACTTCTTGATGGACTTTGGATCTTTTGATCAACTCTAAGATAAAGATCCGTGCCGGGGTTTTATCAAGATGTTTTAGCAAGTCATAGGATGTCCCAGGCACTGGTTCTTCCGGATGTTCTTCTTCTTCTTCTTGTGATCGCCCTGGTTGACTGGTCTGGGGAAAAGTTCTTTGAAACATGCACCCACTTCTAAGCACCGTGGCGAGTTGAGGGGCTATGGTTGGTGTAGTAGAGTTGGATGGAGGGTTATGTCAGATGATGGGAGGCCTATGTTGGGGGCGTAGTGATGATAGTTCGGGTTGTAGGGATGTGGGTAGGTTGCGGTGGCATGGGTGTACGAGGTGGTACGATGATGGGTCCTAATAGTGACGGTGTTTGTGGTGGCTCAACCCGGCGGATTAGGGTCCATCCCGGTTGGAGTTGTATGGCTGGTGGCATTATGGTTGGTCGTGACAAGGTGCGGATGATTGGTGGTTGGCTTCTTCTAGTGGGTATAGCTCGTGGTATGGAGTGAACGGTTCGGTTAACGTGGTTCGAAGGGTTAATGTTCATGAAGGAAGCAGGTCCCTCAATTTGCCAATTTTGACCTCTATTGAGGGGTTCATCGGTAGAGGTTAGAATGTGATTAACCCTTTGATTCTCTGGTACTATTGCGGGTGCATGCACGGGTAGCGGGTTCTGAATGATCCCCAGACAAGATTCCTGTTGTTGTTGTCGGACTGACGCCTGCTTCTGCTGCTGAGGTTGGTTCTTTACTGCCTTGATGTATTCGCCCATTTGACCCTAGTCAATACTTCCCTGCTCGTGGAGATCATGGATATAATCTTTAAACTGAAAGCAATTCTCCACTGTGTGCCCCAGGTATCTATGGTATAAGTAGTATCTATCTGTATTGGCATTTTGTGGTCACTCCAGCTTTTCTCTTGGCAGTGAAATCTGCCCTGCCGCCATAAGAGCATTGAAGATATCTGTGAGAGAGTACGGTAACGGTGGGTAATGGTTTCTTCTAGGCCCTATTCTTCGTGGTGCATAGGCGGCGGTGGGAGGTGCCTAGTTATAGGTGGTCGGTTGGCGTGGGGGTTGAGGTGCAAAGGTTTGCACGGCCATCTACCGGGGTTGCTGGGGTACTGGTGTCTGTGTTGGTTGCTGGGGATACTGGTTTGGTGTTTGGTGACAGAAAGGTTGGGGTTGAATTTGAGGACAAGGTGCAGGTTGGGTTTGGCGCAGGTTTTTGTACTGGGGATTTCTGTACTGCTGTTGGTGGTTGTTGGGCGGGTTTCCTATGATGTTGACGTGTTCGTTGGTTACCACGCCTTCGGTTACGGGCCTAGTGGTGGTGGTGGTTGTCTTTTTGGTGACTCGGGGTCTAGGGTAGAAAAGGTTCATGATGGGAGAGTCTCGGAGTTGTGTTTGGATGTATCGTGCTCTTTCATAGAGTTCGCTCATTGTGACAGGGTGATGCAATGCCAATATGTTCTTCAGAGCTGGAGTGGCGTTAGTGATGATCATCTTGACTTGTTCCGATTTTGATAGTGCATTTGTCAGCCTTTCTGCCATTGCCCTCCATCTGTTAGCATATCTTATGAAATCCTCATCATTTCTCATCTTCTCGGCCATGAGATCTATGATTGAATATGTAGGGCTGACTCGATCTTGGTATCTTTGTAAAATTTTTGCTTTGATAGTATCAAAGTTGCTAGCTTCCAAAGGGTCAAGTGAATAGAACCATTCCAATGCGGAGCCCTCTAATGATCTTCTAAACAGGTATGCGAGGGCCTTCGAATCGTTTTGCCACATGATAGACTCATAAAGAAAATCTTTGATGTGAGCGAAGGGATTCCCGTTCCCGTTATACCGACGATAAATGGGCATTTCGGAAGGAGGAAGATGGAACATGGAGAGAGAGGGAAGGAATATCTTGGGGAGAGCTCATGTGTCAATCAATCGTTTGAGCTCCCGATATTGTTCATCCATTCTGTTGATTTTGTTAAGCACAGTTTGATTAACAGAGGATTCTCGGATGAGAGGAGGGGGGAGGACAGACGCTTGATTTGCCGGCATGGCCATTGGATAGGCTGAAGCGGCCGGGCAATGAGGGTGTATCGGGTGGTGCATATGTGGGCGGGCTTGATTAAAGTGTGTGGAGGAGTAGACCGGTGGCCTAAGTGGTGTGGTGTTATTTGGGTCCAGGTGGTTCAAGATGGCCACCGGATGAGGTGAGTTTGGAATCAAGGGTCCGTTATGAGAATGGCCTGGTACTGGTGCACCGGGTTGGTCAGTTGCTAATTGGGGGGTAGAAGTGTGGTGGCCACCTTTGGCATGGGTGTGATGGACAAGAGATTTTCCTTTCAAGATAGCCTTAATGGCTTGTAGTTGAGTTGGGTCGGCATGAGCGAATGCCTCCCACAGAGAATCTGGGTGGAGTCGGGGTGAACTGGTTTCAGGGAGGATTTCGGGTTCGTTAACGGCACATACGGCATCCGGGTGGAGGTAGGATTGATCATACTCCAGCTGCAACGGCTCGTATCCTTGGTCCGTCATCCCGATGACTCGCCCTGATCTCAAGTTCATAAACACAAAGGAAAAATGACGAATAAAAGCACAAGAATCCTTCCTTTTTTGTTTTAATCTCTTCTCCCCTTCTCTTTTTTTGGTTTTAATTTTTGTTTGGACAAACAAGTTATCAAGCAAATTAACCTCAAGCAAAGGTTTCTTTTGGTTTTTGTTAAGTGTTTTTAAATTTTTGTTTTGGTTTTCAATTTTGATTTAAAAACAAGTAATGACATAGACTTGAAATGATTACCGCAAATTTTTTTGTGTTTCAACCTTAAATTAGTGGCTTGTTAAGAGAAATAATGTCCACTCAAATAAATGGGTAGGACCCTATGCTCTCACAACGCCGAGCGATCTAAGGTTGTCACTCTTTTCACGACGGTAGGTGATAGGTACTTCGAGTTTTGGGATAAAAGGTACAACCGGCCCGATCAGTGAAGAGGGAATCCTTCACGTCTGGGGACTTACGGAGGTCTTGATGGAAGCTACCCGGTCCTTCCGAGAGGGAATCCCCGGAGGAAGAGTTGGCAACCACCAAGAGGAGTGTTTGGGTGTGTAGGGCTTTGAGAGGAGAGAGCCTCCCTTCTCGGATGACTTAAAGGAGTCAAAGAAACCCCTCGATGCAAACTAAATGCAAGTGAGAAATCAAGAAATGAGAAGCAAACAAGAAGAAAGTAAAAGCATGCAAGATCAATAGAGTGTTGGAAAACAAGTAAACAAGACAATGATATGAAGTCAAACAAGGATGAAGGCAAGTACTAATTCAACTAAAGATGCTTTAGAAAAGAAATTAGACTTTTTAAAGAAAATAGACAAAGATGCTTAGCAAGATAACCCTTAAGATGCAGAGTCGAAGCAAGTTGATAAAGCAAGTCTAAAAATTAGATTGTGCTTTTCTTTTAAAAGAGAAGGACCAACGGAAAGTAAGTAAACTGGAAGAAACTAAATGATGTCCAAGGGAAGCAAGTAAACAAGCAAGCAAGTAAATAAGAATGCTAGGAAGATGTAATAACTCAAGCAAGAGTCAAAGTAAGGATGAGCATGTTGGACATTCTTTTAAAAAGATAAGAAGAGCTCACTAAAGCAAGAGTTGTCCCACCGTGGTCGCCAAAAGGTGTAGGCACCCGGAAGAGTCGCGGTGGTTTGTGTTGGTATGTGTAGGTGTGGTTTGTGATCGCCAGGAGCCGAAGACTCCAAAATATGATTAAGTGTAAAGTAAACGAAATGAAAAAGTAATTTTGACCGTCGTACCTTCGAGAATGGGAAAGGGGGGAGATTGTTAGGTTCTAACTTCTCCTCTCTCGGCCGGCCGAAAGAGGAGAGCTTGAGTGAGCTCTTTTACTTCCGATCGGGTTGAAGCTTCACCTCGATCGGGTTCACCTAAGAATGTCCTGCATAGAAACATAAAAACAAGTGAAGATCATCAGCTCTGGCGTGAGTATAGTATCATTCTTGGTATAGACTTTGAATCATACAAAAGGGGATGAACTAACCGGATCGGGATGGAATCCCAACCCCTATTTTTAGTAGGTTTTTAAATATATATGAGGTGCAAAATGATCTAATGCATGCCAAATAAAATGATGAAAAGTTTTAAGATGAAAACATAAGACAAAAACTCGATCAGACGGGCGATCGGACTCCGAAAATTGCAAAACCGGCTTCTGCCCCTGCTGGTGCCCTATATATAGGGCGCCAGCTGCAGGTGCCCTACTTATAGGGTGCGTTGACCAAGGTCAAAGCACCCTGTATATGGGGCACTAAGTCTGGCTCGAGCAGATTTTCTTCCCCTCTTCGCGATGCTGCTCCGGAGTACTGGGCAACTTCCAAGACGAAGTAAGGGCTCCTCCTTGTAGCCAATATGCAAATGAAGCTAGTGGTGTGTGGTTTGGATGCTGGATGAAAGAGGAGAGACGGATAGAGGCTCTCAAAGTGGATAAAAAACCATGTTTCTAGGTGACAGAAATAGCAGGTTTTTGGGATTTGGGGGGGGGGTGATCTTGGATCGGTTTGAAGGCTTATGGAAGGTGTAAATGGATTATAAGCGTGGTATTGGATGGAATCTAGGGTGGTACGGAGTTGGAATCTCATTCCTGCTCTAAATGGGGGGTCTATTTATAGCCCAAAAGAGGGTACTTTGGCCATTTCCAAAAAGCAGTTCCACGTGGCATGGCGCCCTATATATAGGGCGCCAACATCATGAGATATGTCAAATCGATAAGACAAGTCACTGTGAGGGGTCAAATCGGCCGGTCAAGTCAATTTGATTTGGTGCCAGGCGCCTGGTGCCCTGTATATAGGGCGCCAGGTGCCCAATATACAGGCGCTTTGACCCTGGTCAACATCCTATCGATCCTCTTCGGAATGCGCCGAAAAACTTGATTTTTCCGGAAAACTCTTTTCCCTTGAAAGGTTACTTAAATATTATTCATGAAAACAAGAATTCAAGCTCTTCAATTGGACCAAAATTGCGTGTCTACAGATAGTTGCCAAAGATATCATCTAAGTCAAATAGTTGACTTTAATGAAATTTTTTTACCTTTGACATGGATTAATCCATTCCAATTTTGATTGTTACACACTATGATTATAAGATATGTCAATTAGATGTTAAGATATTATTCTTTATCAATGATTTTGTGGAATGGGTATGTATGATACAACCTCAGGGAATCAAGCCCTAATAACATTTAAACAGAGTGTATATAAGATTCATTTATAGACTGAAATAACACTTCCCATGGTTGGTATAATATGTTTAATAATATTAAATCTTACAAATTTATTAAGAACGAAAAAGAGCCTTGTGTACTGAAAACGATAAGTGGGAGTTCTTACTTTCTTGACATTTTATGTGGATGATACACTATTTGTTAAGAATGAAGTAGGTACGTTATCATCAATGAGCTTAGTTATCAAATTAAAATCTTCCAAACATAATTTGGGTTTGAAGATCTATAGAGGTAGATTTGAAATATGTTTGGCTTAACCCAATTAATGTATATAGTCACCATAGTCAGTTTGACATTGTAAACACTAAGATAGGTTTCTTCTTACCTATGAGATATAGAGTTTATCTCTCCTATAGAGAGATGGATCACATAAGTATAGTTTTCTACGCCTCAGCCATAGGGTCTATCATTTATGCTATGTACATAACTTGATGTGATTAATGCTCTAAGTGTTATGGGCATTCACAAGGCATATCCAAGTGAGAGTTATTGGATAATTAAGAGATATAACCATAAGTACTTAAGAAGTGCTAAGGATGTATCTCTAATGTTTGGAGAATAATATTTGAAGCCTCATAGTTTTACAGACACAAGCTTCTAGTTAATTAAGTTTGATGTCATGTCAACATAATGGTGAAGTAGTGAGCTGGACGAGTTCCATACAAGAGAACATTGTACATTCTACAATGAATGTAAAATAGATTACATAATGGCTACACACTGTTTGTGGAGTAGTCTAGGTGAAGATATATGAGACTGTCCCAACTTTCTATGAAAGTGTATCATTGTTTTCATTGTTTTACGAAAACAATATGGTAGAGCCAATGTCTCATTAGAAGTTTAAAACTTCTGTGATAATACCATAAAATCAAAGAGATAATAGGTCAAAGAGATAATTAAAGATAGAGTATCTTCTACTAATCACATTGTAGATCTACTAACTAAAATGGTTACTCAAAGAGTGTTTGAGCTTCATATCAAGTTGATAGAGACTATCAAAATGGGTAATTGACCTTAGTATAAGTGAGAGATCGATAGAAATGTACACCCTACAAGCTAATCATATATGATATGATTTGACATTTTTATAAATATCTCATTCAGTTAATTAAGCAAATCTTCATTACTGCCTCTTATTAAATGCGTACATCATTATGATGTCTTTGATCACATATAATGATGATTGAATCATGATAAGATCATAATAATGAGTTCAATCATCTAAAGGTATGTAATCTAAATTTCCCTATTCATAGGATTTTTTAGACAAGACATAATGATCTGGAAAGACTAGTGGATGTGATATCTTCTTATATGAAGAGGATGACCGATCTCATTGGTTATTAGTATGGAGATACTGAGATACACATATATGTACTCATTAGTCAAATAAGTTCATTGAACTGACTGAATTAATAATCCCGAATAGTAACTTATCAAACTATCAATCATGATTTTCTATCATCATAGTTGCATGGTTAGACCTTTGACCTGAGTCAGCAAAGATGTCTTGTTAGGCATAATTTATGCTTTGATCATTGACTTATGGATCACTATCTAGTTGGTTTAGTACAACGATGGATTCGCTACAAGAGAAACCTAAGGGAGGCAAGTGAGTGGACAACAAGAGATTGTTCACTCTCGGTAAATGATAGTGAATGTCCTATGAGATAGTATTCTAGATCTCTAGCTAGGGTAGAGGGGGAGTTTTTCAATTGATCCAATGCTAAGTACAAGATCCCCAGTGTCAATATATTAAGAAGTTGATGGTATATGATGTACTCCTTTTTGACTAGTACATTAAATGAACATTTATATCCATATGTAATTGATGATGGAAATGTTCAATGGAGATAAGATTATTCGCATAGCTATTTGAGATCATGGGATATGGCTTATACCCTTCAAGATCGATAAGTCATTTAATCTATTATTAGATAACAAATTCAATTTAATTTAATAGAATTGTTTTATTTTAATTAAGCCTCAACCAAATAGGCTATTGAGCCTAGTCACTTACATATATAAGGACTTATCCATAAGTATAGAGGTAAGGGCATAATTTATGAATATTTTGAGTTTTTATGAAAAATTCTTAATTCTCTATAAATACCGATGGTTCCAGCCAAACCCTATTAAGTCAAGGGTGAAAATCACGCCCTTAGTCTCCTCCCTACCTTCTCCTCTCTTTGGAAGATGTCCATGGGTGATGGAGCTTCATTTGAGAAGGGTTCTCGAGCCTAGTGCGAAGGGAGAACCTACTATAGATGAAGTTTGTGTGGATATTGTTAGAGATCGAGCATTTGAATGGTTTGAAGAACATGAGAAGTTTTCCTCTTTCTCTCCAATGGATTAGATGAATCCCTATCAGGTATATTCTAACCCATTTTGATCAGTTTTTGATATTTATCATTCAATTCTTATTAAGACTAGATCAATATGAACTTATAAGAATTGTTGCTTCCACTGTATCAAATTTCATAGAACAATTTTATTCTTCTTCTTATTATTTTTGTTATTCTTCATTTTTTTCTACTTCTCATTCATGTTATTCATTTTGTCATTCTTCTCATTGTTCACCTTCTTTTTCTTCTTCATCTTCTTCATTTTTTCTACTTCTCATTGTCTTCTTCATGTCCTTCTTCATGTTCTTCTTGTTCTTGTTCTTGTTCTTGTTCTTCTTGTTCTTCTTGTTCTTCTTCTTTTATTTCGCATTATTCTTCATCTTATTCTTATTCATCAATTTTCTTCATCATCATCATCATCTTCTTCTTCTTTTTCTTCTTCTTCTTCTTCTTCTTCTTCTTCTTCTTCTTCTCAAGAATTCTTATTCTTCCAGTCCTTTTCTTCTTCATCATCTTTTTTTCATATTTAGAATTCTTTTACTGCTTCTCATTGTTCTTTTTCTTTTTCTTAATTCTCTTCTCATTTTTCTTCCTTCTATTTTTTCTTCTTCTTGTTATTATTATTCTTCTTTCTTCCATTTTTACTTCTTCTTCTTCTTCTTCTTCAACTTTGTATTAATCTTATTCTCTTTGTCATTATTCTCATTCTTCACCTTCTTCCTTTTCTTCTTCTGCATCTTCATTTTTTCTACTTCTCATTATGTCTTCTTCATGTCCTTCTTCTTCTTTTATTTCTCATTATGCTTCTTCATCTTATTCTTATTTTTTTACTTTTCTTCATCATCATCATTATCTTCTTCTTCTTCTTCTTCTTCTTCTTCTTCTTCTTCTTCTTTCATATTAAGAATTTCTCTTTCTCTACTCATTGTTATTTTTCTTCTTTTTTCATCTTCTTATTTTTTTTTCTCATTTTTCTTCCTTCTATTTTTTCTTATTCTTGTTATTCTTCTTCTTCTTCTTCTTCTCCTTCTTCTTCTTCTTCTTCAGTATTCCTCCTCTTCTTCTTCTTTCTCTTTTCCTTCTTCTTCTTAATTCTCTTTGCATTTTTCTTCCTTTTATTTCTTCTTCTTTTTTTCTGGTTACTCTTCTTCTTCTTCTCCCTTCCTTCCTTCCATTTTTTTCTTCTACTTCTTCTTCTTTTTGTCATTCATCTTCCAAATCTTCTCCAGTTTTTTACTTCTCATAATTCTTCTTCTTGTTCATCATCATCTTCTTTTTCATTTTTTTGCTTCTCATTCTTCTTCTTCTTCTTCTTCATATCAAGAATTTCTCTTCTTCTCCTTCTCCTTCTTCTTCTTCTTCTTCTTCTTCTTCTCCTTCTCTTTCTTCTTCTTCTTCTTCATTCTTTTTTTTCATCTTTTCCACTTCTTATTTTTGTCATTTTTTCATCACGTTCTTATTCTTCTCATTTTTCTTATTCTTCATTTTCCTCCTCCTCCTCCTTCCTCTTATCTTTGTCATTCTTCATTTCTTTTTTTACTTCTCATTCTTCAATTTCTTTTTTTTTCCTTCATTTTTTTCTACTTCTCATTTCTCTTCTTCATGTCATTCTTCTTCTTCTTCCTTTTCTATTTCTCATTATTCTTCTTAATCTTCATCTTATTTTTCTTATTCTTTATTTTCTTTCATTATCATCATCATCGTAATCATCATCGTCTTCTTCTTCTTAAGAATTCTTATTTAATTCCTTCCTATCTACTTCTTTATCTTTATCTCCATATTAACAACTCCTCCTCCTCCTCCTCCTCCACCTCTTCTTCTTAATTCTCTTCTCATATTTCTTCCTTCTTCTTGTTATTCTTCTTCTTCTCCCTTCCATTTTTTTCTTCTACCTCTTCTCTTTGTCATTCTTCTTTATCTTCTTCTTCTTCTTCAATTTTCTACTTCTCATTCTTCTTCTTCATGTTCATCATCATCGTCATCATCTTTTTCTTCTTCTTCTTCTTCTTCTTCTTCTTCTTCTTCTTCTTCTTCTTCTTCTTCTTCTTGTCATTCTTCTCATCTTGTCTTAAATGTCTTATTCTTTTTCATTCTTCTTATTTTTCATTTTCTTCCTTCTCATTCTTCATCTTCTTCATTTTTTCTACTCCAAATTTGTCTTCTTCTTGCTTTCTTCTTTTTCACCTCCTCCTCCTCTACCTTCTTTTTTTTCATAATCATCTTTCTTTTCATATTAAGAATTCCTCTTTTTCTTCTTTTCCTCCTTCTTCTTCTTTTTTTATTCTTCACCTTTTTCTTCTTGTGGTAGTTGATGTTATAATTGCATGTTAGAGTTTGTTGTTCTCAAATATTTGTGATCGGCGTTAACTTTTTTGACTTGTTTAACGTATGTTTATAGATGTCAATGGAAGCAAATGTGTTGCCTCTTTCAGTAGATAGTAATGTTGGGTTTTCCAGTCTAAATGCAGTCATTACTAGTGCTAGTGGTAACAATGTCAATGAGAGTAGTGATGGTACACAAAGCACACAGCCCACAACAGGTGATGAAATTCAAGTTGTTGAAGGAGACGTTACAAAGCCTCCATTACCCAAAAAGAGAAAATTATGTTCAACTGTTTGGAAAGATTTTGAGAAGAGTAGAACCCTTGATGGTAGGGATATTGCAAAATGTCTTCATTACAAAAGGGCATTTTATGGTTCTAGTTCAAAAGGCACCACCCACTTGAGCAATCATGCTAAGAGATGTCCACAAAAATTTCATGGTGACATCAAACAACACATGTTGACGATGTCCAAATCTACGGATGAATCAAATATGAAAATTGTCAATTTTAAATTTGATCAACAACGTAGCTGTAGAGATCTTGCAAATATGATCATCAAGCATGAATTATCTTTTAGTTTTGTTGAGTATGAGTATTTTGGTACTTTTGTTTCAAATCTTCAACCTCAATTCAAGCATTGTTGTAGAACAACTATTAGAAATGTGGTCATGAAGATTTATAAAGAAGAAAAGGAAAAGATGTACAAACTTTTTAATAACTTAGGATCTCGAATTGCTCTCACCACAGATTTGTGGACTTCAGGACAAACTATGGGTTATGCATGTTTGACAGCACATTTTATAGATGAGCAATGGTTGTTGCAAAAAAAGATTATTGCATTTGAGTATGTTCCAACTCCACACACTGTTGATGTTCTTTCTAAAGTGGTAAAAAATCAATTGTTGACGTGGAATATTGATAAGAAATTTTGTGCTATAACCTTGGATAATGCTTCTACCAACAATGCAATGGTTAAAGATCTTAAAAGTTGCTTGGTGAAAAGAATTTATTGATATGTCAAGGTCGGTTCTTTCATATTAGGTGTTCTACTCATATTCTTAATCTAATTGTTCAAGAAGGGTTAGATGTGATATCTAAATTTATTGAAAAGATTCAAAAAAGTGTGGCAAATGTGAGAAAGACACTGAAGAAAAAGGAGATGTTCAAAACAGTTTTATTGCATGAGCATTTATCAACGTCAAAGGATTTATGTTTGGATGTATCTACAATATGGAATTGTACTTATTTGATGTTATTAACTGCCCTTGAGTTGAAAAATGTTTTTATTCGACTTGCTGAAATTGATCATGATTATTGTGAGTGTCCTTCTACAATTGATTGACAAATAGCTTCAAATGTTCTTCAATGTCTAAAAGTTTTTTACCAAGCAACATTGACACTTTCTGGGACAAAATATGTTACTGCCAATCTATATTTTGGTGATATTTGTACTGTGCATATCAAGTTGCGTACATGGATTAAAAGTGATGTTGACTACATACGCAACATGGCTATTGTGATGTTAGCAATATCGGGATGAATGTAGTCTATTGTTGACTATGGCTTGCATTCTTGATCCTCATTGGAAGTTTGATTTTGTTATTGTTCTTTATGAACAAATCTTTGGTGATAGTGCACATATTTATATTGAAAAGGTGAAATTATTTCTTCACGAGCTTTATAATGGGTATGCAATGAAAAATTGTGATGATAATGTGACATCTTCCAATGCTTTTAGCATGTCTTGTATATTGGAGGACAAATGCAATGACACAATAGATAAGTTGAAAAATATTTTTAGGAAGCATTTGAGTGAAAGAACTTCTATGACTTGTCAGAAAACTGAGTTGGATGTGTATTTAGAAGAGTCTCATTCTCTCAATGAAGGACAATTTGATTTGTTAACATGGTGGAAATGTTATGGCAAGAAATTTTTCATTCTCAAAAATAGCAAAGGATATTTTTGCAATTCCAGCCATAAGTGTTGCTTCTGAGGCAGCTTTTAGCACAGGTTCAGGAGTTGTAGATGATATTAGATCATCTTTGCTTCCTGAAACCATTCAAGCATTAATTTGTACCCAGGACTGGTTGCCTTCAACGAAAAAGAAAGGTGAGTCATCACATTGTTTATACACCAATTTAGATATTAGTTTGTACTCAAGACTTGACATTAGTTATTATTGTTATCATTTTCAGATGACTATTCTCCAATTATCATTTGAGGAAGTAAACATGAGAAAGAAAGTTTTGGTAAGTAAATTTCAAGATAACATCGTGTTAAGTGTATTCATTTTCTTTACATAACTTGTTCTATTGTTTGCAGATTGATGACACTTATAAATGAAGCTTTGGTTGGAGTATGTCAAAGATGAAGACATATCTTATTATATTTGACGTTTGCATGTTGATGACACTTAAAACATTTGATTTCATGGCACTTGTTTTGTTCTTTGCATATGATGGCACTTGGTATTGTATTTGATGGCACTTATTTTCTTCTTTGTGGTTGAATGCACTTAGAATTTTAGGGTTGAATATTGTATGCTTCATAAAGACTTTATGGATGAAATTTGTGGATAAATATTTGTGAATGAATATTTTATGCTTCAAGAAGGCTTTATGATTGAAATTTGTGTTGAAATTTGTGTTGAATATTGTTTTCTTCTTTGTGGTTGATTGCATTTAGCTAGATGGTTGAAGCAACTATGATTAATTTTTGTATTTCTTTTAGGCTCATAACATGTAACGGATAGTTGGTTGAGATAAGGTGGTCTTGCGTCATTTGTACGTAAAAGGTTGCCCATATTTTTTCATGAATTTATAGATTTTTTGGGGTTTTTTCCGCATTTTTATAACATATGCAGGTTCTGGGGCAAAGTGGATATTATCCGTATCCGCTCTGTATTCGAGAGATATCTGATTGTAAAGATCCACTTCGTATTCGAATTCTAACCAGAGTGGATATCTGATATCTGAATTGGCTAGCAGAGCGGATTCGGAAATGACATATCCACTTCGTATCAGCTCCGTTTACAGCCTTAATACCTCTTATTCTCCTTCTCCTCCTTCTTTTGTACTCATTGTTTTGCTTCTCGTTGTCATTCTTCTTCTTCTTCTTCTTCTTATTATTATTATTATTATTATTATTATTATTATCATCATCATCATCATCATCATTATTAATTTTTATGTCTCATTCATCATCATCATATTCTTCTTCTTCTTCTTCTGTAAATTATGGCACAAACATAATTAACAATCTAGTATGATAATTTAGTTGGTTATTTTCTACGAGTTCTGACCCTCTAGTCTATTCTTGAATTGAGTTCATATGTGTTATTACTTTTCTTGTTAAAGAATAAAAGAATGTATAATCATGATTTTTATATGCTTGGTGAGGAGGACCAACACAAAGTGAGGATGATAGAGTGGACGATGACCAGGATGATTAGGATGAGAGGTTTTTTGGAGAGGATGAGTGAGATTGTATTGTTATTGTACTATGATATGTTTGTTATGAGGTTTTGTACATGAGCACTTTACATATACTTTTTCAGTTCTGTGTTCTTCTTTTTCCCATTTTTTATTTGCAGTTGTACATTGATTTCTACTTGTATGCACATGTTATATGCAACACCTTATATGAAGAAGATGTATGTACATATTGTGTGCATGAACATGTTATATGTTACATGTTGTATGAAACTATTCTATAAAGCATATTGAATGAACATGTTTTATAAAATATTTTATCTACATGTTGTGAAATGGTTGTATGAAATCGATTGTGTCATCAAGTATGAAAAATTTTATGTACATGTCGCATGAGATAAACGAGTTTGAAATGAAATATGTTTGTATGCAATTTATTTGTTAAAGATTCCACGATTTGTATGAAATGGAATAATTGTGTTTAGGTATGATTATATGAAACAATCATACAAATCAATTGTGGATTTATATGAAGAGATACTTTTATTTTTATAGGTGTTAAAAGATGAATCTATGTATACATGGAATAATTGTGTTTGGTTATGATCGTCCTATGTTTGATCTTCTCTGGTCTAGAAGGATAGTTGAATCCCAAGAATGTATATTAGATTTGCTTTGAATCGGTAACACCATTCGGTTGTGATTGAAATAACGACTATGATATTCGAGGTATCACCATTTTCACTACATATGGTACAATTTCTTACATTTACAAGTGTGGGTTGATAATCAAAATGAAGTTGGATAACTTGAATTTAATATAAATGATCAAACTTTGGTGAAAAGAGAATTGGATAATATACCATTATTCAAAGAATTCCAAATTTCTCCACCGTTGTCTAAAAAACAAAATGCCAAATCAACATCAAAGTAAGGTAAGCATAAAAGATACGGGTTATCAAGTTCTAACCAACATTTTGGACATTATAGATTAGATATAATTGAAGATTTAAGTGAAGACACATTGTAGCCAAATATCAATATTCACTATCAGACATCAAATAATTTAACATCAAGAAGTAGTAGTGATGATTGACCGGTAATGAAGGTACTTTCTCAAGATCAAGGAAGGTGTTAGAAGATCGTCACTCTTGACTTTCACTTACTCATGTCACCGACAAGAACACTACATCTATATAACATACGACACTGA
Source organism: Cryptocoryne crispatula var. balansae (assembly GCA_036172225.1). Classification (NCBI taxonomy): domain Eukaryota; kingdom Viridiplantae; phylum Streptophyta; class Magnoliopsida; order Alismatales; family Araceae; genus Cryptocoryne; species Cryptocoryne crispatula. The sequence goes on from CM069935.1 coordinate 10,787,142, forward strand.
TTAAGTTGTTGGTAGACAAGATGTAGAAAACATACAAGATGTCATCACTTATTCAAAATGCACCTCAAGATGGATAGTATATATCATATATATATCATCACGAGTACTATCTCAATAATTTGTCTATATAAGTTCTATATACTCAACTTACGCATGAGAACTTTAGAGAGGAGATCAAGATATGTTCTGTTTAAATCTTAATTTAATTAAATAAAGAAGTTAATAATACGATGAAAATGTATGCTCTTGGTAATATTATATGCTCAAATAAAATATCTCGTACGAGTATGATAATGTTTAAATCTTATATTTTTGTATTTTTTCACCTTTTTAAAATTTTTAGTTTTTTATTTATGGATTGGCCTAAAATTTGAACCAAAACATTAATCAGATCCAAGTTGGTCAAATGGGTCGATCTAGGGCGACCCAAATTGCCCAGAATTTAGCGGATATGAACCCCATTTTTGATGTTTTTTTTTTATTTCATCACCCACCCACACAACCACACGTAAGGATGGCCCCTGTACAAGATACCCCTTCCGAGGAGACGTTTTAAATTAAGTGGTTGATTAAATATTAATAATCAATTATAACATGTGGACTTGGGAGATCTTGAAGTCTTGATCCCATATATCGAGCTAAAGCGACACAATGTTTTATTTAAAAAGGTTAGTTTTGTTTAGAATAATCCCAACTTCTTAAGAAAATATTTAACCTGTCGATGAGTGCTGCGCTGGGTAATACTTGGTTCAGTGTGCATGACTGCGGAAGCCCTGTTCATGTGTCATCGTGTATGACGAAGGACGAGCCCGCAAGGCCACCAGCCACTGCCACGTGGAGACCCCACCAAGTTGCAGCTACCTTAGCAGCTACAACTTTCAGTTCTTTGGGGGCATTAATAATGTTGATAATTTTAAAGCATATATATAAATATGCAGATTTTCAATGTAATTAAATTAAGCAAGTGGGGATGGCGATGAACAATCCGACGATGACACCCGTACGATCAGCTCGTATGCACGGTCGGTCGTCGCTCGCATCGTAGTCCACCAGCTTTATATATTTCGAAGTTTTGTATAAGATAACTCGTAAGATTCGCTTAATTTACTCCTGTGATGGAAAATTTTTACCCATCGTGACGTTGCGGCCGGACAGCCGTGATAGGAAAATATTGTCCATCAGTGACGTAGACATAAGAACATGCGGGTCTCGGCCAAGTATGCGTGCCACCAGTTTATTTAAAGTGTTTTATTTATATTTATTTAAAATATATTATAATTTATTTATCAAGTTTATAATATATTTCAAAAATTAAATTTACTGAACTAAAAGGTAACAGACTTGTGAGATACAAAATTGTGAGCCCGGTCAAGTTAAGTGGGGTCAAATTAACTTTTTTTTATAAGTCTAATCAAACCAAAGTTAGTACCGGAATCTGAGCATAGTGGGGCTGACTAGTTTACTTTTAGAATAATGGAGTTTTGTTTTGGCAGGATTTGAACATTTGAAATCTAATTATAGGGTGTTTGGGTGCACTATAATTTTTTGTATATTTTCATGATAAAAAAATTATATTAAAGTAAAATATGAATTAGTCAATAACATAAAATTGTCATCTTTCGTAATATTTCATATTTTTATAACATTATTTAGATTAATATCATAGTGATTTATTTTTTTGTTATTGTACTTATTTTATTTTTTAAGGTATCTGCACGAGTAAATATGTATTTTTTAATTACATTGTAGAGTGTTTTATTAATTTAAATAGGTGTATGTGTTCATTTGTATTAGGTGTATGTTTAAATTGGTATTTGTAAGTTTATTATTTAGTATATTTTAATCTTTCTTTATTTGACTTATTATTATCCTAGTTAATCACATCTACCCCTTTTTTTTCGCATCTTCCTTCTCTCTCTCGTACAAGAACCCCAGCCGCCCCTTCCCTCGACTCTCCTCCTCCTCCTCCGTTCTTCTCTCTTTCCTCCCTCCTCTATCAGACCTCCCTTTCTCTCTCCTTGTGCGACCGCATGGGCTCCACCCTAGAGCCGGCCACCTGTTCCGCCCAGTGCCCAGCCACCTACAATTGCATTTAGGGGCGTAAACGGTTCGGTTCAGTTCAATTTAGCCACTTTTTTTCAAACCGAAATCAAACCGATAAGACGAACCAAATCGAACCGAACCAGTGAACCCTGAACCCATTGTGGTTTGGTTCGGTTCAGTTCATTAGTTTAATATATATTTAAATAAATAAAAATAAAAATAAAATAATATATATATTATAATAATTATTTAAGATTAATCTAAAGACTAATATTTTATTTATAATATATAATTTATCTTTATACTAATTAACTTAAATTTATAATAATATATATTTAAAATTGATATAATATATATTTAAATATAATATAATATGTAAATAAAGTGAGTCAAATTTCATCAAACCGGGTCAACCGGTTTACCAGTTCGGTTCGATTCGATTCGGGGAGGTGCCGAACCGAACCGAACCGATAAGAAATTATCGGTTCGATTTGGTTCAAAAAATCGAATACATAACTTATCAAATCGAACCGAACCGGTTCGATTTATTCGGTTCGAGTGGCAAGGCCGACCACGCATGCCTTCACCCTGTGCGGCCCCGCCTCGCCACTCTGCCACCGCCGCGCGCCGCTAGGCCTGCCCTCGCCGTCACTTCCGCCGTGCGCCCCACAGGCGAGCCCATGTGCACCGCCGCGGCGCCGCCTAGGGGTGGGCACGGTTCGGTTTGGTCCGGTTTGGACTGTTTTTTTTCCAAACCAAACCAAACCGAATCACCCTCCCAAACCGAACCAAACCAAACCGAATCACTTCGGTTTGGTTCGGTTTAAACCGAAAATAAATAAAAATATTTAAATTAATTATTTTTACATATATATACTGATTTTTATGTTAAAAATAATGAAAATAAATATTATTTTATTATAAAATTTATAAAAATATCATTTTTATTAATACTATAATAGTTTTTTTATATTTTTTTAAATAAATCAGTTTAAACGGTTTGGTTTGGTTTAAATCGGTTTGGAGATTTTCCAAACCGAACCAAACCAAAAGGGGGTTCAAACCGAACCAAACCGAACCGAATGGGCTGGTTCGGTTTGGTTTCTCGGTTTGAACCATTTTGTGCCCACCCCTAGCGCCGCCTGCCCCTCTCTCCTATTCTCCCATCTCCCTCTCTCCTGATACAGTAGCCATGATAATATTTTTTCTTTTATTTTTTTTCTTCACCTCTCTTCCTCTCTCGTACGTGTTCCCCTCTCTCCAACATATTATCCTCTTTCTTATCTCTCTCTTCACTCCTATTTAGCAAGATAAGAAGAAGATTTTGTCTAGTTCAATTCATTCGCATTGTGCCATCATCAATCAACTTTTTCTATCATGAATCTGCTCATAATTTTTAAGTACCGATTCAGTAAATATCCTTAACGTGTATATTATCATTATATTGACATGTTAAATTTTTTTCATGATACGTAGATTTTGATTAAGTTAAATTAGTTGGTGTGTATGACCATGTTGTTGTTGATTTGTAATTAACATGGATTATTTTACTTAACTGTGATTAACATCATGATGTAGAATGTGGTTAGTTTATGGTTTATTATACGAGAACATGCTAGGGATGTAATCTTAATTGTTTATCTTATTTCTAGTTTGATATCGACTTAAGATTAGTTATGTTATCATGTTACCTATATAATTTGTGATAGGTAAATAAGATTAGATGGTGTTAGATATGTTATTGAATCTGGTTGTTAATTATCCTATCATTAAAAATAAAAACTGTTATGATCTTAATCATGTGAGGTTTTTGCTTGTCTTTTCGTGTGTTTATTAACATCAAGTTAGTGTTTGTCTAAGTATGTTAAGAGGTGTATTAGTGTCATGCATGTAGTGTGTAGGTGGTGTATGATAGATGATAAATGGCATTGTCTATGTGTATGTGTTCATTTGGTTATCATAATTGCATAGTGTTCATGTTTAGGTGGATAGCAGGCCATTACATGGCATATCCTGCATTATGAATGAGAAACTGTGAATGGCTCATGGCAAGACATGAGATAAATGTGATGGACTCATGGCAAAGAATGAGTTGATGTAAATATACATGTGCATTAAAATAAATATGAAAAATGTTTTACACTAGACTATTTAGCCATGTCCGTTAGCAACGGGGATTAGAATAGTCTGGTACATCTTTCGGTCCTGAATACCACAGTTTATCTTAAATACATCTCTACTTAGGTGTACCATGTGATTTAATTTAGTTATATGATTACTATTAAGTATATTAGATCAAGTGCTAGTTATTTAAGATAATAAGATGACGCTTTCCTTGCGAAAATGAAAAGATATGTGTATGTTCTAATTAGAGAATGGATGCATCAATGGCATATATGTTCCATTTAGAGAATGGATGTATTAGTGTTATTGTGGTTGTAATTAATTCATCATGTTGTGTACTTCGATTAGTCTTGAATAGATCGTGTTACATGATATGCATAATAAATCTCAATTGTATGTGTTTTATTGCATTGGTTTATTTAGAAGTTGTATCCTTGTGTGATGTCTTCGTTAGCTTGGTCCTTTAGTAGGTTGTGATTGTGTGGTTGATAAATTGTGGAATGTTGGAAGATTAGTTATGGTTTAGTTTATTACTATTATAATTCAGATGTAAGATTATGTACTTATAAATTATCATGATAGAACCTTGTTGGCTATCCAATTTGGCGAATGATAAGATGTTTGCTAAGTTGTTATGACTCACTCCAATCTTTTTCAGGTCATCAGATTTAGCACAGCAGAAAAATGATAGTTTGATTTTCTAAGAGGTAATATATATTTTCAAACTGGTATATGAAATGTTTAGGTTGTATCATTATATGATATTTTGATAGAATCATTAGAATCTATCGACTGAGACCCATTTTAGTTTTCATTTTCCCAAACTGACGAAATTGATGAGTTAATTTTTCCAATTGCATCATCGGATTGTAATATGTTGTGTATGTAAAAATTTGGGGTGACATGTTTAAATGAAGGGATAAGATAACAAAAAAAGGGTATAATATATGACCAAACAAAGTGGAGGACCACAAGAAAATAAAAGAGATGAGACTCTCTTTTTTGTCTACGAAGAAAGTCACTTTAAAAATATAAATTTATAATAGTTGTCTAACACCTTTTTAAATATTTTTATCACAAAAATATAAAATTGTTGCAAAAGCTCAATTTATCATGCATCCAAAAATCCCATAAATTTTATGTCTAAACTTTTAGTATATGGTAAAATTAAATACTTAATTTGATTAATATGTTTATGAGTTTTTCAAGTTAGTGTTTATTTAATGATATAACATTCATATTCCTTGTCAGAATTACATCTGAAAATTTTAAAATAACCAATACAATTTATTTTAATAGATTTATTAAAAAAATATAATCTTTAATGAGGTCAGTGATTAGATTAATTAATCATGGTCTAAGTCTTATCTCTCTGAGTCGAGCTCTACTGGGCCCATACCCTACGATTCGGACAAGCGCGCAGGGGCGCTCCGGTTTTATACGGCTGCCGTGCCGACTTGCCGTCTTCCACCGTCTCGTCCAACGGCGCTGCTTCGTGGGGCGGCGGCGGGACCAGGCAGGCGGTGTCCTCACTCCTCATCCATCTCCAGCGGTGGACCCAGGGCTTCGTACAGTGAGTGAGTCACACCGAGTCGGGAACTCGGGACGAGAAACCTTCCCTTGCCTGCGTGGACGGTGACGTGACTCGATTGGCGTCTACGTCAGCTTACGTGCGTTACAAAACCAACGGTAGGGTGGACAGTGCACCGGTGGAGCCACGACATTGACTGAGATGACGTCATCGGTGACCGTGCAGGGCTCCACTTGATTGAGTTTTAGTCCTTTTTAAAAAAATTGAATCCAACCAAACCAAATGTTTAAATCCAATCGAATCCAACCAGTTCAGCGTAACTTAATTTAAGACCGTTTGGTTGCCTGTAAAATGAGGCCTCGTAGCATATTTTCCCGAAAATCTCACCGCCACGTTTAATTTGGATGCATGGAAAATAGGAGTTAACATAAAATACGAATGGCTGTAGATTTCGGCGTTCGGATGCAGTTTTTTCAAAGCGAGCCACGATGAATGTCTGTCCAGAACTTGCGTACATCTTCAATCTTAATTATTAATATATAAAAATAAATTTTAAAATAACATTTTCGTAATATTTCAATTGTAAGAAAATAAATATTTTAAAATGACAAACTCAGTAGTTAGTAACTATTACAATTCTAATTAAATTATTTTTTTAAAAAATTATTTTTTATAAAAATAATGTAAAAATTAAAAGTATATTAAAAATAAGTTATCAATAATCAAATAATAAAGTATACTTTAAAAAAAACGAGTTACATTTAATCAAATGGTAGATTATATTTTTATTTTTTTTATAAATGTTACATGGAAAATTGTTGTACTCCATTTTATATTTACAAGGATCTAAATAAATTATTAAATTGACATAGAAAATTACTAATTATTTAAATTATAAATAATTTAAAAATATATTATTTTTATATAACTGTATGAAATATTTTTTAAAAGATATACAAACATTTTAAAATATTTAAATTTAATTAATTATATGATTTATTTTATTTTGTAAAATTTTTAAATCAGTTGAATCTAGCCATTAATTGGGATTAAAGAAATTAAATGCACACACCTCTGTCTAAAGAGAACTGCATTCGACGAAATTATTGCTCGGTGGCTAAGTAATTATGAAGATGACCGACGCTATGGGTGAGTTCGTTAGAGATCTAGGAAGATCTAGAGTAATCAAATTAATACACCAACTTATCGTAGAAAATTTTGCATAAGAGATCTGAGTGGAAAACGTAAGACTAAAATTTAGTCAAATAATACATAAAGATAATATGAATATTTGACTAAAAATATAACACTAATACATGAAGTGTCCGAGAAATCAACCCCTTCCAAACTGACCCTACGACGACTCCTTGGTCAGTTGGTCCCCCACCTACAGAAAGCTTTTATACCCCGGTGCAGCAGAGGGTTGAGAGCGTCGGAGCTTCTTTCACTTCTTCCGTTGCCTAGGCACGTAGGAGCAGCGATGGCAACGGCAAGGAATGGCGGGTTGTACGCGGCCTCCTTCTGGTTCTGGTGCAACATCCTCCTCTACCTCTGCGTCTCTACCGATCCCGTCTCCGCCCTCAACGTCGGCATCCAGAGGAGCGGTGGAAGTGGAACCGTGGTCTGTGTTCGTGTTCCCCCCCTCCTTCCATCCTCGCCAACCCGCGCACTTGGTCATATATATATAGCACCGCTGGTCCTGCCATTAGCCCTCTTTTCTTTGGCATCTTAATTTCTTTGATCGATGGTGTTCTTGGTCGCAGAGTCTGGCCAGTTGCAGCAGGACATGCGAGTCAGAACATTGCTCCTGTAAGTTTATTTATTTATTTTATTTGTGTTTCTTCAGTAAGCGTCCGTTTCAGGCAAACTACATATCTCTCCTGTTCGTCTTTTGAATATCTGAATACCCCCTGCGTTGCCTGCGGCGGTGAAACGGTGATGGCGGCGGCGACGATGGGCAGTGCCGCCCTTCCTGAGGTACGGCAAGTATTGCGGAATCCTCTACAGCGGGTGCCCGGGGGAGAAGCCCTGCGACAGCCTCGACGCCTGCTGCCAGATCCACGACGCCTGCGTCCAAGCTAAGCACGGTTTGGGTCCTGCCCCCCCCCCCTCGATATCTCTCTAAAAAAACAGCACCCAACGAAAAGAAGAAGAAGAAGAAGAACGACAACGTTTAAACGCCGTTTTTAATGGGCCTGCGACGTTGTTTTCGCCGTTTGCTGATATCAACCCTCCCCAACGATGTTTTATGTCGGCAGGCGATTATCTGAACGTGGAATGCAGCCAGAACTTCCTGAAATGCATAGACTGGGTGAAGAAGTCGGGGCAGCCGACGTTCAGAGGCAACAGGTGCTCGGTGCCGGAGGTGGTGGACCTGCTCACCGTCGTCATGGAAGCCGCGTTGCTCGCCGGGAAGATCTTCCACCGACCATAGCTTGGGAGCGCCAAGCTCTCTCCCTCTCTCCGCCGGATGCTTTGCTTCCAGAGTTCGTGCTCGTGGAGTGGGATATCCGCGTATCATACAGCTGTTTGCCATGTATTTTGTTTCAGGCACCCTCTTCTTCTCTTATCGTCATCAATATTCATAAATAGGAAGGGGAAGATCAACTGCCAACTTTTTACACGGGGCTCACCCGAAAGCGTTTATTTATTGCCGTACTCCGAGTTTTATTACTCGGCGCGGTAAGGGAACCTCCACCGGTAGGATCTACGGCAAACAAAGAAACAGACGAGACAAGGCGCAGCTCAATCAAAGGCCAGCAAGACGGGTGCAAACTAGTAGAATTCAATAAAACTCTTACAAGTAGATTGGACTTTTATTTGAATTTAACTTATAATTGAATTGAATCTAACTCGAGCTCAGATAACAACCGGATTGAAATTTACTGCTCTTCTCTATTCGTGATCAATATTCATAAATGGTAAGGGGGTGTTTGGTTGCATGTTAATTTTTTGTACACTTTCATGATAAAAAATTGTATTAAAAGAAAAAGTGAAGCAACTCATGACATAAAATTATCATGTTTGGAGGGATGTGATTACAAAAAAGAGTAAGTACCGCACATGACCAAACAAAGTGGGGGACCACAAGAAAAAAGAAAGAGGTGAGATCCTCTTTTTTGTTTAAGAAGAAAATCACTTTTAAAACATAAAATTGTCATGGTTACCAAACGCCTCTTTTAACAAGTTTTCTTATAATTTTTAAAAATTAAAACAAAAACTTTTATTATCATGCAACCAAACACCCCATAAGGGAATTACCAGTATTTTACACGGGGATCACCCGACCACATTTATTTATTTATTCTACTTAGAACTTTATTACTTAACTAGATGAGGCAGAGCGCAGCTCAATCAGGGCCCAGTGGGGGTGCAAATGAGTAGAATTCATGTTTGAACTGTTACGAGAACATTGAACCTTCATTTAAGTTTGATTTGTTATTCAATTGAAAGGAGAAACAACTCCATTCAAATTTAGCCCAAACTCAAATTTAAAATTAAGTATGACCAAAATGGAGTTAAAGGGGTCAAAGTAACCTTAGATGAAAAGGTCTTCACATATTGTACTCAATTTAAATATTTGATTTCAATCTTATATATGAACAGATAATGTGATGAAAATGTCAACTAAATAAATAAAGTAGAATGGCTAAAATAGAGGTAAGTGACGAGGATTCTATGTGACCGTAAAATCTCTTTAAAATAAAAGAAATTTTCTATCACACAGTTATAAGATCGGTCATACTCTACGATAAAAAAGTTGTTATCAAATTGATTATAACTAAAATGTGGATGCTAAGGTGGATATATGGTCGCACATGCTAAATAGAACCAACAAGTTCATTAGGGATAAAATTAGAGTTTTGAGAATCAAAGATATTGTAAAGAAGGAAATGCTTCATTGGTTTGGACATATCAGATTTTGATTTTGATAAGTATTTATTATTTCCAATTTCAATTCCTATAATATCAAAATGTTTAATTTTGATTTCAATTTGTTTTCGATTTCGATATCAAAATTAGAATATTTTAATACTGATTCTAATAAAAGAAGTTCTCCCTATGAGCATTTTACATTTTATAGATCGATAAAGAAGGTTTCACCCCCAAATTTGCACAAATTTCGTATCAATGATCCAAAGGCAAATCCAACTCACTTAACAACCGAGAATTGAGAGAATTGATGAAAATAGCAGGATATTCTGCTCACTAGCCATTTGAAAAATATAACAAGATTTAGATGGTTCAATATAACGATAGATCAGGTATAAGGAAAACTCTATGGTGATAATTGAATTTCTTATTTTATTTTATTACCCTCCAAAATACATGAAACCAAAATTTATGAATAAAAACTTTAATTCTTCATCATAGGTGAAATACTATTTTTTATTTTGACAGAAAAATATAAGCAAATAACTTTCACTTTCAGAGGGGAGAAAACCTTCTAATTGAAGTGATTTTCAAATAAAAAAAATACTTTGACCAAAAATGCTCCACCAAATTGTCAAACACTCTCGAAGTTATACTATGTCCAACTTCGACAAATAGACCATTTGTTTTTAAAAATTTCTCTTGTTATCAAATTTGAGCACAGGGAATAATTAAATATAAGATATATGAAATCATTTTAGATAAAAAATTTGACAATAGAAATATTATATAGATTGGTTTTGTCATCGACTATATCTAGACTAACGTGTTGGATTTGAAGATAAAATCATTAGACTTGTCTTGTAAGGTAGTCAAATCAAAATAAAAAAATATTTGACTATTATCTTTAAAGTGTCTCATTAGAAATAAAAATTATATATACTATAAATTCTAATAATTATCTGAAACTAAAATCACGATGAACATAATCTTTGTATATGATGTTGTGAGTCCTGATCTAGCAATGATATTAGAGCCTCCTTTGATCTTTGAATAAAAATACTAGCACTATTGCATATATGAGTTGTCAATCATCTCATGTGATCATTGGTGGATACTCACTAGAATGATATTATTGTTGTCAAATGGGTTTGCATACATGTGTAGATCTTGTCCAATAGTGGATGTTGCTACATGTAAGGTAGAAGCAATTACCTTGGAAAGATAGATCCCAAATTGATGTCAATGTTGGGTCATCTTCTTGAAAATAAAGAAGTTAGAAGTATAAAGTTGTGTTGAAATGCATAATTGTTAGAACTAAGAGTTCAATTATCGGCTAACATATAGTTTCAACGACAACAATTTTCTAGAGATACAATGACCCTTAAATAGGCGACTTCCTTCTTTCCAATTGGCAAATCCTTCAGGAGAGTTTTGCAAATCTAATTTTGTGTTGAGTGATCAAGACTAGAAGAAGAGAAGAGAGTGGAGTGCTAAAAAGTTTTGGAGAAAATGTACATGTTGAAAAGTTTTAGAAGATAACTCACATCTCATAGTTGCAGCCTCATGACTCCACATATGCTGGTGAGTTCTCCAAGAGTGAGAGCAAAGAACTATGCCATTTGGGTCTTGGATCTAGTAAGAGTGTAAAACTCATCTAATTACCACTCACTTCCAAATGAGCACTAATGCCATAGAGATAAGAGCATAATAAATAAGTGTTTCACACATAGCTGATGAAATGTATATTCTACAAATTAATCATATATGATATCATTTGACATTTTTAGAAATATCTCATTCAATTAAATAGACAATTCCTAATTACTAGATCCTAATAGATGTCTACATCATAATGACGTCCTTGATTATATACAATGATGGTTAAATCATGATAAAATCATGATAAAGAGATCAATCAGTTAGAGGTATTTGATTTAAATATTTCTAGTTATATGATCGTTAAGATGAGATATCAAGTATCTATATAGACTACTGTATGTGACGTCTTCTCATATGATGATGACCAATCTCATTGGTCATTAGTATGGAGATAATGAGATGCACATACAGATGCTCATTAGTTGAATGAGTTCACTGAACTAACTGAATTAAAAATCGTAAATGATATCTTACCTAACTATCAATCTGAGTTTTTTATCATCATAGTTACTTGGTTGAAAGTTTAACCAGAGTCACCAAAGATGCCTTAGGGGTGCAAAAAAGTAGAATTCAAGTTTGAACTATTACAAGAATATTGAACCTTCATTTCTGTTTGATTTATTATTCAATTGAATGGAGAAACAATCCATTCAAATTTTGTCGAAACTCAAATCCAATTTTGATATTAACTCGATTTTAAACCTCAAGTTTAATTTTAATTTATTTTTAAAATTTAATCCAAGTTTAAATTTGTTATTTTATTTTATTTTATATTAATTATTTAAATAAAATCATTTTAATTTTACTTATAATTAAATTTTGTATATAAATATTCATTAAAATTTTCAATTAAGTTTATTTTTATTTAAAATATTTATTTAACATAATAGAAAAATGTTTAAGAATGGGAGGAGTAAGAGCTACATTGATGCTATCTTTTTCAGGAAAATGACATGCGTTCTATGTAAAGATTGCAAAGTCATACCATGTAATGTGCTCACACTCCCGACATAAACTCCTGATCTTTAATTTTAAGTTCTTGGAGCAATTATAGAAGGTGCGGCAAAAAAGTGTCCATAGGATCAAATGACTTATTAGGAAAACGACATGCGTTCTATGTAAAGATTGCAAAGTCATACCAAGTAATGTGCTCACACTCCCGACATAAACTCCTGATCTTTAGTTTTAAGTTCTTGGAGCAATTATAGATGGTGCAGCAAAAAAGTGTCCATAGGATCAAATGACTTGAATTAAGGTTAGATAAGTAGGAGGTATTTAGAAATGAGGCATCTAAGCTTAAGATATGGGATCTGAATGGAGAGACCAAGTCAATATAGGCTAACATGACATCAAAGATTAGCACATTAAGAAAAAAAATATTTTTAATGAGTTTATTAGGCAAGGTCTACCTAAGAAGGAATTATGGTGGTGGAATAATGAAGTGCAAAGGGCAGTGAAGAGAAAAAGAGTGGTTCAAGAAATTGTCGAAATGTGACAATGACAAGGCATTTGAATAATAAAACAGATTTAAGAGCGAGGAAAGGGTTAGCATGTAGCAAGTTATATGACAACTTGGGCAAAAAGAAAAGCAAGTAGGATATTTAACAGTTGGTTGATTGAGGGAGAGGAGATCTTGTGATTTAGGACATGTTAGGTGTATTAAAGAAAGGGAGGGGGGTGTTGACCTAAGTTATGAACAACCAAAAACTATGAAAATGTTACTCTGAAACATTCTTCAATGAGCCTATTTTGAAAAGTACAACGGAGTCAAAAGGGTACCAAAGACAAGGTACATAAACCACTTAAAAAATACCCTTTTAGAAGTGCGTCTTACAATGGGAACAATGGGGACCTCAAAGGCGTGTGGTCCCAATAACATCCCAATTGAAGTCTGGAATTATTTGAGTGAGAGAGGAGTGGAGTGACTAACTCTTCTCTTTAATAAATTTGTTACCTCCTGAAGGATGTCAAATGATTAAAGAAAGAGCATCATGATCTCACTATTTAAAGAAAAAGGAGATGTTCAAGATTATAAGAACTATAGAGGTATCAAGCTCATGTGTCAGATTATAAAGTTGTAAGAGAAGGTTATGGAGAGGAAACTTTGAGAGTGTGCTGAGATCTCATCGAACCAATTTGGGCTCATATCTGGTAGATTGACTACCAAGAATATCTTTCTAGTTAGATGATTAGGAGAGAGATATTGAGACTTGAAGAAAGGTCTTCATATTATTTTTCTTGATTTAGAAAAAGCTTATGTCTAAGTTCCAAGAGAGGTTCTTTTGTGGGTGTTAAGAAAGACAATAGTGTATAGTGAATCTATTAACATCATCAGTGATATGTACGAGGGTATGACTACCTAGGTTTTCTCTCTCGATGGGGAGTTAGGAGCCCTCCCTATGTCAACTGGGTTACACCAAGGTTATACTTTAAGCCTATATCTTTTGCCTTAGTTACAGATGAAATATCAAAGGATATACAAGAGAGTTTATCTTGGTGTATGATATTCATATATGGCATTATTCTAATTGACGAGATTCGAGAAGGGGTTAACAGAAAACTTGAATGATGGAGAATCATGTTAAAAGTAATGGGGTACGAAATTAACAGGATAAAGATGGAGTATACACACTTTAGATTTAGTGAAACCCTAGGAGTTGAAGAGGTCGAAGTAACCTTGGACGGAAAGGTTCTCGCATAGGTACCTAATTTAGCTTGTAACGCATGATATATTTTTAAGATTAAATACTATTTAATATAATATTTAGTGTGAAATTTTATGTATACTAATTATATCTATATTATCTCTCTCCCTCACCGTTTCTATATTTGCAGCCCTTTCAATTTTCTTTTTCCATGATGCCCTAATTTCCATAACAAAATGTCCTTCTCTTTTTCCTCTTGCACTGCCATCCCACTGTCAGCCACCCTTGCCCGCAGCGGCCTAGCCGCGTTGACCCCTTGCTACCTCGGCTACATGTGACCTCGCCGCCATCTCCTCTTTGATGCCCACCCACACACGCTGTTGGCCAGCGACCGGCCAGCCCCGCGTCCATCCCACCTCGTTGCCTCCTCCACCTTGTCCCACGCCTGTGTCAGCCACCCCTCAGTCACCGCCACCTTCTTGCGACCGCGCCGCCCTGCCTGTTGATTGCGTGAGCTTCATTGCGCAACCCCACCTTCGTTGCCATGCTTGCCCTCGTGCCATCCCACTGTTGGCTGAAGAGAGAAAGGCTCACTTTACCTTCCCGGATGGTCGAGCCATTGGCACTCTTTGTCAAGCTCCGATGCAGGAGGAATAAGAAGAATATGGACATAAGAAGGAACTCTGGTGTCGAGCATCTGCTCATCTTCATTCACTTAAATAGGAGAAATACATCACCCATGTTCTACACTTTTTGGAAATAAAATAAACAAAAAAAACATCCTACGCTATTGCATTCATCGATTTTGCTAGGAATCGATGGATGCGGTTGCCTCTACGTCCCGCACAACACGTGCACAGCTGCGGATGACACGGTAACGTCCTTGCACAACCTGTGGGAGCTAGTGGATGTGGTTGCCTCCACGTCCCACACAACCTGTGCACAGCTGCGAATGACGCGGTAATGTCCGCGCAACCCATCCGCAGCAGGATTATATCCAACATACTCCCCGTTAATCCTCATGTGGCTCAAGATTATGGACGCCAAGTAAGTGCTTCATTGATGCAAGCTTCACGCCTGGAAAAGCTTTTGTGAGTGCATCGGCTCATTGTTCCTCTGTGTGAACGAACTTGACCATGATCCGTCCTCTTTCCACACATTCTCGGATAAAATGAAACTTTGTGTTAATATGCTTGTTGCGGCCATGAAACATGGGATTCTTCATTAAGGCAATAGCAGACTTGTTACCAACAAAAAATTTCACCAGCTTAAGTTCTTGCTTTGTCAGTTCTCCCAACAAACTTCTCAGCCATAATGCCTGGCTTGCCGCCATCGTTGCTGCCATGAACTCAACCTCACATGTTGACAACACCACCGTCTTTTGCTTTTGTGAATTCCATGACACATGGTTATCATTGATATAGAATGCCATACCTCTGATGCTTTTCCGATCATCAACATCACCAGCTAAGTTACTATCGTTGTAGCCGATGATCTCTTCTTCTTCTTTTTTCTTTACATATACAAGTCCACAATGGATTGTACCTTTCAGGTATCTCAGAATTTGCTTCATTGCCTTGTGATGCATCACCATGGGTCTCTCCATGAATCGACTAGCCACTCCAATTGCATAGGAGAGATCTGGTCTTGTGTGGAGTAAATATCTCAAACAACTAATCAAGCACCGGTACTCCATCGCATCTATCGGTTCTCCTTTTGGATCCTTGTGCAGCTGCACCTTCTGATCCATAGGGAACTTTGTTGCGTTGCACTCAATCATGCCAAACTTAGCTAACACCTTCTTAACGTAAGCCGATTGTTTGAGTGTCACCCGATCTTCTTCTTGCGCTACTTCAATGCCGAGGTAGAAGGTGAGTAGCGCAAGGTCACTCATCTCGAACTCGGTCATCATCTGTTGCTTGAAGACTGCGATTTCCTCTACATTTTCTCTTGTAATAATCAAATCATCGACATAAACACCAACAATTATACCTACGTGTCATCCTCCTCTTGTGTATACCGCTTGTTCTTGTGTAAACTTGGTGAACTCAAGATGCCTCAAGCTCCTGTCAAGTCGGTTGTTCCATGCCCATGGATCTTGCTGGAGCTCGTATAGTGCCTTGCTTAGCTTGTATACACAACACTCTTTGATTTTCACAACAAAGCCCTCCGGCTGAGTTACATACACCTCCTCCTTGAGTTCACCATTCAAGAATGCATATTTTACATCAAGATGATGAATCTGCCAGTTGCGGTTGGCTGCAATTGCAAGGATGACACGTACCGTGTCATGTTTGGCCATCGGAGCAAAGAATTCCTCGAAGTCGACACCTTGCCATTGAACAAACCCTTTTGCAACTAGCCTCTCCTTGTGCTTGATCACATCTCCAGCTGAATTTTTTTTTTCAATTTGTATACCCATTTTAGACCTATGGGTCTTTGTCCTGGCGGTAGCTCGGTGAGTTTCCACATTGCATTCTTCTCAATGGACTCAATCTCTTTCTGCATCGCTTCTTCCCAAGCGGTTTCTCTGACAGCTTCTTGGTAGCAAGATGGCTCCTCCATCTCAACCAACAACGCCTCATGAGGCTCCACTCTCACCGCATCCCACATGATGTCGTCGATGTGCCTGTAGCGAACAACTCCATCATTGGTGTAGACACGCAATTTTGGCCCAGCTGGAGAATCTAAATTCTTGTTTTCATGGAGGATATTCAAAGCGGATTGTGTTTTCCGGATGGATCAAGTTTCTGGCACGTTCCGAAGGGAGGTCAATGGAGCGATCAGCCGCGCTAAACACCCTGTGTATAGGGTACCTGGTGCCCTGTTTATAGGGCACCTGGCGCCCTATATGTAGGGCACCTGGCGCCCTATTTACAGGGCGCCTGGCACCGTATCAAATTGATTTGACAGGCTGATTTGACCCCCGCAGTGACTCGTCTTGTCGATCTGACAGACCTCATGATGCTAGCGCCCCATATACAGGGCGCTATGCCACATGGCACTGTTTTTCGAAAATGGCCAAAGTGCCTTCTTTTGGGCTATAAATAGCCCCCCATTTGGAGCTTGGGGGAGGTTCCAACTTCGTGCCACCCTAGAGCTCATCCAACACCACGTTTCTAAGCCATTCTCATCCCCCACAAGCCTTCAAATCGATCCAAAATCGTCCACCAAAAACCCTAAAAACCTTCTGTTTCTGTCACCCAGAAACATGATTTTTCTCCAACTTTGAGAGCCTCTATCCGTCTCTCCTCTTACATCCAGCATCCAAACCACCTTTCATTAGCTTCATTTGCATATTGTCTACAAGGAGGAGCCCCTACTTCGTCCCGGAAGCCGCCCAGCACTCCGGAGCGGCGTTGCGAAGAGGGGAAGAAAATCTGTTCGGGCCAGACTTAGTGCCCCGTATACAGGGCGCTTTGACTTGGTCAACGCGCCCCATAAAGGGGGCACCTGCTCCTGGCGCCCTATATACAGGGCACCAGGATGGACAAAAGCTTGTTTTTGTTATTTTTGAATTCCGATCGCCCGTTTAATCGAATTTTTCGTCTTCCTCTTTCATCCTAGCATTAATCATCATGTTATTTGGCATGTCTTAGAACATTTTGCATCTTATATATGTTTAAAAACCTACCAAAATAGGGGTTGGGATTCCGTCCCAATCTGGTTAGTCCCCTTCCATTTGCATGTTTGAATTCAAATTTGAGCACGATACTATGCTTTCATTAGAACTAATGAACCTTTCACTTGTTTTTATGTTTTCTTATGGACACTCTTAGGTAAATCCGATTGAGGCGGAGCTTCAACCGGATCGAAGACGAAGGACTCACTAAGCTCTCTTCTTTCGGTCGGCCGAGAGAGGAGAAGTCGGAACCCAACAATCTCCCCGCTTCCAAAGGTACGACGGTCATTTCTCCATTTCATTTCTTTTCATTCCACTATATTTTGGAGTCTTTGGCTCCTGGCGACCACACCCACTAACATCCCATCCACCAAGTCCCCAAAGCGGGCGTAAGGGGGCCGGAAGTGGGAGATCCGCGGATGTCCCGTTTCGGGTGCTTACAATTGGTGCTACTACTACTGCTTGGACGCGATGTCGGAGTGGCCATGGTAGTTACAACCAGTGCACCCGCTAGTGGATCTATTGTGGGAGTTGTTGGGGCCATTGTAATGTCCTCCGAGGGTGGTGATGTCGTTGCCAAGTAGACAAAACTCCAGTAGGGTGGGCCGACATAGGTTTGTAGTCACTTGATTCTATCTTGGGAGAGTAGTTCTTCATCACAACAAATTCTGATGCATCTTCGATATCTTCACCTGCATCCCAACTCCATTCCAAATTTTATTCAAATTTAACATCTTTACTTACATGGAGTTTGCCATGCCGAGGATTGTAGAGGCGATGCGCCTTGCAACCGTGCTCAACGCCAGGATACACCATTGCCTGACTTCGATCATCAAGCTTCTTCTGGTGCGGCAACATCACCTTTGCATGGGCAATGCAACCAAACACCCTTAGATGAACGAGGTGTGGTTTCCTCCTAGTCCATGCTTTGAACAGTGTGCGCTCTCCTAGCACCTTCGTTGGCAAGCGGTTCAGCAAGTGGACTGCATGCCTTACGGTCTCCCCTCAGAACATACTGGGAACATGCATGCTCTTGAGGAGTGACCTCTCCATCGACATCACTGTCCGATTTCTTCATTCCACCACACTGTTCTGTTGTGGAGTGTACGGTGCAGTCAGGTGCCTCACGATGCCCGCATCTTCACAGAGTTTGTTGAATTCAATGGAAAGGAATTCACCACCCTGGTCAATCCTCAAAGTCTTCACTCGGTGTCCAATAGTGTTCTCCACCCGCTGCTTGAACTTTTTGAACACTGAGTAGGCTTCATCCTTCGTCCTGATCACATACACCCACATCCTTCAGGTGTAGTTGTCGACGATCAACATGAAGTAGTTGTTGCCGACGAGAGTCGTAGGGGTGATTGATCCACATAGGTTGACATGCAGCAACTCAAGTGGCTCCTCTGCTCGACAGGTGGCTGCCTCTGGGAAAGCATGTCTTGCATGCTTTGCAATTGTACACCTTGGCACAGCTTGTTAGGGTGCTTAATGAGTGGCACACCTGCCGCCATCTTCTTCTATGCAGCATCTTTAAGGAGTGGAAGTTGACATGCCCAAGTTGGGCGTGCCAAAGCCAAGCTTTGTCCGATATGTTGATGAGCCAACACATTGGATCATTGGTCTCCATCTTGGCTTTGTAAAGGTGATTGGAGGAACTTCTAATTTTAATGAGCAATACACCACTAGAATCATACATCCATAAAAAAATCTCCTAGCACAACAATCTTGTTTCCCTTCTTGGCCAACTGCCCACAGCTAATGATATTACTTTGCAAAGTCGGGATATAGTATACCTCGGTGAGGAGTCGTTATTCTCCATTTTTGAACTGGAGGAACACTGTACCCCTTCCCTTGATCTGCACAGTGGAGCCATCACCGAATCTCATGTCCCCCTGGATTGACTCGTCTAGATCGTGAAATTTCTTCCTTTCACCTAACATATGGTTGCTTGCACCATTGTCAAAGTACCTGACATTAGTGCTGGTGATATCCCCACTTCCAGCTCACAGCTGCGGTTCCACCTTCTCTTCATTCAACAGAACAAGGTCGATGTCGACTCCGAAACGGGTTCCGGATCGGCACCTCAAGATAAGAAGGTGAAAGATAGATGGAATAGGGGAAAAGGCGAGTGAATTGAAAACACTCGGAAAGCAGTAAAGACTCCTCACCTCGATCCCACACTCACATTGATCCCCGAACTTTCATCTCACGGCGTCGCTCGAGCACCGGAGACGGTTCGGGTCATGTGGGAGGAGAGTGAGGAGGAGATGAAATTAAAGCATGAAAAATGTGGTCGCCAGGAGCCGCGGGCTCTGATTTATGGGATGTAAATTAAGAAGTTGAGTTGAATTGACCGTGTACCTTAGCGTGGGAGATCGGGATATGGGTTCAACCTTCTTCTTCTTCGGCCGGCCGATGAAGAAGAGTCTCCAATCAATGCTAGCTTGTTCAACCTGTGCAACTAGAAAAATAAACCAAGTGAAGAAAATAATTAGAACTATGGGAGGTGTAGTAACTATAGTAAAAAGATGAGAAAGAAGCAATCGGAATCGAACTCACCGGATTGGGTTGAGCCTTAACCCCTTTTCTTGTATTTTTTTGATTATGTAAAAATGATGCAAATAAACTAAAATATGCTTTAAAACAGTAAATGAACTGAGTTAAGTGAGTTGAGAAAGCTTATGGAATGGATCGGCTTGAGTTGAAGCCGAGTTGGTTGAGAAAAGGCCGGTTCGGGTAGCTTTGCACCCTTCTGGTGCGACTTCGGTGCAGAGGATGCTACAGACGACCCCGATGTCAGAATCGAGTTCCGTTTGTTGGAGTAGACGGAGGACTCAGATAGGAAGAGTTCCTATGTTTATGACTTCTCCGAAATCCTCCTGTATAAGTCAGTAAAAATTCTTAAAGTGGGCGGATATAGAAAACAGAACCTGGATGCGCGCCCTCAGTGTAGCAATCGGCACGAACAAACGGAAAGTCGGAATTGAGTGCCGTCAGTTGGATATGAAAGAGGACGAAGAGAGGAATAATTTCTATGTTGAAAACTTTTGCAGCAGAAGCTTTGGATTTTCTGCAGAAGTCGATGAAGATGGTTTATGAAGAACACCCGGATCGAGCCTTCTCCTTCACCTCAGGATCGATTTCTTGACTTCGGATCGCCTTTGGACGTCGGGATGGCTTTGTAGAAGAGCTTGGACGACCTCTGGACGAGCTAGGCACCGGGGGTTAACCATGGGTCACTGAGAATGGCCCTCAATTTATAGGGGAAGGAAGCCGGTGCAAAATTTAGAAACTGGACCGACCGCGCCCCCTCGTTTCAAAGAGGACGAGGGCGCGCAGGGCGCGCCCTCAAACCAAGGGCGCGCAGGGCGCGCCCCCAGTTCGGGGGTGCGGTCTGCGCGCCCTCCTGTTTCAAAGGAAGCGGGGGCGCGTTACGCGTCTCACTGCTAAAAATCGACGGAAACTTCCAGAAATTGCTAAAAATCGACTTGACATACATAACGCGCCCCCGAACCGGGGGCGCGGTACAAATAATCGAAAATCCTCCGCAGAAACCTTCCAAAAATCCGGTTTAGAAGGTGCTAATCGGGGTAATTTGCGATTTAAGGAAACTGACCGCGTCCCCGCCTTTCAAAGGAACTGGGGGCGCGCAGGGCGCGCCCCCGGATTGAGGGCGCGCAAGGCGCGCCCTTCTCTTTCAAAGGGATCGGAGGCGCGGTACACTCTCTCTCCTGCGCGCGTGTTCCGCGAGCCGTATCTTGCAAACGGGATGTCCGATTCGGCTCCCGTTTGTTGCGTTGGAAAGAGGGCCTTCAACCGCACCTCCTTAAGTCGGTAAACCAGCCGGCGTGACTCCTGATATGTTTGCACGGGGCTTCCTACCGGTTTACCCTCTCGCGGAAAGCCGAAACCCGGGGCGAAGATCCGAAAGAGCACGGTTCCGATTGAGAAATCTCGGGTCAACTCGGGATGACTTAAAATGATGACCGAACAAGTCCGGTACGATCGGACAATCCGAAGTCATCGAAAAATTTGAGATTAACCCGGTAAACGTGAATCGAAAGCCGTAAAAGCCGCGAAACCCTAAAATTGACCGAACCGGATGTATGGCCCCGGTTGATGAAAATATTCGGCTAGAATCGACCCGGATGACCCGAAAAGACCCGGTGATGACCGGAAAAGCCTAATACATGGTCCGGGATAGCCGTGTCAGCACAGATCGAAAAAGCCGTAATGAATGCCGTCGTTGACCGACGCCTACCGAAATGACTTCTCGGAAACCCTGAATGTTACGGAACACATGCGGGACTCCAGAGACCTTAAATTATGGATCATTCAAGGTCGGTCATCGAGCAGGTTTCGTGTTTTTACAGTTCACGTGCGGCTCTTGCTTGAAAGTTACGGCAATATTCTGGAAATCATTGGTCCATTCTCAACTAACAAGGGGGGCTCCACCAATGTCCTTAGCTCATCTCCACGAGGTAGTCCGGATCAGATAACGGTCAAATAAAGGATATCGCCTATGGAATAAGAGTCTAGGGCTCCGAATCAAGCCAATCTGGCGTGTCTACAGTCGCGTGTTTCCACTTTCGCAGATAGCAGCAACGCCGGCTCCTCTTTCTTTGTGCATGAGAGGTTCACCACTTCTTTGCATAGTTTTCTCCTGCATTCAAATGCATAATGGCCCATTTTGTGACAGTCAAAACATTTAATGTGACTCTTATCACGTCTACTGCTGCTAGAGCCACCTAAGCCATCCTTGTGTGGTGATCTTCTGCGTGGACCTCTACCATGACTATGTCCTCCCCGGCTGCGGTTGCTTGAGGTTGAATCCCTGCCAACCTTGTCCTACCGCGCCTGCCACTTAGTCTGGGTGAGTAGAAGCTTGTCGTCGTCGTTGCCGTTGGGGTTGTGTAGGCGTACGTGCTCCCCGTAAGTTGTCAATCGCCCGACTACTTCCTCGAATGGCATGTTGTCAAGGTCGCAGAACTGCTCAATGCCGACGATCACCTGGTAGTACTTATCAGGTACTGTGTTGAGGAGCTTGTTTACTAGAGCTGCATCGTCGAGCATCTCCCCCAGACTTGCGTACCTCACAGACATCGCGTTGAGTCTGCCAACGTAGTCATCCAACGTCTCCCCTCCTTCATTCGCATGACGTCAAAGTCATTCTTCAACGTCTGGAAGCGAGCAAACTTGACATGGTCTGCCCCGATGAACCTGGTTTTGAGGCTGTCTCAGACCTCCTTTGCAGTCTTCTTCTTCGCTACCAACAACAGGATGTCTTCCAGGAGCACTTGGAGAAGAAATGCCCTCACTGCCTTGTCCTTCATCTTGTTCAGGTCTGCACCATCCGCTCCTTCCACTGCCTCCTAAACATCTTGGGCCTGCATCAGCGCCTCCACCTTGATCACCTAGGTGGTGTAGTTTGTCGCCATCAGCCGCGGGTAGTAGAACGATACGCCGCCACCACCCTTCGTCATCGCAGCTTGAGAGAAAATCGACATTTGCTTGAACCAAAGATGATTTGGCATGCAACCTGCTGCTCTGATACTAGGTGAAGAGAGAAAGGCTCACTTTACCTTTCCGGATGGTTGAGCTGCTAGCACTCTTCGTCAAGCTCCGATGCAGGAGGAATAGGAAGAATAGGGACATAAGAAGGAACTCCACTGTCGAGAATCTTCTCATCTTCATTCACTTAAATAGGAGAAATACATCACCCACGTTCTACACTTTTTGGAAATAAAATAAACAAAAAAAACATCCTACTCTATTACATTCGTCGATTCTGCCAGGAATCGATGGATGCGGTTGCCTCCGCGTCCCGCACAACCCATGTGTAGCTGCGGATGAGGCGGTAATGTCCCTACGCAACCCGTGGGAGCCGGTGGATGTGGTTGCCTCTGCATCCTGCACAACTCGTGCATAGTTGAGGATGATGCAGTAACGTCCGCGCGACCCGTTCGCAGCAGGATTATATCCAACATTGGTTGCCCGCGGCCTTGATGCGTTGAGCCCCCTGCTACCTCAGCTCTGCGCGACCATGCACCATGTGTAAGCACCCGGAACGGGACATCCGCGGATCTCCCCCTCCCTGAACCCTTACGCCCGCCTCGGTGTGTGTCGGTGGGTGGTGTGTTATGTAGGTGTGGTCGCCAGGAACCAAAGGCTCCAAAATATGGTGGGATGAAAGAAAATGAAATAGAAAGATGACCGTCGTACCTCCGGAAGCGGGGAGATTGTTGAGTTCCGACTTCTCCTCTCTCGGCCGGCCGAAAGAAGAGAGCTTAGTGAATCCTTTGCCTTCAATCCGGTTGAACCTCTCCCTTGCTCGGCGTTACCTAAGAATGTCCATAAGAAAACATGTAGACAAGTGAAGGTTTCATTAGTTCTAACGAAAGCATAGTATCGTGCTCGAATTTAGATTCAAACATGCAAATGGGAAGAGACTAACCGGATTGGGACGAGATCCCAACCCCTATTTTTGGTAGGTTTTGAACATACATGAAGTGCACAAAGGTTCTAAGACATGCTAAATGACATGATGATCAATGCAAAAGCGAAAAAGGGAGAAAAGAACTCGATTAAACGGACGATCGGAATCCAAAAATAACAAAACAAGCTTCTGTCCTTCCCGGTGCCCTGTATATAGGGCGCCAGGAGCAGGTGCCCCCTTTATGGGGCGCGTTGACCAAGTCAAAGCGGCCTGTATACGGGGCACTAAGTCTTGTCCGAACAGATTTTCTTCTCCTCTTCGCGGCGCCGCTCCGGAGTGCTGGGAGGCTTCCGGGACGAAGTAGGGACTCCTCCTTGTAGACAATACTCAAATGAAGCCCATGGAAGAGGGTTTGGGTGCTGGATATAAGAGGAGAGACGGGTAGAAGCTCTCAAAGTTGGAGGAAAATCATATTTCTGGGTGACAGAAACAGAAGGTTTTAGGGTTTTTGGTGGAGGATTTTGGATCGATTTGGAGGCTTTTAGAGGGTGAATGTGGCTTAGAATCGTAGTGTTGGATGAGCTCTAGGGTGGCACGGAGCTGGAACCCCTTTCAAACTCCAAATGGGGCTCTATTTATAGCCCAAAAGAGGGCACTTTGGCCATTTTCAAGAAACAGTGCCATGTGGCATAGAGCCCTGTATATGGGGCGCTAGCATCATGAGGTATGTCAAGTCGACAAGACAAGTCACTGCGGGGGGTCAAATCAGCCTGTCAAATCGATCGGATTTGGTTCCAGGCGCCCTGTTTATAGGGCGCCTGGTGCCCTGAGGGCTCCTGGTGCCCTATAAATAGGGCGCCAGGTGCCCTATATATAGGGCGCCTGGTGCCCTATAAACAGGGCGCCAGGTGCCCTATTCTTGGGGCATTTGGCTTGTCTGATTGCTTGATGGACCCACCTTCGGAATGTGCCAAAACTCGATCTGTCCGGAAAACACGATGTGCTTTAAATATTATTTATGAAAACAAGAATTTGAACTCTCTAACTGGGCCGAAATTGCGTGTCTACACCATGCACTACCTCTCACCCTACGTCGTCGTCCCGCTGCCTCTCGACGTGGACCCGCGTAATGCCGTCCCCATCGACCCACCTCCCCCTTCACGCTACCTGTGGCTTCGCCCCGCAAAGTGCCACTCCGCCTGCCAACCGTTGACCCCAACTGCCCATTTGGCCGCCGGCCACCTCACATAGCAACACCGCCGTGGCTTCGTCCCATGAACTGCCCTCTCGCGGCCTTGCCTCGCCGCCGCTGTCCCTCGCCACATCGGCATCCATAGCGTTGGTGTTGCCTTACCCATCCACAACCACCGTCTTCCTGCCACACGTCACACCACCTCAGACGCCGTGCCAGGCCGCGTTCACACCATCACCACCTCGGATGCCTGTGCGCCTCCATTGTTGGTCGCCTTCCTTCCCCCTGGTTTGATCGCGATATACCCCCCTCTCTCTCTTATTTTTCTTGTATCATGATCTGATAGCTTATATCCCTATTCAATCTCTTATTTTCTTTCCAACAATCTTGGTGGGGAGAGATAATTAATTTGGGTTGGTTTGGATTGTGCATCGTGTTGTCGGTGTCCGATATTACTTTCGATCGTTGATCTTTAACTTTTCCTTTGCCATTCTGCTAGGCATCCTTAGCGTGTCTATTCATTATTATTAAATTTATATGATAAAATTTTCCATGATTTATAAAGTTGACCTTTTAATTAAATGGTGTTTATAGTTATGTTTTTCTTAATTGGTGAGTTAACATGAGTTAGTTAGATAGATGTGTGTAGTATCATGTGATGATATGTGTAGTATCATGTAGTATCATGTAATATGATTCCTTTTAGCTTGTCATCCGATTACATTTTAACATGTATAGATTATGTTAACTTTGTTAAGTGGTGGTGAAAGGTTAACAAGATTAGATGGTGTGGTGATTAGTTTTTCCAACACCTAGTTACATTCATGTTTAATCATGTTTAGCTATTTATATGTGGGAGTTGTCTCATTTTAGTTCATTTTTAGCATGGCTGTGTAGCATGGCAGTAGTTTTATATATGTTCATTTTATGTTCATAGATCTTGCATGTATTTGGTCATGGCATGGCATGAGTTGTATGGATGCATAATGAATTAATGTGAATGGAAGACTGAGTTACATCATACTAGTTAGTCATGACCCGAGGACAGCGGAGGTTAGAACTATATGGTGCATCCTTCGATCCCAGATCTCGTGGGTTTCCTACATGCCACCACTGCCTAAGTGCACTACGAGATTTCATTTAGCTATATAGTATTGCTATATATGATAGATCTGGTGTTAGCTAGTTGAGGTGGCAAGATGACGCATTCCTTGCTAATAAGAAACTTTGTAGAGGATAGGTGTATCTATTAGAGGATAGGTGCATTTGTGAATGTGGTATTTCATTAGAGGATAGGTACATTTATTTGAGGATAGGTTCATTTATGGCAGGTTGTGTGCATGGCATATACATGATATGTCTTATTTGTAGTAGTATCATCATAGAGAGCATGTAGTCGGTGATCATGCATATGTTTACCTCATATTTTCATGTCATTTTTAAGGTGTTTAGAGGTGTTGGTTGGTATGTCTATAGGTGCTGGTTGGTGGTTTAAAACACATAGATTAATGTAAATATTTATTATATTGACTAGATCTATATTTATATATAATTGGTTGTAGGTCAGGGTACCTATTCAATTAACATCTAGGGACTTTAGGCTATCCGATTTGATGGATGATGGGGTGTCTACTGAGTCATCATACTCATTCCAATCCTCTTATCCATTTTTCAGATATTTAGGTTAGCGTAGAAGAAGCATGGTAGTTTGGACTTCGAGGAGTTATTAAAAGTTATTTGTGTAGCACAGACTGGTATATATGATTTGTTAGATTTATTATTATTAGCATGATTTTTTAGAAAGAATCATTAGAATTGTGATATTAGATGTGATATTACTTTTTCTTGTTCCAAACCGATATAAATTAGGGGTTATTTCCCCGGTTACATTGTTGGATTATGTTATGTTCAGTGGGTTAAAATCCGGGTCGTGACATAAATATTTGGGTTTGATCTTGCATATGGATGGAGAATGTGACGAAGATGTCAACCATAGACTCAAAGTGGGATGGCAAAAATGGAGGCAAGTGACGAGAATTCTATTGTATGGCTATTTAATCTGCCATGCTCTACGGTAATAAGTGTTAGGAAACTAAGAAAAAGTAAGTTACTAAATTGAGTGTAACTGAAATGCAGATGTTAAGGTGGATGTATGGCCACACACACCATATAAAATCCACAACGAGTGCATTAGGAATAAAGTGAGAGTTATAAGAATCGATGATGTTATAAAGAAGGAAAGACTTTATTGGTTTGGGCATATCAGGTGGCACCCCCTTGAGACATCTGGCAGACAAGTCGAGACCTTGATATTGCCGACACAAAAGAGGTGGAGAGGTAGAGCCAAGTTAACTTGATGTAGATGTATCCAGTATGACTTATAACTAAGCATATATGAGGAGCTAACAAAAGATCATGGAGAATGGAAAAGACAAATTCATGTAGCACTAATGCCGAAGTCAACCTTTATTTCTAGGAAGTGGTTACTCCTTTGCAAGGGCTGTAGAATGGGGGATCGAAAGAGTTTAGGGTTCCTCTACAAGGGCGATGGAATGGAAGATCGAGTGAGCAGTTAGGGTTTCAATTTTAAAATTTAAGTATTTAACTTTTGGTTCCTTATTTTTCTTGTATGACCGGACATACATACATTTGAACTTGATTAAGCTGTATAGTTTGACGAGATCAATGATCCATACTCAATATATTTAATACTTATTAGTATTGATACTTATCATAATTGTCATTAGGCAATTCCGATTCTGATTTCAATAGCTTATCGAAAATCCAATTCTGATTCCAATAAGTTATCGAAAATTTTATCAGACCTCCATTTAGTGATAAGTTAACCAAAATTGGTTTGGACTATCAAAAGATTGAATATCATTTGCAGTCTTAGGTAGATCCAGGTTAACTTGCCATAGGTGAATTAAATATAACTTACGAGATCTAGGCATATGGGAGGAGCTAATGGAGAACTGTGTAGCATGAAAATAGAAAATCTATATAGTTGATCACAATCATTTGGGACCAAGATTTTGAATTTGAGTTCAAGTTTGATTTAATATAATAATTATACTCAATGGCACTCGCACGAACGATGCACATTGGTCTTGTTTGCATTGGCACTCCTCGGTATCAGAGCATCCTTTTGCTAATCTGAGTCAATGTCCTTTTAAGCTTTTCCTCCATAAAAAAAGTGATTCTGGTATCTCGAGATATGTTTGGGAATGTAACCATTGCACCGGTCGTCCTCTTTGGAGAAGGAAAAGAAGAAGGTATAATTAACTCTTTCCATAAACTACAACTTTCCTCTCTATAAGTCATGGGCATGAGTTCCTATATTCCACAATGGAGGGGTCTTGAGCAAGTTCTCAATGTTGCTGGTGGATGGAGGAAGAAGATGACAGTGATGGCAGGGACCTAGAGCGCTGCCTTGGTTCATTTCATCTACTCCTACTTGAAGGACTAGGTCCCCATCATTGTATAGGATGAGGGGCGGCAGCAACCATCTCGTGACAGCGGCATCAGGGAGTAGGGTGGTAAACGATTCAGTTCGCTTCAGTTTTGACCCATATTTTTTAAAACTGAAATCGAATCGAACCGATTCCATTGAACCCTGAACCAATTGTGATCCAAACTAGTTTAGTTCAATTCAGTTCTTTTTGTCAATTTAATGTATAATTAAAAATATTAAATTAAAAATAAAATAATACTTTATTTATAATTTATAATTATGTATTTATATTAATTAACATAAATTTATGATAATATGTATTTAAAATTGATATAATATATATTTAAAATTAATATAATGTATAAATAAAGTGGGTCAAATTGTGTCAACTGGTTTATCGATCCAGTTCGATTTCGGGAGGTGCCTAACCAAATCAAACTGATAAAATTTTTTTGGTTTGGTTCGGTTCAATAAGCTAAATTTTGAACCAAACTAAAACTGTCGATTAAATTTGGTTTGATTTGATTTACCGGTTTACCGGTATTTTGATGAACACCCCTGGTAGGGAGGATCTAAAGAAGTAAGAGCAGGAGCAGCAGTAGGCGCGGCCGTGCACAGTTGGGCATGTGGACTCACTACAAGAAAATAGGTTACTAGGGACGGCTGTAAGCCGTCTCAAAAAACCAAAAAGCCGTCGCTAATAAATATTAGCGACGGCTTCAAAGCCATCGCAAACGCGTCGCAAATAACGCCGTCGCCAATAATATTAGCGACGGCTATTGTTAAGCCGTCCCTAGTACGTTTATTGGCGACGGCTCATAAGCCGCGATAAGTTATTAGCAAAAATGACCAATTATTGGAGATGGCTTAACAATGTCGCCAATAACTATCAAGGCGACGCTTAAGCCGTCAGAACGATAAAAAGATTAGACGGCGGATGAAGTTATTTGGGACGCGTCGCCGTCTCAAATAATCTTATTGGCCACGCTTAATCAGCCGTCGCCGCTAATAATGAAGTTGCGACGGCCACATAAGCCGCCGCAAATGGCAAGGCAGAAACCCCACACCCCCGTTCCCAATTTTTGCTCAGTATTGCGACGGCCGAATAGTTGCCGCTAATAAGATTGGCGACGGCTACTGCCCCGAATATTAAAACAGCCGCAATACCAGAGAAATAAAACCGGGTTCCGCAATTTTTCTCTCGTATTGTGACGGCTGTATTTAATATTAGGGACGGCTTTAGGCGTCCCAAAGAACTTTACTGGCGACGGCTATACACTGCCGCCAATAATAAATTTCGAAAAAAAAATAATTTGATTGGCCGGATTGATCAATTATACGATCCAATCCGGAAAATCAATCATTCTTGAAACTTTCATAAAGATCTAAAATCGGATCTACCAATCCAAAAATTGATTTATATTAATAATTTCGGTGCCGGATTGCTCGTTTCAAACTCGGAACGGACACCGAATTAGGATGAAACAACACACATTAACATACCAAAATTGAAATTCACCAAATTTAAATTCATATTCACATACCATATTCAAAATCACATTCATACACAAAATGTTTTGATACATATGAATAACATTCATAGAGAGTAAAAAATACATCTTAATCTATTCATCTTCTTCATCTTCATCTTCATCATCATCTTCACTCTCCTCGGCATCCTCGTAGTCCTCGTCGTCATCGCCATTTCGTCCTCTCGGTTGTTGAGGGGGAGGATGCCCCGATGTGGCTGGGACATCAGGGGTCGGGAACCTTTGAGTCAAGCCTTCAATGATCAGATTGAGGCGATCGAAATTATCTTGGAATGATTTCTGTTGGTTGTCCAATTGTTGTTTCAATGAAGTTATTTGTTCTTCATAACGTTCATTGATTTCTCCTTGCCTCGCCACCTAATCTCTAAGCTCTCGAACTTCTTGAGTCGAGCTAGAAGCACCTCCGCTTGACTCACCATACCAAGTGTGGCGAGTTTCACCTCGCCCACCACATCGGATCCGTCCTGGTCGATCTCTACCAAACACGGATACGAAAGCTTCCTCCGCGGTGAGTGGAGGCTGCGATACCCCAAAGATCCGAGGATTCGGATGCCGGGGATTCATCAATCCTTGCATATTTTTCTATAAATAATATGAATAAAAATTAAAATCCTACCGTGATGAATTGTGGATTATAAAGAAAAATAGGTTATGATAATCAATAATTACCATCATAAGACGACTTTGGTCATTATCCCAAATGACTGCTCCATCGAGTTCTTCATGCGTTTGACTCATCTGGAATACCTCCGGACGAGTTGGAGGTTGACCTTCTTTTCGTACCTTACCAAAAAATTTAAAAAAAAAGATAAAGGTTATTACAGATAATGTCACCAACTAATATGAAATTTTAAGTTTTGACTACTTACAAAGTCTCTTTCTAACTGATGTATATTTGTTCTTCCTCTTCTGTACGGCATTGTTAATTGCCGCCTATTACCGGCATTCTTTTCACTCAATGCCTACATATATATATACAAATGAAACAACATTAAAAAAATGCAAATGAAAAGAATAGGATCTAATTATAAGAGGAAATAAAATTTTGAGTTACTCTAGCATCATCTTGACTCCATAAAAGGCACATATGATGCCATTGTTCCTCGTTGCACTGTGGAGGAATGATGGCACGAGTTTCCTTATTTGATCATACTGTAAAATACTGTAGAAAAATAATGATAACAAAAAATTGGCTATCTCGAATTTACATTCTAAATTATATTTTACCTTTCTTTTCAAATGATTTCTTTGTTTTCTTTGCATATCTCCCATATGCCTTAATATCTCGTGCATCCGATTGAGGATTCCGCTCAAAGGTAAAATGTTGCCGCATTAATATAAAAATGATTAAAAAGTTCACCAAAATTTAAATAAGATGAAGCTACTTGAATGTTACCTCTAAATCACGGAATATGGCATCCTTTTTCTCTAACGGTAGAGCCATGTAATTATGCTCCCACAAATCGCAATGAACTCGTTCATAACTCCTAAGTAGGAGGTAAACTCCCCGTCCATGTGATCCAACGCCGGATCCTCCTACTAGAACGACGTTGTAGGACTCATCGTGGCCAAGTGTTCGCACACTGATGGCCTTTGCTGGACCTCTCCCACGTCTAACTGATGTAGCTAGTTAAGTATAAATTAAAAATTACAATTAGACAACGAAGATTTTTAAAGAAAACTTTTTACTAGCATTTATTCAAATATTTACCTGAAGCATGGGAAGATGGACTACTACCATCTCAGTAGGAGGCGTCGTCGGAACCCGGTGAGAAGGAGTCCCAGATGGACTAGGCTCATGGGGTGCCTCCCTAATCGGCTCGGAAGCAACACCCACGGAGGTGGAAGGTCGATCCCTAGATGCCCGAGATTGACCCCGAGGTCCACCGCCCTCGGATGGTGTAGAAGTCCGGCGATGTCCTACGACTTTTGCCGAAAATTCTCTTCATCCGTCACATAAAAATATTAGGCAGCAATCCCGGCTTCTAATTGTGCAATAAAAATTTTAGCGAATCCGAGGCCGGATTGCCCAATCCGAGGCCGGATTGCCCAATCCGGCCGCTCGGGTTCCGATCGGGCAATCCGGCTTCGATTGTGGGACTTAGATTTTTGGGCCATTCGAGGCCGGATTGCCCAATCCAGGTCCCTCCGGGTTCCTGACGGACAATCCGGCTTCGGATTGAGAAACTTAGATTTTTGGCCAATCCGAGGCTGATTGCCTAATCCGAGGCTGCCTGGCTTTGACGGGCAATCCGGATTGAGAAACTTAGATTTTTTGGCCAATCCGAGGCCGCATTGACCAATCCGAGGCCCGCTCGAGTTCCGACGGGCAATCCGGCAGATTGAGAAACTTAGATTTTGGCCAATCGGTATCGGATTGCCTAATCCGAGTCCCGTTCCGGGTTCGACGGCAATCCGCCAGTTGTGGGACTTAGATTTTTTGGCCAATCCAGGCCGGATTGCCCAATCCGAGGCCCGTTCGGGTTCTGATCGGACAATCCGCCAGATTGAGAAACTTAGATTTTTTGGCCAACTGGAGGCCAATTCGCCCAATCCGAGTCCCGCTCCGGTTCCGATCGGGCAATTGAAACCGGATATAGGGACTTAGATTTTTTGGCCAATGAAGGCCGGATTGCCCAATCCGAGCCCGCTCCGGGTTCGATCGGGCAATCCGGCTTCGGATTGAGAAACTTAGATTTTTTGCCCAATCCGAGGCCGGATTGCCCAATCCGAGGCCCGTTCCGGGTTCCGATCGGGCAATCCGGCTTCGGATTGTGGGACTTAGATTTTTTGGCCAATCCGAGGCCGGAGTGCCCAATCCGAGGCCCGTTCCGGGTTCGACGGGACAATCCGGCCAGATTGTAGAGTTAGATTTTTTGGCCAACTGAGGCCGGATTGCCTAATCCGAGGCCCGCCTGTCAGTTCCGACGGGCAATCCGCTTCGGATTGAGGGACTTAGATTTTTTTGGCCAATTGAGGCCGGATTGCCCATCCGAGGCCCGCTCCGGGTTCCGATCGGACAATCCGGGCTTCGGATTGAGAAACTTAGATTTTTCGCCAAGGTAGGCCGGATTGCCCTAATCCGAGGCCCGCTCCGTTCCGACGGTCAATCCGGCCGGATTGAGAAACTTAGATTTTTTTGGCCAATCCGAGCCGGATTGCCCAACTCCGAGGCCCGTCTGTTCCGATCGGACAATCCGGCTTCGGATTGAGAAACTTAGATTTTTTTGGCCAATCCGAGGCCGGATTGCCCAATCCGAGGCCCGTTCCGGGTTCCGATCGGGCAATCCGGCTTCGGATTGAGAAACTTAGATTTTTTGGCCAATCCGAGGCCGGATTGCCCAATCCGAGGCCCGTTCCCAATCCGAGGCCCGTTCCGGGTTCCGATCGGACAATCCGGCTTCGGATTGAGAAACTTAGATTTTTTTGGCCAATCCGAGGCCGGATTGCCCAATCCGAGGCCCGTTCCGGGTTCCGATCGGGCAATCCGGCTTCGGATTGAGAAACTTAGATTTTTTGGCCAATCCGAGGCCGGATTGCCCAATCCGAGGCCCGTTCCGGGTTCCGACGGCAATCCGCCCGGATTGAGGAACTTGGAGCTTTATATTTACTTTCTATTTGTATAGGCTGAGTTTCTTGAAGTTGTACATCTTCGTCGATTACATCCTAAATGTTATAGGTACGTTAATAAGTTGTTCTTGATATGGTTCGTTTTCATCTTCACTTTCATTTCCGAAATGTTGTAATAGTTACGAGGTAGTGATCGTATCGTAACACCCATCCCTTATTAGAGTTATCATTTACATAAAAAACTTGTTCCACTTGGCTTGCTAGTGCAAACGGTTCATCCGTTCCTAATATTCTCTCGTGTGTTTAATGATATAAAACCATATTCATTAACCTTAAAACCTCGATCATTATCATGTACATCCCACCATTCACATTCAAAAAGTGTTAAACGGCTATTCCGATCGAACGATATCTCAATTATATCTAATATTCGTCCATAATAACCGTCACAACCAGATTGAAGATGGTCATTTACAATAACACCACTTAGTTGAGTTGATTTGGTTGAATCGGATTCCAATGTTCGAAATCTAAATCCATTACATATATAACCGTTTAATGATGAGGCAAATCTCGACGGACTGAGTGATAAAATCTCCAAATTCCTTGGTATATCTAGAAGAACCTATATTTCTTAACTCTTGAATGTGTGTTCTCGAACCACACGAAGAAGTTTTCTTCCGTAGTTGATCTATTTTTAAGAGCATCACTATGAGATTGACGAAAATAATCGATGTCATCAACTTGATTTAACACGTATGCATGTATTAATCGTTGTTCTCTTTCCGTCAAAATTTTAGGCACACGCTTTGCATCTCAAAGGGCGACCAATTGGTTTGAATATTGAACTATCATCCGTATCAACTTCTTCGAACCACCGTCATAGTTCCGATCTCTACTATATTCACTCGTATCACGCATATATGTTGAAATAAACTCTGCGTACACTCCTCAACCAAGTAGCCCTGGACAATAGAACCTTCAACTCTCGCCTTGTTGCCCACATAATCTTTGAGCCTCTTTAAATATCTTTCAATTGGATACATCCATCGGTATTGAATCGGTCCAGACATTCTTGCCTCATAAGCCAAATGCACAACTAGGTGAATCATTACATCAAAGAATGATGGTGGAAAAATTTGTTCCAACTTGCACAATGTTACCGCAATCTTTGTCTCCCAATCTCTCAAAATGTTCGTTCAAAACCTTAGCGCAGATGATCTTAAAATACTGGCATAACTCTACAATAGGACTCAGTACATCCTTCGGCATGTTTCCTTGAAATGCCAAAGGAATAATTATTTGCATCATCACATGACAATCATGACTTTTTAAACCACTAATTGATCGGACACTTAAATCTACACATCTACTAAAATTCGACGAATAACCATCCGGCACTCGAACATTCTTAATGAATTCAAGTATTCTAGACTTTTGATCATTGCTAAGTTTATAAATTGCATCTGGAAACTTTGATGAACCCTCGTACGGATGTAACTCGGGACGAATATTTAAATCTACTAAATCTTTCCGTGAGTTCAAATTGTCCTTGTCAATTCCTGATAGGTTAAAAATCTCTAATATATTGTCGCACACATTCTTCTCAATATGCATGACATCCAAATGGTGCCGAATGATAAGAGATGACCAATATGGGAGTTTCTCAAAAAATATACTCTTCTTCTTCCAATTTTTATTCTTTGACAAATTTTTCCTTAAGTTCTCTAAATCTTTCTTAAATGGTTTTCCGAACCTAATAGTGTCCATCTCCTCATTTGTTGCCTCCATAGGTCATATCCCGTAAGTATCTTTGGTGCTCCCTTCACACATCGTCGACCATCAAAAAGATGCTTATACCGGTTCTTTCTCCACCGATGTGCTACTAGTAAGAACCGACGATGACCAAGGTAGCATTGTTTTCGACTATGGGTAAGTCGAATGGTATGTGTTTCTTCGTTACATATAGGACATGCCAATTTTCCTTTAGTACTCCATCCAGATAAATTTGCATATCCCGAAAAATCATTTATCGTACTAAAAAGTAGGACTTTCATTATGAAAATCTCTTTCTTTTCGGCGTCATAAGTCTTCAATCCAATCTCCCACAAATCTTTTAGCTCTTCCACCAATGGTTGTAAGAATACATCAATATCATTTCCGGGAGCTCTCGGACCGGGTATTAATAATGATATCATTGTGTATGTGGCTTTCATACACATCCACGGTGGTAAGTTGTACACCATTGTAACAACAGGCCACACACTATATTTTGAAGACATACGACCAAATGGATTAAAGCCATCTCGAAGCCAATCCAATCCGAATGTTGCGTTTCTCTAACGCAATTCGATAAAGTTCATCCACCCTTTTCCAAGCGGGAGAATCGGCAGGATGACGCATTTCACCTCTCAATTGATATGATCGTGATTGACTGTGCCATGTCATCCACTTAGCCCGATTGGATGATATGAATAAACGCCGCAACCTAAATCCTAATGGAAAATAATGTATAACTTTTTGTGTTATTTTTTTATTTTATTTTTTAGGATCATTTTTATATCTGGAGGTGTTACAATATGGACAAACATTTTTATCTTTATTCTCTTTCCAAAATAGAATACAATCATTTTTACATGCATGAATTTTCTCATAAGTAAGTCCCAATTCCTTAACTAATTTCTTAAGCTCATACCAATTATCGGGAACACATGCCCCATTAGGTAAGACTTCCTTAAATAAAGATAATATCATATCCATACATTTTCTAGTGAGACCATTAATGGACTTAAGTTGAATCAACTTTAATATAAATTTTAATTTAGATACATTTTTAACACCTTCATATAGAGGTGTTTCAGAATCTTTAATAATTTGGAATATTGAAAATTATCTTCATTGTGTTCTTCCTCATTATGTCGAATAGAAGATTCGTTATTTTGAATATCTTGTAACATTTCCATTACCTCATCATCTACATAATTATCTTGTGGTTCATTTAAAATTGAAATGTCCTCATTTATCATATTGACTTCAATTTCACCATGGCATATCCATTTTTGATAATTTAACCATATACCATTGCATATTAGGTGTTCTTTGACAACATTTCTTTTAAAAATAAATGTATTACAACATTTTTTACAAGGACATTGTATTATATCGTTATGTTGTCCATGTCTAAATTGTATTCTAGAATCATGAAAAGAATAGTTTAAAAATTCTTCGATCCCTTCAATATATCTAGAATCTAATCTATTAGGAATATGCATCCATGATTTGTCTAAGTTACTCATCTTAATTTGTTAAAAGATTGAAATACAATGAAGAAATGTTAATTTAATAAATAAATCAATATATAACCGAACTCCCACCGAAAGAAGAAACTCTCAAGTGTATATCTCGATTGAAGTTTCTGAAAAGAGATAAAATGATCAAAATTAGACTTGTTTTTGGACAATAAATGTTTATACATACCAATTAAATATTTTTATCACAAACGAAGAGTTAGACATGAAAACTAAGAAAAAATTAAGTCATTTTAGGTCATTTAGGTCATTTAATGTCATTTAGGTCATTTAGGTCATTTAATGTCATTTATGTCATGTAATGTAAACATCTAAGAAAAAATTAACTCATTTTAGGTCATTTAGGTCATTTAGGTCATTTAGGTCATTTAATGTAATCATTTTAAAAAATTAAGTTCTAAGGATATTGCATTAAGTTAAATTAAGTGGCAACTAAAAGTTTATATTTTCACATTAAGCCCATAAAAAATTCTCTTAGTTTTCCTTTTAATATCTAACTTTTTAGCAAAATCGGTATTAAACTTAGTGATAATCTAATTGAAACTCTATGCACATATCTACTTTTGTTCTATCTCCTAAATAATTAAAGTGATCAAGGTGCTACATATTTGGTTTACAAGTCCTAACCTATTAATTTGTTAGGGATCGATGTTTGGCACATATCTATTGCATATTTGCTTTGTGATGTATAGGAAAAAAATTAAACAAAAATTCGTTTGTTGAAGATGTATACCTCAAAGGAGGTTCGATTAACCCTAAGTAGAGTTTAAATCCGGCACAAAGGAGGCGGCGGCGGCGGTGGCGGCGGCGGCGGAGCCGGCGACACCCACGGAGGCTTCCTCGTAGCTCTCCCCTCACGAGGCGGCGACGACGGTGCAGAAATGCTGGCGGCGGTGACGACGACGGCGGCAGCCACGACGGCGGCGACCGGCGGCGGCGGCAGAGCGTGCGCGAGAGAGAGAGAGAGGGAGAGAGAGAGAGCGGGGGGAGTCAGCGGCGGGGGGAAGAAAGGAGGGCGGGGAGGGGTTTTTTAGCGAAACTTATTGGCGACGGCAGCCGTCGCCAATAACAGGATAGTTACATTGGCGGCCACCGCTACCGCGCCAAAAGTCGACCCTTCAACGGTCACCGTGAATTAGTGGCGACGCCAAGCCGTCGCCAATAATATTATTAGCGACGGCGTATGAAGCCGTCGCCACTTTTTCCGTGTAAAAAAACCCGCACGGGTCATTTTTCAGGTATCGCGACGGCTTGCGTCGCTACTAATATTATTCGCGACGGCGTATGAAGCCGTCGCCACTTTTCCGTGTAAAAACCCGCACGGGTCGTTTTGGTATTGCGACTGGCTTCACCGTCGCAATAAATAAGAATTTGCGACGGCTATATTTAGCCGTCGCTATTTACCAATTATTAGCCGACGACGTTCATTTCGCCGTCGCTTTTAACATTATTGGCGACGACTTTAAAAAGCCGTCGCCAATAACCCGTCGCCAATGACCCAATTCCCCGTAGTGACTCCAAGGCATTGAAGAAGAGTCTCTCCCCAGGACCTCTGAAGGAGAAGGGAGGCAGCGGTCTTGTCCGACAGTTTATATGGAAGAGCTCATACTATTGGTCGGTGGTGGTGATGATCCTTGTGTGGCTCGCCATGTTAGAGAGGGTATTTGCCATCTGCTACACTTGCATATGGTGGTACATGGCACTCGCCACGAACGACGGGAAGGGTAGGAGGTCGTTGGAGGAGTCTACGTGAGACGAGCGAGCAATAGGTAACGTAACTGGCCATCAACGACGGCCAGGTAGCAGCATCTCTATCCAGGAAGAAGGCAGTGGACGACCATATGGAAGAGGGAAGAGAGCATGATGGCAGGCCAACCTAATCTTAAAATGAATGAATTGATTTTTTATTTGGTTTTGTCACCCTCCAAATACATGAAACCAAAATTTATGAATAAAAAATTTAATTCTTCATTATAGACGAAGTACCTTTTTCCTTTGATAAAAAATAAAACCAAAAAACTTTCACTTCTAGAGAGAACACCTTCTAATTGAAGTGACTTTCAAAAAGATACTTTGGCCAAAACCGCTCTACCAAATTGCCAAATAGACCCAGAGTTACGTACCATGCCCAACTAAGACCATCTGTTATTAAAAATTTCTCGTGTCATCAGATTTGAACATAGGGATTAATTAAATATAAGATATATGAAATCATTTCAGATAGAGAATTTAATCATAGAGATAATAGATAGAATAGTTTTGTCATTGACAATTGTCGAATCCGAAAACGGGTTTGTCGTCTTCTTGATCGCCACCTCAAGAAAGGGATGAGAAAGAAGGAAGAAAACGCGAAAAATTACTCTCTCATCTCAGTCTCACACTCACATTGATCTCCGAACTTTCATCTCCGTCGCTTGAGCGCCGGAGAGACGGCTCGGGTCGGGTGGGAGGAGAGTGAAGACAGAAAGAAACTTAATGCATGAAGGAATAAAAGTATGTGAGCACCAAGAACCGCAGGTTCCGCTTTATGTAATGCAAATTGAATAAAGAATGACTGTGTGTACCTTAGCGTGGGAAAGAGTGTGTGCAGGTTTAACCTTCTTCTTCTTCGGCCGGGCGGTGAAGAAGAGTCTACAAACGATGCTAACTTGATAAACCTGTACAATTAGAACAATGAACCAAGTGAAGAAAATTGATTAGACTTGAAGTGTAGAAACGGTAAGAAGAAAGATAAGAAAAAGAGCAATTGGATTTAAACTCACCTGATTGGGACGAGCCTTAACCTCTTTTTTATGTTTTTAGATGATAAAAATGATGTAAAACTGAATTAAAATGACCAAATATGCTCTAAATGGAATAGAAAAAATTTAGAGGGTAGGATGGCTTGGATCGGAGCCGGAACAAGCAAAAGAAGCCGGTTTGGATGGCCTGCTCTCGGGTGAGTGCAATGTCCTGCCGGCGCAACTTCGGTACAGAAGCTTCTACGGTCGACCCCAGTATCAGAATCGAGTGCTGTTTGTTTCTACCGACAGAGAACTTAGAGGGGAACATATATTATGTTGATAATGTCTCCATAATATGCTCTTAAAGACCTATAGAATTTAGGAAATTGAACGGATGCAAAATCAGAACCCAGTTGTGTGCCCTCGATGTAGAAATCACCATCGACAAATGACATATCAGAATTAAGTGCTGTTGGTTGAAAATGAAAGAGGACGTAGAGATGCAGCTTTCTCTTGTTTACTAGTTTTGCAGCATGCATCCCGGGAATTTTGTAGAGGCTGATGAAGAACATTGATGTATAGAGCACGAATCGGGCCTCCTTCTTCACATCGGGGTCGATCTCTCACCAACGGATCGGAGTAGAACGTGAAAGAGAGCTTGGGGAAGAGCTTGGACAACCTCTGGATGTGCTAGAGCATGTGTGGTAACCCCGTTCGTTGAGAATGGCCCTCAATTTATAGGAGAAGTAAGACCAGTGCAAACTAAGGAAAGAAATCGACTGCACCCCCGGGTTGGGGGTGCGCAGGCTGCACCCTCAACCCGAGGGCGTGCAGGCTGTGACCTTAGGTTGAGGGCGTGATGAGCGCGCCCCCACTTCGAGGGTACGTTTAGCGCATTATTTCTAAAAATCCCTAAAAAACTCTAGAAAAATGCTTAAAATGGGGTTGACAAAATGAACGCACCCCCAACTGGGGGATGCAGTCAAAATAAACATTTTTAAGGGGGAAACATCCCAAAAATTGGTTTGGATGGCCTGCTCTCGGGTGAGTGCAATGTCCTGCCGGCGCAACTTCGGTACAGAAGCTGCTACGGTCGACCCCGGTGTTAGAATCGAGTGCTGTTTGTTTCTACCGACAGAGAACTTGGAGGCGAACAGATCTTATGTTGATATTGTCTCCATAATATGCTCTTAAATACCTATAGAATTTATGAAATTGAACGGATGCAAAATCAGAACCCAGTTGTGTGCCCTCGATGTAGAAATCATCATCGACAAATGACATATCGAATTGGAGTGCTGTTGGTTGAAAATGAAAGAGGACGTAGAGATGCAGCTTTCTCTTGTTTACTAGTTTTGCAGCATGCATCCCGGGAATTTTGTAGAGGCTGATGAAGAACATTGATGTATAGAGCACGAATCGGGCCTCCTTCTTCACATCGGGGTCGATCTCTCACCAACGGATCGGAGTAGAACGTGAAAGAGAGCTTGGGGAAGAGCTTGGACAACCTCTGGATGTGCTAGAGCATGTGTGGTAACCCCGATCGTTGAGAATGGCCCTCAATTTATAGGAGAAGTAAGACCAGTGCAAACTAAGGAAAGAAATCGATCGCGCCCCCGGGTTGGGGGTGCGCAGCTGCACCCTCAACCCGAGGGCGTGCAGGCTGTGACCTTAGGTTGAGGGCGTGATGAGCGCGCCCCCACTTCGAGGGTACGTTTAGCGCATTATTTCTAAAAATCCCTAAAAAACTCTAGAAAAATGCTTAAAATGGGGTTGACAAAATGAACGCGCCCCCAACTGGGGGATGCAGTCAAAATAAACATTTTTAAGGGGGGAAACATCCCAAAAATTGGTTTGGATGGCCTACTCTCGGGTGAGTGCAATGTCCTGCCGGCGCAACTTCGGTATAGAAGCTGCTACGGTCGACCCGGTGTTAGAATCGAGTGCTGTTTGTTTCTACCGACAGAGAACTTGGAGGCGAACAGATCTTATGTTGATATTGTCTCCATAATATGCTCTTAAAGACCTATAGAATTTCTGAAATTGAACGGACGCAAAATCAGAACCCAGTTGTGTTCCCTCGATGTAGAAATCACCATCGACAAATGACATATCAGAATTGAGTGCTGTTGGTTGAAAATGAAAGAGGACGTAGAGATGCAGCTTTCTCTTGTTTACTAGTTTTGCAGCATGCATCCCGGGAATTTTGTAGAGGCTGATGAAGAACATTGATGTATAGAGCATGAATCGGGCTTCCTTCTTCACATCGGGGTCGATCTCTCACCAACGGATCGGAGTAGAATGTGAAAGAGAGCTTGGGGAAGAGCTTGGACAACCTCTGGATGTGCTAGAGCATGTGTGGTAACCCCGATCGTTGAGAATGGCCCTCAATTTATAGGAGAAGTAAGACCAGTAAAAACTAAGGAAAGAAATCGACTGCCGCCCTCGGGTTGGGGGTGCGCAGGCTGCACCCTCAACCCGAGGGCGTGCAGGCTGTGACCTTAGGTTGAGGGCGCGATGAGCGCGCCCCCACTTCGAGGGTACGTTTAGCGCATTATTTCTAAAAATCCCTAAAAAACTCTAGAAAATTGCTTAAAATGGGGTTGACAAAATGAATGCGCCCCCAACTGGGGGACGCAGTCAAAATAAACATTTTTAAGGGGAGAAACATCCCAAAAATTGGTTTGAAAAGTATAAATGGGGGTAGGTTTCCGGTTTCCAAAACTGACTGTGCCCTCAAATCGGGCGCGTGCTGACCGCACCCTCGATCTGAGGGCACGCAGACCATGCCCTCACCATGAGGGCGCGCTAACCATACCCCCGGTTCGAGGGCACGTTCAGTTCTCTCTCTTGCGCACCCTATGTCTACGAGCTGTAACGTGCAAATAGGATGTCCGTTTTGACTCCCGTTTATTTTGTATGAAAGAAGACTCGCAAACGTAGCTTCTCAAATTGGTAAACTAGCTGGCACACATCCCGAAACTTCTGTATGGTATTTTAACTTTTGGTTTACGATTTTAAGGATGCCTTAAGCTTGAGCAGTGATCCAAAAAGACACGGTTTCAATCAAAGAGCCTAGGGTCAGCTTGGGATAACTTAAAACAATGACCGAACAAGTTTGGTAGAATTGGAAAACTCGGAATCATCGAAAAAGCTGAGAATAACCCAGTAAACGCGAAACGAACCTCGAAAAAGTTGAGAATAACCGAGAAACCCTAAAATCAACCAAAATGTCAGTATCGCACCGCTGGTGACGATATAGGCTAGGGTTGACTTAGAGGACCCAGAAAGGCCCGGTGATGACTGGAAAGACATAACATGCGGTCTGGGATAGTCATAATGGTACAATTGAAAAATCATGATAAAGTCGTTATATACCCACGACTGTCGAAATGACTTGTCGGAAACCTAAATGTTGTGGAATTCACACGGGACTTCTGAGACCTTCAATTGTGGATCATTAAGGATCGATCATTGAGTTGGCTTCGTGTTTCCATGGTTAACGCGCAACTCTCTCTTGAAGGTTACGACATTGCTTCAAAAATCTTCAGTCCATTGTCAACTCACGTGGCTCTTCACTGACATCCCTAGCTCATTTCCACAAGGTGATCTGGATCAGATAATGGTCAGATAAAGAGTATTACCAATGGAATAAGGGTTTAAGTTACAAATAAGGCCAAATTGACATGTTTA
The DNA here is from genome assembly GCA_036172225.1 of Cryptocoryne crispatula var. balansae. Taxonomy (NCBI): domain Eukaryota; kingdom Viridiplantae; phylum Streptophyta; class Magnoliopsida; order Alismatales; family Araceae; genus Cryptocoryne; species Cryptocoryne crispatula. The sequence goes on from CM069935.1 coordinate 10,830,568, forward strand.
CAACTATATCTAAAGTGATGTTGGGATTCGAAGATCTAAAAATTAGACTTATTTGGTAGGGTAGTATAATCAAAATATAAAATATTTAATGTTAGCTTTAAAGTGTCTCCTTAATTATAAAAGCTATATACATATCCACTGCTAATAATTATCAAAACTAAAGTCATGATGAACTAAATCTATACATATGATACTAAGAGTCTTGATCTAGCAATGATATTAGAGCCTCCTTTGATTTTTGAACAAAAATAGTATGCACGATTGCATATAGGAGCTATCAATCATCTTATGAGATGGTGGATACTCATGGGAATGATATTTTGGTTGTCAAATGAGTTTACGTCCATGCATGTACAATAATGGATGTTGTTGTGCATAGGGTGGATGTGGTTGCCTTGGAATGATAGAACCCAAATCAATGTTCTGTTGGGTCATCTTCTTGAAATAAATATAAAAACAATAATACGATGTAATTAGAATCAAATAAATAGAGTTTGAAGTATAACTTGTTGGATTGAAGCACGTAATTATTAGAACTAATAATTCTCTTGCCAACTGACATATTGTTTCGGTGATAATAATCTACTAGAGATATGATGACCCTTAGGTAGGCAACACCCTTCTATCCCATTGGCACATCCTTCAAGAGAGCTTTATGAATCTGATTTTGTATCAAGGTTGTGAAAAATTGACCTAAATCGAGAAGTTGATGCTCTACCATTTGAGAATAGCATGTTGACTTAATGGTCATTGTTAGGTGGATCTTGTCTTTTCCCCTTCTGAGCATGCCCTCTTCTAATAATAATATCGATGTGCAATATGATTGGTCCTTCCACATACATAGCGGCACCGATTTTATCTAATCTCATTTGGCCTTTTGTCATGAGGGTGAAGTTTTGAGACTCGTTACTAAACTGTCATTGTTTTTTCTTGAAATTCTTGTGCTTTGAAAAAAAAAATCCTATGAGATATAAAAGATTTTTTTTCAAACATGTTTGCCATTAGTTTATAGGTTTGAGTTGAACTCGCTCTTACTATATGTTGTTACTCAATTCTAAGTAGACAAAAAAGTTCAGTCAAAGTAACTATGCCTTAAGTGTGGCTCAAAGTCCTAGTCAAGTTAGACCAAGATGAGTGCAACTTATCTAGAATATTTGCAATTCAGGATGACTTGTCTAATTGGGATCCTGTGATTTTCAATTTATGGACCAAATTATCAAATTCATGTATTTGATCATTCATTAATTTCTTTTCCATAAATTTAAATTATTAAAATCTGAGGCTTTAACCAATCTATTTTCAACATTATCAAGTTCATATTTGACTTCTAATATATCCTATAAATTACCATCACTTTTTGAGTTGTAGCAAGAAACAACAATCAAGATCCAAAAGAAGAGAGAAAGATAGTAGCAAGAAAGTAAGCACATACCTCACCACTGGTGGTAAAAAGGTGGTCGTACATCTTAGTGTAGTGGCATATGTAATCGCTACTATCACTAACATTGGAAGTCACCGGAGTACCACCCCTCTTCGAGATCCACACAACAAACTGGCCCTCTCTCTTCCAATCGATCTCCTAGATCAAGCCACGGGTAGAATGGCCCAAGTGCGGGTATGGAGGGAGATCAATCCACTCCTCGAGAAGCCCCTGCGAGCGCATTGTAAGACGCACCCACAATGGCTCCATCTCTTTCAAGCAAATCAAGTAAGTGTCATGACCAAAGATGGGGTGACCCTTCAACACCCATGGCTGCCAGTCATCATAAATATCTGAGAATGGAAGCCACACCACCTGAAAAAGACGACATAATAGTGAGTAAAAGGGGGGAAGGACAGCTAGAACAAAAGTGACAAGGCAAAGGGTACCTGGTGGTGAGGAAAGCAAAGGAGCTACCGCCTCAGGTTCTCCACCTGATATGGATGAGAGGAGGTAGACCGGGTAGCAACCCAACTGCCGATGAGGGAGTATACTAGGGTCTCCTTCAAAAGAGCATGACCAAGAGGGATGTAGTAATAACTCCAAACCTGTCAATAAATCTGTTAGACAACATGAACAAGGCCAAAAAAAAAAGCAACACCCAAAATGCAAAACATACCTGAAGGAAAGGAGTAAACCCAGCCACCGAAATGAGGCCACTCTCCATTGCTAGGGAAGCTAATAAGTGCACTAACATAGCCTCCCCCCAAGCATACTCACTAACCTTTGAAAGGTCGGTGAGAAAAGGGAGGAAGCGAAGATGCACCATGTCCGTCTTCGAACCTAGCAGAAGCTGGGTCAGGAAGAAGAGGAGAAAGCAGCAGATATCGAAGTCGGCCTAGATGGTGCCCTCCTCGCCAACCAGGTGGCCCTTCATGCGCTCTGTCAGCGCATGAAGGGTCGACGCCACTAGGTCATCCTCCTCCACGCTAGCCTTGCCCAAGCTGAGCAAGTTCCCCACATATGTGCGCGCCATGATGCACAGCCCGCAAGGACAGTGTGGGATTGGCTCACCCAAAAAGTCTTGCATCATGGCCGAGTAGTCGCGGTAGGTCTTGCCAGTAACAGCACGACCATGCACGCAAAGCCCAATAATCCGCGAGATGTCCTCAAGAGTAGGCACCATATGCCACCAAGGGAAGAGAAAGGAATGGGAAGTGGAATCCCATCTCTCTCTCAAAACCTGGATTAGAGGGAGGTCATCCTAGATGGCGAAACAATGAGTAATGGGCCGAAGCCCATTTCATCTAATCTCACCTTCTAGAAGTCCTACAAACCCTAGTAAGCATGGTAAACCATCTCATAGGATATCTGGGACTTGGTCTTCCCCTACACAGCAATCATTCCATGAGTTAGAGGTAGCAACAATGAAATAATCCAAGAAGGAAGGCAAATGCCGGATACCGTGGCATCTGGAGGTGGATGAAGGATAGGTGGATACGACGATGCCGGATCGGCCGAGCTAGAGGCATCGCCACGGTCAATCCGGGACCTCTTCGTCATCTGTAAAAGTTTTCAAGCATCAAAGTCAAAAGAAGGAAAAAGAAGAAAAGCGGGTTATCCCCCTAGGTGCCCCATTAATGAGGTGCTTGGGGGAAGCCCCCCCCTTGATGGGGCTCCTGCTAGCACCCCATCAAGGGGACACTAGGGGGACATGCCCCCTTCTCTCTCTCCTCACACCAATCTGGATCGGCTCCAGATCGGTCTAGTTCCTTCTTCGCAAACGAATAAACAGAAAAATCTACAAGTTTGCAGTTGAAGAAAACTTACTTTGACAATCCTACAGCACGCTGCACATGTTGAAAGAGTTCCTCTTAGTAGAAAACAATGAAAAGACTTGTGGTAAAATGATGAAAAGGGAACCAGGGGTGAATATTAGCTGCTGCCGTCAAAATTTTCATAAACTACGAAAAACACATTTACAAGTCATATCTCTTATAAAAAGTTCAATTAACTTGCAAAAGTTGCTAATTACATTTTTTGGACACGATACACATGTTACTAACACTAACAGGTCCTAGACTCAGCTGAAAAGAAAAGTCCTACACTGACTGGTTCTACAACAACAATTGAATCTAGACATGACTGGGAGAGAGACAACAGACATGAATGAGACTACAAGATATCAACTATGAAGCTTCATCAGCTTTGCTACATAATGGCTCTTCCAGACTTCATCTTTCTCCACATTTGCGCTCGGAGGAAAACTCTTGCCAATTCCCCACACAGTAAGGATGCTTTGACATTATTCATCATCAGCCGTAGTGCCCAATTGCCTATCTTTAATAGACGAGATATGTGAAAGGCAGGGAACTTTGAACGTGGATGGCCTAACTGTAAGAAGCACTGATGAGGGTTGTAAATGACAAAAGAGGAACTGGTGATCAGGAGAAGATCCATCCACCCCAGGGGTAGGAGAAGCATGGACATTCTGGCGCATGAATGGTTTAGTAGGACAAACAAATCCTGCCCAGCTCATAGCCGAGAAGTACGAATGCCAGTCAACTAGGGTCTTCATTGATGGGCACTTATTGACCACTTTGTAATCCATGCGCAGATGGTTGGTGAGATGTTGAAGAGGATTACGAGCAAAAAGTTGAGAGGCAGTGGCCGGTTCGAAGAACATGTCAAACTTAAAATGCCAGTTAGCCCAGCACATGAACAACAAGATATTACCAAACATAGGCATACCAACACTAGCAGAAGTCATACCATCATAAAGGTAGCCCAGCACAGAAGGAGCTATGCACTCATTGGCCCAAACACCTTGAATGCAAGAAAGACAAGTAGGGTCAAGCCATCCATCCTCACACGGGTAGATAAGCACAAAATCCAAGCAAGTGGCTACACCCTTGGTTCCCAATAGTAAGTCTTCATTGTCACTAGCTCCTTGAATAACACCAATGGACCAGTCTTTCAATACCTTAGTATAAATATGCCCACCCACCATGAGAAATCTAGCCTCCGCCACTGTCATAAAGTCATAAAGGAAGTCAAGCCCTATAATCGGACCAGAAGGGACGAACATGGCCTGACCATAATTAGGCATGGAACGTAGTCCCAGAAAAACCTCCACTTCTTCCAAAAGGATAGTGTACTTAAAGGAATCAAATACAAATGTATGCCTATCAAGATACCACATTTCAAGAAGAGCGCCAGTCAAATAAAAATCCCAGAAATATTTAAGTATGTGGTTAGCATGGACCAAGATGCCGGAAAACCCCCATCCACTCAGAATAGACTAAACATGAATATTTATGGCAGCCATCAGTTGAGCTATCCATAGCATTTGCCTATAGCGGCGATCACCCAGAAAAAGGGGAAGATCCTACAGGGCAACAACATAATCAGACAAAGAAACTTAAAAAAGAAGAAAGATGCTCGAGAAGAACAATACCACCCCCATTGTCACTCAATTTCGAATATGACTAGGAACTTTAGAAAAACTCTTCATCTTTGTCAGACGAGTCGAACGGAAAGAGGATGCCATGGAACCTCAAGGGGACGAATTGCTTTGTCTCTAGCAAGTGCAAGGAAGAAAGGGGGACCCCTCCTCTTATAGACCCCCAAAACTGCATTGGGAAGGAGCAAGAAGAGGCAGCCATGCGGAGGTTGCAGGTGCCCTGTAACCAGGGTGCCTGGTGCTTTGTATATGGGGCACCTGGTGGCCTATATATGGGCCACCTCGCCGAAAACCCCAAAATGCCCAGTATATTTCCCGCCTCACGTATATAATGTTGAAGACCTCAAGTTTAAAAGGGGCTGAGCCTGAGAACCTCTTCAATAAAATTAGTGAGGGCTCAACCACTCCCTAGGCCCGCAGATAGGTCAAAGTTGAATGAATGGGAACGACGGTTTCCTCACGGATGTGCTGACTCGTCACGTTCAACCTATATCTTCAACCGGCTTCGGATTGAGAAACTTAGATTTTTTGGCCAATCCGAGGCCGGATTGCCCAATCCGAGTCCCGTTCCGGGTTCCGATCGGGCAATCCGGCTTCGGATTGTGGGACTTAGATTTTTTGGCCAATCCGAGGCCGGATTGCCCAATCCGAGGCCCGTTCCGGGTTCTGATCGGACAATCCGGCTTCGGATTGAGAAACTTAGATTTTTTGGCCAATCCGAGGCCGAATTGCCCAATCCGAGTCCCGTTCCGGGTTCCGATCGGGCAATTCAGCTTCGGATATAGGGACTTAGATTTTTTGGCCAATCCGAGGCCGGATTGCCCAATCCGAGGCCCGTTCCGGGTTCCGATCGGGCAATCCGGCTTCGGATTGAGAAACTTAGATTTTTTGCCCAATCCGAGGTCGGATTGCCCAATCCGAGGCCCGTTCCGGGTTCCGATCGGGCAATCCGGCCTCGGATTGTGGGACTTAGATTTTTTGGCCAATCCGAGGCCGGATTGCCCAATCCGAGGCCCGTTCCGGGTTCCGATCGGACAATCCGGCTTCGGATTGTGGGAGTTAGATTTTTTGGCCAATCCGAGGCCGGATTGCCCAATCCGAGGCCCGTTCCAGGTTCCGATCGGGCAATCCGGCTTCGGATTGAGGGACTTAGATTTTTTGGCCAATCCGAGGCCGGATTGCCCAATCCGAGGCCCGTTCCGGGTTCCGATCGGACAATCCGGCTTCGGATTGAGAAACTTAGATTTTTTGGCCAATCCGAGGCCGGATTGCCCAATCCGAGGCCCGTTCCGGGTTCCGATCGGTCAATCCGGCTTCGGATTGAGAAACTTAGATTTTTTGGCCAATCCGAGGCCGGATTGCCCAATCCGAGGCCCGTTCCGGGTTCCGATCGGGCAATCCGGCTTCGGATTGAGAAACTTAGATTTTTTGGCCAATCCGAGGCCGGATTGCCCAATCCGAGGCCCGTTCCGGGTTCCGATCCGGCAATCCGGCTTCGGATTGAGAAACTTAGATTTTTTGGCCAATCCGAGGCCGGATTGCCCAATCCGAGCCCCGTTCCGGGTTCTGATCGGGCAATTCGGCTTCGGATTGAGGGACTTAGATTTTTTGGCCAATCCGAGGCCCGTTCCGGGTTCCGATCGGACAATCCGGCTTCGGATTGAGAAACTTAGATTTTTTGGCCAATCCGAGGCCGGATTGCCCAATCCGAGGCCCGTTCCGGGTTCCGATCGGGCAATCCGGCTTCGGATTGAGGGACTTAGATTTTTTGGCCAATCCGAGGCCGGATTGCCCAATCCGAGACCCGTTCCGGGTTCCGATCGGGCAATCCGGCTTCGGATTGAGGAACTTGGAGCTTTATATTTACTTTCTATTTGTATAGGCTGAGTTTCTTGAAGTTGTACATCTTCGTCGATTACTCCAAATGTTATAGGTACGTTAATAAGTTGTTCTTGATATGGTTCGTTTTCATCTTCACTTTCATTTCCGGAAATGTTGTAATAGTTACGAGGTAGTGATCATCTTGGTAACACCCATCCCTTATTAGAGTTATCATTTACATAAAAAACTTGTTCCACTTGGCTTGCTAGTGCAAACGGTTCATCCGTTCCTAATATTCTCTGTGTGTTTAATGATATAAAACCATATTCATTAACCTTAAAACCTCGATCATTATCATGTACATCCCACCATTCACATTCAAAAAGTGTTAAACGGCTATTCCGATCGAACGATATCTCAATTATATCTAATATTCGTCCATAATAACCGTCACAACCAGATTGAAGATGGTCATTTACAATAACACCACTTAGTTGAGTTGATTTGGTTGAATCGGATTCCAATGTTCGAAATCTAAATCCATTACATATATAACCGTTTAATGATGAGGCAAATCTCGACGGACTGAGTGATAAAATCTCCAGCTCCTTGGTATATCTAGAAGAACCTATATTTCTTAACTCTTGAATGTGTGTTCTGAACCACACGAAGAAGTTTTCTTCCGTAGTTGATCTATTTTTAAGAGCATCACTATGAGATTGACGAAAATAATCGATGTCATCAACTTGATTTAACACGTATGCATGTATTAACTGTTGTTCTCTTTCCGTCAAAATTTTAGGCACACGCCTGCATCTCAAAGGGCGACCAATTGGTTTGAATATTGAACTATCATCCGTATCAACTTCTTCTGAACCACCGTCATAGTTCCGATCTCTACTATATTCACTCGTATCACGCATATATGTTGAAATAAACTGCGTACACTCCTCAACCAAGTAGCCCTGGACAATAGAACCTTCAACTCTCGCCTTGTTGCCCACATAATCTTTGAGCCTCTTTAAATATCTTTCAATTGGATACATCCATCGGTATTGAACTGGTCCAGACATTCTTGCCTCATAAGCCAAATGCACAACTAGGTGAATCATTACATCAAAGAATGATGGTGGAAAAATTTGTTCCAACTTGCACAATGTTACTGCAATCTTTGTCTCCCAATCTCTCAAAATGTTACTGTTCAAAACCTTAGCGCAGATGATCTTAAAATACTGGCATAACTCTACAATAGGACTCAGTACATCCTTCGGCATGTTTCCTTGAAATGCCAAAGGAATAATTATTTGCATCATCACATGACAATCATGACTTTTTAAACCACTAATTGTTCGGACACTTAAATCTACACATCTACTAAAATTCGACGAATAACCATCCGGCACTCGAACATTCTTAATGAATTCAAGTATTCTAGACTTTTGATCATTGCTAAGTTTATAAATTGCATCTGGAAACTTTGATGAACCCTCGTACGGATGTAACTCGGGACGAATATTTAAATCTACTAAATCTTTCCGTGAGTTCAAATTGTCCTTGTCAATTCCTGATAGGTTAAAAATCTCTAATATATTGTCGCACACATTCTTCTCAATATGCATGACATCCAAATGGTGCCGAATGATAAGAGATGACCAATATGGGAGTTTCTCAAAAAATATACTCTTCTTCTTCCAATTTTTATTCTTTGACAAATTTTTCCTTAAGTTCTCTAAATCTTTCTTAAATGGTTTTCCGAACCTAATAGTGTCCATCTCCTTTTGTTGCCTCCATAGGTCATATCCCGTAAGTATCTTTGGTGCTCCCTTCACACATCGTCGACCATCAAAAAGATGCTTATACTGGTTCTTTCTCCACCGATGTGCTACTAGTAAGAACCGACGATGACCAAGGTAGCATTGTTTTCGACTATGGGTAAGTCGAATGGTATGTGTTTCTTCGTTACATATAGGACATGCCAATTTTCCTTTAGTACTCCATCCAGATAAATTTGCATATCCCGAAAAATCATTTATCGTACTAAAAAGTAGGACTTTCATTATGAAAATCTCTTTCTTTTCGGCGTCATAAGTCTTCAATCCAATCTCCCACAAATCTTTTAGCTCTTCCACCAATGGTTGTAAGAATACATCAATATCATTTCCGGGAGCTCTCGGACCAGGTATTAATAATGATATCATTGTGTATGTGGCTTTCATACACATCCACGGTGGTAAGTTGTACACCATTGTAACAACAGGCCACACACTATATTTTGAAGACATTTGACCAAATGGATTAAAGCCATCTGAAGCCAATCCAATCCGAATGTTGCGTTTCTCTAACGCAAATTCTGGATAAAGTTCATCCACCCTTTTCCAAGCGGGAGAATCGGCAGGATGACGCATTTCACCTCTCAATTGATATGATCGTGATTGACTGTGCCATGTCATCCACTTAGCCGTATTGGATGATATGAATAAACGCTGCAACCTAACTCCTAATGGAAAATAATGTAAAACTTTTTGTGCTATTTTTTATTTTGATTTTTAGGATCATTTTTATATCTGGAGGTGTTACAATATGGACAAACATTTTTATCTTTATTCTCTTTCCAAAATAGAATACAATCATTTTTACATGCATGAATTTTCTCATAAGTAAGTCCCAATTCCTTAACTAATTTCTTAAGCTCATACCAATTATCGGGAACACATGCCCCATTAGGTAAGACTTCCTTAAATAAAGATAATATCATATCCATACATTTTCTAGTGAGACCATTAATGGACTTAAGTTGAATCAACTTTAATATAAATTTTAATTTAGATACATTTTTAACACCTTCATATAGAGGTGTTTCTAATCTTTTAATAATTTGGAATATTGAAAATTATCTTCATTGTGTTCTTCCTCATTATGTCGAATAGAAGATTCGTTATTTTGAATATCTTGTAACATTTCCATTACCTCATCATCTACATAATTATCTTGTGGTTCATTTAAAATTGAAATGTCCTCATTTATCATATTGACTTCAATTTCACCATGGCATATCCATTTTTGATAATTTAACCATATACCATTGCATATTAGGTGTTCTTTGACAACATTTCTTTTAAAAATAAATGTATTACAACATTTTTTACAAGGACACTGTATTATATCGTTATGTTGTCCATGTCTAAATTGTATTCTAGAATCATGAAAAGAATAGTTTAAAAATTCTTCGATCCCTTCAATATATCTAGAATCTAATCTATTAGGAATATGCATCCATGATTTGTCTAAGTTACTCATCTTAATTTGTTAAAAGATTGAAATACAATGAAGAAATGTTAATTTAATAAATAAATCAATATATAACCGAACCTCCACCGAAAGAAGAAACTCTCAAGTGTATATCTCGATTGAAGTTTCCTGAAAAAGAGATAAAATGATCAAAATTAGACTTGTTTTTGGACAATAAATGTTTATACATACCAATTAAATATTTTTATCACAAACGAAGAGTTAGACATGAAAACTAAGAAAAAATTAAGTCATTTTAGGTCATTTAGGTCATTTAATGTCATTTAGGTCATTTAGGTCATTTAATGTCATTTATGTCATGTAATGTAAACATCTAAGAAAAAATTAACTCATTTTAGGTCATTTAGGTCATTTAGGTCATTTAGGTCATTTAATGTAATCATTTTAAAAAATTAAGTTCTAAGGATATTGCATTAAGTTAAATTAAGTGGCAACTAAAAGTTTATATTTTCACATTAAGCCCATAAAAAAATTCTCTTAGTTTTCCTTTTAATATCTAACTTTTTAGCAAAATCGGTATTAAACTTAGTGATAATCTAATTGAAACTCTATGCACATATCTACTTTTGTTCTATCTCCTAAATAATTAAAGTGATCAAGGTGCTACATATTTGGTTTGAGCAAGTCCTAACCTATTAATTTGTTAGGGATCGATGTTTGGCACATATCTATTGCATATTTGCTTTGTGATGTATAGGAAAAAAATTAAACAAAAATTCGTTTGTTGAAGATGTATACCTCAAAGGAGGTTCGATTAACCCTAAGTAGAGTTTAAATCCGGCACAAAGGAGGCGGCGGCGGCGGTGGCGGCGGCGGCGGAGCCGGCGACACCCACGGAGGCTTCCTCGTAGCTCTCCCCTCACGAGGCGGCGACGACGGTGCAGAAATGCTGGCGGCGGTGACGACGACGGCGGCAGCCACGACGGCGGCGACCGGCGGCGGCGGGAGGGCGTGCGCGAGAGAGAGAGAGGGGGAGGGAGAGAGAGGGGGGGGAGGCAGCGGGGGGGGGAAGAAAGGAGGGCGTCGAGGGTTTTTTAAGCCAAACTTATTGGCGACGGCTTTTGAAGCCGTCGCCAATAACAGGATAAGTTACATTGGCGACGGCTACCGCCGTCGCCAAAAAAAGTCGACCCTTCAACGGTCACCGTGAATTAGTGGCGACGGCTTAAGCCGTCGCCAATAATATTATTAGCGACGGCGTATGAAGCCGTCGCCACTTTTCCGTGTAAAAAAACCCGCACGGGTCATTTTCTGGGTATTGCGACGGCTTAAGCCGTCGCTACTAATATTATTCGCGACGGCGTATGAAGCCGTCGCCACTTTTCCGTGTAAAAAAACCCGCACGGGTCGTTTTCTGGGTATTGCGACGGCTTCGACCGTCGCAATACCAAGAATTTGCGACGGCTATATTTAGCCGTCGCTATTTACCAATTATTAGCGACGGCGTTCATTTCGCCGTCGCTTTTAACATTATTGGCGACGACTTTAAAAAGCCGTCGCCAATAACCCGTCGCCAATGACCCAATTCCCTGTAGTGACTCCAAGGCATTGAAGAAGAGTCTCTCCCCAGGACCTCTGAAGGAGAAGGGAGGCAGCGGTCTTGTCCGACAGTTTATATGGAAGAGCTCATACTATTGGTCGGTGGTGGTGATGATCCTTGTGTGGCTCGCCATGTTAGAGAGGGTATTTGCCATCTGCTACACTTGCATATGGTGGTACATGGCACTCGCCACGAACGACGGGAAGGGTAGGAGGTCGTTGGAGGAGTCTACGTGAGACGAGCGAGCAATAGGTAACGTAACTGGCCATCAACGACGGCCGTGTAGCAGCATCTCTATCCAGGAAGAAGGCAGTGGACGACCATATGGAAGAGGGAAGAGAGCATGATGGCAGGCCAACCTAATCTTAAAATGAATGAATTGATTTTTTATTTGGTTTTGTCACCCTCCAAATACATGAAACCAAAATTTATGAATAAAAAATTTAATTCTTCATTATAGACGAAGTACCTTTTTCCTTTGATAAAAAATAAAACCAAAAAACTTTCACTTCTAGAGAGAACACCTTCTAATTGAAGTGACTTTCAAAAAGATACTTTGGCCAAAACCGCTCTACCAAATTGCCAAATAGACCCAGAGTTACGTACCATGCCCAACTAAGACCATCTGTTATTAAAAATTTCTCGTGTCATCAGATTTGAACATAGGGATTAATTAAATATAAGATATATGAAATCATTTCAGATAGAGAATTTAATCATAGAGATAATAGATAGAATAGTTTTGTCATTGACAATTGTCGAATCCGAAAACGGGTTTGTCGTCTTCTTGATCGCCACCTCAAGAAAGGGATGAGAAAGAAGGAAGAAAACGCGAAAAATTACTCTCTCATCTCAGTCTCACACTCACATTGATCTCCGAACTTTCATCTCCGTCGCTTGAGCGCCGGAGAGACGGCTCGGGTCGGGTGGGAGGAGAGTGAAGACGAGAAAGAAACTTAATGCATGAAGGAATAAAAGTATGTGAGCCCCAAGAACCGCAGGTTCCTCTTTATGTAATGCAAATTGAATAAAGATTGACTGTGTGTAGGTTAGCGTGGGAAAGAGTGTGTGCAGGTTTAACCTTGTTCTTCTTCGGCCGGACGGTGAAGAAGAGTCTACAAACGATGCTAACTTGATAAACCTGTACAATTAGAACAATGAACCAAGTGAAGAAAATTGATTAGACTTGAAGTGTAGAAACGGTAAGAAGAAAGATAAGAAAAAGAGCAATTGGATTTATACTCACCGGATTGGGACGAGCCTTAACCTCTTTTTATGTTTTTAGATGATAAAAATGATGTAAAACTGAATTAAAATGACCAAATATGCTCTAAATGAAATAGAAAAAATTTAGAGTGTAGGATGGCTTGGATCGGAGCTGTAACAAGCAAAAGAAGCCGGTTTGGATGGCATGCTCTCAGGTGAGTGCAATATCCTGCCGGCGCAACTTCGGTACAGAAGCTGCTACGGTCGACCCCGGTGTTAGAATCGAGTGCTGTTTGTTTCTACCGACAGAGAACTTGGAGGCGAACAGATATTATGTTGATATTGTCTCCATAATATGCTCTTAAAGACCTATAGAATTTAGGAAATTGAACGGATGCAAAATCAGAACCCAGTTGTGTGCCCTCGATGTAGAAATCACCATCGACAAATGACATATCAGAATTAAGTGCTGTTGGTTGAAAATGAAAGAGGACGTAGAGATGCAGCTTTCTCTTGTTTACTAGTTTTGCAGCATGCATCCCGGGAATTTTGTAGAGGCTGATGAAGAACATTGATGTATAGAGCACGAATCGGGCCTCCTTCTTCACATCGGGGTCGATCTCTCACCAACGGATCGGAGTAGAACGTGAAAGAGAGCTTGGGGAAGAGCTTGGACAACCTCTGGATGTGCTAGAGCATGTGTGGTAACCCCGTTCGTTGAGAATGGCCCTCAATTTATAGGAGAAGTAAGACCAGTGCAAACTAAGGAAAGAAATCGACTGCACCCCCGGGTTGGGGGTGCGCAGGCCGCACCCTCCACCCGAGGGCGTGCAGGCTGTGACCTTAGGTTGAGGGCGTGATGAGCGCGCCCCCACTTCGAGGGTACGTTTAGCGCATTATTTCTAAAAATCCCTAAAAAACTCTAGAAAAATGCTTAAAATGGGGTTGACAAAATGAACGCACCCCCAACTGGGGGATGCAGTCAAAATAAACATTTTTAAGGGGGAAACATCCCAAAAATTGGTTTGGATGGCCTGCTCTCGGGTGAGTGCAATGTCCTGCCGGCGCAACTTCGGTACAGAAGCTGCTACGGTCGACCCCGGTGTTAGAATCGAGTGCTGTTTGTTTCTACCGACAGAGAACTTGGAGGCGAACAGATCTTATGTTGATATTGTCTCCATAATATGCTCTTAAATACCTATAGAATTTATGAAATTGAACGGATGCAAAATCAGAACCCAGTTGTGTGCCCTCGATGTAGAAATCATCATCGACAAATGACATATCAGAATTGAGTGCTGTTGGTTGAAAATGAAAGAGGACGTAGAGATGCAGCTTTCTCTTGTTTACTAGTTTTGCAGCATGCATCCCGGGAATTTTGTAGAGGCTGATGAAGAACATTGATGTATAGAGCACGAATCGGGCCTCCTTCTTCACATCGGGGTCGATCTCTCACCAACGGATCGGAGTAGAACGTGAAAGAGAGCTTGGGGAAGAGCTTGGACAACCTCTGGATGTGCTAGAGCATGTGTGGTAACCCCGATCGTTGAGAATGGCCCTCAATTTATAGGAGAAGTAAGACCAGTGCAAACTAAGGAAAGAAATCGACTGCGCCCCCGGGTTGGGGGTGCGCAGGCTGCACCCTCAACCCGAGGGCGTGCAGGCTGTGACCTTAGGTTGAGGGCGTGATGAGCGCGCCCCCACTTCGAGGGTACGTTTAGCGCATTATTTCTAAAAATCCCTAAAAAACTCTAGAAAAATGCTTAAAATGGGGTTGACAAAATGAACGCGCCCCCAACTGGGGGATGCAGTCAAAATAAACATTTTTAAGGGGGGAAACATCCCAAAAATTGGTTTGGATGGCCTACTCTCGGGTGAGTGCAATGTCCTGCCGGCGCAACTTCGGTATAGAAGCTGCTACGGTCGACCCCGGTGTTAGAATCGAGTGCTGTTTGTTTCTACCGACAGAGAACTTGGAGGCGAACAGATCTTATGTTGATATTGTCTCCATAATATGCTCTTAAAGACCTATAGAATTTCTGAAATTGAACGGACGCAAAATCAGAACCCAGTTGTGTTCCCTCGATGTAGAAATCACCATCGACAAATGACATATCAGAATTGAGTGCTGTTGGTTGAAAATGAAAGAGGACGTAGAGATGCAGCTTTCTCTTGTTTACTAGTTTTGCAGCATGCATCCCGGGAATTTTGTAGAGGCTGATGAAGAACATTGATGTATAGAGCATGAATCGGGCTTCCTTCTTCACATCGGGGTCGATCTCTCACCAACGGATCGGAGTAGAATGTGAAAGAGAGCTTGGGGAAGAGCTTGGACAACCTCTGGATGTGCTAGAGCATGTGTGGTAACCCCGATCGTTGAGAATGGCCCTCAATTTATAGGAGAAGTAAGACCAGTAAAAACTAAGGAAAGAAATCGACTGCGCCCTCGGGTTGGGGGTGCGCAGGCTGCACCCTCAACCCGAGGGCGTGCAGGCTGTGACCTTAGGTTGAGGGCGTGATGAGCGCGCCCCCACTTCGAGGGTATGTTTAGCGCATTATTTCTAAAAATCCCTAAAAAACTCTAGAAAATTGCTTAAAATGGGGTTGACAAAATGAACGCGCCCCCAACTGGGGGATGCAGACAAAATAAACATTTTTAAGGGGGGAAACATCCCAAAAATTGGTTTGAAAAGTACAAATGGGGGTAGGTTTCCGGTTTCCAAAACCGACTGTGCCCTCAGATCGGGCGCGTGCTGACCGCACCCTCGGTCTGAGGGCACGCAGACCATGCCCTCACCATGAGGGCGTGCTGACCATACCCCCGGTTCGAGGGCACGTTCAGTTCTCTCTCTTGCGCACCCTATGTCTACGAGCTGTAACGTGCAAATAGGATGTCCGTTTTGACTCCCGTTTATTTTGTATGAAAGAAGACTCGCAAACGTAGCTTCTCAAATTGGTAAACTAGCTGGCACACATCCCGAAACTTCTGTATGGTATTTTAACTTTTGGTTTACGATTTTAAGGATGCCTTAAGCTTGAGCAGTGATCCAAAAAGACACGGTTTCAATCAAAGAGCCTAGGGTCAGCTTGGGATAACTTAAAACAATGACCGAACAAGTTTGGTAGAATTGGAAAACTCGGAATCATCGAAAAAGCTGAGAATAACCCAGTAAACGCGAAACGAACCTCGAAAAAGTTGAGAATAACCGGGAAACCCTAAAATCAACCAAAATGTCAGTATGGCACCAG
The DNA here is from genome assembly GCA_036172225.1 of Cryptocoryne crispatula var. balansae. NCBI lineage: Eukaryota > Viridiplantae > Streptophyta > Magnoliopsida > Alismatales > Araceae > Cryptocoryne > Cryptocoryne crispatula. Next base: position 10,846,576 of record CM069935.1, read on the forward strand.
TTGGTGACGATATAGGCTAGGGTTGACTTAGAGGACCCAGAAAGGCCCAGTGATGACTGGAAAGACATAACATGCGGTCTGGGATAGTCATAATGGTACAATTGAAAAATCATGATAAAGCCATTATAAACCCACGACTGTCGAAATGACTTGTCGGAAACCTAAATGTTGTGGAATTCACACGGGACTTCTGAGACCTTCAATTGTGGATCATTAAGGATCGATCATTGAGTTGGCTTCGTGTTTCCATGGTTAACGCGCAACTCTCTCTTGAAGGTTACGACATTGCTTCAAAAATCTTCAGTCCATTGTCAACTCACGTGGCTCTTCACTGACATCCCTAGTTCATTTCCACAAGGTGATCTGGATCAGATAATGGTCAGATAAAGAGTATTACCAATGGAATAAGGGTTTAAGTCACAAATAAGGCCAAATTGACATGTTTACAGCTATATCTAAAGTGATGTTGGGATTCGAAGATCTAAAAATTAGACTTATTTGGTAGGGTAGTATAATCAAAATATAAAATATTTAATGTTAGCTTTAAAGTGTCTCCTTAATTATAAAAGCTATATACATATCTACTGCTAATAATTATCAAAACTAAAGTCATGATGAACTGAATCTATACATATGATACTAAGAGTCTTGATCTAGCAATGATATTAGAGCCTCCTTTGATCTTTGAACAAAAATAGTATGCACGATTGCATATAGGAGCTATCAATCATCTTATGAGATGGTGGATACTCATGGGAATGATATTTTGGTTGTCAAATGAGTTTACGTCCATGCATGTACAATAATGGATGTTGTTGTGCATAGGGTGGATGTGGTTGCCTTGGAATGATAGAACCCAAATCAATGTTCTGTTGGGTCATCTTCTTGAAATAAATATAAAAACAATAATACGATGTAATTAGAATCAAATAAATAGAGTTTGAAGTATAACTTGTTGGATTGAAGCACGTAATTATTAGAACTAATAATTCTCTTGCCAACTGACATATTGTTTCGGTGATAATAATCTACTAGAGATATGATGACCCTTAGGTAGGCAACACCCTTCTATCCCATTGGCACATCCTTCAAGAGAGCTTTATGAATCTGATTTTGTATCAAGGTTGTGAAAAATTGACCTAAATCCAGAAGTTGATGCTCTACCATTTGAGAATAGCATGTTGACTTAATGGTCATTGTTAGGTGGATCTTGTCTTTTCCCCTTCTGAGCATGCCCTCTTCTAATAATAATATCGATGTGCAAGATGATTGGTCTTTCCACATACATAGCGGCACCGATTTTATCTAATCTCATTTGGCCTTTTGTCATGAGGGTGAAGTTTTGAGACTCGTTACTAAACTGTCATTGTTTTTTCTTGAAATTCTTGTGCTTCAAAGAAAAAAATATCCTATGAGATATAAAAGATTTTTTTCAAACATGTTTGCCATTAGTTTATAGGTTTGAGTTGAACTCGCTCTTACTATATGTTGTTACTCAATTCTAAGTAGACAAAAAAGTTCAGTCCAAGTAACTATGCCTTAAGTGTGGCTCAAAGTCCTAGTCAAGTTAGACCAAGATGAGTGCAACTTATCTAGAATATTTGCAATTCAGAATGACTTGTCTAATTGGGATCCTGTGATTTTCAATTTATGGACCAAATTATCAAATTCATGTATTTGATCATTCATTAATTTATTTTCCATAAATTTAAATTATTAAAATCTGAGGCTTTAACCAATCTATTTTCAACATTATCAAGTTCATATTTGACTTCTAATATATCCTATAAATTACCATCACTTTTTGAGTTGTAGCAAGAAACAACAATCAAGATCCAAAAGAAGAGAGAAAGATAGTAGCAAGAAAGTAAGCACATACCTCACCACTGGTGGTAAAAGGTGGTCGTACATCTTAGTGTAGTGGCATATGTAATCGCTACTATCACTAACATTGGAAGTCACCGGAGTACCACCCCTCTTCGAGATCCACACAACAAACTGGCCCTCTCTCTTCCAATCGATCTCCTAGATCAAGCCACGGGTAGAATGGCCCAAGTGCGGGTATGGAGGGAGATCAATCCACTCCTCGAGAAGCCCCTGCGAGCGCATTGTAAGACGCACCCACAATGGCTCCATCTCTTTCAAGCAAATCAAGTAAGTGTCATGACCAAAGATGGGGTGACCCTTCAACACCCATGGCTGCCAGTCATCATAAATATCTGAGAATGGAAGCCACACCACCTGAAAAAGACGACATAATAGTGAGTAAAAGGGGGGAAGGACAGCTAGAACAAAAGTGACAAGGCAAAGGGTACCTGGTGGTGAGGAAAGCAAAGGAGCTACTGCCTCAGGTTCTCCACCTGATATGGATGAGAGGAGGCAGACCGGGTAGCAACCCAACTGCCGATGAGGGAGTATACTAGGGTCTCCTTCAAAAGAGCATGACCAAGAGGGATGTAGTAATAACTCCAAACCTGTCAATAAATCTGTTAGACAACATGAACAAGGCCAAAAAAAAAGCAACACCCAAAATGCAAAACATACCTGAAGGAAAGGAGTAAACCCAGCCACCGAAATGAGGCCACTCTCCATTGCTAGGGAAGCTAATAGGTGCACTAACATAGCCTCCCCCCAAGCATACTCACTAACCTTTGAAAGGTCGGTGAGAAAAGGAAGGAAGCGAAGATGCACCATGTCCGTCTTTGAACCTAGCAGAAGCCGGGTTAGGAAGAAGAGGGGAAAGTAGCAGATATCGAAGTCGGCCTAGATGGTGCCCTCCTCGCCAACCAGGTGGCCCTTCATGCGCTCTGTCAGCGCATGAAGGGTCGACGCCACTAGGTCATCCTCCTCCACGCTAGCCTTGCCCAAGCTGAGCAAGTTCCCCACATATGTGCGCGCCATGATGCACAGCCCGCAAGGACAGTGTGGGACTGGCTCACCCAAAAAGTCTTGCACCATGGCCGAGTAGTCGCGGTAGGTCTTGCCAGTAACAGCACGACCATGCACGTAAAGCCCAATAATCTGCGAGACGTCCTCAAGAGTAGGCACCATATGCCACCAAGGGAAGAGGAATCCCATCTCTCTCTCAAAACCTGGATCAGAGGGAGGTCATCCTAGATGGCGAAACAACGAGTAATGGGCCGAAGCCCATTTCATCCAGTCTCACCTTCTAGAAGTCCTACAACCCCTAGTAAGCATGGTAAACCATCTCGTAGGATATCTGGGACTTGGTCTTCCCTTACACAGTAATCATTCCATGAGTTAGAGGCAGCAACAAAGAAATAATCCAAGAAGGAAGGCAAATGCCGGATACCGTGGCATCTGGAGGTGGATGAAGGATAGGTGGATACGATGATGCCAGATCGGCCGAGCTAGAGGCACCGCCACGGTAAATCCGGGACCTCTTCGTCATCTGTAAAAGTTTTCAAGCATCAGAGTCAAAAGAAGGAAAAAGAAGAAAAGCGGGTTATCCCCCTAGGTGCCCCATTAATGAGGTGCTTGGGGGAAGCCCCCCCCTTGATGGGGCTCCTGCTAGCACCCCATCAAGGGGACACTAGGGGGACATGCCCCCTTCTCTCTCTCCTCACACCAATCTGGATCGGCTCCAGATCGGTCTAGTTCCTTCTTCGCAAACGAATAAACGAGAAAAATCTACAAGTTTGCGGTTGAAGAAAACTTACTTTGACAATCCTACAAAGCACGCTGCACATGTTGAAAGAGTTCCTCTTAGTAGAAAACAATGAAAAGACTTGTGGTAAAATGATGAAAAGGGAACCAGGGGTGAATATTAGCTGCTGCCGTCAAAATTTTCATAAACTACGAAAAACACATTTACAAGTCATATCTCTTATAAAAAGTTCAATTAACTTGCAAAAGTTGCTAATTACATTTTTTGGACACGATACACATGTTACTAACACTAACAGGTCCTAGACTCAGCTGAAAAGAAAAGTCCTACACTGACTGGTTCTACAACAACAATTGAATCTAGACATGACTGGGAGAGAGACAACAGACATGAATGAGACTACAAGATATCAACTATGAAGCTTCATCAGCTTTGCTACATAATGGCTCTTCCAGACTTCATCTTTCTCCACATTTGCGCTCGGAGGAAAACTCTTGCTAATTCCCCACACAGTAAGGATGCTTTGACATTATTCATCATCAGCCGTAGTGCCTAATTGCCTATCTTTAATAGACGAGATATGTGAAAGGCAGGGAATTTTGAACGTGGATGGCCTAACTGTAAGAAGCACTGATGAGGGTTGTAAATGACAAAAGAGGAACTGGTGATTAGGCGAAGATCCATCCACCCCAGGGGTAGGAGAAGCATGGATATCCTGGCGCATGATTGGTTTAGTAGGACAAACAAATCCTGCCCAGCTCATAGCCGAGAAGTACGAATGCCAGTCAACTAGGGTCTTCATTGATGGGCACTTATTGACCACTTTGTAATCCATGCGCAGATGGTTGGTGAGATGTTGAAGAGGATTACGAGCAAAAAGTTGAGAGGCAGTGGCCGGTCCGAAGCACATGTCAAACTTAAAATGCCAGTCAGCCCAGCACATGAACAACAAGATATTACCAAACATAGGCATACCAACACTAGCAGAAGTCATACCATCATAAAGGTAGCCTAGCATAGAAGGAGCTATGCACTCATTGGCCCAAACACCTTGAATGCAGGAAAGACAAGTAGGGTCAAGACATCCATCCTCACACGGGTAGATAAGCACAAAATCCAAGCAAGTGGCTACACCCTTGGCTCCCAATAGTAAGTCTTCATTGTCACTAGCTCCTTGAATAACACCAATGGACCAGTCTTTCAATACCTTAGTATAAATATGCCCACCCACCATGAGAAATCTAGCCTCCGCCACTGTCATAAAGTCATAAAGGAAGTCAAGCCCTATAATCGGACCAGAAGGGACGAACATGGCCTGACCATAATTAGGCATGGAACGTAGTCCCAGAAAAACCTCCACTTCTTCCAAAAGGATAGTGTACTTAAAGGAATCAAATACAAATGTATGCCTATCAAGATACCACATTTCAAGAAGAGCGCCAGTCAAATAAAAATCCCAGAAATATTTAAGGATGTGGTTACCATGGACCAAGATGCCGGAAAACCCCCATCCGCTCAGAATAGACTAAACATGAATATTTATGGCAGCCATCAGTTAAGCTATTCATAGCATTTGCCTATAGCGGCGATCGCCCAGAAAAAGGGGAAGATCCTATAGGGCAACAACGTAATCAGACAAAGAAACTTAAAAAAGAAGAAAGATGCTCGAGAAGAACAATACCACCCCCATTGTCACTCAATTTCGAATATGACTAGGAACTTTAGAAAAACTCTTCATCTTTGTCAGACGAGTCGAACGGAAAGAGGATGCCATGGAACCTCAAGGGGACGAATTGCTTTGTCTCTAGCAAGTGCAAGGAAGAAAGGGGGGACCCCTCCTCTTATAGACCCCCAAAACTGCATTGGGAAGGAGCAAGAAGAGGCAGCCATGCGGAGGTTGCAGGTGCCCTGTAACCAGGGTGCCTGGTGCTTTGTATATGGGGCACCTGGTGGCCTATATATGGGCCACCTCGCCGAAAACCCCAAAATGCCCAGTATATTTCCCGCCTCACGTATATAATGTTGAAGACCTCAAGTTTAAAAGGGGCTGAGCCTGAGAACCTCTTCAATAAAATTAGTGAGGGCTCAACCACTCCCTAGGCCCGCAGATAGGTCAAAGTTGAATGAATGGGAACGACGGTTTCCTCACGGATGTGCTGACTAGTCACGTTCAACCTATATCTTCAACCATTTTCTTATACTTATTTGTATTTCCTTAAACCCAGCATACATCATTTCATACATCATCATGCATCATCCCACCATAACCGTTCCCCGCTTCTTAATCCTGCCAAAACCTCTTTCCAATCCCACCATGAACCTTTTAAAGATGGTCTTTTATAGCCCCTAGAGAAGATCTTGATTTTTCAAAGAATCGGTTTCCACCATGTTTTAACAATGATTTCATCAAAACAAGAAGTTATTCCATTCCGAACTAAACCGATATTTTTGAGTAAACCTTATTAATTTGAAGAAACCAACCTTGTTTGATTGTCTCCTCTTTAACTTTCGCAATTTACTTTTCAATGCATTTCAACCGAGTCTAGCACACCATGCAGTCCGGGTCTTGACTGATAACAATTCTCCCCTGCGTGGGATTTTAGTTGTTTACTTTCAGTACTGTTCTCCTTAACAAATTAACCAGAAGAAAGATTTCGATAAGACAAAGGGTAATCTCAGAGCCCGATAAAGTTTTATTCCACTCTGTAGACACGCAATTTTGGTCCAATTGAAGAGCTTGAATTCTTGTTTTCTTGAATAATATTTTAGTAACCTTTCAAGGGAACTGAGTTTTTCGAAAAAATCAAGTTTTTTGGCGCATTTCGAAGAAGATCAATAGGCATTGACTAGGGTCAAAGTGCCCTATATATAGGGCACCTGGAGCCCTGTATATAGGGCACCTGGCGCCCTGTATATAGGGCACCTGGCGCCCTACTTATAGGGCATCAGGCGCCTTATAAATAGTTCACCAGGCGCCCTGTATATAGGGCACCTGGCGCCCTACTTATAGGGCACCTGGCGCACTACTTATAGGGCACCTGCACCTGGTCTGACTGACTAGACAGATTGATGGGACAGTTCTGCAGATAAAGTTGCCATCTTCTTGGCTATGAAAGGACCCCAATTTGGAGGCTTGAGGACACACCAAGGGAGTCCCCCAAACCCTCTCATCCACTACAACACTCCCAAGGCCTTACAACTCCTCTTCAAGCTCTTAAACCGTTCCAAAACCATCTCCCAAAAACCCCAAAAACCTGTAGTTTCCTTCTTCAGAAATATGATTTTTCTCCGACTTTGAGGGCCTCTACACTCCATTTCCCTTACATCTAGTGCCAAAACACTCTTACATTAGCTTCACTTGAGTATTGGCTACTTGAAGAACTTCTTCTTCCATCTTGGAGGTCTTTCTACCCTCCGGGGCGACACCGCGAAGAAGGGAAGAAAATCTGCTGAAACCAGTCCCTGGTGCCCCATAAATAAGGCGCTTTGACTTTGGTCAACGTGCCCCATCAAGGGGACACCTGCAGCTAGCGTCCCATATATGGGGCACTATCTGGGGCAGACCCCGTTTTGCATTTTTTTGAGTTTATTTACCTTTTCGGTTGATCCTTTACTCTCCACTTTCATTTTAAGTCTCATTAACATGTCATTTAGCATATATTAAGCCACTCATTTGCATTTTCATGCATATTTAAACCTTCCAAATAGGGGTTGGGATTTAGTCCCAATCCGGTCAGTTCCTTCCCTCTTTCATGTTTACATTCGAATTTGAGCATGATTCCACACTTTCACTAGAACTAATGATCTTTTCACATGTTTCTATGTTTTCTCATGGACATTTTTAGGTAAATTTGGCCGAGGCGGAGCTTCAACCGGATCGAAGACGAAGGACTCACTAAGCTCTCTTCTTTCGGCCGGCCGAGAGAGAAGTCGGAACCCAACAATCTCCCCCACTTCCAAAGGTAGGACGGTCATTTCTATTTTTCATTTCTTTTTATTCTATTATATTTTGGAGCCTTTGGCTCCTGGCGACCACAAACACTAACATCCCATCCACCAAGTCTCCAAAGCAAGCGTAGGGGCCGGAAAAGGGAGATCTACGGATCCTGTTTCGGATGCTTACACCTTTGGGCGACCACGGTGGGACCGACTTTGCTTTAGTGAGTTCTTATTTTATTTCCTAAGAATGTCAACTTGAAAACATGCTTATTTTCACTCTAATTCTCATTTAAGTCATTTCCATTTCCTTTCTTTGCTATTTACTTGCTTACATGCTAGTTTGTTTCCTTGAAGCATCATCTTGTTTCTTCCGATTTACTTGCCTTCCGTTGGTCCTTTTAAAAGCATACAATCTGATATCTAGCTTTGATTATCAACTTATTTCACCTTAGCATTTTAGATATCATCTCCTTTCGTCCCTTGTTAAGTATACTTGTCTATTTCTTTCTAATCCTAGTTTTCCTTTAGCAAATCTTTCAAAGCATGCTTAGTTAAATTAATGCTTTCTTCCATCTTAGTTTAATTTCATATCATTGTCTTGTTCACTTGCTTCCTACGATATCTCATTAATCATTGTATGCTTTTATTTTCTTCTTTCTTGCTTCTTAATTCCTTGACATTTCACTCACATTTAGTTTGCATTGGGGTTTCGGCTCCTTAGGTCATCCGAGAAGGGAGGCTCTCTCCTCCCAAAGCCCCACACATCCAAACACCCCTCTTGGTGGTTGCCAACTCCTCCTCCGGGGATTCCCTCTTGGAAGGACTGAGTAGCTTCCATCAAGGCCTCTGTAAGTCCCCAGATGTGAAGGATTCCCTCTTCACTTATCGGGCTGGTTGTACCATTTTATCCCAAAACTCGGAGTACCTATTACCTATTGTTGTGAAAAGAACCTTAGATTGCTCGGCGTTGTGAGAGCATAGGGTCCTACCCATTTATTTGAGTGGAAAATATTTCTCTTAACAAGCCATTAATTTGAGGTTGAAACAACAAAAAATTTGCGTTAATCATTCCAAGTCTTTGCTATTGCTTGTTTGCAAACAAAAATTAAAAATTAAACAAAAATCCCAAAATCACCTAAAAAGAACCAAAACAAAAAAATTTGCTTGAGGTTAATTTGCTTGATAACTTGCTTGTCCGACAAAAGAAAATCAAAACAAAAAAGGGGTCAAAAATCAAAACCAAAAAAAATAAATCCTTGAGTTTTTATTTGTCAACCTTATTTTTCTGTTGTGTTTATGAATTTAAGGTCAGGACGAGTTATCGGAATGGCGGATCAAAGATACGAGCAACTACAATTGGAGTGTAACCAGTCTTATTTCTACCCTGATGCCGTATGTGCCGTCAATGAACTCGAAATTTTCCCCGAACCTAGTCAAATTTCTCCTCAACCCAATCCAAATTCACTTTGGGAGGCATTCTCTCATGCCGACCCCACTCAACTTCAGACTATTGAAGCCATTCTCAAGAGCAAGTCGCCCGCCGAACACATCCCTCCCGAAGGTGGTCTTCACATCTCTCACATCTCTAGCCGTCGGTCAGTGGCACGTCAACCCAATGTGCCCACTCATGGCCATTCTTATATCGGGCTCGTAGCCCCAATCTCTTCTCATCCGGTAGCTAATCTAGATCACCCTGATCCGAATGTCGTTGCTCCTTCTAGGCCACTAGTTCATTCCTCTAATCATCTCAACCCTACTTACCCTTGGGTGCATCCTCCAATGTACCCTTCTTATCTGGCTGCTTCGGCCCATCCAATCCAAGTTCCGGTGCACCAAGCACCCACTCCTCCTCCTCCTCTTAGGGAACCTTCTGTCGATCAGTCTATGGTTAACAAAATCAATCGTATGGATGAGCAGTATAGAGAGCTTAGACGATTGATCGACACCAAGGCAACCCCTGAAATTTCTCTTCCTTCTCTCCCTACTTTTCATCTACCTCCCTCTGAGATGCCGGTATACCGTCACTACAATGGAACCGGTAATCCATTCATTCATATCAAGGACTTTCTTTATGAGTCGGTAATGTGGCAAAATGATCCAAGGGCCCTTGTTTTTCTTTTCAGAAGATCATTAGAGGGTTCAGCTTTAGAGTGGTTCTACTCGCTTGACTCTTTGGAGGCGAGTAACTTTGAAACTGTCAAAGCTAAATTTTTGTAGAGATATCAAGATAGGGTCGGACCAACATATTCCATCACCGACCTCATGGCCGAAAAAATGAGAAATGATGAAGAGTTTACCAGATATGCTGATAGGTGGAGGTCCATGGTAGAAAGGCTTACTGATTCCATTTCAGAATCGGAGCAAGTGAAGATGATCATCACCAATGCCACTCCAGCCTTAAAGAATATGCTGGCTTTGCATCACCCCACCTCCATGAGTGAACTCTATGAGAGGGCACGGTACATTCAGACACAGCTTAGTGACTCACTTATTATGAACTTGTTTGATCCTAGACGCCGAGCCGTCAAGAAAACCACTTTTACCATAACCGGCCCAGTGACTGAGGGCGTAGTGACAAACGAGAACCTCAATGTTGTAGGGAACCCACCTAGAAATTACCAACACCAATTTAGGAACCCTCAACAAAATCAACCATTTAGAAACCCTCGTCAACCTCAACATCAACCTCAGTTCCAGCCTCGTCAACAACAAGCTCCGATCTCTCAGCGACCGCAAGCCCCAATTCCCCAACCACCACGGTAACAACTAGCCAACTACAACCAAGCACCCCCTCAAATGGCCTACGAACCCCGAAAGATTGGACCTAAGAGGAACCATTACCCGCCATTTCCGTACTCTCTCATGGACATCTTTAATGCACTCATGGCGGCAGGGCAAATTGCATTGCCAAGGGAGAAGTTGGAGTGGCCTCAAAATGTCAACACAGAGCGACACTGCCTGTTTCATAGATATCCTGGCCACACCGTGGAAAATTGTTTTCAGTTCAAAGACTACATCCACGACCTTAATGAGCAAGGTAGTATTGACTGGGACCAGATGGGGGAATACATCAGAACAGTGAAAAACCAACGACAGCATGCACCAGCTCAGCAACAACAACAACAGAACCCCGACCTAGGGATTATCCAAAACCCTCTACCTCTACATGCACCCGCACCTGGGAATCAACACATTAATCCCATCTTGATCTCTTCTGAGGATTATCATCATCGGGGCCAGAATTGGCAAGTTGAGGGAGCCACCTCCGCCATGCATGTCAACCGAACCGTCCATTCTATACCCCGAGCTACATCAGCCAACCCCATTACTCACAACCGGCCACCCATCATCCGAGCACCATCACGACCCATCATAACACCACCAGCCATACAACTCCAATTGGGACAAACCCTAATCCACCCGGTTAATCCACCGCAATCATCACTACCATTGGGACCCATCATCATCCCGCCCCGAGCAACTGTACCTTCACAACCTACCATGCCTCAAACCACCAACATTACACCCGTCCCAAGAGCTCCCATCATTCAACCTAACCCACTACCCATCACTACCACCTCAACTATAGCTCCTCAACTTGCCACAATACTTAGGAGTGGGCGCATGTTTCAAAGGGTCTTTCCACAGGCCGGTCAATCAGGGTTGGTACCAGAAGCATAAGAAGAACACATGGAAGAGCCATTGCCTAGGACATCCTATGACTTGTTGAAACATCTTGACAAAACCCCGGAACAGATCTCTATTTTAGAATTGATCAAAAGATCCAAAGTCCATCAAGAGGTTCTCTAACAATACTTACAGCGGGTGATGGTGAACGAGTGCCTCCCCCCAGAAAAAATCTCATCAGTTCTGGTCCCGAGAAGTGAGTACCCACCCCTCACATTCACAAAGGAAGAGTTGGCCAACCCAGAAATAAGGAAATGAGCCTTATGCATCACAGTCCACATCAACGGAGTAGGCATTAAGTCATGTTTGGTCGATACCGGAGCCTCCATTAATGTTCTGCCACCAGAAACATTACGTCTTTGTGAAATTTATGAAGAGGATGTTCGGCCATCTCAGATAACAGTGACCGCATACGATAATTCAAAGAAACCCGCTGATGGCATAATTACATTGGATGTCAAGGTCGGACCCCGAACAATCACTGTTGACTTTCACATACTTGAGATGGATCCGACATACAAAGCTATTATGGGATGACCCTATTTGGAAGCACTAGAGGCAGTCGCCTTCACCAATCACCAGTGTCTCAAATTCCCTTACAAGGGACAAGTGATTAAGGTGACGAGCATGCCCTTAGACCATCCATCTCCTCCACCACCACCCCTTGGGTTGCCAAACGAGCCAATTTTGACAATCTTCGATCTTCCAAAAATAAGTAGGTAGCCCAGGCAAGTATGGAGAAAGAAAAGAGAGAAAAATGAAACTATTGGGTGGCATATAATGAAGAATTTGGGATACCAAGAAGGCCAAGGACTAGGCAAAGAACTGCAAGGCATAGCTGAGCCAATCAATCTAATGAGGTTACAACCAAAAAGCAGGGTTGGGTATGATGGAACAACTACGAATGGTCAGAATCTCAAAAGTAGATACTTTTCTGGATGCTTACAAAAGTTTCTCATCAAGAAAGAAACCATTTAACTGACTGAGAAAAAGGAAGAGCAAGAGCAGGAATAAGACAAAAGAAAAAGAACTGACGACTTGTATCCTGAAATATCTCTTTTGTTTTCCACCGATGAAGGAGGGTCAAGCAATGAACCACTCCAGGCTGAACCACCATTTGACCCACCCGAGGGTCATATTGGCAAACCGACTCGAGAAAAAGTCCAACCAACTCCACGAGGGCCTTCCCTCATTATGTCATCTTTTGGGGCCAACGCCCCAACTCACTCTGATGCTCTCCCCGAGCTTCTTGGCCCAATCCCTATTTCTAGGCCCTCAAGCCCAACTTATGGGTCCACGTACCCACTTATTGCTCTTGGGCCACTGAGCCCCTCCATTGAATCCGGGCCTCTGCGCCCTTTTTCTCCAATTCTCAGGCCCTCGAGCCCATCTCCTAAACCCAGGCCCTCGAGCCCACATCCTCCCCTTATTGGGTCCATAAACCCACCTTCCTGTATGATCATCCGGCCTACTGGCCCATCACCTCTTTCTGTCAACATTGGGCCCGAAAGCCCCCTCTATCAAACATTGCTCGAAATCTTCCCCTCTTTATCAATATCTCTGCCTACTTTGGCTCTCGTAGTTGATCTCAACCCAAATTGGGCACCTGAAGCTCATTCTGTCTTTATGTTTAGCACTCCCCCAAAAAAATGTCCTCCTCAAAACTCAAATTTCGATCAAGGAAACATCTCAACTTGCCTCGGAAGGGCATTCGACCCAAGGAGCCACCAGATCCTTGATTGACCTTCTTTGCCCTCCATCCTCCCCAATAAATTCCACTCCCTCCACCTCCTCTTCCTTCCCTTATTTACCTTATTCTTCTTTAGGTTTAGTTTCCAATAAAAATAGGACAAAAATCAGAGGTAGGAGAATTTCAGAAAGATACCTGCATCAGTTAGCTCAGAAAAGCTTAGAATGTGCCAGGCAACCGGAATATCTAGAAAATGCAATCCAGCTGGATGAAATTCGATATGAGGAGAAGGACAACATCGATCCAACTTTAGGGGTTTACGAGGTTGTATCGGAAAAGGATCCTGATACTGAGGATGAAGAAGAGGATTTGGCTAATGCTTATGCATCTGGTTTAAGAAGATTCGAGGAACCATCAGCCACGGTGGATGAACCGACTAAGGAACTTAATCTTGGAACACCGGGAGATCCTTAGAATATCCTCATCAGTGCCAACCTCACCCCTTTAGAAGAACGGAATCTAATGGGGGTATTACAAGAATGCAAAGACACGTTCTCTTGGACATACGAAGACATGCCGGGGTTAGACAAGTCATTGGTGGAGCATCGATTAACCTTAAAACCCGAAGCTACCCCTGTCAAGCAAAAGTTAAGGAGATTCCACCTAGACATAGCATTAAAGATGAAAGAAGAGGTCGATAAGTTACACCAAGCAAAATTCATTAGAGTCGTCCTTTATCCACAATGGGTGGCAAATATAGTCCCGGTCATGAAGAAGGATGAAAAAGTCCGAATTTGCATTGACTTCAGGGACTTAAACCGAGCATGTCCGAAAGATGATTTCCCCCTTCCTCATATCAATGTCCTTGTTGATAACACAGCTGGATATGAAACCCTATCATTCATGGATGGATATTCAGGGTATAATCAAATCCGGTTAGCAGAGGAGGATCAAGAAAAGACCTCATTCACTACACTTTGGGGAACCTATTGCTACGTCGTCATGACCTTTAGATTAAAGAATGCCGGAGCAACTTATCAAAGGGCCATGGTGGCGATATTTCATGATATGATGCATAAATTTGTAGAGGTGTATGTGGATGATCTAGTGGTTAAATCTCGGACCCGAGATGAGCATGCTGAGGTGTTAAAAAGGGTTTTGCAACGAGCCAGGGAATATAAGCTTAAAATAAACCCCAAGAAGTGTGTGTTTGTAGTATCATCTGAAAAATTACTTGGGTTCATCGTCAGCAAAAGAGGCATTGAAATCGATCCCAACAAGGCCAAGGCCATCATTGATATGCCTCCACCAAGGAACTTAAAAGAGCTGAGAGGGTTGATTGGTAGGCTACAATTTGTTCGCCGATTTATCTCACAACACTCCCAAAGGTGCAAACATTTCTATGAGTTAACCAAGGCGAAGGCCGAGTTCAGATGGGATTCAAGATGCCAGGAGGCATTCGATGGTTTAAAGAAATATTTATCAAGCCCACCTGTGCTCAAACCTCCGATTCTCGGCAGACCCTTAATCTTATACATCTCGGTTTTGGAAGGATCCCTCGGAGCAGTATTGGCACAATTAGATGATGAAGGGAAAGAGCGAGCAGCATACTATTTGTCTAAGATCTTCAATCCTTGTGAGCAGAAGTATACAACCATGGAAAAAACCTGTGCCGCCTTGGTTTGGGTGGTCCAGAAGCTTAAACATTACTTTCTGGCTCACGAGGTTAATCTCATTGCACGTATGAATCCCATCAAGTTTCTCCTAGAAAAATCTGTCCTGACTGACCGGTTGGCACGCTGGCAGAGCTTTCTCTCTCAATTTGACATCACCTATATCCAACAGAAGACGATCAAGGGCTATGCAATTGCTGAACACCTTGCCCATCATCCTATCCCAATCTTTGACCCTATCCAATCAGAATTTCCCGATGAAGAATTGATGTCCATTCGATCTTCCAATCTGTGGACTTTATATTTTGATGGGGCATTAAACTCCCATGGTAGAGGGATATGAATTGTTCTTCTGTCACCTGAAGGTGTCACCATTCCACAGGCTTTTCAGCTCCATTTTCCAACAACAAACAATATAGCTGAGTATGAAGCCTTGCTGGCCGAACTGGAGGCCGCTCACTTCTATGGTGCCATTGAACTAAGGGTGATCGGTGATAGTCAGTTGATTCTCCATCAAGTGCTTGCACATCTCATCCCAGGCTCAGACCGTACCAAGAACTCACTGCCTGTTACTTCAAGTTGTTCTCTAAACTCGAATTCATTCATGTTCCCCGTGCTCAAAATATTCTCCCCGACGTTCTCGCTTCTCTGGCATCTTCACTATCTGTCCCGCTAGGCAGACAGGTTAGGACGATCTATGTCCACCGACGTACCATTCCAGCAGTAGAAGATACACGATTCTTGAAGGTTAAAGAAGAGTTTGAAAGGAAAGAATGCATTGAGCAAAAGGAAGAAGTATCTTTAGTCGAGTTGGAGGAATTAGAAGAGGGTGATAAATCATGGTATCATGAGATTCCGAATTACTGTCAGGATTAGACATACCCACCAGGAGCAAATGCTGAAGAGAAGAAAGCCATAAGAAGAGTCTCCTAGAGATACACCATCTTAGGTGGAGTGCTTTATAAAAGGAGTCTGGCCAGCATTCTATTAAGATGCGTAGATGAAGAAGAGGCTAAATTAGTGCTTAAAGAAACACATTCCGGAGTATGTGGAGGCCATGTAAATGCTCAAGTCCTTGCCAAGAAGATCATCAGGCAAGGGTATTATTGGCCTACTCTGGAAGAAGATTGCTCGATCTTTGTCCGGCACTGTCATCAATGTCAACTTCACGCCGACAAGATACACTCTCCTGCATCTTCCCTTCACCCGATTCATGCCCCATGGCCTTTCGCTATGTGGGCTTTTGATGTTATCGGACCCCTTGGTGACCCAAACTCCACAAACAAAACCAAATCTTTCATCCTAACGGCAACGGAGTACTTCACCAAGTGGGCGGAAGTGGAAGCATACGTGGAAATCAAGGCATCAACAGTCTGCACCTTCATCAAACGCAACATCATTGCCAGGTTAGGGATCCCAGGCGACATCATCACCAACAACGGACCACAATTCATCTCTCAGGAGCTGCGAGACCTTTGCAACAGGTATTGCATCAAATTGCATCACTCATCTCCATATTATCCTCAAGGCAATGGTCAAGTAGAAGCCACAAATAAAACTCTGATAAAAATCATTAAGAAAACGTGTAAGTCTAGCAAGTTCACGGACTGGCCGGATAAGTCAGTTGATGCTCTATGGGCCTACCGCACTTCTATTTGAACCCCAACGGGTCAAACTCCCTATGCTTTGGCATTTGGGATGGAGGCGGTAGTACCATATGAAGTACTCATTCCTTCTCTCCGAGTCTAGATCAATCGAGACATCCCGATGGATGAACGCCGAGATTCCCTTCTCACGCAACTTGAACTCTTGGATGAAAGGAGGCTGGCCGCTGCTGAACATGCAAGATCTTATCAGAATGGACTTAAAATATTTTATTAGAAGAGGGTGGTTGAGAGAAAATTTGAAATCGGTGAGGTTGTGCTTAAAAGAATATTCGTCAAGTCGGGCGGTCCTCGCTCCAAACTTCAACCTAATTGGGAGGGTCCATATGTAATCTCAGCTGTTTACCCTGGTAATTCATACAAGCTAACTAATGCAGAAAGAGAAGAACTAGCTCATCACTGGAATGGTGTATACCTCAAAAAATATTTCCCTTAAACCAAAAATCACAAAAACAAAAAAAATCTATAAAATCCAAAGGTGTGAAGAATGATGATAACATCTAACGCTTGCTTGTTCGGTGCACCAACTTGTCACTTAGGGAAATAAGGATAGGCATCATACTGCACACACTACACGCCTAGGTTTCGGAATCCGATGATTAGAAGTCAGAGAGAAAGCTAGGCAACACTTGGCAAAATAAGGTCAACCCTGTCCTATTATATTCTTATTTTGGTCCAGAATAGATGAAAGGGGTTAGATTGAGGAGTATCGAAAGTACCCATTGCCTTAGTAGGAAGATGCCTCTGAAGGTCTGACTTCTTAAAAAGAGAGAAAATGTGCCAAAAGATGGGCAATGACCCCTCAGGTCGGTAAAAGAATAGACCTGTCTGAATGTGTACCAACAAAAGCCCAAAAAAGAAAAAGGCTCCAAAATATGGGCAATGAACCCCTCAGGTCAAAATCAAGCAAAAGGAAAAAAGACCTATCTAAATGTGGGCCATCAAAGGAAAAGGGCTAGAAGGAAGGACCCAAGGATGTCAAATCCTAAACAGGCAACGCAGGCACTAGTAGAGAAATGAATTCGACACCCCTGAATCCTATTAAGGACTTACCATCAATCCTCTTCCCTCTTTAACCTTGCAAGCATGGTTGACCAACTTGATCCAAGAAGAGCCATAGCCTATCAAAGGCGGAATGTCAGAAGATTCCGGACTAGGCACTTTCTTACACGTGATGCTTACTCTTAACCCTTAGGTAATGATGAAAGGCATAGGATGAGATTGTCGTTTCTTTCACACCGAACAAAAAAATTTGAATATTTTAAAAATACCAAAAAAATCATAAAATCAAAAATCTTAAAAATTCAAAATTCAAAACACCGAAAAAATCATAAAAGTTCCAAAACATCAAAAACATTATAAAACTGTCAAAACCCAAACAAATCAAAAATTTTAAAATTCCTAAAAATTTGCTTTCTAAATTTAATAGCTGTCTTAGCATTCATGTTTAATTTCAGTCTTGCATATTTCCTTTTGTGCATACTTATGTTTTTCTGTTATCTTTACCTTGATAAGACCGATGTCCCTTGACAAAAGATCAAGGCAACTTTGCCCTCTCCTCGCAAGGGACTAAGCCAAAATAAAGTTCTAATATCTTCTCTCAAGTGGGTGCAGGAATAGGAGAGGGCATGCCAGCTTCAAGGGGACACCTGTAGGTAGCGCCCCATATATGGAGCACTAATAGGGGTAGACCCCGTTTTGCATTTTTTTGAGTTTATTTACCTTTCCGGTTGATCCTTTACTCCCCCTTTCATTTTAAGTCTCATTAACATGTCATTTAGCATATATTAAGCCACTCATTTGCATTTTCATGCATATTTAAACCTTCCAAATAGGGGTTGGGATTTAGTCCCAATCCGGTTAGTTCCTTCCCTCTTTCATGTTCACATTCGAATTTGAGCATGATTCCACACTTTCACTAGAACTAATGATCTTTTCACATGTTTCTATGTTTTCTCATGGACATTTTTAGGTAAATCCGGCCGAGGCGGAGCTTCAACCGGATCGAAGACGAAGGACTCACTAAGCTCTCTTCTTTCGGCCAGCTGAGAGAGGAGAAGTCGGAACCCAACAATCTCTCCCACTTCCAAAGGTACGACGGTCATTTCTATTTTTCATTTATTTTCATTCTATTATATTTTGGATCCTTTGGCTCCTGGCAACCACAAACACTAACATCCCATCCACCAAGTCTCCAAAGCAAGCGTAGGGGCCGGAAAAGGGAGATCTACGGATCCCGTTTCGGGTGCTTACACACTCAAATAGGCTAATGAGGGCATGTCTAAATGTACACCTTGACGTCACCTTTTCAGTCCATTACCACTTCATTTCGCTACGCCTCATTACGCTTCGCTATGATTCGCTTACACTTCATTCATGTCACTCCCCTACAAAGCCGGCGCCAAGGTGAGGCAAGCTGTAAACACGCCATTTCGGTCTAGTTGGAGAGCTTAAATTCTTGTTTTCATGAAGCATATTTGAGTATCCTATCAAGGGAACCGATTTTTCCAGAAGAATAGGGGCTTTTGACGCATTATGAGCGGGATCGGATGTGCTTTGATTGGAGTCAAAGCACCCCATACAAGGCACCAAGCACCCTATATATAGGGCACCAGGCACCCCATAAACAGGGTACCTGGCACCTAGTCAGACCAACTTGACAAGCCAATCTGACTCATCTGATACCCATCTGATCGAGTTGACATGGCTCATGATGCTAGCGCCCCGTTAATGGGATGCTTTGTCGCGTGGAACAGTTTTTTAGATATTCCCAAAGTACCCTTCTTTTGGCTATACAAGGGGACCTATTTGAAGGTTTTGGGGCACCCTAAGTCCATCCATAGTTTCATCTCATCCACCACTACGTACTCAAGCCTTCACAACCTTCTCTCAAGCCCTTAGATCATCCTAAAATCCTTCCCCAAAACCCACAGTTTCCCTTTTCAGAAACATGGTTTTCCTCCAACTTTGAGAGCACCTACACATTATTCTTCTTACATCCAGGGCCAAAACACCCTCCCATTGGCTTCTCTTGTGTATTGTCTACTTGAAGAAGTTCCCCTTTCATCTTGAAGGTCGTTCTACACTCCAGGGTGGCACCGCGAAAAAGGGAAGAAAATCTATCGGAGCCAGGCCCCTAGTGCCCCATAAGGGGAGCACTTTGACCTCAATCAACACACCCCATTAACGGGGCACCTGCACCTAGCGCCCCATTAGCGGGGCACTAGTAGGGGCATAATCTGTTTTGGTGCTTTTTGGAGCCCGATTGCCCGTCCGATAAGTTTTTACTCTTTTCCTTCATTCTAGATTCTATCATCATGACATTTAGCATGCATTATGTTATATATTTGTATCACCATACATCTTTAAAATCTACCAAAGTAAGGGTTGGGATTTAATCCCAATTCGGTTAGTCTCTCCCCTTTTGCATGTTTAAGATTTGCGTTTGAGCATGATGCTATATCCTCATTAGAACTAATGATCTTTTCACTTGTTTCTATGTTTTCTTCTAGACATTTTTAGGTAAATCTAGCCAAGGTGGAGCTTCAACCGTATTGAAGACGAAGGACTCGCTAAGCTTTCTTCTTTTGGCCGGTCGAGAAAGGAGAAGTCGGAACCCGACAATTCCCTACTTTTGAGGTACAATAGTCATTTTTTTATTCTCCATTCCATTTCTTTTCATTCCACTACACTTTGGAGTCATCGGCTCTTGGTTACCACAACCATTAACATCCCATCCACCAAATCCCCAAAAAGGCATAAGACAAACAAACAGAAAGGAGATCCACGGATCCATTTTGAGTGTTTACAAAGATGACCAGGTTTAAACTCTTTGGGTAGTAGTTTGAGAGGTGCCAGATTCATGACTTTCATTAGTGTTAGTGCTAATGGTTGAAATTAAAATAAGGGTGGTCAATCAAAAGTGCATTTGGCTTTGTCATCTCTTAAAATTCACTCTACCAAATTTTTTAGATTTAGCACTAAGTGTTTCTTTAGTTACTAAACTAGTCATGAGAGATATGAGAGAACCCTATAAATGCATCTTTTAAGAATTTTATCATTGCTTTGAATCACTCAATAAGAAAAATAAATATCTACTAATTAAATATGAGCACACATGCCTGTATATATGAAGTAGTCAAATCACGTGCTTCATATGTATGCGAGTGATTTATTATGTATATGTTAGATATAAAAGTTAAATTTAAAATTAAATATGTCAACATAGACTTGTATGTCTAATAGCAAGTGAAGATGAGTTAAAGTGTCATATGTATTAATAGTTTTAATTAAGTTACCTACTTATGTTGAAAGCTATGTATGTATTTGTATAATTAACACTACAAAGAACAAGGTGATCGGGGATGGTTGGAAGCTGCCACCAACAACCAAAAAGCCATTGCAAGGCTACTGCAAATAAGCTCGTCACCATTGGCGATGGCTGATTGGAAGCCATTGCCAGAACAGTTATTTGTAACGGTCAAAGAGCCATCGCGAAGACAGATCACCTCACTCCCAGAAAACTTTCGAAAGTCGAGTAATCTAGTTTTGCGATGGTTTTAAGCCGTCACCATTAATGTAATTGTGATGGCTTTAAGTCATTGCCACTAAACTGTAGCCGTTGCCAATAAGTTTATTAGTGATGACTTAAAGCCATCGTGAAACTAGTAAAGAAATCCGGTTTCCAGAATTGATGTGTCTAGTTCCACAATAGCTTAGAGTTGTCGCCAATATGTTTTAGCCGTCACCGAAAGAGGTAATGGCAATGGCAATAATTTGTTCAGTGGAAAAAATAAATTGCTTTCTAATATTAATAATTCATACATGACAACACCCATGCATGAATATACTATCACATGTTACATTTCCATTCATCCACATTCATCCGAATACATTCATCCACATTCAAAAATATACATTCATCCACATTCAATCCAACTAAAATGCATAAAAGAATATACAATTAAAACATACACATTTAATTCTAATTCATACACAAATTCAAGACCATATAAATTGAAATTCACATTCATTCACAAAAATATACACAAATGTTTCAAAGTACATTCAAAATATAAAAAAGTTTACAAATGATATAAGGAGGAGGGAACTCTCTCACTCATTCTCTTCAAATGATCCCTCCTCCTTGTCCTCATTGTCCTCCTCATCCTCATCATGTCTTAGTGTGGCTCAATGTGTTGGAGGTGGCCTCAAACTTGACAGTTACTCAGGCGGGGGGAGTCTCCTATCTATCTGGGCTAACATTTATTATGTTAGCTATTTCATGGACTTTTGGAACTATCCTTGTTGGTCATTCAATTATTGTTGGAGTGAGTCAATAACCAAGTTTTGTTTCTAGATTTGACTTGCCTGAGTGTTGAGCAAATCACTTTGCCTCTCCATTCCTTCCACCAACTTCTAAACGATCGGACCTGTAGAGGTACTCACACCTCCACCACTTACACCATACTAAGTGTTGCGAGTCTATCCTCTACCCCGCATTGAATCTACCTTGGCCTGTCTCTACTAAAAATGGTGATGAATGTTTCCTCAATAGAGAATGGATGCTTAGAATTTCCATCATCTAATTCCTCTGACTGGGGGGCATTCATCAACTGGCGTATTTTATCTTAAACAATGTAAATATAACATGAGGTGATATATAAAATCAGAAGTGGTTAATGGTACAAATAAATTAAATATTTATCGTTATTTAATGACTTTCTTCTTTACTCCAAATGATGGATCTATCCTCTGCTTCATGTGTTTGTTCATCTCAAAGACCTCTAGACAGGTAGGGTGGCACCCTTCTTTTTTTCTATCAATAGTAAATAACAAGAACTTTAGAAACTTACAAAATCAACCTTGAGTTGATGGATATTTGTCCTTTCTCACTTATAAGGCATAGTCAGATGAGCCCTATTGATTTTATTTTTAATTTTTGGCTAAGTGCCTACAAAGTGATTTTTTACCTTGCTATCATCTTTATCTCATATCTCGCACATATGATGCCATTGGTCTGGGTTGCATTGTGGAGGCACAACTGCAAGTGCCTCCTACAAGGAGCATTATTGCTTATCAAAATTGTATTAGTTATAGTAGACAACAATCAGAGAAAAAAATAAATGACTTATTATGTTTTTTCTTTAAATGACTTCTTTGTTTTCTTTGCATCTCCCCCATATGTCTTAAAATTTCCACATCTATGGATGGAGATCGCTCAAAGGTAAAATGTTGCTACATGCATGTTAAATATATATATTAGTATTTTATAATTAAAAAAATCATATAAAGAACTAGTTTTATTTACTCAAGATCTTTAAAGATGGCTTCTTTCTTGTCATCTACAAGATTAATGTAGTCCTATTGCCATAAGTTGCAATGAACCCTACTGCAAGTAAATTCCAAAATCGCCACCTCAAGGGGAAATGAAACAGATAGAGAGGAAAATACGAAAAACTCTCACCTCGGTCCTACACTCACATTCATCTTTCAACTTTTATCTCTCGACGTCGCTTGAGCACCAAGGAGACGGTTCAGGTCATGTGGGAGGAGAGTGAGGATAGATAGAAATAACTTAATGTATAAAGAAAATTAGAAGATGTGGTCTCCAAGAGCTGCAGGCTCTGCTTTATGTAATGGAAATAAAAAGAAAGTGACCGTGTACCTTAGTGCAGGGAATGGGTGTGCAGGTTCAACCTTCTTCTTCTTCGGTCGGCTGGTGAAGAAGAGTCCTTAACCACCGCTTGCTTGATAAACCTATGTAACTAGTAAACAAAGAAGGCAAGAGAACAAGTGAAAAAAGAATTAAAACTGAGTTAAGTGTAGTAACTGTAAAAACAATAACATAAAACAGCAATTGGAAACAAACTCAATGAATTCGGCATTAGCCTTAACCTTTTTTGTGTTTTTTATGATATATAAAATGATGAAAAATATAATAAAAATGATGTTAAAATGTGAACTAAATGATATGAATGAAAAGTTAGCAAAGATAATATGGATGATTAAATATAACACAACCCAGGCAAAGTGGCAACCGGGTTGGACAGATTCAATGTAGACTGTGTGGCTCTGATGTAGAGACCGCAATGGACAACACCAATGTCAAAATCAAGTGCCGTTTATTTCAAAATAAATAAGACTCACCGAGGGTGGTTTAAGATGAAGACAATTTTGCTTGAATTCTTTCATAAGTAGTATGAATTTACCTGATATTTCTGTTATTGAACGTGAAGTTCTGGAAACCACCGGTGCAATGTTGATGTAGGATGTATCACGGGCACAACAGATGTTCAAATTAAATGATTCTTGTTGGGAATAGAGGATAACTTATTGGGATACAATTTATATAAAAATGTTGCATGCTGTATCTACTTGGAATTGTATTAAAATTGATAAATAAGATGATGGTAGAGAAAGGGTAGATTCTGGATCGGTCTGCGCAGCGCCGGTGTAGAAGCCTCCAAGAGCTGATGCGATGTTGGAATTGATCTATGTTTGTTGGATATGAAATATAGCTTGATGATAAAAACTTATTATGAAGAAAGCCATGTCAAAAAATGATCAGAGAGATCTGTAGAAGCTAATGATCAACAAAGTAGCATGTCAGAGCATAGATCGGCTTCTCTTTCACTTCGGGATGATCTCAGGGCACCGGGATGAAGAGAGAACGATTTGGAGAGGTTGGGATGAGACTAGGGTGGCTGGAGGATGAGGATAAGAGTCTGTAGGATGGGGATGCTCTTCTTAGGTCATTCAAGTGGGTCTCCCTTTATAGGGGATGAGAAACAGGTCAAACAATAGCAAGTTTTGATATATCCGACCATAGGTTGAATTTCCTCCATTTAATGCTACTAATTTTCATCATGAGGCTTATAGAAACTTACCCAACTGATCTATAGGGATTGAAAACTGTGGATCACCTTCTCTATGTTCAAAATATGTCTCCAATTGAAGAAGAACAAATCTAGTATAAAAATAGCAAGTTTTGATATACAAGACAACAAGTTGGGTTGCCATCATTTGATGATGCTAATTTTCATCATGAAGCTTTCATAAACTTATGCAATCAAGATGGAAGATAAAAAAGGAAAGGAAGATCATGAATTGGGTCAGGGATGTGGCCAAAGGGCTGGGCATTCACTCCATTGGTCTTGATCGGGGCTGTGTGAGGATAGAATTACGCGTTTGACTTCTTAGGGGAGCTGAAAACAAATGGGCGATCACAATTGAATGCCATTTGTTGAAATGAAAAGAGGACTCAGAAGGAAATATTATTGATGCTAAAACCTTTTTCAGTAGACATCCACATAATCTTGTGAAAAATTTTTAAATAGAGGAGATGCCGGGAAAAGCATAATCTGGCACACAACCTGGCGGTTGCAGAGACCACCAAGAACAACATGGAAGTCAGAATGGGCACTCATTTGGCAAACATGGATTTGATTAGAAATCCATAATTTGTCCTCAGATTTTCAGTAAGCTCCTCGGCTCGTCCAAAATGATGATTCAGCTTGATTTTAACGGTCTAAAAGAGATGTTGCCAATGGAATAAGAGTTTTAAGCTCCAAATAAAGTCAAATTGGTGTGTCTACACTGCAGACTCTAAGGTAGGAAATGAACACTTAGCCATTTGGGTCTACACCCGATCCTCCTATCATCCAAACGTTCAAGGTCTCTCTAGGTGCTAATGTTCTTACATTTTATGTCTTGGTTAAACCTCTCCCACATCTTGCCACTATGACTAATGAAACACAAAATTATCAATTTTTAAAACTTGATGTTTACAATGCTACAATAGAATTAATTAAATATTTATTGGAGGTAGAGAAAGAAAGACTCTTTATAGGGGGCGTTATAGTAGTATCTTAAGAAACAACTACTCGAGATGGTCTAAGCAATCAAACTGTGTTTAGTGTAGGTTGTGATGTGCCATGAGAACCACTAAACCCATCAGTGGATCCACCGGTTATCCTGCTCCGAGATATGATAGCTCTTGCTAAATTTCATCAACTACAATATAATAAAATTGGTATTACAATTTGTAATTTGACAATTCGACACTTACATAGCCGGTTTGGTCAATCCAAGCTGATTTCTAACTTAGATTAGCCAAACTGGTCACGGGATAGATTTTTGTCAATTTTTGACAAAAAATGGTTGGTTTGGGCAATACAAGGAGAATTCTAGCTTAGATAAATTAAACTAGCCTCGAGATAGATTTCTTGTCAAATTTTGACTTCCATGACTGGTTTGGTCAATCAAGTTGATTTTCGACTTAGAATGGCCAAATTGGCCATGTGATGGGTTTTTGTCAATTTTCAACAAAAAATAGTCAATTGGGCAATCCAAGCCGAGTTCCAGCTTAGATCAAACTGGCCATGGGATGGGTTTCTTGTCAAAATATGACTTTCATGGTCAGTTTAGTCAATACAAGCCAAATTCTAGCTTAGATCGGCCAAACTGGCCATGGGATGGGTTTCTTGTCAAAATTTGACTTCTATGGTTAGTTTGGGCAATCCAAGCCAAATTCCAGTGTAGATCAGACAAACTAGCCACGAGATGGGTTCTTATCAAAATTTGACTTCCATGGTAGGTTTAGGTAATCTAAGCCGAATTCTAGCTTAGATAAGCCAAACTGGCCATGGGATGGGTTTTTTCTCAAAATTTGACTTCCATGGCCAGTTTGGGCAATCCAAGCCGAATCCCAGCTTAGATTGGCCAAGCCGGCCATGGGATGGGTTTCTTGTCAAAATTTGACTTCCATGGCTGGTTAGGACAATCCAAGTCAAATTCCAGCTTAGATCAGCCAAACTGGCCATGGGATGGATTTTTTGTCAAAATTTGACTTCCATGGTGTGTTTAGGCTAACCTTAAGTATGGTAGGGACCTAAGAGTGAAAGTACTTCAACACATTAACATGGGATGAATTACACAACTTTATATCATGGGCGATCCAAAAAGACAACTAATATCAACTAATCTAATTTCTAATGAAATTGTATGATACATATACACAGTAAGAACTGTTATCAATAGGCCAAACCCTTTCAAGATGCCCGTAAGTTCTCCAAAACTTGAAGAAACTTTTTCTATCTGGTTTGGCCAATCCTTTCTAGCATCTAGGTTTGGATTGGTCTAACCGGCCATATGAGGGTTTTAATGGGTTTTAATGGGTTTTAAGTGAATTTTATGGCTAGTTAGGCCAATCCAATCCGGCTTCTGAGTTTTGATTGATCTAACCGGCCATATGAGGGTTCTAATGAATTTTAAGTAAATTTTATGGCCCATTAGGCCAATTCAATCTAGCTTCTGAGTTTGGATTGGTCTAACTGGTCATAAGAGAGTTCTAATGGGGTTTTAACTAGATTTTATGGCCGAATTTTGATTGGTCTAACTGGTCATATGAGGGTTCTAATTGGGTTTTGAGTGGATTTTATGGCCGGTTAGACCAATCCAAACTTAGATAACTAGCCATACGAGAGTTCTTTTATTTTTTAGTGGATTTCATGGCTAATCAGGCCATTCCACACAACTCTCGGTTAGACCAATCCAAACTTAGATAACTGGACATACAAGGGATGTACCTCTTTTATAACCAACTATGTATCTATGACTCTAAACCTACCTACATGGATCAAATTTCTACTTTTATAGGTTGTGTTGCTTGAAAATGTACATCTTCATCGGTCACACAAAATGCAATGGGTACACTAACAAGTTGTTCTTGGTATAGTTCTACTTCATCATCGCTCTCTTTCGATAAGTTATAGCACTTATGAGAAAGATATTTCACCGGTATCACCCATCCCTTACTCATTTTATCTTCCATATAAAAAACTTGTTCCACTTGACTTGCAAGTGCAAATGGTTCATCGGTCCCTAATTGCCTTTGTGTATTCCATGATATAAATCGGTAATCATTAACCTTAAAACCTTTGTTCTTATTGTACACATCCCACCATTGATATTTAAACAATACTAAATGACTATTAGTATCAAATGATATCTTAACTATATCTAATATTTGTCCATAATATTCATCATTACCAAATTGAAGTTATATGTTCACAATAACACCACATAATTGATTTGATTTGGTCCAATTTGAATTCATCACTTGAAATTTGAATCCATTGCATATATATATATCTGGATAATGAAGATGCAAATCTTGAGGGACCAAGCGATAAAATCTCAAGGTCCTTAGTGTACTTAGAAGACCCTATGTTCCCCAATTCTCTAGTGTGTGCTCTAAACCAAACCGAAAAACTTTGCTCACTACCATCATAGTTTCCTAATTCTCTAACGTGATCATATTTATAGGGATCACTATCAGAGTTTCGATCTCTACTATGTTCACTCACATCTCGCATGTACAAAGAAATAAATTGTGTGCACTCCTCTACCAAATAGCCCTAGGCAATGGAACCTTCGATACTCGCCATGTTGCCATCATAATCTTTCAGCTTCTTTAAATATTTTTCAATCAGATACATCCACCAAGATTAAACTAGTCTAGACATTCTAACTTCATAAGCCAGATGCACAATAAGGTGGACTATAACATCAAAAAATGATGGTGAAAGATTTATTCCAACTTACACAATGTGATTGCAATATTAAATTCTCAATCCCTTAAAATACTACTATCTAAAATCTTAGCACAAATTATTTTAAAATACTGGCATAATGCTACAATAAGATTGAGTGCGTTCTTTGGTATGATCCTTTGAAAAGTCAGAGGAATAATCACCCACATCATGACTTTTTAATCTACTAATGATTATACTACTTAGATTTACACACCTACTCAAATTTAATGAATACTCATCTAACACTCAAATGTTCTTCTCAAAATCAAGGATATGAGATTTTTGTCCGTTGTTAAGCTTATAAATAACATCTGGAAACCTAGACAAACTCTCATGTGAATGTAACTCTAAACATATTCCTAACTCTACCAAGTCTTTTCTCGAGTTTATGTTGTCTTTATTCAATCCTAATAAGATGAACATATCAAGAATATTGTCACACACATTCTTCTTGATGTGTATGATGTCCAAATGATGATGGACAACAGAGACATCCAATATGGTAGCCACTCAAAGAAAGTGCTTCTTTTCTTCCAATTCTTGTTTTTTGACAAATTATTTCTCAAGTTCTCTAAATCTTTCTTAAATGATTTTCCAAATCTTAATAGGTTCATTTTCTATTTTTGTCTCCATATCTCATGTCTAGTTAGCATCTTTGGTGTGCCCCTCTCATATTGTCGACCATCAAATAGATGTCTTTGTTTCTGACTATGAACCAGTCAAACCGAATATGTTTTCTCATTACATATTGGACTTGCTAATTTTTTTTGGTACTCTATCCGAATAGATTGGAATAACTTGAAAAATCATTTATGGTACAAAATAATATAGCTCTCATGTGATAATTTTCTTTCGTTAAAACATTGTATATCTCCAATCCGATCTTCCACAAGTACCTTAACTTGTCCACCAACGGCTATAGGTATACATCAATATCATTTCTGGAGACTCTTCGACCTAGTATTAGACACAAAATCTTCATGTCTTTGAAGACATGCTGCCAAATAGGTTAAAACCCTCAACGACAAAACCAAGTTGAATATTGCTTTTTTTTCTTATGCAAAATTAGGATATACTTTATCCACTCTTTTATAAGAGGGAGAATTGGTAGAATAATGCATTTTACCTCATGATTGGTACTAATGTGGTTCGCTATGCCATGACATCCACCTAGTAGTGTTCATTGATATAAACAAATGTTGCAACCTATCTTTTAAAGAAAAATAATATAATATCTTTCATGTCACCTTATTACTCTTATGTTTATGATCAACTGTATATTTGAGAGACTCACATTGTGGACACGCAATTCTATCTACATTCTCTTTCCAAAAGAGAACACAATCGTTCTTACATGTATCTATATTTTATTGTAATTAAGTCCCAAGTTCTTAACAAATTTTTTTAAGTTCATACCACATGTTAAAAACACTTGCATATTTGGGCAATACATCCTTAAATACAAACAATATACTATTCATACATTTTCTAGTTAAATCATTTACTGACTTTAACTTAATCAACTTTAAAATAAATTTTATGTTAGATATTTCTGTGCAACTTTCATATAAAGGTGTTTCAACATCTCTTAATAGCAAGAAATGATTGTGTGTATCTATATTTGGTTCACCCTCATGATGCCTAGATGTTTCATAAATATTTTGAATATCTTCAAGCATTTCTATCACCTCATCATTTAAATTTTCAACTTGTGGTTCATTTAATTAGATTTCATATTTATTAATTAAACTTTGTTCTATTTCTTGTCATCACATATTAAATGTTCTTTAACTACATATCTTTTTAAAGTGAAAGTGTTACAACATCATTTACAAGGACATTGAATCAAACTTTTGTTATGTTCATGTCTAAGTTGGATCCTATATTCATAGAAAGCATAATCTAGAAATTCTTATACTCTTTGAAGATACCTAGGATTTAATCTATTAGGGATATCTATCCAAGACTTGTCTAACCTACTTGTCATGGTCCCTAATTGTTCTTTTAAAAATATAAAAAATATATACAAAAAATAATAATTATATAGAAGCTAAATGATATACAAAATCAAACCTCCTCTAAAAGAAGTAAGTATCAAATGAGAATGTCATTTGAAACTTTCTAAAACTACAAAAATAAAGCCGACCTGAGATAAAAAATCAATAACATTGCCATTGAAAGCCCTAATAATCAAACACCAATTGGCATATGATTGGTTTTTATGACATTTTGTCCAATTCAAATAGGTTTTGGGATTTAATTGATCTTTAACGCCGCTTTGGGACAAATCAAACCAGAAAATCGATTTGAGATGGTTTACATGGCATTTTTGCCAATTCAAACCCATTTTAGAATTTAATTATTTTCTATTGTCACTTTGGGACAAATCAAACTAGAAATTTGGTTTAAGTTGGTTTCCATGGTATTTTGGCCAATTCAAATCGGTTTGAGAATTTGATTGGTCTCTAACGCCACTTTGGGACAAATCAAATAAGAAAATCAATTTGAGTTGGTTTTCATGGCATTTTGGCCAACTCAAACTGGTTTTGAAATTTAATTGGTCTCTAATGTCACTTTGAGACAAATCAAATCAGAAAACTAATTTGAGTTAGTTTCCATGACATTTTGGCCAATTTAAACTGGTTTGGAATTTTGATTTGTCTCTAACACCACTATGAGATAAATCAAACTGAAAAAATAGTTTGAGTTGGTTTCCATGGCATTTTGGCCAATTCAAACCAATTTGAGAATTTGATTGGTCTCTAATGCCACTTTGAGATAAACCAAATTGAAAACTGTCTTAAGTTGGTTTTCATGGTATTTTGCCCAATTCAAGTTGGTTTCACATTTTAATTAGTCATTAATGCCACTTTGGGACAAATTAAATCGAAAAATGGGTTTGAGTTAGTTTCCATGGTATTTTGGCCAATAGAAACCAATTTCAGAATTTAATTGATTTTTAATGCCACTTTCAGACAAATTAAGCAAGAAAACTAGTTTAAGTTGGTTTCCATGACATTTTGGCCAATTGAAATTGGTTTGGAAATTTGATTGGTCTCTAACGCCACTTTAGGACAAATCAAACCAGAAAATCAGTTTGAGTTGGTTTCTATGACATTTTGGCCAATTCCAACTAGTTTGGGAATTTGATTGGTCTCTAACGCCACTTTGGGACAAATCAAATAAGAAAATTGGTTTGAGTTGGTTTCCATGGCATTTTAGCCAATGCAAACCGGTTTGGGAATTAACTTGGTCTCTAATGCCACTTTGAGACAAATCAATTAGAAAACCAGCTTGATTGGTTTCCATGCATTTTGGCCATTACAAACCAATTTGGGAATTTGATTGGTCTCTAATGTCACTTTGGGACAAATCAAACCAAAAAACCAGTTTGACTTAGTTTCCATAATATTTTGGCCAATTCAAATCGTTTTCAGAATTTAATTGGTATCCACATCACTTTAAGCCAAAATTAAAATCAGTTTTGATTAATTGGTCATTGTTGTCAATTACAACAAGTTTCACTAATTTCTTTTAATTGGTTTCTAATAGCCAAAATATGGAAAATTGTATTTCTTAATCTAAAGTCTTTAAAGAATACTACATTATGGAAACCCCTAAATTAACATACTTAACCCCTAAACTAGCATGCTTAACCCCTAATGAAATATGCTTAACCCCACAAAAATAATTTTATGATGCTTAGCACATATAGTAACATGCCTAACATGCTAAACAATATATGCTTAACCCCTAAATTAACAAGTTTAAACATGCTTAACACACATTCAATCATAAAACATGAAAAAATAACAAAACCTTAACATACAAACTAAAAAAACAACTTGTTATTGTTATTAATTACCTAGAAGGATGTTAGCGGCATAGGTGACAGAGGAGGAGGACAGCGGCGGTAGTGGCGCAATCAGGAGGAAGAGGCCTGCGGTGACAGTGGAGGAAGACCCTAGCGGAAGAAGGGCCCAACGGCAGCGACGAAAGATGCCGACGGTGGTGCAAGGAGGTGGAGGCGTCGAGAGAGAGAGAGAGAGAGAGAGAGAGAGAGAGAGAGAAAGAGAGAGAGAGAGAGAGAGAGAGAGAGGGGACATGGGGGTTTTAGAAAACCCTAAAAATATATAAGCTGTCGCCACTTCTAAATGACCGTTCAGTCTGAAGGGAACACTAGCGAGGCTAAAGCCATCACTATTCACCCTCGACGATAGGGATATAGAAGATTGATCTGGTTTGGCAATGACTGAAGCCATCATGAATAAATGTAATAGGGATAGCTCCTTGAAACCATCACCAATAACTATGTATGTGGCGACAATGATTTTGGAGATGACTCAAGCCATCGTGAATAAGATTGCAGACATTTTTTGAAATCGTCGTCATTAAGCATCCCCAATGATACCCTCCCTTGTAGTGTAAGATTATGTAATGGTTATCATTCAGATTATAATTGTTATAAACTACCTCTCTATTAACCTTATAGCTCAGTCAACTTTTGTTCGGGTGCCTCTTCCATCCAATGAAGCCTTGTACGGGTAACACAAAGGAAACTATTAATTTAAAAATGAACCACCACCTACTTCAAATGATATGGTAGATGGGGCAGATCCAACAAAGTAGGTATGTTTGTACTGCATGTTTTAGGGTTTAGGGTTTGTGTTTGTACACCAATTTTGATTCCGTCGATACTTATTTGGATCTAACAACTCTAATCCTTAAGGATCGGTTAGAGTAGTATAAGAAATTGTACCATACCAATTTGATAGGATATTTCTAAGGAAAAAGTATCAATATCAAATTGACTTTGACCCAACTTTTAATTAAGCTAATTATCATTATATGGCTTTATGTAAGCATGATGTTGAGACTGCAGTGCTTTGAGATACAACTCAGTAAATTCACCAATTTAACAATAGTCACATTATCTTAACCTCTTAACTAGCTATATACAATTTGGTCACATGCCCAAAAGCAACAATTAATATCGTGTCCAAACTCTAATTAATAAAAGTGATACATACATCAAGCCCAACCCAGTTTAAGCATGGATCATCTTGATTAATTAACTCAGGATATTTGGCATTCTATGTCAATCTTAAATTTATGATTCACCCAAGCAAATTGATTTTGTTAAGCTTTCCAAGGAAACCCCACACAGATTATAGCCAGAATAGGCTGACATAGGTCAAAACAGACCTGTAATGGACGATATAGACCAAGATACACTACAGGAAACTGGGTCATTGGCGACGGGTTATTGGCGACGGCTTTGTTAAGCTGTCGCCAATAATGATAAAAGCGACGGCTAAACTAACGCCATCGCTAATAATTGGTAAATAGCGACGGCTAAATCTAGCCGTCGCAAATAATGTTTGTGGCGATGGTCGAAGCCGTCGCAATACCCAGAAAATGGACCCGTGCGGGTTTTTTCCTCGAAGAACTGGCGACGGCTTGATACGCCATCGCTAATAATATTAGTGGCGACGGCCTAAGCCGTCGCCACTAATCCAAGCCGACCGTTGAACGGTCGACTTTTGTTGGAGACGGCGGAAGCCGTCGCTAATGTAACTTATCTTGTTATTGGCGACGACTTTTCAAGCCGTCGCCAATAAGTTTGGATAAAAAATGCCCTCGACCCCCTCCTTTCTTCCCCGCGCCGCTCACTCCCCCCCCTCTCTCTCTCTCGTGCGCACGCTCGCCGTCTGGTCCTGCCGCCGATGCCGGTCGCCGCCGCTTCAGCCGTCCCGCCGCCGCCGGCTTTTCTGCCCCCTCCCTGCGTAGGGCACCGTGAGGGGAGAGCTACCTCCGCCACCGCCGTGGGTGTCGCCGGCTCCGCCGCCGCCTCCTCCTTTGTGCCGGATTTAAACCCTACTTAGGGTTAATCGAACCTCCTTTGAGGTATACATCTTCAACAAACGAATTTTTGTTTAATTTTTTTCCTATACATCACAAAGCATATATGCAATAGATATGTGCCAAATGTACCCCTAACAAATTAAGAGGTTAGGACTTACTCAAACCAATTATGTAGCACCTTGATCACTTTAATTATTTAGGAGATAGAACAAAGGTAGATAGGTTCATAGAATTTCAATTAGATTAGCACTAAGTTTAATAGGCAATGTTGCTGAAAAGTTAGATATTAAAAGGAAAACTAAGAGGTTTTTTTATGGGCTTAATGTGAAAATATAAACTTTTAGTTGTCACTTAATTTAACTTAATGCAATTACCTAGAACTTAATTTTTTTAGATGTTTACATTAAATGACCTAAAATGACCTAAAATGACCTAAATGACCTAAAATGACTTAATTTTTTCTTAGATGTTTACATTAAATGACCTAAAATGTAACATTTGAACATTTCATTGTAGAGACGTTTTATTAGCTTGTTTGTAAATCTCAACCTTTGATTGCATCATTATTAGAGATGGGTCCAAAAGATATTTATTTTGAGTTTAAAACGCATCAACTACGGTTAAGTTTATTTATAATATCTTATCTTATGTTCAAAAGATATTTATTTTGATTAAGGCATTTTCGCTAATCGACCTAATATTTAGTCAAGATTATAACGTGTGCATTCCTTCTTATTTTTGTCCTCAAAAGGGGACGAGATCTGAAAATAAAAAAAGCTAAAAATGTATAATTTTTAGTTTCTGTTTTGACTTAATATAACAAATCTGAATTCTTAGTTTTCATGTCTAACTCTTCGTTTGTGATAAAAATATTTAATTGGTATGTATAAACATTTATTGTTCAACAACAAGTCTAATTTTGATCATTTTATCTCTTTTTCAGGAAACTTCAATCGAGATATTCACTTGAGAGTTTCTTCTTTCGGTGGAGGTTCGGTTATATATTGATTTCTTTATTAAATTAACATTTCTTCATTGTATTTCAATCATTTAACAAATTAAGATGAGTAACTTAGACAAATCGTGGATGCATATTCCTAATAGATTAGATTCTAGATATATTCAAGGGATCGAAGATTTTTTAAACTATTCTTTTCATGATTCTAGAATACAATTTAGACATGGACAACATAACGATCTAATACAATGTCCTTGTAAAAAATGTTGTAATACATTTATTTTTAAAAGAAATGTTGTCAAAGAACACCTAATATGCAATGGTATATGGTTAAATTATCAAAAATGGATATGCCAGGGTGAAATTGAAGTCAATATGATAAATGAGGACATTACAAATTTAAATGAACCACAAGATAATTATGAAGATGATCAGGTAATGGAAATGTTACAAGATATTCAAAATAATGAATCTTCTATTCGACATAATGAGGAAGAACACAATGAAGATAATTTTCAATATTCCAAATTATTAAAAGATTCTGAAACACCTCTATATGAAGGTGTAAATAATGTATCTAAATTAAAATTTATATTAAAGTTGATTCAACTTAAGTCCATTAATGGTCTCACTAGAAAATGTATGGATATGATATTATCTTTATTTAAGAAAGTCTTACCTAATGGGGCATGTGTTCCCGATAATTGGTATGAGCTTAAGAAATTAGTTAAGGAATTGGGACTTACTTATGAGAAAATTCATGCATGTAAAAATGATTGTATTCTATTTTGGAAAGATAATAAAGATAAAAATGTTTGTCCATATTGTAACACCTCCAGATATAAAAATGATCCTAAAAATCAAAATAAAAAATAGCACAAAAAGTTTTACATTATTTTCCATTAGGAGGTAGGTTGCAGCATTTATTCATATCATCCAATACGGCTAAGTGGATGACATGGCACAGTCAGCCACGATCATATCAATTGAGAGGTGAAATGCGTCATCCTGCCGATTCTCCCGCTTGGAAAAGGGTGGATGAACTTTATCCAGAATTTGCGTTAGAGAAACGCAACATTCGGATTGGATTGGCTTCATATGGCTTTAATCCATTTGGTCAAATGTCTTCAAAATATAGTGTGTGGCCTGTTGTTACAATGGTGTACAACTTACCACCGTGGATGTGTATGAAAGCCACATACACAATGATATCATTATTAATACCCGGTCCGAGAGCTCACGTAAATGATATTGATGTATTCTTACAACCATTGGTGGAAGAGCTAAAAGATTTGTGGGAGATTAGATTGAAGACTTATGACGCCGAAAAGAAAGAGATTTTCACAATGAAAGTCATACTTTTTAGTACGATAAATGATTTTCTGGGATATGCAAATTTATCTGGATGGAGTACTAAAGGAAAATTGGTGTGTCCTATCTATAACGAAGAAACACATTCTATTCGACTTACTCATAGTCGAAAACAATGCTACCTTGGTCATTGTCGGTTCTTACCAGTAGCACATCGGTGGAGAAAGAACCAGTATAAGCATCTTTTTGATGGTCGACGATGTGTGAAGGGAGCACCAAAGATACTTACGGGATATGACCTATGGAGGCAACAAAGGGAGATGGACACTAATAGGTTCGGAAAACCGTTTAAGAAAGATTTAGAGAACTTAAGGAAAAATTTGTCAAAGAATAAAAATTGGAATAAGAAGAGTATATTTTTTGAGGAACTACCATATTGGTCATCTCTTATCATTTGACACCATTTGTATGTCATGCATATTGAGAAGAATGTGTGCGACAATATATTAGAGATGTTTAACTTATCAGGAATTGACAAGGACAATTTGAACTCACGGAAAGATTTAGTAGATTTAAATATTCGCCCCGAGTTACATCCGTACGAGGGTTCATCAAAGTTTCCAAATGCAATTTATAAACTTAGCAACGATCAAAAGTCTAGAATACTTGATTTCATTAAGAATGTTCGAGTGCCGGATGTAGACACGCAAATTTTGCCTATTTGAGGAGCGTAAGATCCATGTTTTCTTAGAAGGTATTCGAGTTTTCCGATATACAAACCGGATCACCAAGAAAACGGCCCAAAAATGAACTCTGGGGGCGTAGGTGACCCGCTTACCGGGTCGCCCAGGCGACCCGTTTGCCGAGTCGCCCAGGCGACCCCCCTGCCGGGTCGCCCAGGCGACCCGTCTGACGGGTCATCTGCCAAAACGTCCGTTCTGACGGTGGTAGGTGAAACGTCGAATCTGGTCAGGTACGGCAAGCGACCCGACAAGCGGGTCGCTTGCCAAAACAGTGTACGAACTGGGTGAAGTGACCCGTGAGCGGCGCACGCTCGTCCGGATGGTCGGAGTCGACTCGGCGCAGGCGACCCGTCAGACGGGTCGCCTGCCACTGTAGCAGACCCGGACGGCGGCCGCTCAGTTTTCGGCGCACGCGCATTTAATGGCATTTATAGTTCCGCAGGCAACCCGCCAGACGGGTCGCCCAGGCGACCCGGCCAGCGGGTCACCTGCGGATTCCGAAAAGTGTTTTTTATGCCTGAAATGCCCCTGGGACTCTTTGGTCTATAAAAAGGGACCCCCTAACCACTTTCAAAGGGTGGGAAGAGTGTTAAAAGAGAGAGAACGTCCCAAGCTCCTAAGAGAGAGCCTTAGAGAGTTCCAAACCTCTTCCATCCCCCCCAATTCTCATTGTCTAAGAGATTGAGAGCTTCCCACTTCCTTCCACCTCCGTAAAACGACGTTCTTCGTCCCGTTTCTTCATCGGCATCCATTTCGAAGCTTCTCAAGCTCCTACATCAAAGGGGGAATCATCATCCACGTCCTAGGAGCTTCCGGGAGTCGTCATCAAGCTTCCAAAGCCATCCGAAAGCCTTGCGGGAGCATCCGGGAGTTAACCGAATTCTGGTGCAGGAGGCGACCCGTTTGCCAGGTCGCCCAGGCGACCCGTTCTCCAGGTCGCCCAGGAGACCCCCTTGCCAGGTCGCCCAGGCGACCCGTTTGCCAGGTCGCCCAGGCGACCCCCCTGCCGGGTCGCCTGGGACTCCAGATTGCCGTTTTTTTTTAGCCGAAACCTGTTTTTCTTCCACAACCTTCTAGCATTACTTTGTTTCTATGTTTTCCATCATAGATCATCATATTTGCATGCATATTCAACTTAGTAATATCATATATCATCATCCAAAAACACATAAAAAGGGGGGTTGGGAGTTATTCCCAATCCGGTTAGTTCATCTCCTTTTGTGGTTTTAGTTCACTTCTTTTGCAAGATGCTTCACTATCTTAGTTCTAATCTACTTTCACTTGTTTTCGTGGCTTACTTGTTTTTGTAGGAACAACTAAAGTGCTTCAAGCTCTTTCTTCTCGGCCGACCGAAAAGGAAGAAGATGGAACCCATAATCTCCCCAACACGATCTCTCCGCTTAGGTACGTTTGGTCATTTTCTTTAAGACTTACATCGTTTCTTGTTTTTTTTACTCTCGGAGCCCGTGGCTCCTGGCGACCACAACCCTACACCACCGACGAAACTGAAAGGAGGAGCGGCGCTCATCGCTCCGACCCCTGGAAAGAGAGGAGAAGGAACCGGGTCCGGATCGGGAGTTCCACATCTTTTGGCGACCACGGTGGGAGCATCTCATGCTTGAAGCAAATTTAGTTGTTCCTCCATTTCCAAGTAAGTCCCTTCTCACCATCACTATCTTCATATTGTCCTCCGTTTCTTTTATCTAGTCCATCCCCGCGCGGATCTCCTTCCGGTTTGAAGAAACAAGTTCCCGGAAGTGTTCTGTTTTCGCAAATGACCCCTTTGCCGGGTCATCTCCTGTTTTTATGATTTAGAGCTTTCCGTTTTCTTAGGTCCCTACGTGGATCTACTTGTTTTTCCATTTACTATTATTGCCAAGCATCTTGTCCTTAGTTTAATTTCAAATCCATGCTATTTCGGTCCCCGCGGGGCCCCGGTTATTAAGTGCTTTCCTTCGGCTCTGTTTTCTGTTTTCCGCAGGTGACCCCCCTGCCGGGTCGCCTGCCAGACTCGTAGGTGACCCGTCTGCCGGGTCATCTACGCTTTCAGAAGCTCTTTTCCTATTGTAATCTTTAGCTTTACTTGTTCTTGCTCATTCCTCTTGAATCAAACTTACAAAATTCAATATTTTCTAGCATCCTTGACTTGTCTAGTTATTGTTCTTTATAGTTCAATCATCATCCTAGTTGTTATTTGTTGATCGTTGCATTATTTTTCTTTCTTATTGTGTGCCATCTCATCCTTGCTAAATTCTTGCATTAGATTGCATTGAGTACCGGGTTCGCCCGACTCATTAGGTCATTCGAGACGGGAGGCTCACCCACCTCCCAAAAGACATCTCCATCCCACCCGCGTCTCTTGGTGGATTCCGATCTCTCTTCCGGGGATTCCCTCTCGGTTGATTAGATTGGTTTTCACTAAGGCCTCCGTAAGTCCCCAAAAGTGAAGGATTCCCTCTTCACCGATCGGGCCGGTTGTACCTTTTATCCCAAAAAACCCGGTGTCACCTATCACCCCATCGTTGTGAGAAAAGTGTTAATCCTAGATCGCTCGGTGTCGTGAGAGCATAAGGTCCAACCTATCATTGAGAGGACAATATTCTCTTAAAAGCTCACTAATCTAAGTATTAAACAAAAAAATTACGTTTAATCATTTCAAGTCTTTGCTTTAACTTGTTTGCGCAACAAAAGCAAAACACAAAAACAAAAAAAAAAGAGGGGCAACTCTCTCACGAAAAATCTTTAAAAGTCTCAATTTTTTTTTTTTGCTTGAGGTAATACTTGCTTTCCTCACAAAAATCAAAACCAAAAAAAAATCAAAACAAACATAATAAAAAAGAAGTCTTTGCTTGAGGTAAGTACTTTTTTTCCAACAAAAATTCAAAACCTAAAAAAAGCCCTTACAAGAACAAAAAAATTTTTTTCTTCTTTTGCATAACGTCATGTCGGTGTCTTCAAAGTCAAGCAGGATGATCGACACGGCAAGCTACTACACTGCCAATGGGTTCGAGATGCAACATGGAGGCACACAACATCATACATATGATTTTAGCCATATCTTAGGACCCCATGCCTCCGAGTGTCACTCTAGATCGACTTTTGACTGCCGTTCATACCGTCATGGGTAGAAAGTCATCTACCAGCCATGTTCCTACCAGTCATAGCCAACCTATCTCTACTCCCGAATCAATGGCTCATCAACCCGGTGTGCCCCAACTCGATCATTCCTACACCGGGTATGCTACCACATTTTCTCCTTCCTATTCGGGTACAAACCCAACCAGTCCAGACTCGACCCACTCCAGTCCTTCAAGGCCATTTGCCTACACACCTGCTTTCCCTCACTCTCCTCGTTCTTATTCAAGGACAAACACACCTAGCTCAAACTCAGCTCGTTCTAGCCCCTCTCGGCCTTTGAGCCATATCTCTAGTCCGACCCCTTTTGCCCAGCCTCCACTTTGCTCACGGGTGGATCCCACTCGCTTAGCTACACCATCTTACCTTAATCCTGTTCGGGCACCTCCTACACATCTCCCGGTGCAACCACCCTCTAATGTTGTCCTGGGAACCCTCGGATCAACCAAGCCATGACTAATGAGTTCAACCAACCGAGAGAAGAATACAAAGAACTCAAACGCTTGATAGATCCCCGAGGCAACCCCCGAAATTTCTATTCCCTCTCTCCCCTACATCCCTCCTTCTCAAGCACCGGTCTATCGTCGCTATGATGGCACCGATAATCCATTTACTCATGTCCAAGATTTTATGTATGAATCGTCTCAATGGCAAAATGATCGGAAGGCCCTAGCCTTCCTCTTTAGACGGTCATTAGATGGGACGGCCCTAGAATGGTTTTATTCACTTGACCCGATGGAGGCAGGAGATTTTGATATAGTTAGAAAGAAATTTTTACAAAGATATAAGGATCGCATTGAGCCGGCCTATTCACTCACTGATCTAATGGCCGAGAAAATGAGAGAGAATGAGGACTTTACACAATATGCTGATAGATGGAGGTTGATGGCCGAGAAGCTTGCATATACAATTTCTGAGCCGAATTAGTCAAGATGATCATTGCTAATACCGTACCGGCTTTGAAGAATATTTTGGCCTTGCATTATCCCACGAATATGCATGATTTGTATGAAAGGGCAAGATACATTCAAACTCAACTTAAGGATACACCAATCATGGAGCTATACAATCCAAAATATCAAGCCCTTAATGAAAGTGGGAGTGCTAATGTTGTAAGGAACCCAATAGAAAACCCTAGGCACCGACCTAGGAGCCCTACACAATATAGGGTTATCTCTCAACAACTCCGTCAGACTCATCAAAATCCTCCTCCTCAATTGATTGCTCAAGCCATGGCTCCTTTGCCTCGACCAGTTCCTCAGCCCCAACCAGTCGAACGATTCATGGATCATCCTCCTCAATCGGTTGCACAACAAACCTTGGCTCCTCGGCCTCGATTAATCATGCAACCACCAACTCTTCAACCAATTACATCTCAACCTCAGCCGGTGGCACAACCCATTATTTTTCAAAAATATTCACAACCGGCTAAGCATAATCAAACTCTTTCACAAGTTTGTGCCCCTACCCCAGAATTAGAGCTGGCTCCCCTTATTTGCCAATCGGTCATGACAATCTTGACCGAGTCTCAAGAGCCAACCAATAATGAACCAGATCAACTGGTGGGGGAATCTAAGCTTGAAATCAATGATTCTCTGATATCTGACTCTCAACCTACCACTTTATTGCCCCTTGAGCCTGATTTATCCTCCATTCTTGAACAAACTCAAGAAGAAGTCAAGCAAGAAAAAGATCTACATGTAGAAGAATCTGAAATCAAAATCTATGATGATCCTCCTGAATCTAATGCTTTATCAATTATCTCCATCCCTCAGGAACCCTTAGAACAAGGCACACTCTCCATCATTGAACAACCTAGGGAGAAGCTGACACTTAACAACCTTGGGTGGAGAATTATGGAGATGCTTGGACATCAAGCTAGCAAGGGCCTAGGTAAAGAATTACAGGGGATAGCACGACCAGTGCAAACCCTATTTTCAGTCACAAGGCCAAGACTAGGATTTTATGAATCAGCTCCTAAGTCTCAAAAGGGCAAGGCAAGGTTAACCATCACGATTGGAAGTTTGAGTGATCATTTTACAAAGGAGGAACAATTTGAGGAAAAGGATTATAGCCCACGATCGATTCCTCGACCCTTGAGAATATCGGGGCCACCCGCGAGGCAACCCATAAAGAAGGTTGAAGAGAAGAGAAAATCCAATCACAAGTTGGCTAAGGCTAGAGGCAAAGAAATTTCGGGACCCCCTCTAACTAGGCATTCATTTATATGGCAACCCTGTTTGGGCGGAGTTAGCCACCAATCAATCAACTAGAGGGCTCCCGGGGAATAGATCATTAGGACCACCTCTAACTAGGCAATCCCCCTCCCCAACTTCTTTCTCAAGGTCATCTCAACCTTCTAAACTGGGCCCTAGAGCCCATTTAGGTCAATCGAGCCGCAAAGCCCATTTTCAATACTCAAGTTCACAAGCCCTCTCCCATTCTCCTAAACCGGATTTTCAATTCCTCAATCATTTTCAGAAATCGGGCCCAAGTGCCCAATGCTTATCTATATTGGGCCCATATGCCCATCATCCTTCCAAATCGGGCCCTTGTGCCCAACCCGCTTCTAAATTGGGCCAACGTGCCCATCATCCTTCCAAATCGGGCCCATGTGCCCATCATCTTTCTAAGTCGGGCCCGTGTGTCTATCCTTTAGAATCAGGTCTATGTGTCTACCCTTCTAAATTGGGCCCATGTGCCCCTTCTTCCAAATCAGGCCGACATGCTTATCATCTTTCTAAATCAGGCCCATATGCCCATCCTTTAGAATCAAGCCCCTATGCTTCCCCTCCTAAATTGGGCCCTTGTGCCCAACCCCTTTCTAAATTAGGCCCACGTGCCCATCATCCTCCCAAGTCAGGCCCTCGTGTGCATCATCTTTCTCAACCAGGCCCACGTGCCTCTCCCTCAACACTCCCATCAATTCTTGGGCCATGGCCCTCACCCCACCTTTCCCAATCGGGCCCACGTTCCCACCAATTGGGCCCATGTGCCCATCCTTATGAATCAGGCCCAAGTGCCCGACACTTCTCTACATTCGGCCCTCGCGCCCAACATTCTCTTACATCGGGCCCACAAGCCCACACTCCCAAATTGGGTCCATGCACCCATCATCAATTTCAGTTGGATCCATATACCCCTCTTTCTACCTCATCATCCATTCTCGGGCCACGGCCCCCGCTTCATCTTTCTCAACCAGGCCCACGTGCCTCTCCCTCAACACTACCATCAATTCTCGGGCCATGACCCTCACCTCACCTTTCTCAGTCAGGCCAACGTGCCTACCAATTGGACCCATGTTCCCATCATTACAAATCGGGCCCTAGTGCCCGACACTTATCTACATTCGACCCTTGTCTTCTTACATCGAGCCCACATGCCTGTCATCCTTCCAAATCGGGCCCTCATGACCGTCATCATTTTCAAACAAGCCCATGCATCCCTCCTTCAATTCTTGGGCCATGGCCCCCACTCTATCCATTTCAATTAGGCACATGCCCCGATCAACCCCACCAGTTGGGCCCACGAGCCCATCGTCTTCCCAAGATAGGCCCACATGCCCACTCTTCCATATCAAGCCCACGAGCCCCTCCTCCTAAATCAGGCCCATGTGCCCATCCTCAATCACCAGGCCCAAGCGTCCATGTCTCTAAATTGGGCCCACGAGCCCAACTCCCTCTATTATGTACCCCATTCTTTCAACTAGGCACACAAACCCAATCAGTTCCTCTTTTGTCGATTTCACGTGCCTTGTTTCCTCCATCAGGCTCGCATGTCCGTTCTTATTCTTTCAATCGGGCCCACGTGCCCAACTCTACTACTAAATCGGGCCCGCGTGCCCACATCTCCATTTTAGTTGAAACCCCCATATTTTGATTACGCTTTTTCAATTAGGCCATTGCGCCTTTATTTTAATTATGCTTTTTTATCGGGCTGTAGTGCCCATGTTTTTAATCATGCATTTATGATCGGGCTATTGTGCCCCTATCTTCAATTATGCTTTTTCAATCGGGCCATTGTGCACTTGTTTTAATCATGTTTTCAATCAGGCCGTTGTGCCTTTATTTTAATTATGCATTTTCAATCGGGCCTTAGTGCCCCTGTTTTCAATCAAGCCGTTGCGCCTTTATTTTAATTATGCATTTTCAATCGGGCCCTAGCGCCCATGTTTTCAATTAGGCCATTGCACCTTTATTTTAATTATGCTTTTTAATCGTGCTGTAGTGCCCATGTTTTTAATCATGCATTTATGATCGGGCCATTGCGCCCCTATCTTCAATTATGCTTTTTCAATCGGGCCATTGTGCCCTTGTTTTAATCATGTTTTCAATCAGGCCGTTGTGCCTTTATTTTAATTATGC
The DNA here is from genome assembly GCA_036172225.1 of Cryptocoryne crispatula var. balansae. Taxonomy (NCBI): domain Eukaryota; kingdom Viridiplantae; phylum Streptophyta; class Magnoliopsida; order Alismatales; family Araceae; genus Cryptocoryne; species Cryptocoryne crispatula. The sequence goes on from CM069935.1 coordinate 10,890,830, forward strand.
ATTTTCAATCGGGCCTTAGTGCCCCTGTTTTCAATCAAGCCATTGCGCCTTTATTTTAATTATACTTTTTCAATCGAGCCGTAGCGCCCATGTTTTTTTAATATGCATTGCCAATTGGGCTGTTGGGCCCTTGTTTTTAATCATGCTTTGTCAATCGGTCCATAGTGCCCATGTTCTTAATTATGCTTTTTCAATTGGGCCATCTCGCCCCTCATGTCTCCAGATCGGGCCATCATGCCCCTTATCTTTTAATCAAGTCATCGCGTCCCTCAACATTCTAAATCAACTCATCATCCCCCTTTTCATCTTTCAATTGGGTCATCATGCCCCTTTTCGTCCAAATTGGGTCATCATGCCCCGCCTCCTTTTGTCGGCCCCACGGGCTCACCCCTTTTATTAGGCTCCCAAGCCTATTTGTTGTCTCATTCCTTTCAATCTAGGCAACAACCCTTTATTCCAATAAAGTGAAAATGTTCCATGATGGTATCTCAAACCTTGCTCAACATCATCATTAAATGCCAACCCTTGCAAACTTTATACATCTCCCCATCATCATGTTACCGAATGGAAAAAGTGGAAGTAGCAAGGCAGGTCAAGGCATGAACAAGCGCCAACTACACCGTCCTGGCAGCGCCGTCACCAACAACGAAGTTCATCCTCTCTCAGGTACTACATGCATGTATTCATCATTATCATGTTATCCTCGAGGCATTCATTTCAAAAGCATTTGCGAGTATAATCGTAACATGTCTTAAAAATATTTTGCGTAGAGAGGATAGCTAAGAGAATTTGATGATGTTCAAGTATGTTTTCAACCGAGATGAAAATATTGGAAAGATAATATTTGCGCAAGGCAAGGCATAGTGAATCATCCATGGAATCATTTCTTCTTGAAAATGTTATTTTTAGTAAAAGTTACAAAAAAATCATAAATACTCAAAATTGAGAGGATGGCTATCATAAGCCAAATTCCACTAGTTCTTGGGTGCCCTAACTTGTTTTTTAGGAATTAAGAGTAGGCACCATGCTTCACACACCACATGCCTAGATTTCGGAATCCTGATGACTAGACACTAGAAAGAAAGCTAGGCAAAGTTTAGAGAAGGAAGGTTCGCCCTATCCTATTCTCTTCTTATTTCGGTCTAAAGTGGATGTAAGGGACTAGAAGGAGGAGTATCGAAAGTGCCCATCGCCTTAATAGGACGCCGTCTCAGAAGGTCCAACTTCTCAAATAGAAAAATGGTGCCAAAAGATGGGCAATGACCCCTCAGGTCAACAAAAGAAAAGACCTGTCTGAATGAGTACCACAAAAATAGCCCAAGAAAAGAAAATAAAAAGCTCCAAAAGATGGGCAATGAACCCCTCAGGTCAAATCAAAGCAAAGATATACAAGACCTGTCTGAATGTGGGCTACCAAAGAATATGGGCAAATCAATAAAAGAAGGAAGGACCCGAAGAGGTTGAATCCCAATGGGCAATTGGGCATTAGTAGAGAAACAAATTTGACATCCCTGAAGTCTACTGAAGACTTGCCCCAGTATTCTTCCTTCTTTAACCCCCATGGGTAAGGCAAACCAACCCGATCTAGGCATAACCTAGCTAATTAATGGTCGAAAGTCAAAAGGATTCTGAAAGAAAGGCTTTCCACTCATCACGTGGTGCATACTCTTGCTCCTTGGAGAACAATTGGGGACACCCATTCCAAGTGGATCAAGGCAAATGACAACCATTCTCTCTATAAAAATTAGAAATCTAGAAAAGACAAACAAATTGAAAAGTCTCAAAACTCAAAAAAATTCAAAAATTTTCAAAACTAAAACATTTTTCAAATGCTTTTCACATTTAGTTTTGCATGCACCGAAATTTTAGAACTCAAACAAACTTGAAAATTTTTAAAACAAAATCATTTTAATTGCATGCCCTTTGCATTTAGTTTCAATCTGGCATTCATCAAGTTCACAAAATTCAAACAAATCAAAACATTTTCAATCATATGCTTTCACATCCGCATTTAATTTTGGTCTTGCAAAAAAAAAAATCTAAAACCCACAAAAATTGAAAAATCTTCAAACATTTTCAATTATGCATGCATATTTAATTTCAGTTGTGCATGTCTCTTTTATGTAATGCCTTAATTTCTTCTTGTTATCACTTTTACCTTTTGAAGAGGCTTACATCCCTTGACAAAGGATCAAGGCAACTTCTGCCCTCCTCGTACAAGGGAACTAAGCCACAATAAAGTTCTAATCATCTTTGTTCAAGTCAATGCAGGAAATGAAGACCCCATCCAAGGGAGCTCATGCATCAACTCTCTTCCTCAAGCACTTGAATTAGAGATGGCAAAACAACAAAAAAATTAGAAAATAGAAAAATCAAGAAATAGGGTTTCCCCAACCCCTATTAGGACTTGCATTTTAGTATTGCATCTATCAAAATAATAGTATTTGAAATGTTGAAGACCTCAAGTCTAGAGGGGGCTGAGCCTGAGAACCCCCTCAACAAAATCAGTGACGGCTCGGTCACTCACTTGACTTGTGGATAAGCCAAAGTTGTATGTACGGGGACGATGGTTCCTCTTGAGGTATCTTGACCCGTCACATGCAACCTATATCTTCAACTATTTTCTTATGCTAATTTGCATTTTTTTAAACCTTCCATGCATTATTTCATTCATCATTTTCATGACATATTGTGTTCTAAACCATCCTAAGGTCTGTCCAACTTTCTAAATGTCACTCCATCTTGGGCTTGGCATCCCATCATAAAGTCTTGCCATGTCATCATCCCAATGTTGTCACATTTTTTATCCCACTACGATCTTGTCCCACATCTCACTATGTTTTATCTCACCGTGTTCCGGTCCCCACAAGGACCATCACATTTTAGTTCTCATCGTGGTGCTCTCCACTTCCCGGTCCCCATGCAAACCATCTACATTTCCATCTAGGCATATCCCCTGTAAACCCCACCATTTTCGGCCCCATGCGATGCAATCATGATTTTTTTCGAACAATCAGTTTCTTAGCGAGCTTCAATGATGATTTTCTATAAAATATGAGGTTATTCTAATCTGAGCTAAGCCAGTGCTCTTGAGAAAACCCTAATGAACCTGAAGACCCAACCCTGGTCGATTGGAATTTTTGCTTAAGCACACCACACAGTTCGGGTGCCAGCCAATGGCGATTTCCCCACCATGCGGGATGCCATTTATTCTCCCATCACATGGGGTGTGTCTTTTAGTTTACTACTGTTTGTGCCCATGGCACATCCTTCTTAACCAATCGACCAAGGAGAAGGTTTGGAAGGAACAAGAGGGTGATCTCAGAATACGGCAATACTCAATTTGCTCAACTAGGTCTTTGTGAGTGTGTCTAAATTAACATCTCAGCATCATTCTACTATGCCTCATTTTACTAGACTCCAAGCTTGCCTAGTTTAGAGCTTAAAACTCATGTTTTCATAGATAACATTCTAGACCATCCGGGACTGATTTGTGCTAATATGCTTAATGTGCCCTTGGAGGATGACCTTCATTGTTTAAATAAAATCCAATTGAAAGGACCTCTTCCCCGGCCAAATATCTTCCGTTTGCGAGAAACGAAAAGTTAATCTGATTTCCCATTTGATCGTATCAAGCATTGGAAGAGAATTGCACTTTACAACATTTGCTTGTCTTTCTAAGCTTATAGAGGGTATGCTACTCATCTTTCGTCCAATATAACTATTGGATGATCTTCCTTAGCCAGTTAGCTTTCATACGCAACAAACGGAAGTGAAATCGGAGCTCCCGTTTGTCCGTAGCAACCTCCGGAAGAAAGTCGTGCAGAAGGAAGGGACCAGGCGTCCCCCCACCCGGGTCGCCTGCCCAGGCGACCCGGCAGACGGGTCGCCCAGGTGACCTGACAGACGGGTCGCCTGCCCAGGTGACCCGATGCCGGGTCTCCCAGGCGACCCGGCAGACGGGCCAGACGGGTCGCCTAGGCAGTTTGGGCACCCAACGGACGGTCGGAACACCCTCATACCATATATATCTAATTAAACGTTGAAGACCTCGAGTTCAGGGATAGTTGAGCTTGAGAACCCCCTCAACAAAAACAATGATAGTTCAACTGTTTTTAGACTCGCGGACAGACCAAAGTCTTACGTGCGGGGACGACGGTCCTCTTCAAGAGTATCCTGGCCCGTTAAACATAGGACCTATATCTTCAGCTATTTGCCTATTTTTAGTTTGTTTTTTTTTACTTTACCCCTAACAAAAAAATTAAATCATGCATCATGCATCGCATACTCTCCAGACATTTCGAACGAGCTGTATTCCGGTGTTCCGAAAAGTTTATCGCTTAATTCAGTAAATTCTAGAAGAACATGGAGTCATTCCACTCCGGACAAAATCGGTACCCTTGCAAGGACCAAATGAACTCGGAAGATATAGCCCCGAAATGATTGGATGTTCACTCTTTGTTTTCGTTAGTTTCGTTAGCCCTTCTCGGTACAAGCACACCACAGAGCTGGGCCGCTAACCGAGATGAACTCACGAGCCACGACTCGGAGGTCCCCCACGCTGGGGGGCAGGCTTCTCCCTTTATGTTCGTGCCCGCGGCACTGCATCCATCCAATCAATGACGGGAATGATCCGAAGAGGACAAATGGGAACGGCAAAGGACAGGTAATGTCCGCCCATTGCCCAATTAGGCAGTAGCCTGCGTGTCTAAATCTACACCTTGGTGCCACCTTTTCAGTCCGCGCCATTGCATGCCGCTACGCCTCATTACATTCATCTACGCTTCATTCCATATCGCTCCCCTACAAAGCCGACACCAAGGCGAGGCAAGCTGTAGACACGCAAATTTTGCCTATTTGAGGAGCGTAAGATCCATGTTTTCTTAGAAGGTATTCGAGTTTTCCGATAAACAAACCGGATCACCAAGAAAACGGCCCAAAAATGAACTCTGGGGGCGTAGGTGACCCGCTTACCGGGTCGCCCAGGCGACCCGTTTGCCGGGTCGCCCAGGCGACCCCACTGCCGGGTCGCCCAGGTGACCCGTCTGACGGGTCATCTGCCAAAACGTCCGTTCTGACGGTGGTAGGTGAAACGTCGAATCTGGTCAGGTACGGCAAGCGACCCGACCAGCGGGTCGCCTGCCAAAACAGTGTACGAACTGGGTGAAGTGACCCGTGAGCGGCGCACGCTCGTCCAGATGGTCGGAGTCGACTCGGCGCAGACGGGTCGCCTGCCACTGTAGCAGACCCGGACGGCGGCCGCTCAGTTTTCGGCGCACGCGCATTTAATGGCATTTATAGTTCCGCAGGCGACCCGCCAGACGGGTCGCCCAGGCGACCCGGCCAGCGGGTCACCTGCGGATTCCGAAAAGTGTTTTTTATGCCTGAAATGCCCCTGGGACTCTTTTGCCTATAAAAAGGGACCCCCTAACCACTTTCAAAGGGTGGGAAGAGTGTTAAAAGAGAGAGAACGTCCCAAGCTCCCAAGAGAGATCCTTAGAGAGTTCCAAACCTCTTCCATCCCCCCCAATTCTCATTGTCTAAGAGATTGAGAGCTTCCCACTTCCTTCCACCTCCGTAAAACGACGTTCTTCGTCCCGTTTCTTCATCGGCATCCATTTCAAAGCTTCTCAAGCTCCTACATCAAAGGGGGAATCATCATCCATGTCCTAGGAGCTTCCGGGAGTCGTCATCAAGCTTCTAAAGCCATCCGAAAGCCTTGCGGGAGCATCCGGGAGTAAACCGAATTCTGGTGCAGGAGGCGACCCGTTTGCCAGGTCGCCCAGGCGACCCATTCTCCAGGTCGCCCAGGCGACCCCCTTGCCAGGTCGCCCAGGCGACCCGTTTGCCAGGTCGCCCAGGCGACCCCCCTGCCGGGTCGCCTGGGACTCCAGATTGTCGTTTTTTTTTTAGCCGAAACTTGTTTTTCTTCCACAACCTTCTAGCATTACTTTGTTTCTATGTTTTCCATCATAGATCATCATATTTGCATGCATATTTAACTTAGTAATATCATATATCATCATCCAAAAACACATAAAAAGGGGGGTTGGGAGTTATTCCCAATCCGGTTAGTTCATCTCCTTTTGTGGTTTTAGTTCACTTCTTTTGCAAGATGCTTCACTATCTTAGTTCTAATCTACTTTCACTTGTTTTCGTGGCTTACTTGTTTTTGTAGGAACAACTAAAGTGCTTCAAGCTCTTTCTTCTCGGCCGGCCGAAAAGGAAGAAGATGGAACCCATAATCTCCCCAACACGATCTCCCCGCTTAGGTACGTTTGGTCATTTTCTTTAAGACTTACATCGTTTCTTGTTTTTTTTACTCTCGGAGCCTGCGGCTCCTGGCGACCACAACCCTACACCACCGACGAAACCGAAAGGAGGAGCGGCGCTCATCGCTCCGACCCCCGGAAAGAGAGGAGAAGGAACCGGGTCCGGATCGGGAGTTCCACACCGGATGGTTATTCTTCGAATTTTAGTAGATGTGTAGATTTAAGTGTCCGAACAATTAGTGGTTTAAAAAGTCATGATAGTCATGTTATGATGCAAATAATTATTCCTTTGGCATTTCAAGGAAACGTGTCGAAGGATGTACTGAGTCCTATTGTAGAGTTATGCCAGTATTTTAAGATCATCTGCGCTAAGGTTTTGAACAGTAACATTTTGAGAGATTGGGAGACAAAGATTGCAGTAACATTGTGCAAGTTGGAACAAATTTTTCCACCATCATTCTTTGATGTAATGATTCACCTAGTTGTGCATTTGGCTTATGAGGTAAGAATGTCTGGACCAGTTCAATACCGATGGATGTATCCAATTGAAAGATATTTAAAGAGGCTCAAAGATTATGTGGGCAACAAGGCGAGAGTTGAAGGTTCTATTGCCCAGGGCTACTTGGTTGAGGAGTGTACGCAGTTTATTTCAACATATATGCGTGATACGAGTGAATATAGTAGAGATCGGAACTATGACGGTGGTCCATATGAAGTTGATACGGATGATAGTTCAATATTCAAACCAATTGGTCGCCCATTGAGATGCAGGCGTGTGCCTAAAATTTTGACGGAAAGAGAACAACAGTTAATACATGCATACGTGTTAAATCAAGTTAATGACATCGATTATTTTCGTCAATCTCATAGTGATGCTCTTAAAAATAGATCAACTACGGAAGATAACTTCTTCGTGTGGTTCAGAACACACATTCAAGAGTTAAGGAATATAGGTTCTTCTAGATATACCAAGGAGCTGGAGATTTTATCACTCAGTCCGTCGAGATTTGCGTCGTCATTAAACGGTTATATATGTAATGGATTTAGATTTCGAACATTGGAATCCGATTCAACCAAATCAACTCAACTAAATGGTGTTATTGTAAATGACCATCTTCAATCTGGTTGTGACGGTTATTACGGACGAATATTAGATATAATTGAGATATCGTTCGATAGGAATAGTCGTTTAACACTTTTTGAATGTGAATGGTGGGATGTATATGATAAGGATCGAGGTTTTAAGGTTAACGAATATGGTTTTATATCATTAAACACACAGAGAAGATTAGGAACGGATGAACCGTTTGCACTAGCAAGTCAAGTGGAACCAGTTTTTTATGTAAATGATAACTCTAATAAGGGATGGGAGTTACCAGTACGATCACTACCTCGTAACTATTACAACATTTCCGGAAATGAGAGTGAAGATGAAAACGAACCGTATCAAGAACAACTTATTAACATACTTATAACATTTGGTGTAATCGACGAAGATGTACAACTTCAAGAAACTCAACCTATACAAATAGAAAGTTAATCTAAATCTCCAAGTTCCACAATCCGAAGCCGGATTGCCCAATCAGAACCCGGAATGGGCCTTGGATTGGGCAATCCGGCCTCAGATTGGCAAAAAAATCTAAGTCCCACAATCCGAAGCCGGATTGCCCAATCGGAACCCGGACCGGGCCTCGGATTGGGCAATCCGGCCTCCGATTGGCCAAAAAGATGAAGTTCCACAATCCGAAGCCGGATTACCCAATCGGAACCCGGAACGGGCCTCGGATTGGGCAATCCGGCCTCAGATTGGCAAAAAAATCTAAGTCCCACAATCCGAAGCCGGATTGCCTAATCGGAACCCGGAACGGGCCTCGGATTGGCAAAAAATCTAAGTCCCACAATCCGAAGCCGGATTGCGCAATCGGAACCCGAAACGGGCCTCGGATTGGGCAATCCGGCCTCAGATTGGCAAAAAAGACGAAATTCCACAATCCGAAGCCGGATTGCCCATTCGGAACCCGGAACAGGCCTCGGATTGGCAAAAAAGACGAAGTCCCACAATCCGAAGCTGGATTGCCCAATCGGAACCTGGAACGGGCCTTGGATTGGGCAATCCGGCTTCCGATTGGCAAAAAAGACGAAGTCCCACAATCCGAAGCCGGATTGGCAAAAAAGACTAAGTTCCACAATACGAAGCCGGATTGCCCAATCGGAACCTGGAACGGGCCTCGGATTGGGCAATCCGGCCTCCGATTGGCCAAAAAGACGAAGTTCCACAATTAGAAGCCGGGATTGCTGCCTAATATTTTTATGTGACAGATGAAGAGAATTTTCAGCAAAAGTCATAGGACATCTCAGACTGCTACACCATCTGAGGGCGGTGGACCTTGGGGTCAATCTCAGGCATCTAGGGATCGACCTTCCACCTCCAGGGCTGTTGCTTCCGAGCCAGTTAGGGAGGCACCCCATGAGCCTAGTCCATCTCGGACTCGTTCTCACCGGGTTCCGACGACGTCTCCTACAGATGGTAGTAGTCCATCTTCCCATGCTTCAGGTATATATTTGAATATATGCAAGTAAAAAGTTTTCTTAAAAATCTTCGTTGTCTAATTATAATTTTTAATTTATACTTAAGTAGCTACATCAGTTAGACGTGGGAGAGGTCCAGAAAGGCCATCAGTGTGCGAACACTTGGCCCTGATGAGTCATACAACGTCGTTCTAGTAGGAGGATCCGGCGTTGGATCACATGGACAGGAGTTTACCTCCTACTTAGGAGTTATGAACAAAGTTCATTGCGATTTGTGGGAGCATAATTACATTGCTCTAAAGCAGGAGAAAAAGGATGCTATATTCCGTGATTTAGAGGTAACATTTAAGTAGCTTCATCTTATTTAAATTTTGGTGAACTTTTTAATCATTTTTATATTAATGCAGCAACATTTTACCTTCGAGTGGAATCTACAATCCGATGCACAGATATTAAGGCATATGGGAGATATGCAAAGAAAACAAAGAAATCATTTGAAAAGAAAGGTAAAATATAATTTATAATGTAATTTCGAGATAACCAATTTTTTGTTAACAATATTTGTCTACAGTATTTTACAGGACGATCGAATGAGGAAGCTCGTGCCAACATTCCTCCACAGTGCAACGAGGAACAATGGCATCATATGTGCCATTTATGGAGTCAAGATGAAGCTAGAGTAAATCAAAAAAATCTTTTCTCTTATAATTAGATTTTTAATGTCGATAAATGTTATTTCATTTGTATTTTTTAATGTTATTTCATTTGTATATATATATGTAGGCATTGAGTGAAAAGAATGCCGGTAACAGGCGGCAATTAACAATGCCATACAGAAGAGGAAGAACAAATATACACCAATTAAAAAGAGACTTTGTAAGTAGTCAAAACTTAAAATTTCATATTAGTTCATTCTTATTCTCTAATAACCTTTATCCTTTTTTTAATTTTTTGGACAGGTATGAAAAGAAGGTCGACCTCCAACTCGTCCGGAGGTATTCCAGATGAGTCAAACGCATGAAGAACTTGATGGAGCAGTCATTTGGGATAATGACCAAAGTCGTCTTATGATGGTAATTATTGATTATCATAACCTATTTTTCTTTATAATCCACAATTCATCACGGTAGGATTTTAATTTTTTTTCATATTATTTATAGGAAAATATGCAAGGATTGATGAATTCCCCAGCATCTGAATCCTCGGATGCTGGGGTATCGCAGCCTCCACTCACCGCAGAGGAAGCTTTCATATCCGTATTTGTAGAGATCGACCAGGACAGATCCGATGTGGTGGGAGAGGTGAAACTTGTAAGGAATCGTCCATTAAAATTTGCTGCAGCGGAAGCGACGATTCCTATGGGTTCCTTTAGAATCTGTCTCAATCAGAACCGAACGACGAAAACCGAAAACCGATCAAATCGGGTTCGAATATAACTGATAGGGATTAATATAATCCCATGGAGAGGAAGGAGATGAGCTTCTCAAGCTCTTCAAACCGTTCAAGTGTCCGGTCTCCAGCAGTATCCACACGAACTTCATCCACAGCAGGTTCTCCCTTTGCGCCGGCCTCGAGAACTCTTCCCGAACGGAGCTCCATCGACCATGGACACCTTATTGAGAGAGGAGGAGGTAGGGAGGAGGCTTGGGATGTGGTTTTCACCCTTGGCTTGATGGGGTTTGGCTGAAACCATTAGTATTTATAGAGAATTATGGAATTTTTCATAAAAACCCAAAATCTCTATAAATTATGCCCTTGCCCCTGTACTTGTGGATAAGTCCTTTTGTGTGTGACCCACTAGGCCCAATAGCCTATTTGGTTGAGGCCTAAATAAAATAGAACAATTCTATTTAATTTAATTAAATCCGTTATCCGATAACAGATTAATCGGCCTACCGATCATGAAGGGTACAAGCCACATCCCATGATCCCAAATGGCTATGGGGATAATCTCATCTCCATTGAGCCTTTCCATCATCAGTTACCACATGGATATAAATCCTCATCCATCCAATGTCCCGGTCGGAAAGGAGTACGGCATCGACTGTCAACTCCTTAGTGTACCGACTCTATAGGATCCTGTACTCGGAATTGGATCAATTGGAAAACTCCTTTTCCAATTATCCTATCTACCCTGGCCAGGGATTTAGAGTACTATCCCATAAGACATTCACTCTCACTCACCTAGAGTGGACGATCCCTTGTTGTCCTCTCAATTGCCTCCATCGGATTTTCCTTGTACCCGATCCATCGCTATATAGGACCATCTAAATTGTGATCCATAAGTCAATGGTGAAAGCACAAGTTCCACCCAACAAGGCATCTTTGGCGACTCAGGTCAAAGATCCAACCATGCAACCGTGATGATAGAAAACCCTGATAGACAGTTCTGTAAGATACCATTCAGGGTTTCTAATTCGGTCAGTTCAGTGAACTCATTCAACTAATGAGCACCTGTATGTGTATCTCAGTGTCTCCACACTAATGACCAATGAGATCGGTCGTCCTCATCACATGAAAAGACATCACATACACTAGTCTATCCGGATCCTTGATGTCCCGTCTCAAGTATCCTATGACTAGGAACATTTAGATCAAATACCTCTAGATGATCAATCTCATTATCATGATCTCATCATGATTTAATCATCATTGTATTTGATCAAGGACTTCATTATGATATTCGCTTCAAATAAGAGCTTATAATGAAGATTTTCCTAATTAATTGAATGAGATATTTCTAGAAATGTCGAATCATATCATATATGATTGGCTTGTAGAGCATACATTTCTATCAATCTCCCACTTGCACTAAAGCCAATCACCCATCTGGCTTATCCGTATCAGCTCGAGGTGAAGCTCAAACACTCTTTGAGTAACTGCTTCAGTTAGTGGATTTACAATGTTATTAATGGTAAATACTTTATCTTTAATTATATCTCTATAAGTTGCAATTTCTCTGATTGTATGGTATCGCCACAGAAGTTCTAAACTTCTGATGAGACATCGGCTCTACTCTATTGTTTTCTCAAAACAATGATACACTTTCAGAGAAAATTGAGACAATCCCATATCAAATATGTAGATGAAAAACTTCATCTAGATTACTTCTCAAGTAGTATGCAACCACTATGTAAACTTGTTTACATATGTTGTAGAACTTACAGTGTTCTATCACATAGAAGTCTTTCAACTCACTGCACCACCATTATTCTGACTTAATATCAAACTTATTTGATTAGAAGCTTGTGTTTGTAAAACTACAAGACTTCAAGTCTTATCCTCCAGTGTATAGAGATACATTCTCAGTGCTTCTTAAGTGCCAAATGATATATCTCTAAACTATCCAGTGACTCTCACCTGGATTTTCCTGATGAATGCTCATAACACTAAGAGCATTAATCACATCATGTACGTAGCATCATATAAATAATAGACCCTATGACAAAGGCATAAGGGCTCTATTTATGTGATCTCTTTATCTTTCAAGAAGTCTACAAAGACAACACTTTACAGAGATCAACTCCACACCACATAGGTAAGAGACCTATCTTGGAGTTTATCATGTCAAACCCTTTGACTATGGTGACTACGTACATTAACTGGGTATTGATTTTAGATCTATCTCCCTAGATCTTAAAACCCAAATTGTGTTTGGAGAATCAATTTGATAGCTAGGTTCACTTATGATAACACACCTACTTCATTCTCAATGAGTAGTATGTCATCAACATAAAATGTCAAGAAAGTAACAGCACTCCCACTTATCTTGTTGAATACACAAGGCTCCTCTTCGTTCTTAACGAAATCATAAGATTTAATCTCATTAAACCTTATATATGATCTATGGGAAATTTTTACTTCAGTCCATAAATGAACTTAATACACACTCTTCTTGGATGTTATTGGGACTTGATTCCCTATAGTTGTATCATATACACCTATTCCTCAAAATACTTTATAGGAACACTATCTTAACATCTAATTAGCTTATCTCATAATCATAGAATGTTACAATCAAAATCCGAATGGATTAATCAATGGAATAGGTAAAAGATCTCATCATAGTCAACCATTTGACTTCAATGATATCCTTTTCAACTATTCTCACCTTTGAAGGTATCTACCTTCTAATCCACTCCAATCTATTCTTTAGTGATCCATTTATTCCTTATGGATACTATATCCTTAGGTGGATCTATCAAGTTCTAAACTTGATTAGAATAGATAAAGTTTATAGGAGATTTTATTGTCTCTTCCCATTAATGAATCAATATCTCATATTGGTTCTATATAGATCCTAGGATCAATATCCTTATTATCTTATGCCTCATTTCATCTATCAGAGATATGTCTCACATATCTCTTAAGTAGAATGGACACAAGTAAAGACCTATCATTTGTCCTTGTGTAATTATTAACTAGCACCTTAATAGAAATGTTATTGGGTTGTGGGGTGGAACATCTTCCATATATACCTTGCTCCCACTTTCTTTCTTAAGAAGGAACCTTTCCTTTAGAAATGTAGTGGGCTGAGCAACACATACCCTTATACATAAGGGTCGTATATTTAATATCCAAAAGTTTCCTTAGGATATTCCACAAGCCAACACTTCATAGTCTTATATTCCAACTTGTTAGAGTTATACTTCTTCACCAGGTCGGACATTCCGAAATCTTAACTTGCTTAAGGTCAAGCTTTAACCCCTTTTCTATATCCTATATGGAATAGTCAGAACAGATTTAGAAGGTACCTTTTAAAATCAAGTGGTTATAACGAGTACTTAACCAAAATTAGACAAAGAGGAAATTTGCAAAGCTTGTCATTGTTCATATTATGTCCTACATAATATGGCTTTTCCTTTTAGCTACTCAATTAAGCTAAAATGTGTAAAGATGTCCATTAGATTCTATTATCCTTCTATTATATGTAAATTATGTACTTAAGTATTTCCCTCCTTGATCTCATCAAAGAGTTCTAATACTCTTTCTATTAGTATCTCTACTTCATTCTTAATCTCAAATAATTTCTCAAAGGTCTTAGATTTGTACTTCATAAAGTACATGTATCCATAACTAGAGACATCATCTTTGAAATAATGAAGTAGAAATATTCTTCCTTAGCCTTACTAGATATGGGCTAACATACATCTAGATGTACGAGTTCTAATAACTCATTAACCCATTCTCCATGTCTATATAAAGCTAAAGTGTAGATTGATCTAAATCAACCAATTTCCTCTTAAAAGGAATATTCACACATAACATGAGAGCTAACATATCAAATATGATTAAACAATTCATTAAGCTTCCACTGGCAAACACTTTGCCATTCAATCTATTAGAACATCTATCAATTTCATAGCTTAGAATAAATTAACATTTATTCAAGTAGGAAATCATATAATGTTCTTTTAGAAGGATATAATAGCAGTATTAATTATTAAGACATCTCCATAAGGCTATTAAAGAATTGCACCTCCCACTAATATTGATGCAACTTTTGCACCATTTCATATGTAGGTCAACATCTTCTTTATTAAGCCTTCATTTACTTGTCATCATCTACAACTCCTTGTAGATTTAAGATGCATATCTGGTATCTCATACCATTAGATGCATCCATAGTATCTAATATTATGATATACACATATAGTATCTAATACTATTAAGTGTATATTTAAAACAAGTAAGTGCCAATGACTTGGATACATGAAGCTTCTCAAGCTCCACCTTTGCATTATATACAAAACACTTTGTACTTTCTCTTCCACTTATCATCATCATAACAGTGTAAGAATCATGTCTTATTCTGGCTTTATTATCTTGACCACCTTCTTTTACTATTAACTATTTCCTATTTCTATCTAATGATTTTACTTCTTACTATTGGTCTCACCAACAAGAAGTAATTAAGATGTATTGTTGATCTAAGTTGCCCTTTAGTTAGCTCATCACTATGAGCCATGATGGATCTCATATCCATCTATCCATGTTGTCTCTATAATTATGTCTCATAAAGACTAACATCTAGTTTAAGGCAAACAATGCCTCTTGTCTATGAGATAAGATCTTATCTTTCTTTCATATCACTAGATAATTAGACACCTACTTATCAAGTAGAGTAGTTAATTGGTAAACTATGAGAACAATTCTCTTAGTTCTAAACCAGTCTAAGAAGTGTGAGCCATTAAGCTATATGACATCTAATATGCCATACAAATGGTGGTTTATTATCGTATTCTACAACTGAGATATAATTTTATCAATATAACATTGCAAACATTCATTAAAATTAAGATATGGTCTTTGATCCTAATTTATGCTCCCATTAATTTTCGACGAATTTGCATAACTCTCATTATGCAAAGACGGGATATCACGTTGAAATCCTAGTGGGGACTAAGACCCTATTAACTTTATGGTGATGACCTTGTGGTAGCACAACAAATCACCCCATACTTAATAGGTAGGCAACTATTGCCAGTTGCAACTCTTACAACTCTTAGTCATTTAGCCTCTAGAGTTATGACCTTGTGGTAGCACAACAAGCCATATACTCTAGTTAGGTCAAACCCGCTTGTTACGTTATGAGAATGGATTCTTCACACGGCCCTTGTGGTAGCACAACAAAGCCATGCAAATGGTCCACCCCAAGGTTCGGCAAATGCCTTAGCCATGATCACCAATCCCTTGCTGAATGAGTCTTGTGGTAGCACAACAAACCCATCCAATCTAAGATTGGCTCATCAAGACCATAACAACGGAAGGCTACGTGAGTCATTCTTAATGTCACACGTTTATCAACCTAATTATGACAAGGAGGGATTTTATTTTAGTCTCATCAATAATATGTGCTAAGTATATATAATACCTTTGGAATATCATATATCTAAGGTATAACCTGTAGCACACATCCACATATCAAATATGCACAAAATCAGGTAATCATGGACTTAACCCTAAGCATGCACCTAAGGCACCCCTATAGGTGCAAATCCTTGCTTCAGATGCTTGAGTTGGCATGCTCCCACTTCAGAAGGGTGCTTCTCCAAGTGGTCCCACTCTCCAACCTTCCACGAACCGGCTTCTAACTCTTACAAGCGGCTTAAGGGTACGCGGACCCCACAAATGTACATAACTCAATAAGAAACCTTGGTTTTAACCAAGGGGAGTACATTAATGGAGGGAGGTAGAATGTACAATCAGAATGTATAGAGAGAGAGGAGGCACACGCAGGCCCCATTTAATAACATAACCAACATAATTAAAAGCAATCACAAGCCAAGCACAATTAAGTCCATGATCACCTCCATACACACTAACATTCATCACATGAACATAGAGCGCATACGTGATAATTATATGAGATATATCATATATATCAGCATAAAATTATATAATTTATTTTGAAATTCTCAATTTCATGCATGTCGAATTTTTCATGAAATAAATAACATGAAAATAACATGACAATAGCATATAAACAATTTATATGAAATGAACATACAAAACTAAACTATTTAGAACATTCATGCATTCCCAATACTGTGCAAGGTCAGAAATTAATGTCCCAATTTATATTCTGTAAAATATCATTTTAAAGAATTAATTAAGACACTAATAATTTAAGTTAAACCTTTAAAACAATTTTAAAGTTTAACCATGAGTGAATCTATGTAAATAGAACTAAACATCATCTAACATGTCATTAAACACTTTAAAACATGTTAAATAATATTATAGAAGTTTTCTGAATTTTTATGAATTTTCTGGCAATTTTTCGGAATTTTATATGATTTTAAACAATTTAAAAACATTTGAAAAAGAACTGGCGCATTGCACCGCGCATGGCGGCGCACTGCCCCCGTCCGGCGTGCGCCGCATTGCGCCGCGGGTGTTGGCGCGTTGCACCGCCACTGCCGCCGCGGCGTCTGCGCCAACGATGCGCCGGCGTGGTGCGCGCGCGGCCGCGCGCGCAAGCCCCGGTCAAACCGGGTTTGACCCGGATCCGGATCCGGTTCGGGTTCCGATTCGGACCCTTCTTCTTCGCCCGATAAGATGGCGGCCAGTGCACTGTTCATCCGGAGGAGAGTATCCAATTAAAGCAGGTCCTTATCTCCCTATACCGGACTCAAAAAAATCTGGAAAAATATGCGTTGGAATCCTTATCGAATAAGGAATCCAAAAAAGTTGGCCTCATATCCAGGAAAAATCCCAATCGACCGAAAAATGAGGAGGAAGAGGCGGCGGTCACCCAGATTCCGTAGCAGAAGTCTCTATTTTGCAACGAGGATAACTCCTTATCCAGGAAGCAAAATATTCTCCAAAAATAAAATTTAGAATCCTAATCATATGAAGTTTACAAATATGTATGTATAATTTCATATAAAAATTCTATATAAATGGGAAATCAGGAAGAAACAAGTCAGCGCCGCCAGATTCCGCAGAACCCTAGTTCGTCGAAAAACTCAAAATTTCTCTCCCTCCGCCGTCGTTCAAAGCTGGATATCAAAGGTAAATGCTAGGTAATCATATTACCCATATTCTAAAACTTTTCCAAGCCTTAATTTCTTCTGTGGACGGAGATTTCACAAAATCCCCAAATCCGGGTGTCGGTTCGGGCATGACAGAAACACCAACAATTGACGCTTCTCCCGAACACTACAGAGGTCCAAAATTCAAACGGTTTGCGGCATTGGAAAGACCTATATCACTATATTCTACCGGAGCAACCAATTTTTTATCTGAGTCATACGCAGAATATGGTGGCCTCGTCAAAACAGATGTTTGCACAGATTCGGGAACACATAAATAACATAATATAATGTCGATTCGACGTCAGTTTTGACTGAGATTTGAACCGCGCTCTGATACCACTGTAAGGAATCATCCATTAAAATTTGGTGCAGCGGAAGCGATGATTCCTATGGGTTTCTTTAGAATCCGTCTCAATCAGAACCGAACGACGAAAACCGAAAACCAATCAAATCGGGTTCGAATATACCTGATAGGGATTCATATAATCTCATGGAGAGGAAGGATATGAGCTTCTAAAGCTCTTCAAACCATTCAAGTGTCCGGTCTCCAGCAGTATCCACACGAACTTCATCCACAGCAGGTTCTCCCTTTGCGCCGGCCTCAAGAACTCTTCCCGAATGGAGCTCCATCGACCATTGACACCTTCTTGAGAGAGGAGGAGGTAGGGAGGAGGCTTGGGACGTGGTTTTCACCCTTGGCTTGATGGGGTTTGGCTGAAACCATTAGTATTTATAGAGAATTATGGAATTTTTCATAAAAACCCAAAATCTTTATAAATTACGCCCTTGCCCCTGTACTTGTGGATAAGTCCTTTTGTGTGTGACCCACAAGGCCCAATAGCCTATTTGGTTGAGGCCTAAATAAAATAGAACAATTCTATTTAATTTAATTAAATCCGTTATCCGATAACAGATTAATCGGCCTACCGATCATGAAGGGTATAAGCCACATCCCATGATCCCAAATGGCTATGGGGATAATCTCATCTCCATTGAGCCTTTCCATCATCAGTTACCACATGGATATAAATCCTCATCCATCCAATGTCCCGGTCGGAAAGGAGTACGGCATCGACTGTCAACTCCTTAGTGTACCGACTCTATAGGATCCTGTACTCAGAATTGGATCAATTGGAAAACTCCTTTTCCAATTTTCCTATCTACCCTGGCCAGGGATTTAGAGTACTATCTCATAGGACATTCACTCACACTTACCGAGAGTGGACGATCCCTTGTTGTCCGCTCAATTGCCTCCATCGGATTTTCCTTGTACCCGATCCATCGCTATATAGGACCATCTAAATTGTGATCCATAAGTCAATGGTGAAAGCACAAGTTCCCCCCAACAAGGCATCTTTGGCGACTCAGGTCAAAGATCCAACCATGCAACAGTGATGATAGAAAACCCTGATAGACAGTTCGGTAAGATACCATTCAGGATTTCTAATTCAGTCAGTTCAATGAACTCATTCAACTAATGAGCACCTGTATGTGTATCTCAGTGTCTCCACACTAATGACCAATGAGATCGGTCGTCCTCATCACATGAAAAGACATCACATACACTAGTCTATCCGGATTCTTGATGTCCCGTCTCAAGTATCCTATGACTAGGAACATTTAGATCAAATACCTCTAGATGATCAATCTCATTATCATGATCTCATCATGATTTAATCATCATTGTATTTGATCAAAGACTTCATTATGATATTCGCTTATAATAAGAGCTTATAATGAAGATTTGCCTAATTAATTGAATGAGATATTTCTAGAAATGTCGAATCATATCATATATGATTGGCTTGTAGAGCATACATTTTTATCAAAACTCGCCACACTTGGTATGGTGAGTCAAGCGGAGGTGCTTCTAGCTCGACTCAAGAAGTTCGAGAGCTTAGAGATCAGGTGGCGAGGCAAGGAGAAATTAATGAACGTTATGAAGAACAAATTACTTAATTGAAACAACAATTGGACAACCAACAGAAATCATTCCAAGATAATTTTGATCACCTCAATCTGATCATAGAAGGCTTGACTCAAAGGTTCCCGACTTCTAATGTGCCATCCACATCGGGGCATCCTCCGCCTCAACAAACAGAGGACAGAAATGGCGATGACGACGAGGACTACGACGATGCCGAGGAGAGTGAAGATGATGATGAAGATGATGAAGATGAATAGATTCAGATGTATTTTCTACTCTCTATGAATGCCAATATTCATATGTATCAAAACTTTTTGTGTATGAATGTGATTTTGAATGCGGTATGTGAATATGAATTTAAATTTGGTGAATTTCAATTTGGTATGTGATTGTGTGTTGTTTTATCCTAATTCGGTGCCCGTTCCGTGTTTTAAACGAGCAATCCGACACCGAAATTATTAATATAAATCAATTTTTTGATTGGTAGATCCGATTTTTGGTCTTTTTGAAAGTTTCACGAATGATTGATTTTCCGGATTGGATCGTATAATTGATCTAATCCGGCCAATCAAATTATTTTTTTTTCAGAAATTTATTATTGGCGACGGCTTCCTAAAGCCGTCGCCAATAACTTTATTTGGGACGGCTTTAGCCGTCCCAAATATTAAAAACAGTCGTCGCAAAACTAGAGAAAAAAATCCGGAAACCCACCCCGGGGGTTTCTGCCTACCATTTGCGACGACTTACGTGGCCGTCGCAAGTAAATTTATTGGCGACGGCTGGTGAGCCGTCGCCAATAAGCTTATTTGAGACGGCTTAACCCATCCCAAATAACTTCATCCGTCGTCTAATCTCCTTACCATTTGCGACGGCTTAAGCCGTCGCTAGTAAAGTTATTGGCGACGGCTGTTTAAGCCGTCCCCAATAATTAGTCGTCTTATTAATTATTTATGCGACAACTTACAAGCCGTCGCCAATAAACTTACTAGCGACGGCGTAACGGTAGCCGTCGCTAATATTATTGGCGATGACGTTATTTGCGACGCGTTTGCGACGGTTTTACAGCCATCGCTAATAAATATTAGCGACGGCTTTTCGGTTTTTTTGGACGGCTTACAGCCGTCCCTAAAAACCTATTTTCTTATAGTGATATATGTAATGGATGATCTAGATCACCCTGTCAGTTCAATGATGCTGGCTTTTCTTTGCTCCGAAGATCTCTGTCAAGACCAAGAAAATGTTAGAAGCGAAGTTGGATCTGGAGAGTGGAGACCACCCCACAAAGACAAATGAGAACATACGTTACCCCCATCTTTTCTTTATGATGAACGATGAACTACGTAGCGATAAGTAAACTATGGGTTCGTTTGGTTATCTGTAAAATGGGCTGTCTGGCCACTTTTTCAGGAAAACTCACACAGCTCTTTTATTTGAATGTCATGAAAATAGTGAGTCAACGTAAAACGTAATCAATTGACTCTATGTAACTTGGATTTTGCATCCAGTCTTTCAATCTGGATGCCATTTTCTAGACCAAAATGGCCAAGGTCAGTAGTACTTACAAATTTATTTATTAATATATTTTAAATTTTTTTAAATAATAATATTATGACAATTCAGTTTCAAAAAATATTATATAATATAATATTTTAGTATAATAAACAACATTGAAATTATAAAAATAATTAAATTAAAATTAATATTACCTTGCAACTCTTTATATATCAAGTTTTAAAATTTATAATTGTTGAGATTGATTTCAAAACAATAAAATGATTTAAAATATTTAAAAAAATATCAAGTAAGAAATTGTATTATCAAGAAAATGATTTTCCTGTAACCAAATAGTATAGTCTGTTTTTTCATTTTCTTGGAAAACTTGATTCAGGAAACTATTTTCACTTGAACCTTCTTTTACATGGAACCAAACCAACCCTAAACCAAACTAATAATTTGATTTATGGGGTGTTTGGTTGCATGATAATTGAGGTTTTTATTTTAATTTTTAAAAATTGTAAGAAAACTTGTTAAAAGAGGTGTTTGACAACCTTGACAATTTTATGTTTTGAAAGCGATTTTCTTCTTAAACAAAAAAAGAGGGTCTCACCTCTTTCTTTTTTCTTGTGGTCCCCCACTTTATTTGGTCATGTGCCGTGGTTACTTCTTTTTGTAATCACATCCCTCCAAACATGATAATTTTATGTCATGAGTTGGTTCACTTTTTATTTTAATACAATTTTTTATCATGAAAGTGTACAAAAAATTATCATGCAACCAAACACCCCATTAATTTTTGTTAAGCGTTGGAGTATTTATCAAATTGACTTGGGTTTGAAGGTCTTTCTAACTAAACCAAATCAGTAAACTAGTTACCTTGAAGCAGATTGACTAAATATTTAATTTAAATAAATTAACAATATTTGGGTATCCTTTTGGGTAAAATAAATATTTTAAATATTTTTAAGATAAAACGAATCATCAATATAAATATGTGCAATATATTTTAATAAAATATGACAAGAGTCTAACGAAATAAACTATACATAAATATATGTGTGCTATTCTTTGATAAGGTAAGAATTGAATCCAATCGAACTAAATTAGCCTGATCTGATTTGATTTGAGCGGCATTTTTAATTGTATATGAAATTTTTTCTTTCAAAAATCACTGATGACGATGTGTGACTTGAAAGACACAAATTGGAGGATGCAAGCGAGAGGGTGAGCAGCAAAACAAATGGGATTCCCTGATTTAAGATTATGGCCGCAGTGATGAAATATTTAAAGAGAAAGAAATTGAGAGTGATGCAATAAAAGAGGTGATCAGGTTCTTCTACGTTCACTCAATGTATGTCAAAAGTAGGGTAAAACATGCCGTCTGAACAATTATATCCTGGATATGTACGTACACATCGAAAGATCAGGGGTGAGAAGGAGCCCGAGATCTGCTTACTCCTTCCCTCTCAGTCGCCATCGATCCCGATAGTAGTGGTTCCAAAAATAAGGCGCGAAATTGATGGGCCGTTGAAAAGAGACCAGCAATTATTGGCTAATATCATTAAATAATGGGATGAGACGGTGATGGAATTCATCCAATGACCATGCATATATATATCACCAGATTCCCCACCCCAAAAATCAGCACAAGGTCATCTGAGCGGCCGTAAAACGGTATCTTTCTCGCCTCAGAGTCTGCTCATAAATCGTTGCCATGGCACGTAGCGGATGGGTCCGGCAGCCGCCGACGAGGCTGCCGGCGGGCAGCGTGCGGAAGATGGGAATCATGCGAAGAGAGGCCGCGTAGACTGTGACTATTTGTTATGTTATGTTATGTCACGTATGACTGTCGGCGAAAGCAATCAATCGGGTTAGCCTCTTATGCGGTGGCAAATCACACAAATGAAGAAGTTTCCTACCCTTCAAAAACTAGCACCTTTTGCGCAAATCAATTCCTGCTAAGATACCTCTCCGGCAGGCATAATTCTGCTCTTACGCGGCTCCGTCGCTCGTCACTCGCTCGCTGGTCCATCTTTCTGGCCGGACTCGCATTTCAGTCGCACGCACCGTCCATGTCTGAGTCGGATATTGACGACCGATTGGTGAAGCTGAGCGCCGCCCACGCTGACTGCTAATCGACGGGGATCGATTAAAGTGGGGGCGCGGCCGGACCCATTTGTCGACGACAAGCAATTAGCTGATATGTCTTTTTTAAGAGTTCTGATCATCTCATTCTCTGAGTGGGAGAGCAGTTTTAGTCTCAAATTAAAAATAATAACGACTCGTACCGCTCAAGCGACAATTTAGTTAACAAGTTTAATAAATCTTCATTGAAAAGAGTTGAATTAATATCAACATCTTACTAATTTGTTGTGTTGATAACAAGTTATATTAAAATTTGTTATGTGTTGTTAACAAGTTATATTAAAATTGATAATAAATTAATAAGATATCAGAAATAATTTACTAATGATTCCTTCACTCTTTATTTTTTGAACAGAAAACTGCATACTATTCATTAACCTAACATGTCTTTACATAGCTGAGCAACAACGTGCTGTGGAAGAGCAGTAGGAAAACTCAGATTAGATTTACAACATAAAGACCATCTAGCTAAACTATGGGCAGCAGAATTACATGTTCTAGGTACAAAGGAAAGAGACATGGGAAGAGGAAGACAATAGATCAGAACACCTGCGGATAACAGACTCCTCCCTCCAGGAACATAGACCTGACCCATTGACTGCCTCCACTATCCCCTTCGCATCGCTTTCAATGCAAATGGATTTAGTTGAAGATGAAGCCCAGCAGCAAGCTTCAAGGATTGCCTCTGCTTCTAATACTTCGGGCCTCTTGAAAGAAGAGTGTTTTGTGCTCCAGAAAATGAGATTCCCGGCTTCATCTCTCACTATCATGGCTGTAGTAACTGCAAGATCTGAGGTTGCATAATCCACATTAATTTTAAGATTATTAAGAGAAGGGGGTGACCAGGTCGGCCCATTCTCCAGGATAATAGAAGGACCATACTTCATGCACATATCTCTAGTACACAGAGCTTGATTAAACACACTAAATGGCTGGATGAACTTATGGTGGATAGAAGATATACATCGAGCCTTCCAAATATGCCAGGTAACACATAAAGCCGTCACTCCCATGTCCACTAGGGAAAGAACTTTATCTAACAGCCATGAGAGCCAAGTGCCCAAAAGAAGATGAAAAGAAATATTGCTCCAGGAGATGTTATTACCTAGTGGAGTCATCATCCAAATTGCCCTGCTTCTTGGGCATTGAAGAAAGAGATGATCAATCGTTTCCTCAACCATGCCACAGATCCTGCAAAGAGGACTAATGTGGGAACATCTTAAATGTATTTCATGATAGGTTGGAAAATTACCCGAAAAGATCTTCCAGAGGTAGAAAATGATTTTGGAAGGGTAAAACTTTGCCACCCTTGGATGCCATACTTTTCTCCAAATCTCTTGATTAGATGAACTCGGTGGAAGATTTTGTTCAATTAGGAACCTGTAAGCAGATTTTAAGGAAAACCTGCCATCAGTAGTAAACTGCCAAATAGGAAAATCATAAGATAAGTGAGCACAAATTGGTGTTTCAGTAATGCGTTGGACCGAGGAGTCATCAAACCATTTAGACAGATGTTGCGTATTCCAATTACCCTGAATCATGAGCTCCTTTAGTCGGCCCTGGAAAAACATACCTGAATGTCTTGGAAATAAGGGGCCTTTGTCATCCAACACCCAAGTATGATGCCAGGGAAGAATATTTGAACCGTCCTTAATTTTCCAGACCACTCCTTTTGCTAAATAGGAACGAGAGGATAAAATGAACTTTCAAACCTGGGAATCTGAACCTTTATCCTGAATCTGCCAAATGTTTTCTTTACACAGGTACCTGGTTGAGAGAATACGAGCCCACAAAGACTCCTGATTATGTAAGAAATCCCAGAGCAACCTCATATACCAAAAGCAATATTAAGTAAAGTCAGATTTTGGATGCCCATGCCACCTAGTAGCTTGGGCTGAGTAATGACTAACCACTTAGTAAAATGAATGTGTCTATTCTGCTGTGGTGTGTGCGCCCACCAAAAGTTCCGCTACAGTGATTCAAGTTTCTTAATAAGAGCGGAGGATAACTTAAAAACAGACAGCGTGAAGAGTTAAATGACCAAGAGTAGATTTAATTAAAGTAGTTCTCTCCCCAGTCGATAGAAGGTTCACTTTCCAACCTGCCAGCTTGTTTAACAACGCTTAAGCAAAGCCATATGCTGCGAAACCTTCCCTGCTATGGGTTCCCAAGGAACCTCCAAATAACAATCTTCCTTGACAGTCCTTCGAAAACCAGACAAATCACAAATTCTAGCAGCTAATTGATCAGAAACATTCTTACTAAACCATATTTTTGACTTGTGGAAATTGATTGCCTACCCAGATAAATATTCATACTGTTTCAAAATTTGAATTAAATTTTTTACCTCTTGAACAGTCGATTTTCCACATATGATCAAATCATCTGCGAACATCACATGAGTGATGAGAGGGCCTTGCCGAGCCACTTTGACCCCTGAAATAAGCTTAGCATCTACGGCTCTAAACAACATAAAAGATAGTACTTCAGAGCACAGAATATACAAATAAGGGGAGAGAGGGCAACCCTAGCGAATGCCCCGACTTGGGTATATAATTCCAAAAAAAAAACCATTCAAGTTCAGAGAATAAGACACTGATTGCGTGCAAGTCATGATGAGATTAACAACATGTGCAGAAAAATTCATAGAACAGAGCACTGAACGTAAGAAATTCCATCTCAATTTATCATAAGCCTTATGGATGTCCAATTTGGCCATGAAAAAACCAATCTTGCCCCTACAATATTTAAACTTATTACGGATCTCCTGCACAATGATGATATTATCTGAACTTTTCCTAGCAGGAACAAAAGCTATTTGAAGTTCCGAAGTAAGATTGACCAGCATGAGTTTCAATCTAATAGCAATAACCTTAGTTAGAACTTTCAAGAGAACATTACAAAGACTAATAGGTCTAAAATGATCTAACTGGACAGCATGCTCCCTCTTAGGAATGAGAGTAATAATAGTATGATTTAAAACAGAAGGAATGCAACAATGTTCAAACATGTTTGAAATAAACGCATGCAAATCCTCTTTAAACAAGCTCCAATAATGTTTAAAAAAGAGGGGGGAAACTATCCATGCCTGGAGATGTGTTTGAGTTCATAGAAAACAATGCTGTAGGCATCTAAGGAAACCATCCATTCCTTCACTCGCTAACTCGTACCAACAAGTAGGGGTGTAAACGGTTCGGTTCGGTTCGGTTTGGCCCATTTTTTTCCAAACCGAAACCGAACCGATAAGGCAAACCGAACCGAACCAAACCGATTCTGTGAGCCCTGAACCGATTGTGGTTCGGTTCGGTTCGGTTTGGTTCGGTTCGGTTCGGTTCATCGGTTTAATGTATATTTAAATAAATAAAAATAGAAATAAAATAAAATATGCATTATAATAATTATTTAAGATTAATATAAAGATTAATACTTTATTTATAATATATAATTTTATCTTTATACTAATTAACTTAAATTTATACTAATATATATTTAAAATTGATATAATATGTATTAAAATGTAATATAATATATAAATAAAGTGGGTCAAACTTTATCAAACCGGGTCAACCGGTTTACCGGTTCGGTTCGGTTTGGGGAGGTGCCGAACCGAACCGATAAGAAATTATCGGTTCGGTTCGGTTCAAAAAACCGAATGCATAGGCTATCAAACCGAACCGAACCGAACGGTTCGGTTCGGTTCGGTTCGGTTTACCGGTTTACCGGTTTTACATGAACACCCCTACCAACAAGGTTAAATCACTACTGACGTCTTACTTGTTATCTATTCTTTAAATGATTGAGGTCTAAATGAATGAGGTAATGACTATCTTTAATTAAGGATTGAAATTACTCCGTCCACCGTGATCTGAATTCTTTGTTTAGATTCAGAGAGTGGAGGGAAGAGGACACCCACGGCACACGAGTCGAACACTTGCAGTTCCGAGAGATTCCCGACTGCGCCTCCTGGTCGGCTCTACCTGATCATCCAGAAAAAGGAAATGAAAGGTCTCTCTTTCTTATTCCTAGAACCACACTTGGAAGTTTGGAACGATAGAGTCACAACCGATCAGCAGTGAAGATGGAAGACGGCGAACGCGACGACGGTGCGCGTCCCAAAACCAGGAGCTCGGTGAAGGCTTACATGGGAAATGACTTGATCATCTGCTTGTGCGGAAAAAGTTTACAAAGAAAGAGAAAGATGCGCTCATGTTCTGGTCCCGCCGCACATCAGAGGGGAGCGTCGACGATGGGGGCAACGTGGCATCCGTTCTTGTCAGTAGGCGGCGGCGCTGGGCGTCGACTTGGCCAACCGCCAGGCGGAGGTGGTGATGAGCGGACGGGTGTGCCAGCCAAGCATAAGGCAACCATCCTTTTCTTCCACCCGGTAACCGTCCCCGCCGGCGAAGAGGGCCAAGAGCATGCTTGCCTGCTTGAAAGCATTGGAGCCGAGGTGGACAGGCTCGAATCCGGCTTCCTCCATCCTCCTCCGCCATTGCGCCAGAGTCTCATGCCTCTCCGTCCGCTCCGCCCCCTCACATGCCACGACGTTATAGATTTGCCGCCCCAGGTAAACCTCCGTCATCACATGGTCTTGGGAGGCGCCGACGCCGGCGCCGCCCGGCCCCTCGGAAGCCGGAGATGGCGTGCCGCAGCCCTCCAGGGAGTCGAACATGGTGGAATAGTAGTGCAGAGCTTCGTTGAATCGCCCCAGAAACGCGGGGCTGTTGTGGTCAGCCTCCTGCTCTACGACCGTCACGATCTTGGGCCGCAGCGCCCGCACGGCCCCCAGTACCTTTTCGATGGCGCCGGGTGTGGCCAGCAGCTTGTGCAGCTCGAGCACGGCGTTGATCGCCACAGCCTCCTCTTCAATTCCGGCCGCATCGCCGCCGTCATTTTTGCCACAATCGGCAGTGCCGCCCCGGGTTCCCCCAGCCGGAGTCTTGCCGCCGGAGGACGACGGTGAAGGCGAGAAAGGCCTTGCAGCGGCGACACCGAGCATATACGGCTCGAGATCGGCGAGGCTATTGGCGAAGAAACCCCTGTATTTGAACTCTACATGCATAGATTCCGCCAGCCGGGCCAGCTTCCACCCAACCTTCTGCAGCCCGTCGGTGTTGTCCGGCTGCGGCGGGCCGATACCCGTCAGCCGGAAGGACGGCGGACCGCCGGGCCGCAGGGCGAGAGCTTGCATCAGCGCCGGCCACTGCAGCCCCTGCTTCATACTGAAGTCGATGACATGGACCCTGTTCCTCCCTGAAAAGGCCTCGAGAATCGCCTGGTTTGCCGTGAAATGGGCGAACTTGAGGTAAGGGCAGCTCTCGTAGAAGTGCGCTTCGAGGACGTCGGCGATGGCGGCGTCGACCAAATATTGGTCCTGCGCAGGGTGGATTCGGTATATCCTCCGCGCCAAGGCCTCGGCGAAGCAAGTGGCTACCTTCCGCATAGCGCCGCCCTGCGACACTGCGAGCACACCGACTTGTTTCACCAGAGCCTCCGCCGCCTTAACATTTTCCTGCTGCACGGCGTCCGCGCAAGCCATCAAGGTGTGCACAAGCCGGATCCCGTTCTCCTGCGAGTCTACCAGCACCATGGGCAATGGAGACTCGGCGGAAGGCTGCTCGGAGGGGTTCGCCGCCGTCGACGCTACCGATGACTTCGCCCCGCTCCTCGATGTCGCAGATACCGACGGCGGCGAAGATTTCAGTCTCTTCTTGTCCCTGGAAGTTGTTTTCGCCGATTCTCCACGGTCCGATAGGACACGGTGGCCGGGGATGGCGTGGAGATCATGGCTGCAGGAAGACTCGGCGGGAGGCAGAGAATCTTCCACCTTGATCGGCGGAGGCGAGGGCCGGCCGGCAGGGTGGTGATCTACGGCATAGGAAAAGCAACAAGGGGCATCGACGGAATGAGCAGGAGGGAAAGGTGGCGCGTTGAGCTCCGAAAGCATGTTCCCCAACCAGTTGGAGAGGTCGGAGGGGTTGTAGTGCACGGTCTCGGAAGCGAGGTGGGCAAGAACGGCGTTCTCGTCCAGGGCGCCGCCGCCGCCGACGCCAGCACCATTCACCATGGCCATCTCCAGGTGTTCCAGCTTCTGCGCCACGTCGGCCATGTCAGAAGACCTCACCTTGTAGCCCAGCACCGCCAACAGGTCATCTATGCCGGCGTCCTGCGGCTCCCCTTCTGGCATCATCATCTTGCTCTTGCCGCCGATGTAACTACCACCGCAGGATCCGCCATCTCCGCCGCCGCAGGATCCGCCGTCCGTATACTCGCGCTTCATCACTTATCCTGGCTATGTCGGCAGGGGTGCCTGTGCAGGGTGCGGCCGGAAAGTCCTCCCCGACGTTGCCAGCCTTAAGAGGCCGCTACTTCCGGGCTGCTCCGATGGACAGGAAGAGAGGGATGATGAGATGGGGGGAGCCGTGACCGAGACTCGAGAGGAAGAGGGAGATTTGGCTGCCTGGTGAGCTCGTGTCGGATTGGGGGCGGGCGGCGCCCGAGGAGCGGTGGCTGCTCTCTCAGCGCGCTCTTTCCGGAGGAAACTAGGAAAATGGAAGGGAATACGAGATTCGAGCGGTGGAGTTGCGTGGGAGGAGGAAGATGAGAGAAGTTGGGAGTATCGGCGCAGACGGCGCTTCTCTGCGCTCCATTATGTTCATCGGTCACGGATTTTTCTTTACTAGCATCCGATTTTGATCCGGACAAAGTTGAAATGTATCTAATTAGATTCCGATAATTTTAAATTCACTGTATTTTTATTTTTACTCCAAACCAAATTTAATATTTCTTGTAGTATATATTATACATTAATGTTTTAATAAAAACAACATAATAATTTAAATATAATTATTGATAATTAATATAATTTATTTAATTTTTATTCTTTTATCATTTTATGTATTATATTTTATAAATTTATTGTTATCAAAATAAGATAAATAAAAAAATAATTTTGATAAACCTTTAAAATACTTCATCTTGATTTTAATAGTCTATAAAATGTAATAACAATTTTTAATACGTTAATTTTTATTCAAATCAATTTTAAATTTTTACTACGTTGGACCCAATTTACACCGCTAATTCCGTCTCTCCCGTCGTGCTCGTGGTCCTCACATTTCCATTCCCCCTCCTGTCCGTGGTACGCTCACTCGCTCCGGTCGCCGTCACCTCCTCCCGGTGGACGCTGTTCCCTGCTCCGTTCACGCGGACTCGAGTCACGGGGCGGTGCCGTCGTTCCATCGCTGTCGTGTCGAGTGCCTCTTGCGCCATCCTTTTCCGCGCCTCGGTCTTGCGAGAGCGGAGGAGCTTATCGTCAGGCGCCTTCCGGGAAAACTTGTTCGTTGTTCCGTGGGAAGCTGATTTTTACCAATTATGTCGGTGGAGGTTGAAAACAAGAGACGTGCAGGAGGCGGCACCTTCCACCACTTCCCATGGTAATCGATGTAATTAATCAGTTTAACATTACCTCTTATTCGATAATAATTTGTTTGGTCTTATTGGTGCGAAGGTGATGCCGGTTAAAGTCCGGATGATTTCTTGAAGGTTGAAGCAATCAAATAAATTTTACAAGTTTTGGAGTCCGTGCAAAGAATCAGGAGAGAGAGTTTTGAATGACGGGGTATATAAAAACGACCTCACAATAATGCATTGATATTATGTGTATTTTCCTTCTGAGTGCTGTATTTTATGTGAAGTTCGCTACATCAATAAACGTTAATGACCACAGCAGTTTGCCAAAACTAGAAAAAGTTATCTGATGTCACCGCGCCGTCGCCGATATAGCGACGGCTGAAGAAATTGTCGCAAATAAACATTTACGTGATGAGTGGTAAATCGTTGCT
This sequence comes from Cryptocoryne crispatula var. balansae, assembly GCA_036172225.1. NCBI lineage: Eukaryota > Viridiplantae > Streptophyta > Magnoliopsida > Alismatales > Araceae > Cryptocoryne > Cryptocoryne crispatula. The sequence goes on from CM069935.1 coordinate 10,921,584, forward strand.
ACCAATTATAATGATTTAAGTTGTCGTCAAGTCCGTATAAAAACATCTACGGGTCAAATTGATTTGGTTGGCAATGGCTTCAACCGATAGACATAATAAGTGTTAGAGACGGCTTAAGTCATTGTAAATAATATCACGTGCGACAGCAAAAATCGTAAGTCATCACAATATTGAAATAGTTTGAGAAAATTAACGACCTTTAGTTACAAGGTAAGCCATCCCCAATGGTCACGTGCAACGGCTGAAGTCATAACTAGGTTAGGATTAGCGATAGTTTCAATCATTCTTAATAGTTCTTTTTCACAAAAAAATAAAATGTTTTTTTTCTGAAAATCTATGATTTAACATAGACTGATGCAATCATTCTATATATTTGATACTTCAACCATGCCAATTCAGTTTGTACTTTTATTACATAAATGAAGGCAAAAAATTCCATTTTATACATATATTTTATTGATGCAAAATCTTTTTCATGCCAAAACATTCATCCATTCCATACATGAATTTCACATATGTACACCCATTCCATACACATCAATGTCGAAACATACACCCAATCCATGCACATACCATGTCAAAACATACACTCATTCATACATAATGTAATAAAAATTAGAAATTAAAACTTCTATAAAACAAACATTACACATAAAAGTAATACATGTTGACATAGTTTGTATATATAGGGAAGGGATACAATCACTCATTACTTTCCCAAAAGATCCCTTTTCATTGTCCTCATCCTCATTATCCCTATCGTCACCCACACTGATCTATCTCGTAGGCAACGTTAATGTGGATGACCTATCTAGTGCCTTCAATTTTTAACTGATATTCTTGTACATCTAAGACAAACATTCGACAATGAAATGATCTATGTTGATTATTTAGCTACTGTTATAGAGAAGTAATCTGAGATTGATTTTGTTTATTTATCTCATATTGTTTTTTGATTGCTCTCTGAGCTCTTCGACTTCTTGAATCATGGAGTTAGAAGCATCTCCATTCAACTCACCATACCACGTGTTGGGAGTATGATCTCGCCCCACCACATCGGATCTGTCTTGGTCTCTACTGAACACGAATACAAATGCATCCTCAAGAGACAATAAACTCTCTAATACCCCAGCATCTGATTGTTGGAGGTATACATAACTATTGCAAGTTGTCCTAAAAATAAAAATTATATTAAAATTTACCAATTTCATAGAAAAATCAAATTTACACAAATAAATTAGATATTTATTATCATATGATGACTTTGATCATTATTCTAAATGATCAATTCATCCAACTTTTCATGTGTTTGAGTCATTTGGAAGATCTCTGAACATATAGGGAGATGTCCTTCCTTTTCTGTCTATTTAAAGAAGTTAGAAGATTTAAAATATATGGAAATTTAGCCAATTGACAAATATTAACAAATACATTAAGTACTTACAAGTTGAGATGTCTGACTTTTATTGAATCTATTCATCTGACACAATAAAATGTAATTATGATTTGAGCCATAAGCGGGTTCTAATGCATTTTCTTGAATTTTATCATCAGTTAGACCAATCCAAAACAAAAATCGGTTTGGATTGGCTTAACTTACAATAAGAGGGTTATATTAATCTTTCTTCAATTTTATAGTTAGTTAGGCCAATCCAAACCTGGACCATAAGAGCATTATATATCTTTTTCTTGGATTTTATTACCAATTAAGTCAATCCGTCAATCCAAATTAGTTTGGATTGGCCTAATTGGCCATAAAAGTGTTCTAGTTCATTTTCTTAGATTTTATGACCACTTAAACCAATCTAAACCTGTTATTAGTTTGAATTGACCTAACTGGCAATAAGATGGTTCTATCTCTTTTTCTTAGATTTTATAGCATACTAGGCCAATCCAAACCAATTTTGATTGGCCTATATGACCATAGGATTGCTCAATCTTTTTTTCTTGGATTTTATAGCCAGTTAAGCCAATCCAAATAGGCCGGTTACCAGATTGGACTAGCCTAACCAGACATAAGAGGGTGGTTCTATCTCTTTTTCTTAGATTTTTAGGCCGGTTAGACCAATCCTAAGCTAGTTCAGATTGGCCTAACTAGCCAAAGAGGGTTATTTTTCTTTTTCTTGGATTTTATGTTTGGTTAGACAAATCCAAAATGGTAACTAGTTTGGATTGGCCTAACTAGTGTTGACTCTGCGAATGGGTAGGCACCTGGGATCTGAAAGGGACCTCATCCACACTCACATTGATCCATTAACATTTAGCCCTTGTGTCACTTGGACTCCAAAGAGATGGTTCAGGTCATGTGGAAGGAGGTCAAAGGCATAAAAGTAAAAGAAGATAGAGGAGGAGTATGCAAATAAGATTGAGTGGTCACAAGAGCCAAGGGCTCCAAAATCAATAGTAATTAAATGCAATTAATTAAAATATGACCATGTGCACCTTAGCATAGAGAGACAAGTGCAAATTCTAACTTCTCATTATTTGAATTTTCCATGTAAAATTCTTCAACTATAGAATCTATGTAAATCGATTAGGTCAAGTCAAGCATTCCTTTTTTATCTGTCTATAGATCTTAATTCTTAAAGTATAGGATGCTTCACCTATACCAATCATACAATAGTAATTTGATATCTAGGCTTCCACATATAATAACATACATACATCATTTTTAATGAGTAATACGTCATTCACGTAAAATATCAAGAAAGTGATAGTACTCCTACTTGCTATCTTATACACACATGACTCCTCTCATTCTTAACGAAGTTATAATATTTAATATTAAAAAATATTTTATTCAACCTATGTGAAGCTTATTTCAATTCATAATTGGATCTTAACACCTACACACTTTGCTTGGATGTTATAGGAACTTAATTTCCTAAGGTTGTATCATATACACCTGTTCTTCAAGATTATCATTGAAGAATATTGTCTTAACATCTATTTGACATATCTCATAGTCATAGTGTGTAACAATCAAAATCCAAATGGATGTAAGCATGTCAATAGCCAAAAGATTTCATCATAGCCAACACATTGAATTATATGATATCCTTTTCAACCATTCTTACCTTGAAGGTCACTACTTTGCAATGCACTCCAATCTATCTTTAAAAAAATAATTTACACTTAATTGGTACTCAACATTCGAGTGGATCTACCAAGTTTCTAAGTTGATCAAAATAGATGGAGTTATTTTAGATTTTAGTGCCACTTCCTATTTCTTAGAATTTATTATTTATATTACTTCTTCATTTGTCTTTGGATCAACAATCTCATTATATTGTGCCTCACTTCTTCCATCAAAGATGTGCCCAACATATCTATTACGTTGAATGGGCATAAGTGACAATCTATGAATTGTCTGTGTAATTTTTAAATAGTATCTCAATAGAAGTATCCTTGAGTTATGAACTAGAATTTCTTCCAGCTCCACCTTGCTCCTACTATCTTCCTTAAGGAGGAACTCTTCCTTTAGAAATATAACATGTTAAGTAACATGGACGCTTTGTTCATAAGAGTAGTGGTAGAATTAACATTCATAAGTCTTCTTAGAATTCCAAAAACTAGCATTTCTTAGTCTTATATTTTAATTTGTCAAGGTTATACCTCTTTACAAGGGTTGGACATTCCAAAACTTTAAAAAATTTATGGTCAAGCTTTAACCCCTTCCATATCCCATATGAACTAATTTAGAATAGACTTTAGAAGGTTCTTTTGATGAGAAATAATTGGTAGTATCAAACACATAAATCTAATAAGACAGATAATTTAGTAAATATCATCATTGCACGTACCATGTCATACAGAGTATTGATTATCCATTTATGTACATTATCAAAATGAGAAGCATAATAATATATCCATTAAAATTAGATTTTATTATTTTTAAAATAATGTGCGATTTACATAATTAAGTATTTTTTTGATCTAATCAAAGAGTTCTAATACTCTTTCCATTTGTTTCTTTACTTCATTCTTAAACTCTAATAATATTTCAAAGGTCTTAGATTTGCACTTCATTAAGTACACATCCAAATCTATAAAAAACATCAATGAAAATAATGAAGTAGAAAAACTACCTATGGCCTATGTAGACATGGGCCAACATGTATCCAAATGTACGAGTTTTAATCACTCATTGTTTCTCTCTCCATGTATACTAAGTGGAGCGTTGATCATTTTCTAATAAGATAAGACTCAAGTGGATAACTATTCAAAATCATTTACCCTAATATATCCATCATTATAGAGCTACTTAAGTATGTTCTCATTAATACGACCAAATATATAATGCTAAAAATGGATTGGTCCACATCAACCCATGTTCTCTTTGGAGAAACATTCATACATATCATGAGTGATTTCATATCTAATATAAATAAACTATTTATCAAACTCTCACCGGCAAATAATTAGCCATTCAAAGTCAAAGAATGATTATCATTCCTATAAGCTCACAATAAGTCAATATTTATTCAAGCATAAAACATAGATATTGTTCTTGACTATAAAAGGATATAATAGAAAATTTTAAGATTAGGGCATCTCCGGAAGGCCACTTAAAATTTCTTTCTCTCATTAGTAATATTGAAACTTTTGCACCATTTTCGATCACTAGGTCTACCTCTTCTTAATTAAACATTCATCAACTTGTCATCATCTACAACTCCTTACAGGCATATAATGCATATCTAGTATCTCACACCATGCGATGAAACTCAAGACTAATAGTATGATATACACATGTAGTTTTTAATATCATGATGTGTATATTTATATATATGACAAGTAAATATCAATGTTGAAAATCTTTGAGGCTTCTCCAAGCTCAGCCTTTGCTTTCAATGTAAAACAATTTGTAGTTTATTTTTCAATGACCATCATCATGGCAATAGAAGTATTATCCTTTGTCTCATTAGATCTCTAATTTCTTGACCACCTTTTCAACTTTTAACTTTGTCCTTCATTCTCATCTAATGAATATTTTTTTTCCATTGGTCTCACCAACAATAACTATTTAATATGTATTTTTTTTTCTAAATTATCCTTAGAAAGCTCACCTAGATGAGCCTTGATGAATCTCATATCCATCTCCTCATGTTTGTTAGTAGAGGCTAACATATAATATAGAGTAAACAATTCATCTTCTCTTTAATTTTATGATATGCAGATATCATCTTCTCTCTCATCATTATATGGTTTAGGAGGTTCCTACTTCTCAAGTAAGTTAGTTACTTTGTCAACTATGAGAACCTTTCTCATGGTTCTAAACCTAGATCAAGATTGGTTTGGTCAGATGGAGATAGGCCAATCCAATATTGGTCTACATTTTTTTAATTTTGTGTATTTGTTGAGTTTCTTGAAGTTGTTCATGAAATAGTTCTACTTAATCATCACTTTCATTTTTTCCATATATTATAACAGTTATGAGGAGAACATTTCACCGATATTGTGATAGGCTGATCTAATCTAGTTTGATTTTTAAGGCCTTCTTAAATAAACCAAACCAGTGAACTAAATAAACCGGTTTGGTTTACATTTTAAGAGCTTTAGGGGTCTTGAGAGAAAAAAAAAACACCTTAAGGGGCTATTCTTGGTTCCTGATCTAATCATGATCTGATCAGTTGATCCTTCTAGAGGAAAAGCCCCTAATGGTCTATGTTGGTGTTGATTTTGATCTTGATTGAAGGAGAACAAGGAAGGGGAGACTTGTGGGGAAAAAACCTCTTAAGGGCTATTCTTAGGTTTCAATTTAATCAAGATCAAATTGGCCTATCCTCTTGGAGGAAAACCCCTTAAGAGATTGTTTTGGGGCCAATTCTGAATCGGATCAAATGGGGCCAAGGAAGGGGGTATTTAGGGATATAATTCTTTAAGGGGCTATTGTTTGGTTCTGATCCGATCTGTATTAGATTGGCCAATCTATTAAGTGGAACCCCCCTCATGGCTTTGTTTTGGGCTGATTTCGATTTAGATTGATGGGGGCCAAGGAAGTGGAGCTTGGTGGGTGGCACTCTCTTAAGGGTCTAGATCAATCTTCCTTAACCAATACAAGTTGAAATTTAATTAAATATTATATTAAAAATTAATAATAATAATTTGTTATTATGTGGTAGATGTCAAAACTCAATAAGAGTCGACAAACTTCTCTAGTTGGTAGATCTTACCCAACTAGATCCTACTCTCAACCAGCTAGATCCCAGAGTCGATCTCAGTATCAACCAGATATATATCCTAGTTTGATGCTTCTTGGATAGGCCTATCTCAACAAGGTGCTTCTCAAGTTGCTCCATCTCTAGTGCCTTACTATTCTAACATTTCATCTTTGTATGTCTTAGGTATATATTTGCCATAAATATCAAACACCTATACTTATATTTTAATTACTAATATGTCATATTTTTGTGGTTAATTAATTGCATCTACTAAGTGTGGGATAGGTCCGACAAAAGAATATTCTCTGAGGACAATAACACATGGATAGACCATAGCCATTAATTTAGTTGGGGATTGGCTATCAGCCTATGTGCTCAAGATTTTACAACGTGCCTCAGAACAAGGTGCATTATAATTTATGCCAAAAAAATCATACCACTCTTCCCCTAAGAAGAAAATATATATCTTTTGAGATATTGATATAAGTATATTATTCTTTAGTAGATACTAATTAATAACAATGCTTCTTCAAATAATGATCACGAGTTTAAATATGTTTATTATGCAGCAACACTTTAGGTTTCAGCATGATGCATCTATTGACATATAAATATTAAGACACATGGGTAAGATGCCAAAAAATAATGAAATCATTTAAAATAAAAAAGGTAATGAAATTGTTTATTTTATTTCTATTGATTTTTGTTTATTATTAAAAATAATTATTGTAACCTAGAGGAGACATATCAGAGCGTGTTTTCACATGTTGATCTTGATCAATGGCAACACATGTGATACATGGATGTGAGATGACCATAAGGTAAAAGCTCCCTTCAATTCATCTATTTTTTTAAATCTTAAAAATTTTATCATAGGCTTTTAGTGACAAAAATAATAGCAATAGAACTCATATATCTATGCCTTATAAAAGTAGAAGGACCAACATTTATCAATTGAAAAGAAATTTATTAAGTATTTATTAATTAATATTAATTTATTATGGAGTTAACATGTCTTGGACTAATTCATAATTATAAGTTTTGATATCAAAGGAAAGTCATCCTTCTACATATGCAAAGATCTTCCTAGATGACGCAAATTGGTGAAGTGCCTAATGGAACTGTTGTTTGACACAATGAAGAAAGTTATCAATAGATGGTAATTTGGTGACAAGTCTTAATTTGTTTATCTAAATCACCTTTTAAACTCAAATATTAATAGTATGTCTATTTTACGATAATATGACACCATTATTGACTACTTTAGCATATAAGTATCATCACCATGTACTCCAGGTACTTTTATCACCGTCATGGGGTAGAGATAGATTGTGACATATTCAGTGTGCAATGCAAGTGCATACTTGCACCACTTGGCATGGTGAAACCAATTGAGACACTACAATCTTCATTGTTCATGAGTTCATGGGGAGAAGATGGAGTGGTTGGAGAAGCAAACTGAGTTGATTCTATGTTATGAATATAAGATTTCTTCTTTAGAGAAGCAACTATTAGATCAACAAAGATCATTTAATGATTGGTTTGACCAACTAACTAAACAATTTCAAATAGCTCAACTATCGAGACCAACTAATACATCAACATCCGCACCACCGAAAGGAGAGAGAGAGGGGGGGAGAGGGATAGAGATGACAACAAGGAGAATGAGGATGAGGAGGAGGGGTCTTATAAAGAGGATGAGTGACATATTTCATATTCTTTTATAGTGTACTTTTTTTGTTTTACAAACATGTAGATTTTATGTAACTTTGATTGTTATTTATTATGATGCATATTATATATGCTATATATATGAATATTTTGTATAAACATGTTTGATCTTATATGAACGAGTTCTATAAAATCAGTTAATATGTTGAGTGAATAACTTGTGTGTATATATATATATATATAGATTTCTCGGTTGTATGAATGGCAATATGTATGTACATGTTCACAAGTTGTACAAATGGCAATGTATGTATATACATGTTGACAAGTTATATGAACAGACTATGATTGTATGAACAACTTATGTGAGTTATATATTTATATGGTTGAATGTTGTTGTATGAATAGATTGAGTTCAATAAACTGTGGTTGAATGTTTATTCATTTGGTAGAGAGTTGTATGTAATCTTAATTTTTCATAACTTAAATGTGTTGTAAAATTCATGTATTCATATATTTTTATTTTCATAAATAAAATATATTTTAAATTTTATATAGTTGGAGATGGCTAGGGACATCGACAATATTAATTGACAACAATTACAATCATCGCCACCTAATATTGGAAATGCCCTTACAACCATCACCAAAGCAAGAGGAAAACACTAAGTCCTTTTCTCTTACTTTGGCAATGGGTCTAAGCTGTCGTCAATATTAGTAGCAATGGCGCTAGACATTGTTCGTAAGTTACTGGTGATGGATAAAAGTTGTCACTAATATGTTATTGACACTAGCTCGCTTAGCCGTCATCCATGACCTATTTGCGACAGATTAAGACTATTGTTGACATGTCACCGATGATGGCTTGGAAGCCATTGCATATAGTTGTAATGATGATGACAATTGTTGTTTCGCCTTCACCACCATTCACTAAGGACTTATTTGTGATGGTCAAATGATGGTTATGAAATCGTTGCAAAAACTCTGTAGTGACAACTTTTTTCTTGATATTTTCTCGTAGTTTTACATGTACAATAACACTATAAGAAAATAAAATTTTACCTACGCCAAAAATTCGTAAGAATAGGCTATTTTTCCGTAAGCAAATAGATTTACCTACAAAGCATCCCGTAGGGGGGTCCGTAGCCCTAGTACAAGTACGAAAATGTATTACCTACGGACGTGTCCCGTAGGTATAGTACCGACTTATACCTACAAACCGACACCCATAAGTAAAAATAAAATATACGTACAAAATTGGCTCCTCATGCCAGATTTATACCTACGGCACTCCCATAGGTAAATGTTACATACTTGAAAAAAATAGTATATATATTACATGAGTTACATTTACCTTCAGAGGTTTAGCCGTAGGTAAATGTTTACAATTACAACATCTCTTTTATTTACAGTTTGGACACAAACATTTGCCAACAAACACATTCACAATTTGGTACAAACAATTGCCAATAGACAATCCCATATCAAACAATTGCCAATAAACACATTCACAATTCACAATTTAGCACAATTCGTGGAATCAACAATCCACACCATTACAGAACTAACTGAAAATTTGTTGGTACAACCATGTCAACGTATACATCCAATTCATACAACTTTTGGACTCACAACAACTCCATATCAAACAACCTGTTGGACACAGTCACAATAATCGAAATCATTTTCAACATAACAAAAAAATAGCATCACAAATATATTTATTAAGCATTAAACATACTTTGTCTACAAACATAAAATATAATATGTTAACGTAAAACATTTTACAATTAACACACAATAGTGAATAAGATGTTAAATATACAAAGTTTTCAATTGTTTCAGGCTTCCAACCATAATCACAATGAAAAGATCATCTATTTTCCACCACAAGCAATTGGACAACCCAACGAGAAGATGAAAAAAAATTGGACAAACCATCTAGAATCTTCATTCATTTATCTTCTATAACCACCTGCAATTGGAAGATAGGAATTAATCAAAATACATAACATACAATGATTATAACTAATTTAAAGATGTAAAGTAAATTACTTACATAATCTCTCAACCATACTATGTGGCTTCCTATGGTATCTTTCATTCTTCTTCTGTGATCATCCTTCACAACAAGAGGGGTATCGGGCTTGTTAACAAATGTGACAGATATTTCATAATAGACATTACCCAATAATCTCCCCATTATAGTCCTTACCAGGTAATCACTGATGAGAAAACCATTTGCCACATATTGTCCTTCAAGATCAAGCAACTTGACCTTCCTTGCCCTTCCCTGCAACTGATACTAGCAAATCATGTACAGTCTTTTTGTATATTGTAATGCAGTTAAAAAAAATGAAACATAGCATCATTCAGGATACTACATATACAATCAGAGGTGTAGGACATCTGATTTCAAAATACGTCACATTTTCTTCCAATATAAAATTGAGCATGTTGGCATGAAGTTTTTCGGGCTGCAGGTTTTACATACGAAAGATATCAATTTTCTTAATTAACATCTAATCAGCTAAGCTCAAGCCGACCAAAATAATAATATTGGCCATAGACGTATTGAACAAATATAAAGGAAGCCCTGTTGAAAATTAAGATGCTGACATTCAATTGTTTAGGTAACTTATGGGGCGTTTGGTTGCATGATAATTTTTCGTACATTTTCATGATAAAAATTGTATTAAAATAAAAAGTGAACCAACTCATGACATAAAATTATCATGTCTGGAGGGATGCGATAACAAAAAGGAGTAACTACCATACATGACCAAACAAAGTGGAGGACCACAAGAAAAAGAAAGAAGTGAGAACCATTTTTTGTTTAAGAAGAAAATCACTTTCAAAATATAAAATTGTCATGATTACCAAACCTCTTTTAAAAAAATTTATTATAATTTTTAAAAATTAAAATAAAACCTCCTTTATCATGCAACCAAACACCCCATAAGCAAAAATAAATGATGAATCCTTGGTTGTGATACGACTCATGTTACAGTTCAGTCATAAATTAATATGTCAAAATAAGGTGCAGGACAACCAATATGCTGAGTCTGTCAGGAATCTAAAATATGCAAAGCCCATTTTGAATAGAAAAATCAGAAAGGCGTTCATATAACTTTTTGTTTTCAGATTGTGAAGTTTCAGTTTTCTCTTTCCAAAGATGGTGTGGTGAAGGTGCAGTGCCAATACCCCTAGCTCTCCCCTTTTTGTCCTCTCTAAGAATTTTGAAATGGAACAATATATACCCATTGTTTGTTGGTTTTTAAGCAAAAAGTGCTTTAGAGATAGTACCATTTATCAATGCATAGATTGTATTTCAGTTTCTTACTCACATTAACACAGAGTTGTAATAACTTGTAAAGAGCAACTTTGACATAATACCCTTGAGACATGTAGGCCTTGTTAGTAAAAGTCTTCGGTGGAAGCAACTTTGGAATATATATTTAAGAAAAAGTGGCAAATGTCACTTAATGATGAAGATACATGAATATTTGGGAGTGCTCTAACAGTAATTGGAAGTAATTGTTGCATAATCACATGGTAGTTATGTGTCTTCAGCCCCCATAACTTATTATCTTTGTTGAGAAATCGCTTTGTAATATTAGAGGAGTATCTATCAGGAACCTTCAAGGATTGAAAAAACTTAAAAAAATTTCCCTTTTCTTTCTTACTACATGTGAATTGTGCTGGTGGAAGCAATATTTTACTTGACCCTATTTCTTGTGGATGAAGACATTCTCTTATTCCCAACTTCTGTAAGTCTTGACGGGCTTTCAAGCCAACTTTAATTTTTTCTTCAATCGATAGAAGAGTGCCTAGTATACTCTCACATACATTCTTCTTTATATGCATCACATTTAAGTTGTGGCAGAGCGACAAAGATTTCTAATAAGGTAGCCTATAGAAAATACTAACTTTCCTTCACCCTAGATACTTCTTCCCATCCCCCTTCTTAATTCGTCTCTTCCTCTTACTTATCTTCTTTGTGTCTCCTTTTGCAACACGTGAATTAAAATATCCTAATTGATGTAAGATTTCATCTCTAGACAACATCAATAGCTTTTCACTCCATTCTTCATGACCAACAAATTGCTTACTCATCTTTCGGAATTTATGATTGTTTCCAAGCCATCTTCGATGACTAGTGTAACAAAATTTACCACTACACTCTGACCAAATTTAACATGTGTCTTTATTGCAAGTAGGACAAGCTAATCAACCTTTTGTACTCCAACCTGACATATAGGCATATGCTGAAAAATTGTTAATAGTTCATAATAGTGCTGCACGTAGACAGAATACCTCACCTTTAGTGGCATCAAAGGTATTAACATCATGCAAGAGAATCTCAAGTTCCTCTATGAGTGGTTGCAACAAAATATCAAAATTGTTACCGGGATCTTTTGGACCAGAAATAAGGAGGCAAAGTAAAATAGTCGTACTCTTCATGCACTCTCAAGGCGGTAAGTTATAAGGTACAACTAACATTGGCCATGTACTGTGAGTGACAATCATGTTTCCATACGGGTTAAATCCATCACTGGCTAATCCAAGGTGTACATTCCGAGTTTCTAACCTGAAATCATCAATGTTATTTAATGTTTTCCAACATGGAGAATCAACATGATATCTAAACATACCATCCTCTTCACGTTCCTCTTCATGTCATCTCATGTTGACAGAAGTCTTTGAGCATGTAAATAGTCTCTTCAACCTTGGAATGAGTGGAAAATGACGCAAACTTTTTTGAGGCACTCTTTTCTTCGTTACAACTTTACTGGACTTATAAGACTTCCACCGCGATTCTCCACGTTTTGGACAACATTCAGACTTCTCATTTTCTTTCCAATATAAAATACAATTGTTCAGACACGCATCTATCTTATTATATCCATACCCTAACTTATCAAGTATCTTCTTAACCTCATAAAAGCTTGACGGTATTGATGACCCATCAGGGAGAACATCATTCAATAACTTCAACAAAATATTGAAATTCTTATTACTCTTTCCATCCATGCATTTAATGTTCATCCGAATGAGAAATGAAAGTTTGCTGAACGTTTTGCATCCAAGATAAATTGGTTGCTTGAGATCGTTTAAAAATGCAAAAAAACTTTCAGAATCTTTATCATTTGTTGCTTCATCACTATACATAGGAAAAACATCAGTTAATATGTCTTGCATATTTGAATCATGTTGGCTTTCTTTCAACTTAACATGACCTAGTCTTTCACCATAAAATTTTTAAAAATATTTGTCTTTTATAACACCATCAATGTACAAGTGTTGTCTAACAATCTCTTTTTTACATTTATTTAAATATGTACATTTCACACATGGACATCTAATTTGATGACTTGGTGGTAAGTTTGCAAATGCAAAATTGAGAAACTTATCGACACCATCATAGTAACCAACCACATTTTTTGATAAATCCATCCAACTCCAATCCATATCACTATAAAGAAACATGCAAACATTAATTACACTAAAATCAGACAGTTCATAGAATCCATCAAATCACTATCTGTCTATGACACTAATTCTCATAAACATCCATCGCTGTAAAAAACATGTATTACCTCATTTTATGCTTGAAAATAGTTGTTGACACTTGTAAATTCCTTGCTAATCCCGCTTATGACCTGATCTATCAGAATGGAAACATGTTAGTTACATAGTTCATACAGCAAGGTAATAAAGTCATGTACATCAAGCAAAGTCTGACCAGAATATGTCTTCAACAAGAAAGCAATATGCTAAACAAGGTCAACAACAGACAATCTGTAGTAGAACCTGCCAACAACACATAATTTAAGACTTATAAATAATATAAATGAAAATTGAGACATGCCAGAAATAAACAATTTTAGACTTATGAATAATCCTATCATAACGTGAAGAAGAATCTGTGGACACTTGTAGGAGAACATTACATAGGGCAGAGAAGATGAAGTTGCTACACTGTGCTCCGAACAAAGAGACGTCACTATAGTTCAAAGATGTCTCATCTCCTCACGACTACCACGACATAGGGCTCGTAAAACAAAAGATGACATTCCAAAGTAAAAATGGTGGACATGCGAAATCAACCTCGAGGGGGGATGATCCACGAAGGACTAAGCAAACTAGGAGTTGACGACTGAGGGTTTGTACAGACAATTACATTTGTAAAGAGGAAGAAGCGATGGAGCTTTCTCGCGCATAGGATAAGGAGACAAGACGGGGACTCACCTTCGGGAGATTCTCATGGAGACACAGCTTTGAGGGCTTCTTTCAGGAGTTGACCTTGGAGGAGTAGGAGGGTACGACGCGGATGGTTGACGCAAGGGCGCAAGGCCTAGGCATTGACATCGGAGGAGGAGGAACCAAAGGTGCCGCGTCGAAGGGTTCTCGCAGGAGACGGTCGATTTGAGGCTGAGCATGATGAGGTGGGAGAGGGTCGGGAGGGTTTAGGATTCGACTTAAATCTGGTCCGTCCATGTGTTGCAAATGGACGGTGGAGATAAGGGTAGAAGAGAATAAATATGGGCCATTGGATTATATCTTAATGGACGGTTCAGATTGAATTTGTGGATATATTATTTACCTACGACGCGTTATCCGTAGGTATTTTGTAGGTAATGATAAATTTACCTACGGAACCATTTGTAGTAGGTATAGAGAGTAAGTAAAAGTTATTTTTACCCACCAAACTTTATCTACGGGGAGTATTTTAAGGGTAAAAATCTGATTTCTTATAGTGTAACCATATTTAAAAAAGTAGCTTAATGAGTAAGTTATTTATTTTTTATAAATAATTGTGCTAAGATAATTCTTGATTAAGAGACTCTCGTTGCATCCTCTATTTGTCGAGTATCTCATGTCGCTCAAACTCCTACTACGTCGCGCACATATTAATAAAACATAGAACATATTATAGAGATCAATATGCTTTTGAAATACCGTCGGTAGATGATATTAGCATGCATACCGCTGGAAATTATGCTTTCTGGACCAACCTGATGACTGTTAATCGACCAATGATCAAAATTTTAAGGAGTTATTCCAATTTAACAAAAATATAAATAAACCCGTTTGAATTTAATTCCGCATTGATCTCGACCTATATATGTTGAAAGAGCTTCCCACCAATTTTCTGACTGAGGAATTTATCCTTTCTTCTCAACTTACATGCAACAGCTAGCTCTCTAGGCCCATTCCATAGCTATATACATATATCTTAGAACGCCACAAATGAAGTGATTTGAAGATCAGAGCACGCACAGCATACTTATTCATCGTGTGTTGGTACCTCCCGCCTTACACATGCGTGTCTAGTCTGAATGCGCCACGGCTGTCGTGAAGGTCCCCTGCTCGGTGATCCGCCTGGTCGGATCGAGAGGGAAGAAGAAAGGATAGATCTCGTAGCGGACGTAGCAACTGCTGTAGAGCGTGCGGCATCCCTTCCTGTATCGACAGAAGTCCGGGATAGCAGCTACGGCGATGGCGATGCACTGCGCACAGGGCAGTGGCGCCAGGTCTCGCGTGCACTGCCCCAGAGCGTATATGGTCACGAAGGGGGTGAACTGGATCTGTCCCTTCCCAAGCCCCTTGTTTGCCGGCGCCGCCGCCTGCGCCTGCACCTTACGCATCAAATTCCCCAGCTCCACCTCGAACCTCTGCAGCTCCGCCCCGTTCTGAGTCACGTTGGCCGTGTTGATGTAGAACAGTGCCAGGCCGGTGTCGAGCACCCCCACGAAGTCCTCGGTGCTGTAGCGGAGGAAGCAGTAGTCGAACCAGATCCTGCCGTCCGTCTGGCCCCTGCAGAGCTGGGGCAGCTGGGCGGCGGCGGCGGAGAGGCAGGACGCGCAGTCCCCGGCGCCGACGTCGCCACGACACTGGGCAAGGCCGTATACCCTCTCGCCGGCGCTGCTGCCGCTTGTGCCGGCGGAGTCGGTCGCGAAGCCCTCCGAGGACGCCTTGGTCACAACCGAGCGCAGAACGTGGGCGATGTTTGCGGAGGTCGTCGGGGTCGTTTTGTTGTCCTCGCTGCAGTGCTGCCACAGGCGGTCCGCGCCATTGCAGGACGGAAGCAGGAAGAGGAAGGATAGGAAAGGGATGAGCAGGAGATTCGCCTGCCGTCGCATCTCTCTGCTAGTCTGCTTTCACGGTATTTCGCGTATCGTTCCCTTCTTCGCACGCATACATATATGCATGATGTATCGTTCTCATCTTGTGGGGTGCGCACTCATTCCGGGTCGCTGCTGCCGCCCTCGATGGTGCATATGTCTGGCGTCAGATCCGCCATGCTGCAGCCTTTGTTGACTGCCCCGGGCGGAGGAAGAAGAAAGATTCCATGCCCGCAGTCAACTCTTAGGTTCTTCAAAACATATCCAATCGTTCAATTATTGGTTGAATATATAAATACTTAATTTAATTAAAATATTCTTAATAAAGAGAATAAAATTATATTGTGGAGCACAAATGCTGTAGTTAACGGGATATTTGGTCGGAGCTGTTCACGGCTTGGGTTGACCCAACAACCCAAACTGAACCATCGACTTCGGGTCGGTGTGCATTAGTGCAAAGTGGATTTTAACCGACGGTAATCACCCTAGTACATCATGTCAAAGCCCACGGCGCTCACCATCGTCGAGTAATAGATCATGTAATTTTCGTTGTCTATTTAACGTTAGCTTTGTTGGTGTCGCCTGTTATAAAGTCCACGGGTCAAAGTCATCGGCCATGCATAACGGCTGTCGGCTATTACGATTTAGAATGTCTCCCTTTAAGATAATAGCCGACGCCAATAAACGTTATCTTTTTATTATAGACGATGTTAAATATAGTTGACTTTTTAAACAAAGACTGCGTGTTTGACCGTAGCGCATGACATAAATTTTTTTAAAAACAAATTTGAAGAGCAGACCAGTTTTCTGTTTTCTTACATCCAACTTTGTGATTTTTTAGTTTACCATATCTATCAGATTTTACTGTCTTTTGATTCCTATGATTCTGACCCTTGAGATTCATGGACATTGGTTCGGGTCAAACAAAATCTTCAAATGGTCTGTGACCCGAACTGAACCGATCTTCAAATAATGGTTTGGATTGGTTTATGAGGAGATGTAACCCGATCCAACCCATATCAACACAAAATAGTAGGTATTTACATTTTTACAATATTAATATGGCAAGTGGCGGTCAATATCCCTCGCTCGAACCCAAATCCTCTTGACATCCCCTGAAAACTCCAGATTTTGACTTCCGAGGAAGCTGTAGGCTGCGAGGGGAAGGCTCGGGCACCCGGCATTCCCCACTAGGAGTGTCAATGGGCCGGGCTTGGGCTGGCCCGGCCCAAGCCCACTTCAGCCCACATATTTAAAACCCAAGCCCAAGCCCATGTATAAGGCACAACGGATTTGAGTTGTATAAATGGGCTTTACCCCTTCAAAGCCTGCCATAGTCCATTAGCCCAACGGGCTTTAGTTACGAAAAATAGTACGAAATTAAAAATTTTATTAAAATCAAAAATTGATAAAATTTATAAATTCTATAATAATGTAAAATATAGAATCTATAAAACAAAAAAAAGAAAAAAATAAAATTTATAAATATGTGAATGGTTGTACGTTGTAACATGAGAAATCACAAAAATGATAAAATATGTAATATGAGAAATCACAAAAATTATGAAATATGAGTAATCGTTAAAATGTGAAAAAAAACCACAAGCTGACTAGTTTGATCTAATACTGTTTGAGCAAAAATACTATTTCAACGATCTTTCTTGACAAGATAATGCATAAAAAGAATACGTCAAGGTTGATTTGTACGAAAAAATTCAAAAAATATGAACTTTCTTGACAAGATAATGCATGGATGATGCACTCTGCGAATAAAAAATGTTGAAGCAAATTAAATGATAAACTTGAAACGACACCAACGGCTGCAATTGCATAGCATCCTCCTTGGAGGATGGAGAGACGGCAACTTGCGTAAGTTTCTTCCCCTGTGTAGGGTTGTAAACGGAGCGGATATGACGTTTCCGTATCCGCTCCGTTTAGTTATTCGGATAATCCGTATCCAATCCGAATCGGATACGAATACGGATCGGATATTATAAGTCGGATAACCTTCGGATTCGGAGCGGATACGGATAATATCCATTTCGGAATGTTAATTAAATATTATTTAATTCATATATTTAATAATATACAAATACATAGAAATAAAAATATTAAATATTAAATGTTATAGGGAGCTAGAACAAAATCATCATGTGTGTATATATATGCTTCAAAAACCCAGATTATTCTATATATTATTATTTTTAAATACCACAACTACATCCCCAATGTTTGAAATTATCTACTTTGATAAGTTTTTAATATATACATCCGTATATATTAAAAAAAAACATCCGTATTCATTTGAACATCTAGCCAAGATTAATATATACATGCGTAGGAGACAATAAGAGTATAAAAAGTATTGGCAATGAGATCATATGGAAGCGTCCATGAAAACCCAATTAATAGAAAGGGCGCCGCCGCACTTCACCGGTCTCCCGAGTCCCGAGGCAAGGTCGTCCCTTCCGCTTCTACCCCAAACTTCTCCCCCTCTTCCACCCAATCCCAAACTCCCTCTTCGGCCGCAAGATGGAGCTGCGCGCCGGCCGCGGCCGCGTAGTCCTCCTCCTCCTCCTCTTGGTTGTTTCGCGCCACATAATTGCCGCCGCCGGGGATGCATTCGGCCTCCGCCAGCCCCATGAGATCAAAGGCCCCATCAAGACGCTCGTCGTGCTCGTCATGGAGAACCGCTCCTTCGACCACATGCTCGGCTGGCTCCGCCGCCATCGACCCAACATCGACGGCCTCACCGGCCGAGAGTCCAACCGCCTCTCCGCCGCCGACCCCTCCTCAGTGGAGGTCTTCGTCTCGGACGACGCCATCTTTGTCGATGCCGTCTTTATTGTCTCGGATGCCGCTGGAGATTGGGGGTGTCGGCCGCCGGTTGCTGCAGAGCTCACGTCGCCAAGGTGCAGGCCGCCGGGTACTGCGGAGCTCGCGTCGCCGCTGGAGATTGGGGTGCCGGAGGCCGGGTGCTGCAGAGCCCGCGTCGCTTGAGATTGAGGCTGCCGGACTACCGGCCGACTTGCTCGGCTGATAGTGTGACAGCCCGCCGGGCTTTAAACGGGCCAGCGGGCCAAGCTCGCCGGGCCAGCCAATGAAACAGAAATGAGCATCGCCAGGCCAACGGGCCAACCTTCACCTTTTCGTGGACTTTGAGTGTAACGTTCATTTTTTTTTATAGGTTAAAGATATTTTAAATTAAATTTTTTTATGAGCGTTTTATTGTTATTTAAACCCTTCCCCATTTATCCTCCATTTTTACTAATTTTTTCCCCCTCTCCGTACCCTAGTTTGATCGTCGCCGTCTCCCCCTCGCGAAACCGTCTTCGCGAAGGCGAGCAGCGCCGTCGGCCTCCTCGTTTCCCTCCCTCCGTCGCCGCTGTTTCTCTCTCTGCGAGCATCTCCGCCGAGCACCGCCCTCACGGACGTCGGCGTCGACGTCGTCTCTCTCCTTGCCCTCGTCCGCGCGCGCACGCGCGGCACCCCACCCGTCAGCACCACGCGGCCAGTCGCCGCCGCCCGCGTGGCCAGCAGCGCCGCCCCGGTCAACGCTCTCGCGCGGCCGCCCCCGCCTCGCGCGGCCAGCCGCCGCCCGCGGTGCCAAGTCGCCGCCGCCGCCCCGGTCAACCCGCGGCCTCCGCGCGACCGGCCCCCCTGCCGACCGTGCGCCCCCCTGGCCGCGGTACGCCCGCCGTGTGCCCCCCTGGCCGCCGTGCGCCCTCCGTACGCCGACGCCCTATCGCCGCGTGAGACCCTCTCTCTCCTATTCTTTTGCTCTCTCTCTTCTATCTATTGTTCATACTTGATATTATACTCTTCAAATATTTGTTTCTAAATTTTTCCCTTGATACATCAGATTATTTTTCTTGTGTATACTTTTTTTTTCCAGCAGCCTAAGTGGTGAGAATTAACCCTTTTTGATCGGTTCAAGCGGTGCATCGCGTTGTCAACATTCGATATCTTTTTCGGTCACCAAATTCCGATTTCTCCAGCACGGTTTCCGGTAGGCACTCTTGACGTGTCTACTACCATTTAAATCATTTACTTTAAAAATCTCCATGACTTGTAGTAATTGGCCTATTCTATTAACCGGGTTGGTGTTACTTGTCATGGTTAAATAGTACTTCCTCCTTTGTGCATGATTAAGGATCATGATATGGTGTTATATATGTCATTTATAACATGTTGATTGGTAGATCTTAGTCGATCATATCCCCGTTCAGTTAGTAATCTTTGTTATCCTTTTTAAACTACTCTCCTTGTGCAGGTGGTGTTATGTTAACCTTATTAGTTAATGTATTTTCTAGTATTATTAAATCTGATTTTTGGTTATGTTATGACCTTTTAACCGAGAGATAAATCTGATTGGGTGGTTACAATATGTTTGGTTGAGTGTTTGATGTAGTATTCATGTTAGTCTTCAGTTATGCTTGTCATTTCATGGTTCTAGTATCATAAACCGGTTACTTAGATATTGTTGTTCATATCAATTGCATTGGTAGCATGTTGGGCATAGCATGATATGGTGTATGTCATCTCTTGCATATTTTGGTTATGGCATGGCATAATTAGGTGGATGCATGATGCATTAATGAATGTAAATGGAACAACTACACCAGACTAGTTAGTCGTGACCCGAGGGCAGCGGAGGTTAGAACAATCCGGTGCATCCTTCGATCCCGGATACCACGGTTTGTCCCTGTGCCACCACTGCCTAGGTGCACTATGGGATTTCGTTTAGCTATATGGTACTGCTATTTATGATAGATCTGATTGTAGTTTGTTGAGGTGGCAAGACGACGTTTTCCTTGCTAATAAGAAAAAGGTGTGATGCTTACTAGAGGATAGGTGCATTTATTTCATAGCATGATATAGGTGTTCTTGTTTAATTCTTAGCATATTAAGTTGCATTGTGTGATGTAAATGTCTTGGTTTTAGTTCATCATTTTATGGAGCATATATACAGGTGTCTATGCATACATTCATACCCTCTTTTTAGGTCAAGTTATGGTTCATATAGGTGCTGGTCGTCGTGGATATAGGGCTGGTTGGTGGTGTAAAAGATGTGATTTAAGTCAATCATTAACATATTGACTAGTTTTACTTATATGCCTACAAAGGGTGAAGGTCTGGGTATTTATTTAAATATCATTTTAGGGCCTTTTGGCTATCCGATCTGGCGGATGATGGAGTGCCTACTGAGTCATTTTATATGACTCACCCCGTGGTTTAATTATTTCAACAGGTCTTGAGGAGGAGGAGAATCCTGAAGCGGTCTTGGAAGAGACGCCATTGGTGGAGTAGGATTACACCGACCTTGGAGATGCCTGATATTCGTGTTCTCGGTCCTTGAGATGATTGCTTAGTTGTTATAACATTTATTTTTCAGCACTTTATGATGTCTCATTGGAGTTGTTTAGATTGTTTAATTCTGGACCTTTAGTTATGTTATGTTGTTATTTGATCTTGGAGTTGTGAACGGTTTAGTTTGTGATTTGATATTGATCTCGATGTTGGATTAGTTTATGTGAAATTTGGTTATGTTTAGTGATTGTGTTCTTGTTACCAAACCTTCTTATTTCCGGGTTTTATCCCGCTGTCATAATCCGGAAAAAAAAAAATTTCCGCTGCGTTTTTCCGGGTCGTGACATTGAGCCTGACCCGAGATGGGCTTTTTGACGGGCTTACGGGCCCAGCCCGTTCATTTGACACCCCTATTCCCCACCCACCAGGCGACGGAGCAGCTTGCCAGCTGAGTGCTGACTACCGAGTGCCGACGGCTACAGGGGTTCACCTTTCATGGCCAGTGCTAGCCCATTGGGAGGCTAGGTTTGCTAGTGTTGGTAGCATCGTAGCATTGTCGGCGATCGCAGATGCTCCCTCCCAATCGACTCATTCGAGCAATCCACGGCTGTGGGACATCGCGGCTACGAGACATCGTCTTTGACTTTCTAAGGCAATCGCAGAGCTCCGGTCTTTGTTGGGTGGGTGCACGACCAACTCCTCCACACCACGATATCGCCATCCATCAGCTGACCTAGCTCGTGACAACTATCGGCAGAGTTCCAGGTATTGGCTCGAAACATGGAGGCTCTTCTTCCTAGTTTTCCCACCCTTGGACCCCAACTTGGCATGGATAGGTTTGGCAACCTTTGTTTGTGGGACGAGGTGGATGCAGCAAGGTATTTTGGTGCCTAAGGCTCTGCCACCGGCTGACTGCATTGGTGCAGCCTTGCCCTTCGGCTTCCCTTGTTTCGGTAGCACCATCAACCCAGTTTCTCTCCCCCTAATTGGTGACTTGTTCTCTCGAAAGATGGTGGAACCGTGAAAACTTCCGGTGCAAATTTCTTAGTTCTATTTCAAATCTTTATTTTCTCTACTCCCTTCTGCCTTTTTGACACGACATGAGGTCCTACTTATTTGTCGCATCACATTTCTGATTTCTCTTCGGTGCTACAGCCTTAGAAATGTGAGTGCGCCTTCAACTATCTAGCATTCGAGTATTTCTTTGTGCAATTTGAAAGTTTGAGACTGATCTTTTCCCACCGTTTGTTTGTCGTTGTTTATCTAATTTGAGCTCGTTTATCACAAATCAAGTGGTGACTGGTGAGAGGGAAGAAGGAAGTAAAGAAAACTTGAGAAATCTGTTACTGGCTTGTTGTAGAGCAAGTCAAAAACTATATGAGACAAGTTGTTTGATTATCTAGGTTCATCAGTTTCTTTCAGATCAAGTCTAGTGCCCCTGTGCCCTTCGCTACATCCTGCTGGTCTTCCAAGTTATAGCATTCAATTCTATACCCAGCTTGTGCCATGTTGTATCTATCTCTCCTAAAAATATTTTAATATGTAAGTAGTACATGTAAACATAAGCTTTGTTCATTACAAATATAGTCTAATTTAATTTGCTTTGTTCAGAATCAAGAAAGGCAAAGTCGAGGACAAGGAAGATTAGGAGTGAAGAACAAACGGTAGGTATATTTGTCATCTCTCATTTGTTTATGATCTATATTCTTGTTAGAGTTATATATGTAGAATGCATGTTTTATAGATTGAATTGAACATGTTTTGGCAATCTTCTAGGATGAATTCTATTGTTTTTATTCTTTGTATATAAGATTGTGATGTATTCTTTTGTCTTATCATAGATTGCTCAGCTGAGTGATAATCCTATGCCAATAGTTATGAAGACTAATTCTAATCCTAACACATCCACTGTTGTAAATGTTGAATCTTCAAGAACCTTGAAGCGGAAAAGCATAAAAAAAGAGCTGAAGTATGGGAACATTTCACTTTGCTTGAGAAAGATGAAAATGGACAAGAGAAGTGTAAATGTAACTATTATGAATTTATTTATAATTGTGATCCTCGACTAAGTGGCACTAGCACTCTTAGAACACATTTGACTTTGGGATGCAAAAGGTATTCTCTTAGCAAGGCTAATGCACAAATTCATGGTCAATCTCATCTTATTTTTCATCGTTCAATAAGTAATGATAGAATTGAAAAAACAAATACAAGTCTCACACATTGGAAATTTGATCAAGACCTCATTAGAAAAGCTTTAGCCAAAATGATTATCACCAATGAGCTTCTCTTTAGGGTTGTTGAAGCTGATGGTTTTAAGCACTTTGTTGTAGACACACCAAATTGGCCTGATTCGGAGCGCCAGACTCTTATTCCATGGGCGATACCCATTATCTGACCTTTATCTGATCCAGATTACCTCGTGGAGATGAGCTAAGGACGTTGGTGGAGCCCCTCGTGAGTTGGGAATGGACCAATGATTTCCGGAATAATGCCATAACCTTCAAGTAAGAGCCGTGTGTGAACCGTGAAAATAGGAAGCTTGCTTGATGACCGACCTTGAATGGTCCATACTTGAACGTCTCGGGAGTCCCGCGTGTGTTCCGTGACATTTGGGGTTTCCGACAAGTCATTTCGGTAGGCGTTAGTTTATAACGGTTTCTTTGTTATGGCTTTTCGATCTGTACTGACATGGATATCCCGGACCACGTGTTAGGCTCTTCCGGTCATCACCGGGTCTTTTCAAGACATCCAGGTCGATCGTAGCCAAATATTTTCATCAATCAAGGCCATACGGCTGTTTCGGTCGATTTTAGAGTTTCCTAGCTATTTCCAGCTTTTTCGAGCTCCGGTTCACATTTATCAGGTTAATCTTGGGTTTTGCGATGATTTCGGGTTTTTTATGATCGTATCGGACTTGTTCGGTCATCATTTTAGGTCATTCCAAGCTGACCCGAGATTCCTCGACCGGAACCATGCCCTTTTGAATCATCACCACGGTTTTCTGCTTTCCGTGAGAGGGTAAACCGGTAGAAATCCCCGCGCAAACATCTCAGGAGTCATGCCGGCTGGTTTACTGACTTGAGGAGATGTGGTTGAAGGCCCTCTTTCCAATGTAACAAACGGGAGCTGAATCAGACATCCTGTTTGCAAGTTAGGGCCCGTGGAACGTGTGCGCAGGAGAGATAGTGTACCGCGCCCCCGCCCCCTTTGAAATGGGAGGGCGCAGTCTCACCCTGGGGGCGTGCCTTGCGCGCCCTCAGTCCGGGGGCGTGCCTTGCGCACCTCCGCTTCCTTTGAAACGCGGGGGCGTAGTCTATTTTTGGAAACCAAAAATTACCATGATTGGCACCTTCTAAACTAGATTTTTGGAAAGGTTCCCCCGCTTAAGATTGATTATTTTGACCGCGCCCCCGAGTCGGGGGCGCGTTCATCTTATCAAGTCAATTTTTAGCAATTTTTGGAAGAATCTGACATTTTTTAGCAATAAGACGCATAACGTGTCCCCGCTCCCTTTGAAACAAGGGGGCGCGCAGACCGCACCCCCAGGTTGAGGGCATGCCCTGCGCGCCCTCACATCCTTTGAAACGCGGGGGCGCGGTCGGACCAATTTCCATATTTTGCACCGATTTCTATTCTCTATAAATTGAGGGCTATTCCCAATGACCCAAGGTGGAACCCCCCGTGCCTAGCTCGTCCTGAGGTCATCCAAGCTCGCTCCCAAGGCCATCCCGACATCCAAAGCCGATCCGACGTCGAGAGATCGATCCCGAAGCGAAGGAGAAGGCTCAATCCATGCGTTCTACATCAACCAACTTCCATAGCTTCTATGCAAAATTTGGGGCTTCTTCTGCCAAAGTCTTCAACAGAAGAGTTTTTCCTCTCTTCGTCCTCTTTCATTTTCAACTGGCAGCACTCAATTCTAACTTGTCATCTGTCCATGGCAATTTCTGCACTGAGGGTGCGCATCCAGGTTCTGTTTTTCCATATCTGCCCACTTTCAGATTTTTTACAGACTTCTATAGAAGGATTTTGGAGAAATCGTTAATAGAAGATATCGGTAGAGTTCTCCATCCATAAAAATAAACGGCACTCAATTCTAACATCGAGGTCATCCGTAGAGTTCTCTACACTGAAGTCGCGCCAAGAGGGTGCAAGGCTACCCGAACCGGCTTGTTTCAACCAACTCGGCTTTAACTCAAGCCGATTCACTTCATAAGTTCTTCTTGACTCATTTCATTTAGTTAATTTACTTTTTAGAACATATTTTATTTTAGTTTGCATCATTCTTACATAATCAAAAACACAAAAAAAGGGGTTAGGGCTCGCCCCAATCCGGTGAGTTCGATTCCAATTGCTTCTTTCTTTCATCTCCTCTCTTATAGTTTCTACACTTCCCATAGTTCTAATCGGTTTCTTTCACTTGGTTTGTTATTCTAGTTGCATAGGTATATCAAGCTAGCACTGGTTGGACTCTTCTTCATCAGTCGGCTGAAGAAGAAGAAGGTTTAACCCACATATCATCTCCTGCGCTAAGGTACACACGGTCAATTCAACTTAATCTTGTCTTTTATTTCATAAAGCGGAGCCTGCGGCTCCTGGCGACCACCTTTTTATTCATGTTCTAAGTTCATCTCCTCCCCACTCTCCTCCCACATGACTCGAACCGTCTCCGATGCTCGAGTGACGTCGTGAGATGAAAGTTCGGGGATCAATGTGAGTGTGGGACCGAGGTGAGGATTTTACCGCTTTCCGAGTGTTTTTCGATTCACTCCCTTTCCCCTATTCCATCATCACCTTTTATTGAGGTGCCGATCCGGAACCCGTTTCTAGAGTCGACAGCTTTTTGGCGACCACGGTGGACAACCAATGTCTTCAACTATGCTAGCTTGATTGATCCGTGCAACTAGTTATTTTCCGATTTGGTTCCCGCACGAACCGGCTTGTCCTTTACTTTTTCCATGTCAATTTACTTTTAAACTTGCTGTTTACTCTTTCTTTAAGATTGTCTCCCAGGTGGACTTGACTTGCTTGTCTTTAATTTCAACCCGCTTCCCGTGTGAACCACTCTTTTCTTCTTATAAACCGGTTCCCACGTGAACCACCTTATTTTCAAACCGGTCCCCGCGTGGACCACCCATTTGCAGCACCTTCAAATTGGCCCCACGTGGCCCTCTTTTCATTTTTGTCACCTTTTACACCGGTTCCTGCATGAACCACCTTTTCTTCATAAAAATCGGTTCCCTCGTGAACCAACCCCCTTTTTCCAAACCAGTTCCCACATGAACCAAGCCACTTTTCAGATCGGTCCCTATGTGGACCACTCCTTTACACCACTTTAGATTGGCCCCACGTGATCCTCCTTTCCTTTTTCCAATCAAACAAACCGGTTCCCGCGTGAACCACCCCTTTTTCTTCAAAAAACTGGTTCCCGCGTAAACCACCTACCTTTCCAAAACTCGGCTCCCGCGTGAGCCACCTTATTTCCAAATCGGTCCCCGCGTGGACCATCCCTTTTACCTTCATTTCAGATTTGTCCCCACTTGAACACTCTATCACAAGCCGGTTCCCGTGCGAACCACCTTTTAGTTGCTAGTTGCTAGTTACTTGTTTTACTTTATCATTGCTTGTCTTGATTGCATTCACTTACTTGATTTATTTAATAGCTTTCATTCATTTCATGTTTACATATTGATTGCTTCTTCTCCTCCTACCCTCCAGTTTTCATTTTTGCATTAGCTTTTTGCATTGGGTACCAGACTTACTCCGATCTGTAGTCGAGGCAGGGGCTCTCTCTCCCAACACACCCTCACCCTCCAAACACCTTCTTGGTGGATTCTAACCTCTTTTCTGGGATATTCCTTCCTAGTTGATTTGGTTGTTTCCATCAAGGCCTCCGTAAGCCCCCATCCGTGGAGTATTCCTCTCCACACGATTGGGCTGGTTGTATCACTTTCCCAAAACCCGAAGAACCCAAGTACCTACTCGTGGTGATTGAGTGACAACCTTAGGTCTTGAAGATTGAAGCAATAGAAATCATACCCACTTGAGTGAACAATTGCTAACAATCTATCTAATTTAAGGTTTCAACCCAAAAATTGTCGAGTAGTCATTTTAAGAACTTGCTTGCTCATAATAATTGAAAACAACCAAAAAAACACCTAAAACAAAACAAAAAAAATCCCTTTAACTTTTGTGTTCAACTTGTTTTCCAAACAACCAAACTGAAACAAACAAAAAAATTGAAACAAAACAAAACACAACAAAAAAAAATTTCTTTGCATTTACACCTTTCACTTGCTTTCTTTCAACTATCTCTTTAGAAGGTTTGACAGGATGCCCATGATGCTAAAGTCTGGAAGCCACGTCGGGAGGTTGGACTACTACAGGCAACAAGAGTACGGGGAAGGTCTCTATAAGCTCCAACAACAACCCGAGAGCCATGTCAATGCTGCTATGGAACCTGAAGTGCAAGGGGATGCCCATCAGTCCGCTTCATTTAGTATAGAACAAGCTCTTAAGGATCTATCTTTTCATCTTGATCCCAATACCTTGTCATTCATACAATCTCTAGTGAAGGGCAAGTTGCCTGCTAATCAAGGTCCATCCAAAGTCAACCGAGCTGCCTCGCCTCCCCAATCGGCAGTTCAACCTCTTGCCATAACCCCACCTGGGCAGCCTGCCATGCTACTTCACCTACTCACCCCATTGTGGGTCATTCTTCAGCTTGCACACCAACCCACCTCCCTCCCATCCAAGTGCCACATGCACACACCCTAATGAAATCCTCCCCACCTGTTGTGAATGATGAAGAAACCGTTAAATTTTCCCTCTATACTATCTACATCCCCCCATCACAAATGCCAGCCTACCATCGTTACAATGGCTCAGGTGATCCCTTCACCCATGTCAATGATTTCCTGAGCAAATCATCTCAATGGCAGAATGATAGAAAGACCCTTGCTTTTCTTTTTAGGAGATCTTTAGATGGTGTAGCCCTAGATTGGTTTTTTCCATTGAATGAAATAGAAATATGGGATTTTGAAACTGTCAAGGCCAAATTCTTGCACCGATATGGGCCAGGCTATTCAATAATTGGGGAAGCAAAAGGAGACATGTAATTAATGCAATATCATGATGAATTGAGGTCCATGGCTGAGAGGAGTGTTGATGTTATGCACCAACCTAGGAGCCCTCTCCAACCCCATCCAGATCATCATCTTCAGCCGACTCCTCGACGCCAATTGATTAGGCCACCTGTGCCCCAACCTCAGTCGGTCATGCAACCCATGTCAATGGCACAATCAATTGTGCATGATCAAGCTCCTTATGTCCATTGTGCAAATACTTCATTACCTAAACGAGCTCCCCAGCCTTTGACCTCACCAAAATTTCCAAAGGCCCCTCAGCCAATCATCAGGCCCTTAGCTTCTCAGTCTACTTCACCAATAGCTCCTCGGTTAACCACACAAGCCTTGGCCCCTCAACCAATTTCAACAATAGCTCCTCAGCTTGAACCAACTTCTATGCCGACACCAATTGAACAACCCTTGACTATTCAATCAACCCCTCAAAATAGGGTTCACCCTAAGTTTGTTAAGGCCCGTGTTTCTTCTATTACTCCTACCTTGGCAAAGGAACCAGTCACTCCTATCATTTATACTCCTGCCTCAGTAGAGAAATCAATTAATCTGATCATCCCTACTCCTACTATAGTAGATGATCTAGTCACTTCAACCATTCATGCTCCTGCCATGGTAGAGGAACTAGCCACTTTGATCATTCATGCTCCTTCCATGGTAGATGATTTAGTCACTCTAACCCTTCGTGCTCTTGCCCTAGCAGAGGAATCAATCACTCCAACCATTTGTGCTCCTGCCATATTAGAGGAATCAGCTTCTTATCATGTCATTGCTATTCAATCCAATGAAGGACTAGGCAAGGATCTGTCAGGTATTGATCAACTATTACCATCATTGGAAATGATCATTGAAGATGGTTAGATTGAATTGACCCCTGAACTAGGAAGTAAGAAGACCGAATTGGTCAGTGAAATGGGGAAGGAATCTATAAACCTACAGAAGGAAGATGCAGACCTTAGCAAGGGGATAATAGGACCTCCTCCAGCTAGGCAGGCTAATCCCATAGCATCAATCTTAGAGCCCCTACTCATACCACATTCTTCTCACAATCAACGATCGGGCCCATGGGCCCACAATTCATCCATCTTAGGGCCACCACCCTATATTCATCTTCCTCACAATCGTCAAATGGGCCCACGGGCCCCCAATTCTTCAATCTTGGGGCCACCACCCATACTTCATCCCATTCTAGTGGGCCCTTATGCCCCTCTTCTTCAATTGGGCCCTTATGCCCCTTTCTCGGGCTCTTGCGTCCCTTTCCTTCAATCGAGCCCGTGTGCCCCTTTTCATCAACCGGGCCTGCGTGCCTCCTTTATCCAATCAGGCCCATGTGCCCCTCTTCATCCACCGGGCTCTTATGCCCCTTTTCTTCAACCGGGCCCACGTGCCCCTTTTAATCAATCGGTCTTGCATGCCCCTTTCCTTCAACTGGGCCCATGCGCTCCTTTTCCCCAACTGGGCCTATGTGCCCCTTTCTTTCCATCGAGCCCACATGCCGATAATTCTCCCCAATCGGGCCCATGTGTTCTTAATTTTTCGAAATCGGGCCCACGTGCCCACAATTCACCTCAATCGGGCCCACATGCCCGTAACTCACCTCAACCGGGCTCACATGCCCATGTTTTTCTACAACCGGGCCCATGTGCCCAAATTTCTTTTAAATCGGGCCCACGTGCCCACCTTCTATCAACCTCGGCACACATGCCCACACTCCTTCAACTTCGGACCTGTATGCCCCCATTTCTTCACCATCGGGCCCGCATGCCCATACTTCTTCAAAATCGGGTCCCTGTGCCCCAACTTCTCCAACTTTGGGATTGCACACTCATACTCTTCAATGGTGCCCACGAGCCCATCACAAATCACAATCTTGCTCCCAACCATTTAAATCGGGTCCATATGCCCGCTCTTTTCGTTGGGTCCCTCGGGCTCAACCTTCAATTGGACCTTCGAGCCCATCACCTCCAATTGGGCCCTCATGCCCATCAACATCAACTGGGCCCTCTTGCCCGCCTTCAACTCTTGGGCCCACATGCCTCTTGATTCCAACCATTTCTAGGCTTTCAAGCCCACTATCAACTCTTGGGCCCAAGATCCCACTTTAATTCACTTTTCTTTTCAAGCATTCTCTTTCCTTTTCCAAATTTTATTTTCAAAAAAATCCATGTAGAGAAATTTTCTGGGTGATACCTCAATATTTGCCTTCTACATCATCAATCCTAGTTCCACCATGCTAAATCATATCCTCCACATCTTTCACTTCATCCTATGACTCTGAATCTTCAATCTAATGCGATATGGAGCATATCAAAAGTGGAAGCAGCATGGCAAGGCAAGGCAAGCACAAGCGACGTCATCACCAATAGTGAATTCCTTCTCTCAGGTATTACATGAAATTGCATTCATCATCATTATGTCATCCGCAAGGTAATGTTTCTTTTTGAAATGATTTTGAATCTCACATGACAATCTTACTTGAGAGAAATTTATGATTGACGATAACTAGTTTTTGTTTTATCCTAATGAATTCTTTACAATGTAAGGTTTGTTTTCAATTGATTCACCCATAGAATATAATCTACCTCAAAAATGGAGAGAACTACTAGTATGACTTGAGTCAACATGTGGTTGTTCTCTAGGAGTCGAGGGTGGATACCATATCACACATAACACGTCCTGATCCTAGAATCCAGATGACCCAACACCCAAGAGAAGCTAGTCAAGGCTCAGAAGTGGAAGGAAAACCCTCACCCTATTCTCTTCTGTTCAGTCCAAGATAGGCAAAGAGGAATAGAAGGGGAGAGTATCATCCGCCGCCCTAGTAGGAGGCCATCTCATAAGATCCAACTTCTCAATGAAATAAAAAGGGTGCCAAAAGATGGGCAATCAACCCCACAGGTTTAAACAAATATGGGTCTGTCTGAATGAGTACCCAAAAATGTAGAAAATGAAAATGGTGCCAAAAGATGGGCAATGACCTCACAGGTCAAAGAACCTGTCCAAATGTGTGCCACAAAAATAAGTTTGTCAATAAAGAAGAAAAGACCCGAAGAGGTCGAACCCCAATGGACAATTAAGTGTGAGTAGAGAAATCCCTCTCGACATCTTCAAAGCCTATCAAGGACTTTCCAACAATTCTTCATTCTTAGCCCCCAAGGACTGGGTGGACCAACCAAATCAAAGCTAAACTCTAGCTGATCAAAGGTTGAAGGTCAAAAAGATTCTGGGTAAGGAACCCCATTTTGCACACGGTGTCTACCAACGAACATAGAAAAATGAATATTTTCAAAGGTTCAATACTGATTTTTCTCTCCCCCAAAAAGTCAATACTTTCAAAAGTTACAAAAAATGAATATTTTCAAAAACTCCAAAAAAGGTTGAATATCTTCAAAAACTCAAAAAAAATTAAATACTTTTAAAAACTCGGAAAAAAGAATATTTTTTTAAAATATTAAAAAAATGAATCTTTTCAATTCAAATTCCACCAAAAAATTCAAAATTTTAAAAATTTCATCACCATGCTTGGTTCGAATTATCGTCTTTACATTCATATTTATTCTCTCATGTTTTAAATTTTTCATTACATATTTGTTGTTTTATTTCTACACCCTTAAGAAGGCTATTATCCCTTAACAAAGGTTAAGGCAGACACACCTTGCAAGGGGATAAGCCATACTGGCATTCTAATCTCATTTTCGAGTGTTTCAGGCACGAAGAACAAACATGGAGAACTTTGCACAACAAGGCGATGCTAGCAACTTCCCTCCCCTGAGGATTCTTAGGAGGAGGTGTCATCATAACCTCGGCCTCAACTTTGCCGAGGAACCCTTTGCAAAACTTCAACAAGGCAATGTTTGCTACTTCCCTCCCTTGAGAATTCTCAGGAGGAGGTGTCATTATAACCTCAGCCACAACTTTGCCGAGAAACTTTTGCTCTGTGTCTTCATCAAGGCACATGAACTCTTTTATGAGAATGCATGTCATCACACTACAAACTCACCGTTTTCATTTCCTTTCTTAGCATATATTAGGTGCATTACTATTTATTTTATGCATTGATGTTGAAGATCGTGAATGCAGAGAAGACTGGACCCGAGATCCCCTTCATCAAAATTCACGACGGTCAAGTCATCTTTCATGTTCATGGATAAGCCAAACTGGTGCGGTGAGGGACAATGGTTCCCGAATGGGTATCTTGACCTCATAGACAATCTATATCTTCAACTATTTGTTAAACAAGCCTTGTTTTTGTTAAACTATTAGTTTCATTGCATTTTTCATTGTCATTGCATAAATCTCGTCATGATCATCACTTTCTCACCATCCCCACCGGGTGCACTCTCCCATCATTTACCTCGATTCTGATCTTTCTAATATCCCACCATGTTTGTTAATCCCACCGTGCCACCGTGTCCATCATCTATCGTAATCACATTGTGTCCTTCAACATCTTTCATTTATATCCCACCACGGCCTCTTGCAACACTTTCTTGCTACTTATCCCACCGTGGCAGTCCCCATTTTATATCTCACCATGCGCACCCATTTTTTATCATAATTCTTGCATCACCATTATCCTTACGGTCTATTCTTGCGCCTAAACATTTGCCTTTTGGAATCAAGATCATTCTATTCCAAATTAAATCATGTCTTTTGGAAGACTTAAATGAATCTGAGAGCCTAAATATGCTCGATTGATATTCTTTTATTTTACAAAACAATTCTCTTTTTAAACTTTAGCCCATCACAGTGCAGGAACATCGCAAAGATCGGGTTGCTGGCTAATGATGAACCTACGAACCCATGATTCGGGGACTCTCCACCGCGTTGGGGGTTGGCTATTCTTCTCTCGTACCCGTGGCACATCTTTTACCAATCGGATGTAAGAAGGCTTGGTGAAACGTGGCAGTAATCCAAGGAACATGAAGAGATTCTCTTTGCCAAATTTGGTCGTTGAGTCTGTCTATATTTACACCTTGATGTCACATTTTCAGTCCATCACTATTTCGCACCACTGCATTCCATTATAACTCACTTTTTTTTGCTACATTCCTCTACATTTCACTTCTCTTCACTACAATTTAGCCTTATTTGGGGCTTAAATTCTTATTCTATTGGCAACATCTCTTTTAGACCATCAAAATCAAGTTGAACGATCCTTTTGGATGAGCCAAGGAGTTCATTAGAAATCTTAGAAAGAGTTGTTGATCTCTAATAAAATTCATTTTTCCCAAATGAGAGCTCATTTTAACTTTCATGTTGCTCTTGATGGTCTTTGCACCAAGGTTGCACCGCTTGGTTGTATGCCAAATTATGCTTTTCTCAGCATATCCTCTATTTTAAAATTTTTCATAGGATTCTGTGTATGTCCAATTAAGGAGTCTTCAACATCAATAATCTTCCTCTATGAGTCCTATTTTTAATGCAACAAACAACATTCAATTCTGATCTCCCATTTGTCCACAGCATCCTTTAGAAATCAGACGCGCAGTTTTGTCCGCATGCAGCACCGATCAAGCCCAATTGCATGCAAGCCCAACCCATTAGGCACATATTTGACCAATTCACGACCTTACCTTCTTTTTTATTCTTACATATCACTTGGTAAAGTATCTGGAAGTTTCATGGTTGAAATTAGCATCATCTAATGATGGCAATCCAACTTGTTGTCTTATATATACATCAAAACTTGCTATTTTTATACCAGATTTGTTTCCTCTTCAAGTGGAGACATATTTTGAACATGGAGAAAGTGATCCATGGTTTTCAATCCCTCTCAATCATTTGGGTAAGTTTATAGATGCCTTAGGATGAAAATTAGCAGCATTAACTGGAGGAAATCCAACCTATGGTCGGATGTAATAAAACTTGCTATTTTTTTACATGTTTCTCATTCCCTATAAAGGGAGACTAATATGAACGACTTAAGAAGGGCATCTCCATCCTCCAGCACTCTTATTCTCATCTACCAGCCACCCTAGGCTCATCCCAACCTCCCCAAATCGTTCTCTCTTTGTCCCGGTGCTCGAAGATCATCCCAAAGTGAAGAAGAAGCCGGTCTATGCTCTGACGTGCTGCACTGCTGATCATCAGCTTCTACAGATCTTTCTAGTCATTTTCCGGCCTGACTTCCTTAAGAGGAAGTGTGCTTCATCAAGATATATTTCATCTACAACAAACGGAGATCAATTCTGACATTCCCTTGGCTTGTTACAGCTTCAAAACCGGCACTGCACAGACAGATCCGAAGTCTTCTCTTCTAAGTCATCGTCTTCTTAGTCCATTTCAGTATATTTAATGGTGGATTCAGCCTATACATCCTTCAAAGAAATTTCTCCCCAGTGAGTCATATTTTATTTACAACAAGAATCATTCAATTCAGATATCTGTGGTGCCCATAGCACATCCTACATCGACATTGTGCTAGGAGTTTCCAGAACTTCACTGTCCAAGATCCAGCTTATTAGGTAAATTCAAATTACTTATCATAATATTCAAGAAAACTTGTCTTCATATCAAACCACCCTCGATGAGTCATATTTATTTTGAAATAAACATTACTTTATTTTGACATTGGTGTTGTTCGTTACGGTCTCTGCATCAGAACTGCGTAGTTTACATTGAATATGTCCAACCCGGTTGCCACTTTACCTGGGTTGTGTTGTCTTTAACCATTCATATTCTCTTTGCTAACTCTTCATTCAAATCATTTAGTTTATATTTAAGCATCATTTTTATTTAGTTTTGCATCATTTCATACATCATAAAAAAACCAAAAAAGGGGGTTAGGGCTAACCCCGAATCCGGTGAGTTTGTTTTCAATTGCCATTTTATGTTATTGTTTTTACAGTTACTACACTTCACTCAGTTCTAATCCTCCATGTAGGCACCCGGATGAGCCGGCTCGGCTCGCGTGTGTCGGTGAGAGAGAGAGAGAAGAAGAAGAAAGGGAGTGAATGGTGAAGTGTGTGGTCGCCAGGAGCTGAAGGCTCCAAAGTGTGATTAAGTATTAAGCAAACGAACTAGAAGAAGAAAAAGTTTGACCGCCGTACCTTGGGGATGTAAGCAAGGGGGAGATTGTTAAGTTCTAACTTCTCCTCTCTCGGCCGGCCGAGAGGGGAGAGCTTTAGGGAGTTCTTTCACCTACTATCGGACTGAAGCTTCACTCCGGTCGATTTACCTAAGAATGTCCTGTATAAAACATGAAGAAAACAAGTGAAGATTATTAGCTCTGGCGTGAGTATAGCATCATGCTTGATAAAGACTCTGAATCGTGCAAAAGGGAATGAACTAACCGAATCGGGACGGAATCCCAACCCCTATTTTTAGTAGGTTTTTAAACATATATGAGATGCAAAAATGATCTAATGCATGCCAAATAACATGATGAACAGTGCTAAGATGGAAAAGGAAGACAAAAACTCGATTAAACGGGCGATCGGACTCCGAAAATGGCAAAACGAGCTTCTGCCCCTGCTGGTGCCCTATATATAGGGCGCTAGCTGCAGGTGCCCCCCTTATGGGGCGCGTTGACCAAGGTCAAAGTGCCCTGTATCTGGGGCACTAAGTCTGGCTCGAACAGATTTTCTTCCCCTCTTTGCGACGTCGCTCCAGAGTGCTGGGCGGCTTCCGGGACGAAGTAGGGGCTCCTCCTTGTAGACAATACGCAAATGAAGCCAATGGAAGGTGGTTTGGATGCTGGATGAAAGAGGAAAAACGGGGAAAAGCTCTCAAAGTTGGAGAAAAAACATGTTTCTGGATGACAGAAACAGAAAGTTTTTGGGTTTTTGGTGGATGATTTTTGGATCGGTTTGAAGGGTTATGAGAGGAGAAAGTGGCTTGAAAACGTGGTCTTGGATAGGTTCTAGGGTGGTACGGACTTGGAACCCCCTCCAAGCTCCAAATGGAGGTCTATTTATAGCTCAAAAGAGGGCACTTTGGCCATTTCCGAAAAGCAGTGCCACGCGGCATAGCGCCCTATATATAGGGCGCCAGCATCATGAGGTCCGTCAGGTCGACAAGACGAGTCACTGCGGGGGGTCAAATCAGCCGGTCGAATCGATTTGATTTGGTGCCAGGCGCCCTGTATATAGGGTGCCAGGTGCCCTATATACAGGGTGTTCGGCCCGGCTGATTGTTCTATTGATCCCCTTCGGACTGTGCCAAAAAACTTGATCCGTCCTGAAAACACGATTTTTTTTAAATATTCTCCATGAAAACAAGAATTTAAACTCTCCAACTAGGCCAAAATTGCGTGTCAACACTCCCTTCACTTGTTTTCTTGTCTTCTTTGTCTACTAGTTGCACGGGTACATCAAGCTAACATCGGTTGGACTCTCCCTCATCGGGCGGCCGAAGAAGAAGAAAGTTTAACCCACATATCATCTCCTGCGCTAAGGTACACACGGTCAATTCAATTTAATCTTATCTTTTATTCCATAAAGCGGAGCCCGCGGCTCCTAGCGGCCACCTTTTTATTCATGTTCTAAGTTCATCTCCTCCTCACTCTCCTCCCACATGACCCGAACCATCTCTGGTGCTCGAGCGACGCCGTGAGATGAAAGTTAGGGGATCAATGTGAGTGTGAGATCGAGGTGAGGATTTTACCGCTTTCCGAGTGTTTTTCGATTCACTCCCTTTCCCCTATTCCATCATCACCTTTTATTGAGGTGCCGATCTAGAACCTATTTCTGGAGTCGTCATTTGTTAGTGTTTCCCAACCTCGATTTCTTATTCCATCGAGGATTATAGTTGCTAGAGATTGTTATTCATTATTTGTGGATAAAAGACAAAAGTTGAAGAAATTTCTAGCAATAAATTGTATGAGAGTTTGTCTAAGAACTAATACATGGACTTCTGTGCAAAGAATTAACTATATGTGTTTGACGGCACATTTCATCAATAATGATTGGAAATTGAATAAAATATTCTAAATTTTTGTCCAATTTCTAGTCACAAAGGTGAAATAATTGGAAAGCTATTGAAAAGTTCTTGAATATATGAGAAATTGAGAAGG
Source organism: Cryptocoryne crispatula var. balansae (assembly GCA_036172225.1). Classification (NCBI taxonomy): domain Eukaryota; kingdom Viridiplantae; phylum Streptophyta; class Magnoliopsida; order Alismatales; family Araceae; genus Cryptocoryne; species Cryptocoryne crispatula. The sequence goes on from CM069935.1 coordinate 10,959,016, forward strand.
TTATGACCATTACCGTTGATAATGCATCTTCAAATGATACTGCTATTGCATATTTGAAAAGAAAAATTACCAATTGGGAGGGATTCATTTTAAAAGGTGATTTTCTTCATGTTAGGTGCGTTGCACATATTATGAATTTAGTTGTAAATGATAGTTTAAAATTAGCAAATAACTTAATTGCTCTTGTGTGCAATGCAATAAGATATGTGAGACAATCTCCATCTCGCCTACAAAAGTTCAAAGCTTGTGTTGATGAAGAAAAAATACTCCACTTATCTTATACTTGACATAGCTCAAAAGTTTCAATGAGCATTTGAAAGATTTAAGGAGCAAGATCCATTTTTTATAATGAACTTTCAGATGGAGAAGGAATAGGAGTACCTCGAGATGAAGATTGGTCAAAAGTTAGAAATTTAACAAAAATTTTGGAGAGCTTTTATGATTTAACTTTAAGAGTTTTTGGTTCCTTTTATGTAACTTCTAACTCATATTTTCATGAAATTAGTGGGGTTGATTGTCTTTTAAAATATTGGTGTGATGGTGACAATATTGAGTCTTGTGGCATGGCTTTTAAAATGAAGCAAAAATGTGACAAGTATTGGGGCAATCCATAAAAAATAAATATGTTGATTTTTATTGTTGTTGTACTTGATCCTCGATATAAAGTCGACTTTGTAGAGTTTACTCTTTCACAAATATAAGAATATGACAAAGCATTGGCTATGAAGAAATAATTGAAAACAACTCTCAATTCTTTATTTGAAGAATACAAAAATGCAAAATTACCTTCAAGTGGGCAATTCAGGCCAATTGAAAATTCCCATGTGAGGAATTATACTTCAACTATAAGTGTTAAAGAACTAGTACAAACAACCCAAAATATGAAATCTCTAATGAAGTCTAAATTCAAGTAACAACAAGCATAAAGAGAAAGTGGAGATGCCAAACCAAAGCTAGATAAATATTTGGATGAAGATATGGAAGATGGTGATGACTCTTTTGATATTTTAGCTTGGTGGAAAATTAACGCTTCGGCTTCAAGATTTCCTATTCTTTCACAAGTGGCATGTGATATTTTAGCAATTCTCATTTCCATTGTTGCATCAGAGTCGACATTTAACACTGGACGATGTGTGCTTGATCCCTTTAGGAGTTCATTATTTCCTAAAATTGTAGAGGCACTTATTTGCACTCAAGATTGGTTTAGACCATCAAAGGAGTTGTTAAGTGTTGAAAAAAATTAGATGTGATTGAACAACTAGACAATGGTATGATCTTTTCTCTCTAATTCTTTTGTTGATAAAATTTTACATCCAACTTAATAACTTATTATGGTGTTTTATTAATTTAGATCTTTCAACTATCAAATTGGCCCCAAATGTGATTGATGTTTGATATGCGCATTAGATAGAGTACGGTTTGACCTATATATTTTATTTTTTCCATTTGGCAAAGTTTAGGTTATATCTGATTTTTTGTGTGAATAGGTTTGAAATTTTGGTGGTGGCATGGTGCATGTTTTTCTTGAAAGAAACACTAAAGTGATTGATATTTCGATATGGGCGATGGATTGAGTAAGGTTTGTAACATGTACTTATTTCTACTGATTTATAAAGTTAATGTTCTATCTTATTTAATACTAAATGCCATATTATTTCAATAATCTTTTAATTTTATTCTTTCAAGCTATTATTGCTAACTTTTGGTGTTTCACATCTCCTGTTTCAGCAGGTCTTGAACTGTGTATTCCTTTAGTTACAATATTTTTTTGAAATCGATGTTGCGGAGATGTCTACTCATGATCTTTGGTCAGTTTATAGAGTTTGGAACTTGACTATTTTCTCATCTTGTGCTTAAGTATGATGGAAAAATTCATCTCTTTTATTGGCAACTCCTAATTTCTGATCACAAGTGCATTGGCCAATTTGTGGGATGTACACATGTGGCTATTGGATGCTTACTTATTGGCAATGCTACTGCTCTCTACTTTCTGAGCCCAAACTATGAGCTGTCATTTAAAATTCATGCCAAATAGTCAAGGTTTGCCTTGTCCCCTTCTCCGTCATGAAGTGATCTCCCACAGTTTTATTTCTCTCTATGGTAAGATCGTGCTTTTAGGGTGATATTGTAGATATTGATTGCATGAAAAAATTTGTGGGACATTTCTCTAGCTTAATAGATTGCTGAGTTATGCTACTCAAAATTTTGATGTCCATTTCAGTTATCTTGTTTTTTACTTTCTTTCTATCTTCACACACACATGTAACTTGTGAACATGTTTAACATATCATGTTATGCCAATAAAATTACATGATGCCGGCCACTACTCTTGGAATTAGTGGTGCAAACAAGTCGAGAACGATAAAATGATATATTTCTCAAGTGTGATTCATATTTATTTCTACTAATTTGTAAAGTTAATGTTCTATCTTATGTTTTGTTTTTTGTGAATAGGTTTGAACTTCGGTAGTAGCATGGTGTATGTATTTTTTTAAGGATCTCTCACTGATATTGATATTTGACATATGAGTAATGTAAGATTTGTCTTATGTATTTTATTTCTACTAATTTGTAAAGGTTCTATCTTGTGTTTTCTTTTTGTTAATAGGTTTTGAACTATGGTATGGTGCATGCATTCTTGAAGGAAGGCTGTATTTTACATGGATGGTGATGTAGTAAGATTTGTCATATATATAAATATATTAATTTTATTTCAAAAAATTGTAAAAATAATATTCTTTTTTTCTAATAATAGATTTTGAATCTTATTCATGGCATGATGCGGATGCATGAAGTTTTGAAAGATTAGTGCAGTTGATATATGATAGAGAAAAATATGAGTGTTGGTTATCTATTTTTGGAGATTACTGCAAGAACATGTGTTTTAAGTTTATGGATCTGTCATGTTTGTTTTTTACTATAGTTACTATGTATGATTTCAATTCTTGATGGATATCAAGATATGATAGAATTAATGGGTCTAATATTCTTCCATAGATGTTGTATCTTTTATGTTCAATGTGTTAAGGTCTTTATTGATCCTCAGTGTTGTTACAATTATTAGAATTGTTAAAGGAAGGTCTTGCATAAACTCCACTATTAACATATTATTTCTAAGTCAGAAATTTGTCTATGAAGAATCATGTTTTCTACGTACACGGGGGTAATTTAGAAGTAAGTGGTCTTCCTTTAAATTTTTTAACATAAATGCTTCTATGATATCATCATGATGCTTTGACAATTTTCTTAAGAGTTAGTTTTTGTCTCAATCAAAAAAAATTCTTTGGAAAGTAATAAAATTTATAGCCATCTAAATTTTTACATTGTACGATATTCATTGGTATATTTTTATTATTGAACTCAACATTACAAAAATTTCATGGGGTTCAATATATCATAGGCAGTATTTGAAAGTTAGATATAGTAGAACCGATAAGTAGATCCAATATTATATCCAAACCGAAGACCAAACCAAACCAATAGTTGGTTTCAAAAAAATTTGGTTTGGTTTGGTTTGATTTGAGACTTCTATTTGATTTGGTTTGGGTTAAAAAAATAGACATAAATCAAACTAAACCAAACCGTGAACAACCCTACGTCATTTGGTTGTCCAATAAACTGAATTTTTATTTTAATTTTTTAAAATAATTGTTAAAAGGATGTTTGACAATTAGTTAAATAGGTTTGTTTCTTTGACAAAAATAAGCGAGACCCACTTTTTCTTCTAGTGGATCCAACCTCATGTGACTCTCCCTCTTTTCTGTTTTCACATCACATCAAAACATGGTAATTTTATGTTATTGATTAGTTTACCTTTTTAAATTTAACACAACTTTTGTCATGTATAAAAATTTGTTGTGTAATCAACCACCTCTTATGATGTCTTGTTGCTCCAAACATCTGACCAAGAAAAAGATTTTTTTTCTTATGATGTTGATTCAGACAACACTTAAAGATACTCATCCTAACTGTCTCAATGGCCTTATGTATAACAGTTTTAGTTATTGGACATTTCTCTTCGCCCCAATCAAACGGGCCATCGGAGTGTGGTGTAAGAAAATTTCGTTAAAATATTTTAAAGATCAAGTTTTGAGAAAATTTTCTCGCACAAAATCTCTCAACTTTGTGAAATTTCTTCTTTACTTTCGGAATAGCAGAATTCAGAAAAAGGAAGTGTTTTTTATTGGGTTTTAATTTTCCAGAGATTACATAATTTTCTTCTTGAAAAATTCAACCGAACGATTCAAGATTAATTAAAAGATAAATTTGATTGATCTTATAAAATTTTGAGACCAATCAAATTTATTCTTGAATTAATTTTTTGCCAACCGACCCTTATTAGATCGATCTCCATGTCTGTCCGACTTTGTAGAGCGCACCATGCGACGCGGGCAGTCGATATTAAAGACTTGTGGTGTTGAGCTAGCTAGATATATACGAAGTGATGTATGAATTAGTAGAGGGAATATCGGTCCACTATGCCCCCAAAACATCTTCTCCATTCGCCAGGTCAACGGAGAAGGAAGACGAGGATGGCTGCTCTTGCTTTTTCATGGGTGGAGATGTGAAGTGGGGTGACGTTTTCGTATCGTGTCCATGGATGGGAATCTGATATTATAATTTACGGTGTTTGGATGCATGATAAAATTATTTTTTGTTATAATTTTATATTTTTGAAATAAAATTTGTTGAAAAAAATTGTTTGGTAACATAACAGTTTTATGTTTTTAAAATGATTTTCTTCTTAAACAAAAAATAAGGTCTCTTCTCTTTTTCTATCTTGTGATTCCTCACTGTGCTTGATCATACATGATAGTCACTCTTTTTTGTTATCACATGTATTCAAACACAATGATTTTTTTTCATTGGTTAGTTCATATTTTATTTTTATTATAAAAATATACAAAAAAATTATGCAACTAAACACCTCATTAAACACCTTTCAAGTTTAGAACAACTGTGAATAGTACTTGGTTTAACATTTTGATTAAATTTTATTTAATCAACGGTATTGTGAAGGAAAATTTACCTGTAAAAAATAGATGTGCACATTCGTGTTTCTCCATTGTGAACATTTCAAGATATGGTTTCAAGAATTGAAAATTATATTTGAAATTTTACGTGTAAAAATATAAGAGATATATTCTATTCTTGATCTATCATGTTCCATTTTGCTATGAAATTATCTTTGTTATACCGGAAAACGTACAAATATATGATGGTTTTCTACAATGTTGGAGAGAAACAGAGGGGTTTAAGTAAATTTCTCGTTACTATATGATAAAACAAATAATTTCACTAGTGCCCCTTCTCACTTGAATTATGGGTAAAGTCATCAGTGGAGGAGCTAGAGTTTTCTCTTTCTAGGAATCATTATAATTTGCATCTCAAAGACAATAGAATTAAATGCTATTAAATATTTGAATAGATTAGTAAAATTTTCAACAAATGCTTTAAATGATATTTATGTAAGTAACGTCTTTTATTATTTCATATCATTTGAAATTATCTACACTAGAATCCAAACCATTGTACGCTATTTTCTATGGGTCATCACATGGTATTTTTAAAAAAATATCTTTCATTTTATTTTTAATAGTAAATAATATTTATGATAAAAAAAATTTAGTGGAATTTTGGGAATGTAATAGATGTATTAGAAGTTGTTCCCAGTAAAATATATTTATGTGTGTAAATATTGTTGAGTGTTGATATTGTTGACTATCATTGTTCTCGATATGAAAAGGACAAAAAGATATTATTACCAATGTTAATTACAGATCTACTAGAAGGTAGGAAAGTGTTTAAATAGGTAGAGAATAAAAAATGCATGTCATAAGTGATAGTTAATGAGTGAAAAAAGAGCGATGATATTAAAGAGATATACGAGCAGATGACAAAGTGAGACTATTTAGAAAACTGAGCTCCAACAATTTATACGCAACGTAGCCTTTTGGTAGGTGATACTGGACGGACACCAAGAATTGTATCAGATAAAATTGTAAGAAACATTTTCATAAATATTATACTATTTTAAAATTTACTTTTTGTTTTAGGTAAGATAAATAAATATCTAATATTTTTTGAGTTCAAGTCTGCGCTATGCCCTATTAGGTAACCTTATCAAGTAACTATATCAGTTATAATGTTTGGGTAACATTATTAATTTTAAAATTAATAATAGAGAGATCACTTAAAATTAAAACCGGTATGTGCCTTCCTCTCTACGTGGCGCCACTCCTCTCCCCGTGGCCGAAGCTCCCTGCGGCGACTCCTCCCTGAGCGGTAGATCCTCCCCATCTTCTTCTTTTCCTCCTTACCACCACTGTCTTGGCAGACGCAGCTCCTCCTACACTGATTCCGCCAACGGCATCATGGGGGAGAGACACCCCCCCCCCCCAAAAAAAAAGAGGGAAGAGGAAGACAAGGGGCTATAGTCTGGTTGCTCCATGGGACCTCGGAGCTGGTCGTGCCACCGTGGTTGTTGGCTAAATTGAACGGATTTGTGGTGGCGGAGAGGAACTTCTGGCGGGTGCTGCCGTCAAAGGAGTTATGGTCGGTTGGCATCGCTTGGTTGTGCTCCCCCGTACGTGTAGGTGAGGAGGAACATGTTGGGGTCCGTCCGGGGGTCGTTTGGTTTCCTTTTCTGGGCTACTCGTCAAGATGATTGGTTTTCATATGAGTTTACTTGTACAGTGAAGTTCTTTTTTTCTCTATTGTATTGCTCATTCTTGCTCATTACAGACCCGGCCCAAGCCCTCAAAAGTGAGAAAGATACTTTATGCAAGAGATTGATAGGGTTGTGTGCCATTCTTCGAGACAGTTTCTTCATTGGCTTTTAAGAGGTTGAGGCAGCGAGAGCTGTGGAAGATTGTGTTGAGAGTGGATGTCGATTGTCGAGTGTTTCTGGTCCTTCTATATTTGTATGGCATTTAAGCTTGGGAGGCTGCTGATGGGATTGGTTGTTGAAGAGCCTTTCCGGTTCTTGGAGGAGATGAACCTTGATTACACCAAGATTAGTCCTGTAGAGACTTTGCAGATTATGGCAGGCCATGTTCTGTAAGGTTGCATCAAGAATGTTAGTGATGGAAAATGCACCCAATGTCTTAGTCCTCCCATCCAAAATTTGCACATAGTTGTTTCTTTGACGTTTCCAGAATCTGATTATAACAAGAAACTTGGTATCTTCTAAGTAAGCTTTTGAGCTTCCTTCTTTTTTTTTAGAAGATTTCTTCCTATGAAAGTGATATTGTGTTTTAGCATTTATCATCGATTTGCATGATCTCTTGAGGTATATTCTTATTCCTTAACCAGGGTTCCATTTGTTTCCTATTAAGAGAATATAGTACTTGAGTGTGACCTGGGTACAAGGGAGCCTTGGTTGCTCTCTAAAATAGATAATTGGTTCTTAATTCACTAGTCCATATTACTGTTAGTAACAAATAAAATAGCAATACAAGAAGTTCATCTTTGTCATTCAATAAATATTGTTGGGAGGATAGTACCATATGTCCCCATCTGTGTATGATGCCCTACGAAGTCTGTTGCATGTTATTTTGGTCAATCTTTCCTTTGCTTTTGATTCAAATGGGAGCTAGAACTTTAATTGATATTCTTTCAGAAACCATCCTAGCCAAAATGAGGATCCCACATTCATATATACCCTATTCATGCTCCTGACATGAAGCTGCCCCTTTTAGTTTGAAGTGTGGTTGAATACACCTTGCTTGATTCCAATGTAATTGTGGAATCAAATATGCATCATTTCATTTCATTTCTTCTGGGTTTCTGGGCTATACATATAGGGGTACGTCCTTGGCAGCAAATAGGTCGAATTCTTTGCTGGAATTGGATAATTTCTATTTTAATAAGAGTTATAGCTGGTATTCCCATCATGATATTCTGATTTTGCGATTTTGATTTTGTTATTCAAACTACTTATTATCTCAGAGTAAGTCACAATAATTTATTTTATGATGAAGTTCCATGGTACCTTTTCGGAATATCACCTTGATGCATTTTCTTTTTCCGCATCTCCCTTCTTCTCCATAACTTGGTGAAGCCTTTCTAGATATCCTTGTATGAAACTTTTAAGTGCATCCCTATAAGCTGATGCCCGCTGATGCCTGTGTCACATAAAACTACTAAAGTGCAGGTTTTAGTGTCTCCATTCCACCCCTTTCTGCCATAGCCCTGAAGAATGGGGTAAACGTATAGATTAATAAATGGTAGTAAAGGATTTTCAATCAGCAAGAATTGTGACCTTGTCAAGTCACACATCGATCCCACATCATCTTAGCAATACACTTCTTTTGAATCTAACAGTAGCATGACCATCAACGTCCAAGGAACCCATCACTATACTGTTATGCAAACTTATGATAGCTACAAAGATATGTTTCGTAAAATGTCTAATGTCTAACACATTTATTTTTCTATACTTCACATGACCAAAAAATATATAGATGAATAATTCATATGATCATAAGATTGGAATGTGGCTAGCAACCGGAAGGCTGAGGGTAGTACAAAGATGCTACTTTGCTGCATGGGTGGACAATTTTTTCATGTATCTAGTTTTCTATTTTCTTTATGCAAGCCTGCGGGTAGCTCTTTCTATAGCTCTCTTCTAGTTTTATCATTTTGATAAAGAACACTATAAGAAAAAGAGTTATTGACAACAGTGAAAGCTGTCACGAAGAAGCCAAAAACCGTCACCTATACACATTGATGATAGTTTCAAAGCCATCACAAATCTGTTGCAAATAAACTCGTCACCAATGGTATTGGTGATGGCTGATGGATAGTCGTCGCCACAAAAATTTTTGGTGATGGCTCTAAGTTGTTACAAATAGATTTGCTAAAGACAACTTCCAAACCGTCAACAGTCAAATTATTGACGATAATTTCCAGCCATTGCTAGAAACTTTTGTGACAAAGGCTACCAACGAGTCTATTTTGATAATGAATAACTATTAACTGTAGCTTTAAGCTTTCAGAAGTGGAGATGTCTAGTTTAATGATGACTTACAACCATCACCACTACTCTATAGTTATCGTTGAAAAGAGTATTGATGATAGCTTTAAGCCATTGCAAATAATATATGTGAACAAAAAATAATTTGTTTATTCATAAATGAAATAATTCATGTAGGAATACAATATGCATGAATATACAAAATCTGTATTTTTTGTACAATGAACTATCCATTCAATTAATTTACATCCAACTTTAGCCACATCCACACAATTATAATTTGAAATGAAAATGACACATGACCAATCTAAACATTCACACCCACATGTCAAAAGTCACATCTATATGTCAATAACCATATAAAATTCATTCTTTCAATGTTCACAAAATAAAATGCTTATATTTGAAATTTATGCATACAATAGAAATAACATGGAGGAGGTAAGTCTCTCATTCAACCTCTCTAAATAACCCATCCTTTTCATCCCCATTGTTGCGATCACCATCATTTGAACCATCTTCCTTCTCTCTCTATCGTGGAGGTGGCCACAAACTAGATGGATCCACTAGTGGGGGGAGTCTCTGATTGATCTTAGTTGACATTTGTTGTGTTAGCTATTTCATTGCATCCTGAAAGTTCTTTTCTTGGTTATTCAGTTTTTCCTGGAGAGAGTCAATCATCAAGTTTTACTTCTCAATTTGACTTGCTTGACTATGGAGTAGACTGCTTTGCTTCTCCCTTTCTCCATCAACTCCTGGACAACCAAACTTGTAGAGATACTCACACCTTCACTACTTATACAATACTAGGTGTTGTGGTTCTATCTTTTTTCCCCACATTGAATCAACTCCGACCTATCTCTATTGAATGTAGCGAGGAATGTGTCCTCTATAGAGAATGGATGCTTAGGAATCTCAACATGCGATTCCTCCAACTAAGGACATTCATCAACTAGTGTATATTATCATAAAAAGTGTAAATGCATTATCAGGTGATATTTGAAATAAAATATGTTACTAATACATATAATTTAAACATTTATTATCATTTGATGACTTTCTTCATTACTCCAAATGACGAATCCATCTATCTCTTCATGTGTCTAGGTCATCTAGAAGATCTCTAGATGGGTAGGACATTGTCCTTCTTTTATGTTTGTTTAAATTAAAAATATTAGAATACATTGACAAAGTATTACTCAATAATAAATTATAATGAATTAAAATATTTACAAAACCTATCTCGAACTATTGAGTGTTTATCCTTCCTCTTCTATAAGACATAGTTAGATGATTTCTCTTATTTTTATTTTTCTGATTAAGTGCCTACAAAGAAATTCATAAGATGTTAATTATTGATAAAAATGACATGTTGAAATGAAAATTTTTAAATGAAAAGAATTTTTTACCTTACTTTTATTAATGGCCCATATTTTACACATATGGCACCACTACTATGGTTTGCATTGTGAAGGCATAATAACACGTGTCTCCTCTAGAAAGCATTTTGTAAAATGCTGTGTACAAAAATTTTAAGAGGTATAATAGATAACAATGAGAAAATGAAATAAATATGGGTTATTACTTTATTCTTTAAATTATTTCTTTGTTTTCTTTGTATCTCTTCTATATGTTTTAAAATTTTTACATCTATAGATGGGTACTGCAAAAAGGTAAAATGTTATTGCATAATAATTAAAAATTAGTATTTTACAATTTTAAAAAGTCATATATAAAAAAATTATATTTACCTCGAGATCTCTTAGTAGATGACTTCTTTTTTCTTCATCTGCAAATGTGATGTAGTTTTATTGTCATAAGTTGCAATGCACCTTATTGGAAATTCTAAGGTATGAGATAAATTTTTGGCTATTTGGTTCTACACTCAATCCTCCTACCAATTAAACATTCATAATTTCTCTTGTTGCTAATGTTCTCATATTATATGCATTGGCCGGATCTCTCTCATGTCTCTAGATGTAGCTAATTAAAGATAAAATTATAGCATATTAGAAAGTGACATCTGTAATGACTATAAAAGAATTAATAAAATATATACTAAATGCAACAGAAGATAGATTCTACATAGATGTAGGTGTCACCTAAGTAAGGTGAAGGACGATCGCCTAAGATGGTCCAGGCGATGAAAGTGTGGCCGGTGTAGACTGAAATGTACTGAAAGGTAGATCTCTCTGTGAATGAGATTCATCTAACTTAATGGTGGATCCACCAATAATATTGCTCTTAGACGTATGATGGCTCTTACTAAATTTTTTCATTCAAAAAAAATCAAAGACGATTCTAACCATTTTAAGTAAATTTTTTTAGTTGAATGACTAGTTAGGCCAATCCAAATTGATTATTAGCTTGTATTGGCATAAACGGCCATCGAATCAAATCTAAATGAAACTTCATTTACAATGGCCTAACGACATGGTTCTAGCTAGTCTATACATACTATATAAAATTTAGTATGTTACAACATCTTGAAAGGAATGTGAATATTGGTAATAAAACTTACAGTATCAAGTAATGTCTCTGTATTACATGACATCGTAAGAGTGCTATCAATAGACAATTCTATCATAAAAAATTGATAAGTGCCCCAAATATTGCAAAACATGCTTATACTAGTAAGAACTAAGGTTATTCAACCGTTGAAATTATATTTTATTTATGGCCATTAGATTGTTCTACCCTTTTAAGTAGATTTTATGGCTAATTTGGCCAATCCAAACTAATTTTTGGGTTTGTATTGGCTTAACAGGCCATAAGAGGCTTCTACCCCTTTTAAGTTGATATCTTGACTGATTCGGCCAATGCAATTCGACTTCTGAGTTTGGATTGGCCTAACCCATCATAAAAGAGTTCTACTCCTTTTAAATCGATTTTGCGATCGGTTAGGCCAATCTAAATTGGCTTCCAAGTTTAGCTTAGCCTAATTAGCTATATAAGAGTTTTGATCCTTTTAAGTGGATTTCTTGATTTGTTAGGCCAATCCAAATCGGCTTCTAAGTTTGGATTGTCCTAACTTACCCTACAAGGATTCTTACCCTTTTAAGTGGATTTCATGGACAATTGGTCCAATCCAAACCGGTTTTTATGTTTGGATTGGCCTAATTAGGCATGAGAGGATTCTACCAGTTTGGATTGACCTAACCAGCCATAAGAGGGTTTTACCTCTTTTAAGTGGGTTTCATGTCCTGTTCAGTCAATCCAAACTAGCTTTCATGTTTGGATGTCCTGGCTGGCTATAAAGGGGTTATACCCATTTTAAGTGGATTTCATGCCAATTAGGCCATTCTAAACTGGCTTTTGAGTTTGGGTTGGCCTAATCGGTCATATGAGTGGTCTAACCATTTTAAGTAGATTTCATTGCCAGTTTGGCAATCTAAAATAGCTTCTGGGTTTGGATTGGCCTAACTAGCTATAAGAGGGTTCTAACCCTTTTGAGTGAATTTTATGGTTGGATAGTCCAATTCAAACCCAAAAGCCAATTTGAATTGGCTTAACTAACCATAAAAGGGTTCTAACTTTTTAAATGGGTTTCATGGTCGGTTTGGCCAGTCCAAACTAGCTTCCAAATTTGGATTTATCTAATCAGTCATGTGAGGGTTTTAACCATTTTAAGTGTATTGGCCTAACTTATATCTATCCAAGTCTATACACAAAACCTATTTCTATCCCGATTTATACCAAAATCTATTTCTCTCCAAACCAGATCTATATCAAAACCCAGCTCTACCTTGATCTATATCCCAATACCAATAAAATTTCCAACATGGAATTAATATGACATATAAAAAAATGAAATTATAACTACATCTACAAAAACTTAAAGAAACTTGTAAACTTCAAATTTTTATTTCTATTGGTTGATTTACTTGAAGTTGTGCCTCTTTATCGGTTATACTAAATGTTATAAGTATGCTAACTAGTTGTTCTTGATATAGTTCTACTTCATCATCACTCTCATTTTCTAATGTTTTATGATAGTTACAAGATAGAGATTTTACCAATATCACCTATCTCTTAGTCATGTTATCATTTACATAAAATATTTATTTCACTTGACTTGCAAGTGTAAATAGTTTATTGGTCCTTAATTTTCATTGTATACTCAATGATATAAGTCCATAATCATTAACCTTAAATCCTTTATCATTATTATACACATCTCACCATTGACATTCATGCAATACTAAACGACTATTCCTATCAAAAGATATCTCAACTATATATAATATATATCCATAATATCTATCGCAACCAAGTTGAAGTTTGAAGTTCACGATGACATAATATAGTTGACTTGAATTTGTGGAATCTAAAACTATCGTTCAAAATATAAATCTATTGCGTATATATCCATAAAATGAAGGTGGAAAGGTGAAAAAGTAAAGTGGTAAGGTGGTAAGGATAAAGGTAAAGTGGTAAGATGAAAAAGGTGACAAGGTCAAAAGTAAGGTGATAGGGTGGTAAGGTGAAAAAGATGACAAGATCAAAAATAAGGTGGTACGGTGTTAATGTGAAAATATGACAAGATCAAAAGTACGGTACTAAGGTGACAAGGTCAAAAGTGAAAAAGATGACAAGTCAAAAAGGTGAAACTTATAGAGGAAGTAAAAATTACAAGGTGGAAAAGATGACAAGTTAAAAAGGTAAAATTTATAAAAAGAAGTAATAGTGATGAGGTGAAAAATGTGACAAGTCAAAAAGGTGAAATTTATAAAAGAAGTAAAAGTGATGAGGTGAAAAGGTTGGAGATGTGTCTCTAGTTATAGTCACTCAGAGGGCAAATTTGGAATATTGAAAAAGATGTGTGTAAGTGCAAATTGTTCTTATAGATTGGATGCCCGAACCGATATTAATGACGTGTGTATCATGCCGATGACACATCATTGACCGGTCAACATCATGAATGCACTATACGTGTGCCTGACATGGCATTGTTCATGTGGTTAGATCATATGTCTCAACATGAAACACCCTAGTAAAGGTAGCATCGGGGTTACTATTCTAGTTGATTGTCATATGTGCATCGGCAAGCAAAAAAGTTGAATTTCAGGACTTGGGACCCCATTGACTACACGTCATGTCTCGGAAGGCTGAAAATGCGCAAAAAGTTTCGTTTTTTAGAAAACTCAATTCTTTCAATGCGGTATTTAAATATACTCTATAAACACAATAATTTTTTAAGTTCTACAACTAGGCCAAATTTGTGTGTTTACAAAACCCTAGTTGATTAAAGGTTAAAGTTCAAAGGATTCAGAATGAGTGGCCTTTGCTCCTACATGTGGTGCATGCTCTTGCTCCTCAGAGAACAGTTCGAAGTATCCATCCCAAATGGATCACGACAACAATAGCTATCCCCTCTATAAAAAAAATTTTGAATATTTCAAAAGACAAATAAATTAAAAAATCTCAAAACTCAAATAAATTTAAAAAATTTTAAAACCAAGAAACATTATCAATTGCACTTTGCTTATGCATGCGCATTTATTTTTTTGCCTTGCACATTTCTTTTATACAATGCATGTTTTGTGTGTTGTTATCATTTTACGTTTTGAAAAGGTTTATGTCCCTTAACAAAGGATCAAATCAACCTTAGCTCTTCTTATGCAAGGGAACTATGTCACAATAAAGTTCTAATTATTCTTTCGAATGGACATATGAAACAAGAAGTACTCTACACAAGGAGATGAGCATGTTAACTCTCCTTCCCCAAACACTTGAAGAAACTAAAACAACAACAAAAAGAATAGAATAATAAAAAAGAGGATTATCCAAATCCTTATTAGGACTTGAATTTTAGTCTTGCATATATCAAAATAATAGTATTTGAGATGTCGAAGTTCTCAAGTTTAGAGGTGGCTAAGCCTCATAACCCCTTTAACAAACTTAGCGATAGCTCAGTCACTCACTAGACTTGCATATATACCAAAATTGTATATATAGGAATGGTGATTCCCCCTTGAGATATTTTGACCCGCCACGTACAATCTCTATATTTAATTATTTTTTATGCTAATTTATATTTATTTAAATCTTTCATGCATTAATTCATGCAATTTTTATGCATCTCATATTACATTGCGTTTTAAACCCATCATAGCAAATTTTATCCCATGTTCTATTTGTTCCAACATTTGGGTTTAGCATTTTATCATGATGTCTCACTTTGTCATCCCACTATGGCTAACTAGTTGCCATACCAACCATTTTTGTTGTGGTCTCATGCCACTATGATCTTTTTTTCGTATCCCACCTTGTGTCTAGCGCATCATTGTTTTATTACTCATCCATCCCACTTTGTTCACAATTATGGCCACCCTTGACTTGCTAGGTTAAAACATCGTAAGTGTCTTTACATTCCCATTTGCATCACATTCATTGCATAACATGTTTTCGACATTCCGGTCCCCATGTGGACAAACATCCATTTAGCTCCCAACATGGAGCTTATCACCCCTAAGTCCTCATACCGGTCATCACATCTCGAATTCTCACCATGGTGGCCTTCACTTTCGATTCTTATATTGACCATCATACAATTCTTGTTCTCCACTCGAACCTACAACCCTCTTTTAATCTTGTCGTGGTACACTTCTACCCCACGTGGGCAACTTTTTTTTAGCCCCCATAATAGCACTCCACAATTTTAGTCCCCACATATACCATCTCCTTTTTTAGCTCCCACTATGTTGCTTTTCCTTATATATGGTTCCCATGCATACTATCTATATTTTATTGGTTTAGGGTTTATTTAAGTGTGATTTTATCTTAATAATGCGGAATAGACCGAGTTAACTCTCTAAACTGACTTCCACATATGATTCGGTTCATGTGACCAGGTTCTCGGACTCTGTTTGAGAATAAGGGCCGGTGTAGTTAAGAAACTACGATTGGGTTAGGATGCCTACCTAGGTGAGATTTAGGTGGAAGGAAAGTAGGAAGAGGAGAGTTTAACTCGGGTTCAACACGAGCATTCACGACCGCACATAAAATGAACAAAGTAAATAATCAAAGGAAAGATTAGTGGCTACTTCTATGTTTGTAGGAGGACCCAGTTGACACATATCCTAAGAACTACAATTCACAATAGTAATTTACAAATTTATCAAGATGGCCACCTCTCACGAGAGGATAATAAGCTACATGCAACATGATCTTGAGACTATTCAGGTTGACAAGTATCAATTGGTTGGCAGACGACAAATGTCAAGGAGGCACTGGGATGCCTAGGTGAATGGAAGAATTATTGACTTGGCGTTGGAAGCTCCTAGCAGTGTCGACCTTGATGATGATGAAGGTTTCAAATGATGGATCAACTTTCAGCATTGGAAGATCAAGGTAAGGAGAAAGTGGAAGAGAGGATGAAGATGAAAGAGGGGTAGAGAAGATGCAGATAATGCTCCTCATGTGCTCCCAATACTGGGCGATTGGGTACCCCTCATGGGCTCCTCCCTCACAAAGGTGATGAAAAGTAAGAGAATGCACTCTTTCTTCAAGTTTAGCTTTCTTCAACATGATAGAGTGAAGATACATGGATGGATTTGTAGTCCTTAAAGCTCCCTTTAAAAATTTAAATTTTCTTTCAAACATATTTGAATTTCCCTCCAAACACATCCCCACTTACTAACAACTACTCATTAACTTCAAGTAATTACTATCTCTTAAAAGACTAGACTTCTTAATTTAACAACTACCTACTAACTTAAATTAATTACTAGTCATAAAAAGACTACTCTTCTTAATAGGTCTAACAACTACTATCTATTAACTTACTAACTCTAAGCCCTCTAATTAATAAAAGTAACTACTTACCAATTAATAACTACTAACTCTCCTAGTTAATGAAACAACAATCTCCTAGTTAAGAAGAGGTGGGTGGTCACCATCTTTAGGAAGAAGCAAAAAGTGAAGCAGAGTCATATCTGACCTAGATACTATCGACTGCCTAATCTTGGTGTGGACTAGTCTAATTCGATCAAGAATGTTGTCTCAAACCAGTGTCCCCACCACTTAGTTTGTTAATTTCATTGGTTTAGAGTTTATATAAATGCTATTTTAATAAGTGATAATCTTGTTTATAAATGTTTAGCTTGTTAAAACTTGTGATTACCTAGTTTATAAATGTTTAGTTTGTTAGAACTTGTTTAAGTGTTCACTTTGATTAAATAGATATGTTTGGTGCCCATTTGATTTGTTTGTCTTTTAGAATTGTTTGAATTTAAGATTCCGATTAGTTTAGGACTATGTGTTTTTTAGTTTGGGGTTTATCATTTAAGAATCTTAAACTTAAAATATTTAGTTTAAGGGGCTAATTAAACATGTTTGTTATTTTTTGGTAAATGTTAATGTAATTAAAACTTGTTTAAGTGTTCACTTTGTTTAAGTGGATTTTTTTGATGTCTATTAATTTTTATTGTCTATTATACATTTGTTTCAATTTAAAATTATGACTTTTTTATCAATTACATTGTTTGGTTTAATCAGAGAAACAAAGCAAACCAATAGTTTAATTAATGAGGATTATGTATAGTTAAATGAACCACAAAATGAAAATATACAAGATGAATTGGTATAAATGCTCTAAGATTTTCAAAATAATCAATTTTTACCCGATATAATGAAGATGAACCTAATGAAGAAAACTAAAATACTTAAATTTTAAAAAAATTAGAAAAACTTTTATATAAAATTTTTAAAGATGTATTTAAATCAAAATTTATTTTAAAATTGATTCAACCAAAATCAATTAATTGTGTCATTGAAAATTTTGTGAATATGATGTTATCTTTATTTAAATCAGTCTTACCTAAGAATGCAAACATTTAAAACAATTTTTATGAACTTAAAAATTTTGTTAAACATTTAGGACTTAGTTATTGCAAGTAAAAATGATTGTATTATTTGTTAGAAAGTGAATGAAGATAAAAAAAATTTATTCACAAGTTGATGCTTCAAGATATAAATATGATCCTAAAAATTAGAGAAAAAAAGTGGCACAAAAATTTTACATTATTTTACATTATTTACTATCATTCAATACAGCAATGTAGATGACATGGCATAGTCAACCGCGGTCATATCAGTTAGCTAGTAAAATGCATTATCCTATTGATTCTCCTATGTGGAAAAGAGTTTATAAAGTGTATCCAACTTTCATAATTAGAGAAGTACAACATTTAACATTGGTTGACTACAAATGGTTTTAACCTATTTGGTAACATGTTTTCAAAGTATTGTATGTTGCCTATTGTTACAATGGTATATAATCAACGATCATGGATATGCATGAAAGCCACACATGATGATATCATTATTAATACCTAGTTCAAGAGCTCTTGGAAATGATATTATTTTATTTTTGCAGTCATTGGTGAAAGAGTTAAAAGACATCTAGGTGATCAGATTAAAGATGTATTATGCTATAAATTGAGAAATCTTTGTAATGAAAGTCATAGTGATGTGTATAATAAATATTTTTTTTGAATAAGCAAATTTATTTGGATAGAGTACTAAAGATAAATTAACATGTCTACTTTGTAATGAAGGAACACATTCTATTCGACTTACTTATAGTAAAAAATAATATTATTTAAAACACTATCAATTCTTACCAATAACACATCGTTGGAGAAAGAACTAATATAAACATATGTTTAATAGTCTATAGTGTAAAAAGAGAATGCCAAAAGTGCCAATGGGATATGAGATATGGAGATAATAATAGGAGATAGAAACAGTACAATTTGACAAGTAATTTAAGAAAGAATTAGAAAACTTCACTTAGAATTTAGCAATGAATAGAAGTTGGAAGAAAAAAAGTATTTTTTAGCATCTATCCTATTGGGCTTTTTTAATTATTCGCCATCATTTGTATGTGATGTATATTTAAAAAATGTGTAAGATAATATACTTACTTTTTTTAATCTATAAGAAAAAAGAAAAGATAATATTAACTCAAGAAAAGATTGGGTAGATCTAAACATTCGACCATAATTACATTTATATAAGGGTTCATCGTGATTTTTAGATGCTATTTGTAGGCATAGTAATGGACAAAAATATTCTAGCGATAGATGGTTATTCCTCGTATTTGAGTAGGTATTTAGATGTCGGTAGAACAATTAGTTGATTGAAAAGTCATGATTGCCATGTTATCATGCAAGTTATTATTTCACTGGCAATTCAAGACAAGACATCATATGAAATTATGTAATGAGTTCCATAGTTTAATTGTGCCAATACTTTCAAATCATTTGGGTTGAGGTGATAGATATTATGATTTTGAGAGATTGAGCTTCTAAGATTGTCATAAATAATGTTGTGTAAATTAGAACAAGTTTTTCCATCATCATATTTTTGATATTATGATCTATGCCTTGTTGTGCATTTGGCATATAAGATAGAAATGTATGAACCAATTCAATATCAGTGGATTTATCCAATTAAAAGATATTTAAAGGAGTTCAAAGATTATGTGGATAACAATGCTAAGGTTGAAGGTTCAACTGCATAAGATTATTTGGTTGAGAAATGTACTCAATTTATATTTACATATGTGACATGAACTAAGATGAGTAATAGAATTATGATGGTTGTTCATACGAAGATATCCAAGAAGAAAATTCAATGTTAAAACTAGTTAGTTGCCCATTGATATGTAGAGCCGGCGAGCTGTGGCTCGGTTGGCACGACGCCACCCCGCGGGGGGGTGGCGGGGGATCGAACCCGGCTGTGAGCAGCCGGGACCACCTCCCCAGGGGGGGGAGGTGGTATCCAGTGGGGATCGAGCACTGCACCGGCATGATGTGCCAGTGGGTTGGCCGCTGGGCCAGTGGGTTGGCCGCTGGGCCATGATGTCCAAAAAAAAAAAGATATGTAGACATGCACCTAGAATTGTGATAGAAAGAGAACTATAGTTAATTAATACATGTGTTGAATAAAATTGATAATATAGACTACTTTCATGGAGAAACTTAGGAATAAATTTTTTTTAATCTAGTTTAGATAACATGTTCAAGAGATAAGAAATTTAGGAGACTTTAGGTATAGTAAAGATCTTAATGCTTTG
This sequence comes from Cryptocoryne crispatula var. balansae, assembly GCA_036172225.1. Lineage (NCBI taxonomy): Eukaryota > Viridiplantae > Streptophyta > Magnoliopsida > Alismatales > Araceae > Cryptocoryne > Cryptocoryne crispatula. Next base: position 10,979,076 of record CM069935.1, read on the forward strand.
TCACTCAATACTTCAAAGGTTGCATTATCCTTATTTGGGTACATTTGTAATGGATTTGGATTTCGCACATTGTTATTGGATTCTAACAAATCAATTCAATGTTGTGTCATTGACAATGTACAACTTCAATCTAGCTATGATCATTATTATGGACAAATAGTAGACATTTTTAAATTTATTTTGATAAGGACATTCATTTAGTATTATTTGAATGTGAATGGTGGGACATATATAACAAGATCATACTTTAAGAATTATTGATTACAAATTTATATCATTAAATACATAAAGAAAATTAGGGAGCGATGAAGCATTTACACTTTTAAGTCAAATGGAATAAGTTTTTTTAATAGATGACAACTCAAATAAGAGATGGGTAATACTAGTAAAATTTGTACATAATGGATATTATAACATATCTAAAAATGAAATCAATGATAAAGAAAAATCAAATTAAGAATAACTTGTTAACGTGTCTATAATATTTGATTTAAATAATGAAAACATAACTTCAAGAAATTTAATGAATACTAATAGAAATTTAAACTTAGATAATTAATTAAATCTCAAGTTAAGGAGTAGGGTGAGTAAAAAACTTAATTAAATGTTATATTATAACTTATCAATCGATTTTACAGCATATCTAAAACGTATAAGCCAATCCAATCTAGATCTGGATCGGATCATCAATATTTTGGGTCATCTTGGTCTTCCTCACCACTAGGCCATCTTGATCCTTCTCAACTGATACAAGTTAGAACATAATTAAATGTTATATTATAACTTATTAATAATGGGTTTTGCTACTAAAGAGATTTAAAGAGTTGATGAACATCTTAATATGGTGGGTCTAACCTAGTGAGATCTAAATTTCAGCCAAATAGATCACAGAGTTGATCTAGTAGATATCATTGTCAACCAGATCTATCTTAGTCTAGTGCTACTCAGCCTTCTTCATCTAAGTTAGGTGCTTCTTATCTCACTCCATCTCAACCACTTTGCCATTCAGACATTCTATCTTTACATGCCTCATGTATATATCTTCAACAAATGTTAAGCACCACTTGGAGAGACCCTAGTGGTCGATTTGGTAGGGGGTTTACTATTGTGCCAATTGCTCCACATTTTTTGACTTACATTAGAGTTCGTAACAGAGTGCACTAAAATTTGTATAAACAAAATTACATCACTCTTTCCCCCAAGAAGAAAGAAGCTATCTTATGCATTTTATCACCATTTCATTCAAATGATTTTTTGGAGAGACCCAAAATTATTTTTATTCATTGTTATCTATATTACTAATAGATCATATGTATATTTAGTATTTTACAGGATGCCCACTATAGAAGGCTTATGTGGTTGTGTCTCCATAGATTGGTGTGGAACAATGGCATCACAAGTGTTACATTTGAACGCAAGATGATAATAAGATAAAATGTTTTTTCTCACTTTAAGTATGATGTTTATCTATTTTTTAATTTTTATGAATTTTATTATAGGCACTTAGTGTCAAAAAGTAAAGAAAATAAAGTTTACTTATTTGTGTCTTAAAAAATAGGAAGGACTAGTATTAATCAAATAGAGAGAGATTTCGTAAGTATTTATTACATATGTTAATTTTTTGTTGACTTACTATATCATAGACTAATCTTAAATTATAAACACAGGTATCAAAGTAAGATCATCCTCCTACACATTTAGAGATCTTTCAAATGACACGGACTCATGAAGAGCCTAATGGATCTATTGACTAGAGCAACAAAGGAAGTCATCAAATAATGATAATTTTTTTTACAAATCTTAAGTTGTGTATCTAATTTTGGCTTTCAAATTCAAATCTTAATAATTTGTCATTTTTAGAATAATATAGAACAGTTGATAATTGTTCCAACATTTGAGGAATCAGATGCAAAGGTATCATCTACCAACATTTAGTCCCAATGAGGTTTCTTTTACCATCATGGGTAGGAATAGACTATGACGGATCTAATGTGTTGGGTGATGATGGACTCATACTATCTGTTATGATGAAATTAGTGGAGGCACTACAAGTTTCATAATTTATGAGTTGATGAAGAAAGTGGAGAAACAAACTCAAATGAACAATCATTATGAATCTAGGATTTTTGATTGGCATCAAGTGCCATTGGATCAACAAAAGTCATTTAAGAACAAGTTAGAATGGCTAACTCAAACAAATATAGCCCAATTTAACTAGAGATTATTGAGACCAGTTGATTCATCAACATTGTCACCACAAATGAGATAGTGCAAGGAGGATAGAGATGATGATGAGGACAAAGAAGATGAGAGGTCTTTTAAAGAGGATGAATGACATATTCTTTTATTCTTTTATGATATGTATCACTGTTGTTATATAAACATATTGATTGTACATAACATTTCATTTTATTCCTTAATCATGTAATTGATTCATCTTCTCTGAATTACGTATAGCTGATGCATGATCTAAAATTGTGTATGTTGTAGGAACAAGGTGACATGTGTATAAATTGATTATGTATGTATTGAGTTGTAAATAATATGCATGTATAGGTTGTATGATTACGTGAGTGTAGGTTGTATTACAAGTTGTATAAATTGAATAGATTGAGTTGTATGAGTTGTAATTTTTTAATGTACGGGTATGAATGTGTATATATAAATTGTATGAGTTCTATGAATTGAGATGATTTGAGTTGTATATTTTAAATATACAGGTTGTATGATTGTGCATGTATAAGTTATATGTTAGGTTCTATGAGTTGTACAAATAAGTTTTTTTGAATGTACAATTGAACGAGTGATAGATGTTGTATAAATCTATGTATTCATAAATTTTTAATTTTTATAAATAAAATATTTTAGTTACTAAATTATTGACAATGACGACATCACCAAAGCAATCAATGAAACAAGTGTGTGCCTATTATTTAGTGATGGTTGGCAACCATCTTTAATGTATTTATAGGTAAAGGCGTCTTCTCAACCGTCGCCAATATTGTGGTCATAGAATTGTTTACGAAGGAATTGGGATGACTTTTTAGTTAGTTATCTCCTAACTATTTTGACAACTCTTTTTTATTCAATGGTAATGATCTACGACCATCACTATTAACTCTTTTATTATAGTGATTTAAATACAAAAATTATTAAAAAAATTTCGAAGTCAAAGATGATCGCAAGTTTTAATGATTTAATTTAAAATGTTTTTATTTCAAATAATTATATAATAAATTTAACTATCATAGACAACAAATAAAATAAAAAAATTCAAACCTGCCTGCTGCTCTCTGTCTGAATCATTCTGTCTCTTCTACATACTTGATGCCTTGTGGAAAAATGGCATTTGCTCGCTTGTAGAGGTAAAATCAAAAAATTGGTTAGGCAAATTTTAGTTTTTTTTTTTATTGATTGCCCCCAACACTAGGGGGATGACTTGCGCTAAAGTGCACAACTTGGGAATTATCCGATGTCTCCTCACTCGGAGAAAGAGGCAAAGCCACCAATGTCCACTGGGCCAACAGCTGGGGACTATGTATTTTAGTTGACCACGCATTTACGTCGAACCAAATAAGAGTTTTTTGTTTTTACTTTTCAGTAAAATGTGCTATATGAGGCATGCTAATTAATTTACAAGAAAACAAGCAAACCCTTAATTTAATTTCACCAGTGAGTTAGCGAAACAAACTCGAAGTGTCTAATAAAATGTTGTAGAAAATAGTAAAATGATCATTCTTATATATTTGCAGTATAATTGATTTTTTTAATATTTATACCTATATATAATAACTTTACATGTACAAAAATATTAGAAAATATTTATTTAAATCTTACTTCAGAAAAAGTTAAATTAGTTGAGTTTGATTCTACATGCCTGGACTCTTCGGTGGACTTAGCTTGAGAAAATAGATGATCTATTCATCTCTTAGTTATAAGTGTAAACGAAATTTGATATTTCAAATTTTTGATTCGATTCTACTAAAAATAAACAAGTTCAAAATTTATTTTTTTAGAAATCAAAGATATTCTAATAACTTTATGAAATCAGAATTGGAATAAGTTGTTTTGTTTCTATTTATCTGATTTTAATAAAAAAATAAATAATAATTAAATACTAGTTAAATAAATTAAATAAATTAAAATTTAACGGGTTTGGAACTTATTTTTGTATAAATAAAATATATTATAATAATTTATTAGAATCAGAATTAGAATAAGTTATTTTTTTATTTATCTGATTTTGATAAAAAAATAATTATATATAAGTAAAATTAACTAAAATAAAATTTAAATAAATTAAAAATATACATTAATAGAATAATAAAAATAAAGTTTAAAATATATTATATTATATTTATTGAACATATTTAAATTATTAACTCATTTTTAATAAAAATATTATTAAATATATAATTTATAAATTATTGAATTTGATTTCAATTTATATAACTGAATCTAAATCGAAATATAAAAATTATAAAATTATTAAAATCCAAATCAGATATTAATAACTTATCTCGAGTTTAACAAATTAAATGATCGGCCCCACGGGAAGACATTTTGATAAAGCGCTATCAACTGTTTCAATTGACGTTTCCTAGGCAGTAGCATACGATAGAATCCTTTATATACTTTTTGAGATTATATACTAAAATAAAATCTAGGGCATTTATGCATGAAAGTTTGTCACGTTATTGAGAAAACTTTCCTTATAAAGTGAAGATAATGTAAAAAGAAGAAAAATAATCAGGATCACTTGAAAGGAAAAAAAAATGAAGGTCTCAACTATTCTTGCCCAGGATTTTTTTATATAAAAATACGTTTCAATCGTGATTGTAAAACACATTTTGGTTAATATGTTCTGTCTTAAAATCGTCTTTTTCTTTCCCCTGCGCAACCAAACATCTCATTAACGTTAATTATCAAATTCAGCAAATAGAAACGCCATCATATATAGTGACCGAAATATTCAAGATAAACATTTCAAGGCCGGAACGCGACGATGGTCTACGATAGATAATACGTGCAGCTGAATCAAGTACGATCCACCTTTTATTCTATGATTTATTGCAACTAAACTGAGTTGAGTGAAAAGGAAGTAGCTACGGGCCAAGGAGCCGCAGAAGCAGACGCGATACTCTTTACGTTTATATAGATAGATAGATAGATAGATATTCGCAAGCAAGCTTCAGGGAACCGGCTGCGAGATTTTTAGGCGGCGGTAACGGCGATCTTCATCCCGACCTGGCAGTGGCCGGGGAAGGTGCAGATGAAGTAGTTGGTTCCCCTGGAAAGAGTGAAGCGGTCGTTGCCGGATCTGTACACCCGCGCCCCCCTCGGCGCCGAGCAGCTGTTGTAGCCGGCAGAGTTCACGGGCACCACGTTGTGCACCGCCGGATTGTACCGGAAAACTGTGTCCACAGAACAACAGAGCAGCTGATGACGAGGAAGCAGGAGCAAGGAGAGGAGAGGACGGCTCGGCGATGCAGGTACGTACCGATCTGGTCACCGGCGCGAAAGTGCTTGGTGCTCGGCCACGAGACCGCGTTGAAGGTCCAGCCGGCGTCGTCGCCCACCACGTAGAAGGCGGCCTCGGACTGGGTGATGATGGTGAGGCAGGAGAGCAGCAGAACCGCCGCCAGGAGAGCTGAAGAAGCCCTTGCACTGCCCCTTCCCTGGCATGTCATCGCCGCCATGTGTCTAAGAGGAAGCAGGCACCGCCGATCTGCGAACTGTGAAGTGGGCTGATGGGATTGGAGTGAAGTGTGTGTGGGAAGGCTGGGCTTCTCCCTTTATAGTTAAAAAGTGGATGAGTCCGGAAGAGGACCCGATTCTCCCCTCACCTCTATACACACCTCAGTACGCTCCACATCAATACGAGACCTTATCATATGATTAAATATATTATTTTAAATACTTTTTGAATTGTGATCCCCACTCCCAGCCGAGGGAGGGTGTTCATTAAATGATTGAAACGGTCCAACCGGACGGAAAGATGGTTCGGTTGGAAGCCTCCGTTTGGTTCAACCAGTTTAGAAAATTTTCAAATCCGGCCAAATCGTTTAAATAGAATTACTATTAATATTATAAAAAACTTATTATATTCTTAGTAAAAGTAATTTTATAAATAATTTGTATGTTTTAATTAGTTATAACATAAAAATTAGTATATATATCAAAATTTTAATTATATTTATATTTTTATACTTAATCCAATCACAAAGGGAATCAAACATATTCAATTTTGATTCAATTTGAAGGTTTTGATTAAAACATGCTCAATTTGATAAAAAAAAGAACAAAATCATTCATATACGCGGATAATTAGGGATGTCAACGAATCGAATAATGATTTTATCTATGTCTATCTTATAAGTAAAATATGTATTTGTTTACTATTCATTAACTATGGAGAACAAATAGATCGGTGAACTATTTTCTACTATCCACTATGAAGTAATTTATAGTCGATTAATAGATGATTAAGAGATACATATATATATATATATATATGCAATGGCTCATACATCAGAACACGAAGTTAACATAATCTTAAAGATAAAAAAATTTTAAATTAGAGATCTAAAAAATAAATAAAAATGGGTCATATTACTTTGTTTGGCATTTTATATGTAAAACAAGACATCTAAATTTACAGGTAGAGAAGATCCCTAGATTTATTTGATTGTGCATGTAATATGCCAAATCAAAAAGAAGATTAGGAGCAAGGGCTTTACGAGGCTTTTCATAGGTTCAAATTCCATTATAAGTATGCATCAAGAAACAGATAAAGATAGAAACTTTAGAAAGGCAAACAATCACAAATTATATGGACGGTTAATAAATGATAACTCATATTAGATTATGTATTGATTAATAGATATGAATAATATTTTATATTTTAATTTATAATGTATTCGTGATGGTATTTAATAAGATAATATATAATTTTTATCAAAACTATTATCTTACGAGAAAATTTTAAATTATATTTTAAATATTTTTTAACTCAAAGGAAAGATGGAGTAGTGGACTGTCTCCATTGAGGTCCTATAGACGAAAGGCGGAAATTGCCATTTGTTGACCTTTCCTCTGCTCCAGTCAGGTCAGCTGTCAGATGACTTGTGATCGCCCAACAACCCCACTTCCGCCGACAGCCATTAAGTTGGACACCGAGCAGCCACTTGGACCGAGTACTTTATGGTGGGGAGATGAATACACAACTACTTTCTAACATTTCTATCTTTGATGGGTAGTTCTTCGTCTAGATTTGTAGAAATATTTTTTTTTTTGGACAGAAAATATATTCATTAATTCATTCAGGACAGAGAAATACATAGATGACAAACAACAACAGACCTAAAAAGAAAAGATACCCGACCGAATTAACGATGAAAGGATTTAATTTGGAAATTAAAATTTCCAAAAACCAAACATCAAACCACAGAGCGACCAACACACAAAGGTGCGTCAAAGGTCGAATTGCAGAATTAGAAACTCCATCAGAGGAGTTTGACAACTGCCTCGAGACTGGATGATCACTCCAGAAAGGAGTGGATTTCGCCCAAACTAACAGTCTCGGAAAAGAGTTAGCAACTATGAAGCTAACAAGGAGGGACCGCAAGACATAACTCGGCCAACCGACTACCGACAACAACAAAAAAGAAAATACAAGAAATTGCATAAATAAACCGAACTCCATGATTCTAACGTAACAAAAGGAGACAAAATGCCTAAGAATACACTTAAGCAAAATGTTAGACATGGAGTTTGGGAGGGAGGAACGCCCCTCCCTCCCAGGCCGAAAACTACTTCAAAACGGCAACGACAATTACCTACCACGAAAAATACTAAGCAACGATCGGGTGATAGAGCAAGAGAAGAGATGGGTTGTAGAGGCGAGACTAAGGGAAGGGGGTACCTCGGCGAATGAGGGACACTTCAATGGGAGGAATCAAAATAAGGGGGGAGATGGAGAAAGAGAGAGGAGTTGTCACGACCCGGAAATTTAACACATAAAACCACAACTACGCAGTGGAAATCACAACGTCGTGACAGTGGGAGAAATCCATCATTCGGATTTCATAACCCATACAAGCATCAATTTCAACCAACACAATCAAATCTACAAAAATTCCACAAGATTTCCAAAACCTGGAGTCAATAACTTAAAGAAATCAAGCCAACTTCACATAGTCCAACTTCAACCAAGAAACTTAAACATTTAAAACAACTAAAATTCAACACCAAGTCTGTTCATATGCTCCAACTATAAATCAAATCCACTAGATTGTTTAAGTACACAACAACCTAAGAGTCCAAAACAAGCAACCTGATAGAAATGAAATATATCACTCCGCTCCAACTCCAGGAGATTCTGGTTCTTCCACGGCCTCTGCTTGAGCCTCCAAGTCAATCTCTTGATCTTCAAAACCTGCTGAAAAAAATATTAACACACAACGGGGTGAGTCCGGAGAGTCCGTAGGATTTACACCATTCACCCATCAATCGGGTAATTAACATATAAACAAGCAGTGGTATGTAACATATCTAATTTGAGATGTAATACAAAAGTATAGAGTGTCTTCTATATTAATCTCACAACCCATATCCAAACATAATTATCTTCAAAGAAAAGGTTATGCCAAAAACAAATCGATTCTAGACCAATGCATACAAGACCATGAAACTAAACAATAATCAACTAGATGACCTTCGTACTTAACTTAACATGACCAATCTAACATGAGACATATCTGAATTTTTCTAACTTATCATGCTTTAACATCTAAACATAACATGCAATGAGCATAATTTCATGTTCTTTCTAAACTCATAGTCATATGGCAAGGAATTGGTCGTCTTGCCTTTTCACATCACATATCCAGATCACTTTCACCAAAGCTCTAATTTATATAGCAATAACATATACTAAGCTAGCCCAAAGTGCACCTAGGCAAAGGTGACACCAAGAGAAAAACCGCGGTAATCAGATCCGTGGGAAGGCCGGATTTATCTAAGATACCCCGCCGCCCACGGCAATTTGACTAGAATAGGTGGTGAAGCCTCATAACATGTGGTACAAGAAATTCATAATAAATTTTCAGATCATGACACACCTGCATACCATGTACACAAGACATAAACATCTCATGCTAATGTCATCCATGCAAAACACATTGTTTTTATCATAAACTAGACAAGACTTGCACTAACCGACATGGTTAACATATCCTAATCAAAACTCATATCAAACTTGATAACATGAACCTAGCCATATCATGCAAGACATATTACACAATCTGGAATCAAACCAAATAATTTTTACATGATCTATGCACATGCAATAACAAACCAAATCTAGACATGCATAATTGCATACACAAGACAATTAATCAAACCAAATTTTTGGCATAATCAAAACAAGCTAACTTCTGATGTTAACACTCATAATCTGACCTAATCAGGTTCCAAAAGTGAAATTTGATGACTTTTGATTTTTCCAAAACTCCACATAATTATCTTGCAATTCTAGGTCCATTCTAGCATATAAACATATACATAAATAACAAATGGTCACATCTCATGGAAAATAGTTCTACCCATCCAGAATCATGCCAAACATGTTCTATAATATCCAAAATATCATTTTCAAGTTTCTGGTTTCAAGGATTTTGAGAAGAATCACTAATCTTAAGTCCAAAAGCTAAACTAGTCAAATCAAAGTCCATGAGTTAAATCATGCATATTTTCTAAACAAAATGGGATCAAATAAATAGACGAGCTTGAGAAACCTACTTGTAGCCTTCTGTGAATTTTCCTGATTTTTCTGGATTTTTCAGCTATTTTTCTTGGCCTTTTTCAATATCTGGATTTAATAAATCCGAAAATTAGGAATTTCCTGGACCGGCTGAACCGGGCCGGTTCGACCGGCTGAACCAGGCCGGTTCGGAGGCGCTGGAACCGCGGCTGACCGGCGGCCGGGGCCGGGCTCGTCCGGCGGTTCACGCGCGACGGCTCGCGGGCGGCGGAGGCGGCGGCGGCTCGCGGCGGCGCTCGCGACGGCGGGGCGGCCGGCGGCGCCGACGGCGACGGCGATGGGTGGGGGAGGGTCTGGTCACGACGGCGACGGCGGAAGGAGGGCCACGGCCGGCGATGGCGGCGGCGAGAGGCTCTCCCGCGGCGGTTCCGGCCGGGTCAGGGAGGTCGACGGCGGCGCTGGCATCCGGCGGCGAGGACGACGGCTGCGCCGGAAGGGCGGGACGGGGAGACTTTCGCCGGCAAGGGTGGTGGTGGAGTGAGGAGACGGTGTCGAGGTGTGGGCCGGAGGCGGGGGCGGCAAGGAGGAGGTCCGGCTGCGCTCGCTTCCGGCGGGGGCGGTGCTCGCGACCGGCGACGGCAATGGCGACGGAGGAGGGGGAGGCGCAGCGGCGGGGAGTCGGCACGAGCAAGAGAGAGGGAGATCCAACGGGGCTGCGAAACTGGCAAGGGGGGGAGAGATCGCGACTCTCCGGGGGAGGCGGCCGGCGTTACCGCGGGGGCAGCGGCGAGAAATACGGGACGGGGAGGGAAAGGGGGGGCTGTTACGAAAATTAAATTTTTTTTTTTAAAACAGCCAGGTATTACAGGAGTCTACCAGGAGGGGGTCTCTCTAAAAATCAGACAGAAAGGATAAATGCGTAGAAGAACGAAAATGTGAGAGTCCGATGTAAGAGTGGGATTAATAGACAGCCAGCGTACTCAAGCTGAAAATTGGGATTGTGGCACACAAGAAGGGCGCAGGGGAAAGAGCTCTCGGTGTAGGAGGGTGCACTGAGGATGCGAACAGTGGAGGTGCTCGAGGACGATGGCGAGGACAAGGAAGAAAAGGGAAGGGAAGGACTCACAGAAGAGGGCACAATCGGAAGGGTGCAGCCAAGAGGGGGCTCGCTAGGGAGCGCCGCCGCCGGCGAGGGTGCCACGAGGATGCAGCCGCCGTGAGGGTTCCGCCAGCGAAGCCACCGACGGCGAGGGTGCCGCGAGCCGCCCGCCGCCGCCGCGAGGGTTCCGCGAGGCGAAGCCGCCCGCCGCCGCGAGGATGCAGCCGCCGTGAGGGTTCCGCCAGGCGAAGCCAGCTGACGGGCAAGGGTGCCGCGAGCCAGCCGCCGCCGCCGCGAGGGTTCCGCGAGGACGCCGCCGCCGCGAGGGTTCCTAGATTTGTAGAAATATGACTAGGTCATATTTAATAAAAAGTACTGGAGTTTTTCCACTTGCTTCGGCTGATTTTATAGTCAGGTGTAACGACTGAGGTGATGTTTGATTAGACTTAATCCGAAAAACTAACCTCTCAATTTCACCTCTAATATCTTAACATGTGAAAAAAAGTATTTAATTTTATTAAGATATAAGTGATAAGAATGTTTGATGAAACATCTATGTCAACATCTAATTAGACTAATTTCACATTAAACTTTTGGATCACATGTGCACATGTTTATATAAATATAAAATTTTTAAAATTTGAACGTAACATTTAAAATTTATTATATAACAAGTCAAAAATTATTTCAATAAATTTTATTATAAAAATTATATTATAGTAAAACCCCGATAGAATAATACTATCTAGACAAGAGCTAAATATATACTAATTTAATATATATATAATATTTATACGGAACATTATGAAAGATACATAAATTTAAATATATATATATATGTTTTCTCAAACTAATTTAATGATATATATTTTTATTAATGAGTTAGGTAATAAAGTTTGTATTACTGATAAAATTTGATATAATGTGTTTAGATTTTTATTTCTTCTTTTAACATACATATATCTTACTTAAATAAATTTAATATTTTAAACTTATTCTAAATAAAAGGATAAGGTGACAGTTTGATTTAGTTTAATTTTAAAATTTAAACTATTTATTTCAAATTTAATTTTTAAATAAGTGGTAAAAATATTTAATTTTATTAACATATAAGTGATTTATTTTGTTTGACACAAATTTTTTTGGTAATAATCATAAAATACACTTTTAATAAATTTTATTGTAAAATCATATGTTTATATCAAAATTTAAATTTATTGTACAATTATTTTTATTAAAAATAAATTAAATTTAATTTTAAAGTAAATATGTGCATAAGACGTAACACCATCGTTGGATTTGAATATTCAAATAAAAAAAGTTAATCACTCCCATGCATTCATGGATGTCTTTGCACATAGCATTTGAGCATAGGAACATCTGAACTAAATAAAGCTATATATCAGGATTGAACTGCTCAGACCACACTTTTTATATATCAGATGTTCGGTCAGAACTTATAGGGTGTTTGGTTACATTTTTTCTCTCTTTTTTATCTAAATTTTAAAAATAAAAGAGATAAAGTGTTTGGTTGCCATTTTTAACTACTGTCTTATTTTTAAAAGTGAGATATTTCATGTACATAATCTCTTCCAAAATAAAAATAAGGCAGGTCTTGTTTTATTTTTGAGATAGACACGGAGAGGGTGTTTGGTTACGTTATTTCTCTCTCTTTTTGATCTAAATTTTAAAAATAAAAGAGATAAGGTGTTTGGTTGTAATTTTTAACTACTGTCTTATTTTTAAAAGTGAGATATTTCATGTACATAATCTCTTCCAAAATAAAAATAAGGCAGGTCATGTTTTATTTTTGAGATAGACACGGAGGTAGGACGTGGGAGACGAGACGTGGGGGGGGGGGGGCTTTTGCTGGCCGACTACGCCGCCACCGGGGGGAGGGAGACGGACGACGCTGCGGGGGAGCCTTCGCAGAGCTGCAGGTTCTCTCTACGAAGGGAGCCCGAGAGAGTTTTCGCAAAGTCGCTGGTCATAACCAAACACTACTGTCTAATTTTTAAAAATTATGATAATTTTGTCAAACACTAGATAATTAGACTATTTTAAATTTTTTTTAATTGAGAAGTCAAATAATCTTGATTTTAAAAACGAGGTTATCTTAAACTTAAATGTGCTACCAAACACCCTATTAGCTCAGACATTTTATCAAACACCTTGAATTATCTGATGTCTTACCGAATCAGACATAAGAGGCTTGTTAAGTGTTATCAAACGGACCTGAATGTTTTTTTTCTTCGGATTGTGCTTTAACTTGGACTAGAATTTATCATAACATGTAATTAACTTGTGTAGATAACTAGATTTCTCTTTGTTGTTCTGAACATCGGATAACAATATATAAATTTGATAGAAGAATTTAAAAAAAAAGTTACATCTGATAAAAATAATATGGTTTATGTTTCTATTTTCCTACCATATAGATAATATTTTAGTTTTTTATTTCTGAAAGATGTGAAACAGTTTTTTGGTAGTCTTCGCGACGACTTCTTTTTCTCTTTACACGTTAAACTATTATGTCTAGTTTCTTAAATCGTTGCCAAATTTTTTACTGAACTAGAGCAAACTTTTTGTTAAAGATTACATATCACGTCCCGAATTTTAACAAGCACAGCGGATAATTCGACAACGCGATCGGGAAAAATTAACCCTGTAAAGTTCGCTGGCTGACGATGACATGGCCTTTCGTTGGCTGACTACGCCGCCACCGGGGGGAGGGAGACGGATGACGCTGCGGGGGAGCCTTCGCAAAGTTGCAGGTCCTCTATGCGAAGGGAGCCCGAGAGAGTTTCGCAGAGTCGCTGGTCATAACCAAACACTACTGTCTAATTTTTAAAAATTATGATAATTTTGTCAAACACCAGATAATTAGACTATTTTAATTTTTAAAAAAAATTAAGAAGTCAAATAATCTTGATTTTAAAAACGAAGTTATCTTAAAATTAAAAGTGCTACCAAACACCCTATTAACTCAGACATTTTATCAAATACCTTGAATAATCTGATGTCTGACCGAATCAGACATAAGAGGCATGTTAAGTGTTATCAAATGGACTTGAATGTTTTTTTTCTTCGGATTGTGCTTTAACTTGGACTAGAATTTATCATAACATGTAATTAACTTGTGCAGATAACCGGATTTCTCTTTGTTGTTCTGAACATCGGATAACAATATATAAATTTGATAGAAGAAATGAAAAAAAAGTTACATCTGATAAAAATGACATGGTTGATGTTTCTATTTTCCTACCATACAGATAACATTTTAGTTTTTTTTATTTCTGAAAGATGTGAAACATTTTTTTGGTAGTCTTCACGATGACTTCTTTTTCTCTTTACATGTTAAACTATTATGTCTAGTTTATTAAATCATTGCCAATTTTTTTACTGAACTAGACCAAACTTTTTGTTAAAGATTACATATCACATCCCGAATTTTAACAAGCACAGCGGGATAATTCGACGACGCGATCAGGAAAAATTAACCCTGTAAAAATATCGATTTAAGAAAAATGAAGAGAACTAGATCTCAGTTCATAATTTCACAAATACAAATTCGAATACATCACTAATCACTACAATCTAAACAAAACTATATACGATCTAAACAAAAATATCATCCAATTACTTCTCGAAAATCGATTCACCACACTTCCGCTGCGCTAAAATTGATTATCTGAAAATTTATAAGATGATTGGAATAAGTACGACGACTCAGTAGACACCTCATCATCCGCTAGATCGGATAGTCAAAAGGCCCTAGATGTTAATTAAATAAGTGCCCGACCTACAACCAATTATATGTAAATATAGACTAGTCAATATATTAATGGGGTGTTTGGTTGTATTTTAATTTTTAAAAAGGTTTCATGATAAAAAATTAAAATATAATGCCAAACAAGATAATTTTTAAAAGTGAAAACGTGACAATGAATGTGTTTGGAAAAAACATTTTAATTTTTAAAAATGATAATGAGGTGTTTGGTAGCATTTTAAATTCAATTTTCATGAATTTCATAAACATCGAAAAACGAGCATTTCATGTCATACAAATTTAGAAATTCAGAAGATCAAAGAAATGACAAAATATTCATGTCATACAAGAATTCAATCAACTAAAATATATAATTACACTCTACGATGTCTAACATAATCTTCCCACATTTCTTTTGCTATATTATCTCGAAGAAGCTTTCCAATACGCCTTTGCTCATTTGTGCTTGAATTGCTTCTAACATTATCTTCATTCCTGATTCTTTCTTGTCTTCTTTGTTCTATATCTCCATCAATTGCAATCCCTTGCTCATTCTCAATATCAATCCACAATGTGTCTTTTCCACCTTTAAAATATCTAATAAAATTATGTAGCATGCAAGCAGCAACAACTAATTTTGGTTGTACATCTAATGGATATTGCAAGGGACTTTGAAAGATTCTGAAGTGCTCTTTTAGAACACCAAACATTCGCTCAATAACATTTCTAAGTGATGAATGACATAAATTGAATAATTCTTTATAATCTTGTGGAGCAATATGGTTTGGCCCAAATTCTTTAAGATGATACCGTACTCCACGATAAGGAGCCAAAAATTGATTTGTATTTGCATAGCCAGCATCCACAAGATAATATTTTCCTAGCATAAATAAATAAATATTAATGCATGAAACAAAAATTAATAAACAATGATGGAGTAAAAAAATTTATACCTTCTGGGACATAAAATCCTTCGTGCAATGCATTCATCAAAACAATAGAATCAGGTGCAGATCCTTCCCAACCGGCATTTACATAAAGAAATTTCATATCAAAAGAGCATACAGCCATGATATTTTGAGATAAATTGCCTTTGCGATTTCTATAACGAGGTTTGTCTTCATTAGGCACTTCCACATTTATATGAGATCCATCTATAGCTCCAATACAATCCTAAAATATTAAAAATTATGTTAACGGTAGAAGAAATAAAACTTAACTACAAATTAACAAGATATCACTTTTACCTTGAAAAATCGAAAATAGCGTCGATGAACAATGTAACTTGGAGTTTCTGGAGGAGGTAAACATATATAACGAGGTGCCATTGTAGTAAATGCATCAAGAACTTTGTTAAAATATCGACTGATTGTTTCTCCTGAATGTTGAAATCTACCTTGCACAATTCGATTAGAAGCTCCTGTGCCGATAATATATAAGCATGTGATAACAATCTCCTCGACATAAACATTCATACTTTCTTTAAGTAAATTTGCTTCTCTTAGATGATTGCCTAACTCTTTAAAAATATTTTGATCCATTCGACAATATTGTCGAAAAACAACTGGAGAACCATTTATCAACTCTTTGATGAATTCTTTTCCTGTGAGAACTGAATTTCTAATCTGTCCTTGTGGAGTCTCAAATCTTCTTTCCACATATGATTCAACCAAATTTAAGGTTGAGTTATATAATACACTTCTACTTGTAATGCAATATTCTTCTTCATGATCCAATTTTTCAAAATCATCGTGATCAAATGACTCGTTGTCCATGCTATCTAAAACACAATGTCATCAATACAAGACATAGAGTAACATAGAGTTTACAACATCATTTAAGAAAAACAAGTCCATTAAAAAAAGACATAGAGTAACATAGAGTTTAAAATGTACCAACATAAGTAACCAAAGACATAGAGTTTACAACATCATTTAATAAAAAAAAAGTCCATTAAAAAAGACATAGAGTAACATAGAGTTTAAAATGTACCAACATAAGTAACCAAAGACATAGAGTTTACAACATCATTTAAGAAAAACAAGTCCATTAAAAAAAGTTACAAGTACTATAATACTATTTTCCTAATTCTAACTTAATCCACTCAAGTCGTGTCTCCTCATCCATCTTTAAAAATGTTACAAATGCTGATCAATTCCTAATAATATTGCTAACTTTTGCTTTTTCAGTAGCAGATAATTGTGGCATCATCATAACAATTTCCATAGCTTCTTGTATCATAGCAATACTAGATGGAACAGGCATTTTCTTATAGGGTGTTTGCCAGTGTTTTTAATTTTAAGATAACCTCGTTTTTGAAATCAAAATTATTTGACTTCTTAATTTTATTTTTAAAATCAAAATAGTCTAATTATTTGGTGTTTGGCAAAATCATCGTAATTTTTAAAATTTAGACAGTAGTGTTTGGTTATGATCAGCGACTCTACGAATCTATAGCTCCCGAAGGCTCCCGAGCAGTGCAGTGTCGTCCGCCTCCCTCCCCCCTCCCCGCGGTGCTCTCCCCCAGTAGCGAAGGCCCCCCTGCACTGTCCGCTCCCCCCGTCGGCGGCCTCCCCCGCGGCGGTGCTCCCCCGCCGGCGGCCCTCCCCCTGCGGCGGCGTCCGCCGCGGTGCTCCCCCCGCCGGTGAAGCCCCCCCGCCGACGGCCCTCCCCCGCGCGGTGCTCTCCCCTACCGGCGGCCCCTCCCCCGTGGCGGCGTCCGCCGCGGTGCTCCCCCCGCCGGCAGCCCTCCCCCGCGGTGGTGTCCGCGCCGCGTGCTCCCCCCCCCCCCCGCACCGTCCGCGACGTCGCGGTGCACTCCCCGGCGGTGAAGTCCTCCCCTACCCCGGCCAGCCGAAGCCCCCCCCCCCCGCGGTGGTGTCCGCGCCGCGTGCCCCCCCCCCCCCCCCCCCCCGCTGTCCGCTCCCCCCGCCGGCGCCCCCTACCCCGCAGCCGAAGCCCCCCCCCTAGCGGCATCAACGCCGCGGTGCTCCCCCCCGCGGTGCGCCCCCGCGTTGTTCGCTCCCCCACCGGCGCCCTCCGCGTCTATCTCAAAAACAAAACAAGTCCTGCCTTGTTTTTATTTTAGAAGAGATTATGTACATATAGTATCCCACTTTTAAAAATGAGACAGTAGCTAAAAGTTGCAACCAAACATCTTATCTCTTTTATTTTTAAAATTTAGACCAAAAAGAGAGAAAAAAACGTAACCAAACACCCTATTATATTCCTCTCTAGCAGCATGGATGGCCTCAACAATACTAGTCTCATCAGTTCTCCTACTCTTCTTGCTCCGTGACTTGCCCTTTTCTTTGCTTGAACTTCTTTTAGGAGCAGGAGGACTAGATGTTGCACTATCTTCTTCATCTGAAATTAATTGCATAGAATGTGGAGGACTAGAATGAAGCTCTTTACTTTTACTTGATGAATCAGGTCGAGAGAGTGTGGTTATTTGTCTTCATCCATCTGCCTTTGAACCTAAAATAAATAAAAGTGAATAAATAATATATTTAATTCAAATATTTTTAATAAAAAATTTAATATAGCTTACCATCAAAGAGTTCAAACCATTGGTCGTATAGTGGAGCTAGCTTATTTCTCCACTTTTTTGCTTCCTTGTTATGTTGATCCAAGAAAAAATGTTGAAAATAGATATCAAATTAGAAAATCAAATAATTACAATGAAATAAAGGATATCACCTTGATATAAGTATCCCAAATATCATCTGTCGTTTCCACCATATTTGTTACTGGATTCCAACCAAACCCACTTTGTTTCAATATGTCCTTAAGAACTCCATACTCTCTCTTCATCACTTGAACTCGTGCTTTAAGTTGATCAATAGAAGTAGTTAACTTAAATTTTATTTGAAATACATTAAGCATAGATGACCATGCTTCTGGTTTCCATCCATTATCTGCCTTTTTGCCAGCATGTTGCTCAAGTAATAACTCGGTAAAATATTCTTGATGTGATTTATCCCATTGCAGACGACCCGCAGAAAATGACTCAATCTGAGACATCTATATACAATTCTATGTATTAAAAAATAAAACATAAAAATTATAATAAAAAATAAGGTTAATGAAGTTTTGCATGCATATCCAAATTATACATCTATATCGCACATTTCAGGCAAATAAACACTACAAAAGAAGTGAAAATTGAGAAATCAATCGTATATTTTGTAAGTAAAAAACTTATTTTAGGTTGCAATGGATGAGGTGGCAAAAAGGGGGATTTTATCATGCATGAAAGGAGTATGTTTCCTTATCCCACAAGCCATTCTTGTGTCATCGGTTGATGTTGCCACTCTCCCTAGTGATGTCACATGTGGGGGTTTGCTGGGGAACAGTGAGGTGTACATGTTGAATGTGACCCCTTTTGTGTGAGGTTAACATCTTTTATTTTGGTACTGGTTGGTCAGCATTCAATGACATCCACAGTTATAAAAGGTTAGACATGACTTCATAGGTTTTGATGAGCTAATAGTATTTGTTAGAAGCCTAGAGCAAAGATGTAGAGGGTAGATTGAGTTGATAACCCAAATAGTGACTTGGCTGCTATCTTTTAGTTTTATTATCTTTTTCTCCCATTCCTTTCTTTCTTCTCATGGTTTGCAGGACGCTACCATATATATTATGTCAGTTAGAAAAATACTGTAAGGCAAAAAAATTTCTGTATGTAAAACATATAAGAGAATAAAACAAATAATTAATGTTGCACCAAACTCCGTTATACAAATCTGTCATTAATTCTTCCCAAGGTTAGTCTGTGTGAACCATGGTACAAGACAAGCTTCTCCCCAAATTAAGTTTGTGACAAACAGGTCATTAAAATTTTAAGTAGAATTACCGGATAAATTTAATTCTCCAAGCTTAAGAGAGGCTGGCGATCGACCTTCCCAATGTCGATCGGTGACTTCTTCAAACCAAAGTGACAAAAGATCCTCGACCAAGGAAAAAGACAGAAGGAAAAATCTAATCTTGTGGAGACAACTGGACGAAGAAAACAAAGAGAAAGAATGACAAATTTGATTTCCAAGAAAATTAATAAGTGATAAAAAATAATTAGCAGTCCGACAAGAGAGCAAGCAAGATCAATAAGGACACTCCTTCTAGCTGTATATGCAGAAACTAACCGATGAACTGTTGTACACCACAAAGCAAGATGATAATGGCGGTGGAAAATCTATGCATCAGGAGCAAGTTGAGAATCCGGAAAATATGGTAAGAGAAGAAAGAAAGGAATGGCAAGGCATTCTAATTAGATATCTATATTTCTGTAGTTGATGAAATATCATCGGAATATAATGCCCAGTTGGAGCCATCTTATTTTTCATCTACACAATTTAGAACCAGTTATCTAAACTAATGATGATGATGATGATGACTGTTATCTAGCTATAAAGTTAATACAAAGAATTTCAATCCATGGGCAAAATATACTGTTTGAGAACACAAGTCATCAAAAGATGGCACTTCTCAAAGAGAAATTAAGTAGTCCTTTACTACTTGTTGTAAATAAAAGTTATAAAGCTCAAAAGTCGTCCAATTGGCTTCTACACTGCCACTCAAGACAAGTATTTGCCAAACTAATAAGTTTCATCCTGTGAGGAAAAATGAATCTTGACAGTTGGTTGACATGGAAACAAAAATGAATCGCTTGTAAAATTCTGCTAAGGTGCCGGCCCCGCCCTGCTATCACCCTACACCTACTGCTCGTCCGATGGATGAACTATCAACTGAACCCATCAGAGACCAACACAATCACTCAAACATGACTGACGCTGATTAACATGGAGTGGGCTAGCGTAATGTAGTGCTCTGATTACCAGTAGGAGGAAATAGACCTCTTTTCTGATAGAATTTCATTCAATTCGGTGAGATTCGATGAGTCCAGAAATTGATGTGCTCGAACACAGTTTCATGATGCATGGTGGTGCCAATGCACAATATGACAGATCAAGCTTCGCCAACTCTCCGGAACCTAGGCGATCGACCGCGAACAGGTCTAGGGCAAGAGACAAGGAAAAGGTTACCTTCTTGGCCCCGTACGTAGAATCTGGCACCTCTCGCTCTCATTGGTGTCTCCGATCTGAATCAACTCGTCGCCCTCTCCCTTCACTCCTGGTCCACGCTTAGACAACACGGAAGACGTCTGGAAAGAAGGTGTCGCCACCGGCAAGCAGCAGCAGGTGTGAAGAAGAGGGCCAAGAGGCCGCCGCCGCCGGGGATGAGCCACTACGGAGAGAGCTCGCGAAGAAGAGGGCTAGGAGGAGGCTGTCGCTGTCGCCGCCACAAAGAACAGCCGGGGAGGTGCCGCTGCCGTTAGCTCTTGAAGAAGGGAGCACCGGGACCAGGAGGAGGTCGTTGCTCGGATTTGCCACAGTGGAGAGATGGCTCGTGGAGAAGGGGCACAGGACGAATCGAGGGTTTGTTTGGGTAGGAGGCGAGATAGTTTTCCAAAAAGAAAAGGGGTATATGGCACTTTTTTTTTACAACGTGACAACCATGAAAACGATTTCAAAACATAAAAAGAAAAAGACGGACCAAACGTATTCCCAAGACCCCTTTCATTACAATTTTCAAAAGTTAAAATAAAAAATGTACATTATCACGTAACCAAACTCCCCATAAATATTTGTCTTAATCCATGTATTTTAAACTGCCAACCAACACCTATAGACACAACAACCAGCACCAATAAACACCTTAAAACGACATGAAAAGATAAGGTAAACGCATGCATAATCACCAACTATATGCTCCATATGATGATCCCACTACAAATGAGACAAACCATGCATACACCATGTAACACAACCAGATAATTGACAAAATGAAATTCATCACTAGACCACCTTTATAAAACCATGCAATAAGTGTATTTATCCTCTAATGAAGGACCACATTCACATAGATGCACATATCCTCTAAAAGATACACATATCCTCTACAAAGATTTTCATTAGCAAGGAATGTGTTGTCTTGCCACCTCAACTAACTACCACCAGATCTATCATATATAAATGTACCATATACTAATCAAAATTCCATAATGCACCTAGGTAGTGGTGGCACGTAGGTTGCCCACTGGATCTGGGATCGAAGGATGCACCAGACGGTTCTAACCCCCCGCTTCAGTCGGGTCACGACTAACTAGTCTGGTGTAGCTTAGTCTTCCATTCACAGTTTCAATGCATCATGCATGACCACACTTATAAGATAGATGACATACACCATACCATGCTATGACAAATACACCACCAATGCAAATATCATGACCAACCGCACCTAAACAATATGTTCATGATGCTAGAACCATAAAATGACAAGAATACATATGAACTAGCATGATACCACAACATATACTCAACTCAACATGATATGATCGTAAGGAATCAGACCCTATCACCTGGTTAAAAGGACTTAACATAGCCAAAATCAGATTTAATAAATGATAGCTAAAACATTAACTAATCTTGTTAACCTATCACCAATACAATGGGATTAACTCAAAAAAATGTAACAAAGACTAGCTAATTACATTCTAAACTAAAAAGGAATAAGATCAATTAAAATCTACCCATCAACATGCTATAGACAACATAATTATCACCTTAACACGATTCTTACGTACAAAAGAGAATAACTCTACTAATCATGCTAATAAACCATAACATGCTACGCTAACCCGACTAATCAACTCATTAAAAATTACTACAAGTCATGAAGGGTTTAAATATACAAATTTTAATGATAATAGACACGTCAAGGGTGCCTACCGGATCGACATTGGAGAAAGTCAGGAATCGGCGACTGAAAGTGATACCGAATGTGGCTACGCGGTGCACAATCCGAGCAACTCCAATAAGATATCTCCCTCTACTAGGTTGCTGGAAAAAGACATAGAATGGGGGGGTTGCCATTGGATCATGAGAGAAAAGAGAGAGGAAAATAAGAGGAATAATATCATGGATAATAGGAGAGAGGAGAACAAGATAGAAGACAGAGGAAGCTCACTGGGTTGGAGAGGGGTGGGGCACACACTGACGCAAAGAGGAGGTGGCGCACGGCGGGGTGAACGGCGACTGGCCACGGTGTTGGCGGCTGGCCTCGTTGATGTCGTGATCGACGGGGCCGGGTGGGCGGGCTCGCGCGAAGAGGCATGGCGGTGGGCGCGCAGGTGGAGGCGGCTTCTGCTGCGGCGAAGAAGTGGCTGACCACACGTGGGGGCGCGTTTACCGGATGGCGCCGGGCGAAGGACCTGCACGCACACGCAGGGGTGGCGGTGCGGACGAGGGTGGATGGCGAGGCAGCGGACGTCAGCGCTGCCGTCGGCAGCGGAGGCCATTGGCGGTCGTGTGCGGGGACGACGCCAGCGTTGACAAGGCCGGCGCGTGGTTGACTGCATGAAGGCACGCACAGGGAGCGGAAAATGTGGCTGGCAACGACGAAGAGAGGACTGCCCAGGGGGGCGGCGTCTTGTGACGTTCGAGCCCTGACGTTCGAGCTGGGGCTCGAAAGCTCAACTACGTGCGACGCTGCACGCTTGCTGGCCACTGAGCCACTGACCAAAAAAAAAAAAACGACGAAGAGAGGGATGAGGTGGGTGACGGGGCGTGCGGCAGAACCAAGGTGTCGTAGGGGATGCGCTCGAGCGGCTTCGAGAGAAAAATAGAGGTGGTTTTGGTAGGAGGAAAACGGCGACAAGGAGAAAACAGAAGGAGACAGTGATTTAGGAGGATGAGTAAGGCATCGAGAGGAATAAAACCGGAAGGGGAGAGGAAGAGATTTAATAGGAGAGATAAGAGAAGATTAAGAAGATATTAAATAAATAATTAACACCTGATATAAATAAAATATAGCGATCTACAAGATTAATAAGACACAAGATAAATAATAAAAACACCTACGTATCTATATAAACATCTTAAAAATAATTTAAGCACATTACGTAAATAATTAAAATGCCACGATAATAATTTAAATAATACTACAAAATCTAGAATATTACATTACAAGTAAAAAAATATAGATTGGATCAGCTTCTTTTGGATCTTCACTATTTACGAATTAACATTTTGGAATTAAACCCCCAGGTAATCGCTTTGACCAATGTAAATTAATTTTGTAAATATTCTGCCATTGCGAGACTCGGCGGGTGTAATATTTTCACGTAGAAATGGAGTGCTTCTCAAGCTAGGTTCGCCAGAATTAGGACTTTTCTTTTGCCCAACAGGACCAGAGCATGTGGAATGGAGAGATGTTCCTTCTTTTTGCTGCCAATGCATCTAGGCGGTTGTATTGCTTTCACATATTCAAAGAACCTTCTATCTACACCCACATTTCTGTCGCTGTTTGATCCAGTCAGACTCGGGAGCATGCTTGTCTTTTTCATATGTATGAGCAAGTAATGTAAATCACGTAACTTCTTTCTGTCTCTCTTCTAACCTATTCATGAAAATGCTCTTGAGAATGTGACTACTGTTGCTAGCTTTGTGAGAACAAGAAACAGAGAGAGGGCAGTGGCACGAGGGTCTTCACACCTTAGATCCTCAGCTTTTTTGCTACCATGAGCGGAGATTTTGGTGTTTGTGGCATCGCCACTTCGGTGTTCTGTAGAGCTATTTAGAGACATGCCATCTAAAAGTATACTTAGGATTGTTCCATCTTTAGAAAAATCACTCTGTGTCGATGAAAGAGTGTCTTTTAACTTTGTATTTTCTTACAGTCAATGAAATCTCTCTGCTCTTCTCGTGGATGTAGGAAGATGTATTATCTCTCCGAAACATGTAAATATGGTGTTCTTTGTAATTTGCTTAATGGTCATATTCTTAAACATTGCCATTCTCTGCTATATGAGTTACTTGTTTAGATTGCACGTTTGTTCTACCGTGAGAGTGTTTCAATACTCCATCGTCTAATAGATGGTATTAGAGATAGTTTGGTTGTTTATGTGATTCAACAAATGTTAGGTGTTACATTGATATTTGCAAATTTCGATATTGAGATGTTCAATTGGAGTATCAACTTTAATTATGGCAGATCAAGATAAAAATGCTTCTGACTCATCAGAGACTATAGAAAACTTTACTTAGGAAGAAAAAGATGCCAGTCATTGTCTAATAATGAGAAACAAGATTTAGATGAGAATGTTTTAACTTCAATTTAGTTAAGCTTGTCCAATGAAGTTCTCTAAGAGGTCATTCACTAGAAAACAATGATTGTGTTGTGATTAAAATTAGATTCGTTGTATATGATGAAATCTTTGACTACCAATTTATATTTGAAGCAGTGCCCCTTCATGTTCAAGATGGCAGAAGGGTACATCTATTAAATCACATCTTGACGAATTCAATTTTATTTTGATAGACTTGGAAAGTACTTATATGAAGATGGAAGAGGAAGATCAAGCTGTACTCTTGCTTCATTCTTTACCACCATCATACAACACTTTTCTAGAATCTATGTTCTGTAGTTGAGAATGTGAAATCTCATTTGTTCTTGAAAGAATTGATGGATAAGATATGACTAGTGACAGTTGAGGCAGACAACATTTCAAAGGTTTTATTGCCGAAGGCAAATTAAAAGAAAGAAATCAGGCTCGTGGAAATCGTGATAACAAAATGGTCTAGATAAAAGTCAAAAGGCAAAGACAACTAGTATTGTTACTACAAAGAAGATGAAAACTAGAAGACTAATTGCCCAAAGTCAAAGGAAAAATGTATGCAAAAAAGAAAGAAGCTAGTTGAGGTTAGAGTGGCTTCTGATTTAGAGAAGGAATGAGATGTTATCACCTTCTTCTCAAGTATGGATTCTTCCAATACATTGATTCTTGGTTATGGAAGTTCCTATCATATATGCCTATATAAAGACTAGTTAGATTCATATAAGTTCTATGATGGGGGTAGAGTTCTGATGGGTAATAATATTTAGTGTAGAATTGTTGGGATAGAAAATATTAAAATCAAGATGTTTAATGGGGTTATTAGAAGCTTGGCAAAGGTCATGCATGTCCCAAATTTGATAGAGTCTTATCTATCCTAGTGCACTTGATGATCATTGCTGCACCTCTAGCAGTGCTAATAGCATGTTAAAAGTGACACTTGGTGCTTTAGTTGTTATAAAAGGAAAAAAAGACATGTTGTTTGTATAAATTGCTTGGTAAGACTGTGATAGGTGATGCTAGAGTTTCCTTCTCTTCTGATGATGATGATGGTACTTTATTGCAGCATGCTAAGGTTGGCCATATTAATATGAAAGGATTGCTTGAATTGCATAATATCAAGCTACTTAAGGGTATTAATTCTTGCAAACTAGACTATTGTGAATTTTGTGTTCTTGGCAAATAGAGCAAGGTTAAATTTCTTACTTCTATCCATTGAAGTAAAAATATTCTTGAGTATATTCACTTTGACATTTAGAGTGCATAACCAATTACTTCGTTTAGTGGAGCTCAATATTTTGTCACTTTTTTTGATGATTTTTATAAAAAAAGTTTAAATCTACTTATTGTAGCACTAGTCAAAGGCATTTGAGATAATTTAAAAGCTAGAAAACTAGAGTTGAAAAGGATATAGGTAAACAAGTGAATGTCTTGCGGACCAACAATGGTGGTGAGTACATATCAAGGAAATTTGAAGAATTTTGCATAAAAGAATGTATTACTCATCATTACACTTTAGACAGCATAGTAAATGGTATAGTTGATTGCATAAATAGGACAATGCTAGAAAGAGCTCATTATGTGAGATTTTTTGTTAATTTTTCTTAGCAGTGTTAGGCTAAGGCAATCAACATGGTTTATTATATTATTAATAAATCATCTTCTATTTCTTTTGATATGAAGACATTGTTTGATATTTGGTCTAGTAAGCTAGCTAATTATTCAAATATGCATATATTTGGATATCTTACTTTTATGTTGTTGCAAGATGATGAGAGGACAAAGCTTGATACAAAATCTAAGAAATGTATTTTCTTGGAATATAGGTCTAGTGTGAAAGAGTTCAAGTTCTAGAACCAATCACAAAAAGGATAGAGCTCAGTAGGAATGTTGTATTTAATGAAGCCTCAATGCTAGAAAATTTTTAGCAACCAGTGAAGAAGCCCAGCAGTCTAGTCCAAGTGGAGTTGGAAAGTGATGTTCCTTCTATCAATTCAAATTTAGAGGAATCTAAAATGTACAACTAGATGAGGAGCCTTATTCTATTACAAATGAAAGAGCTAGAAGGGAAGTTAAATTGCCTTTAAGGTTTTAGAATATTATTCCTTATGCATTTCTTATTTTGTCTGCTGACCCTTCTAACTTTGAAGAAGTAGTTGGAAGCAAAGACAACAAGATGTGGTTGAATGCTATGCATGAAGAGATGAATTCTCTTTAGAAAATCAAACTTGGGATCTAGTCATACTTTTCAAGGGTAAGAAAGCAATTGATGCACATGGGTGTACAAGAAAAAGAAGACTTTATCTAACAGAGAACTGAAAAAGTACAAAGCAAGGCTTGTAACCAAGGGCTATGCTCAAAGAAAAGGAGTTGATTTTAATGAGAGTTTTCCTCCAATAGTTAAACATTATTCTATTCATGTCATGCTAGCTATGGTAGCCATGTTTAAATTATAGTTAAAGTAACTTGATGTAAAGATAGTGTTTCTACACAACAATCTTGATGAGGAGATCTACGTGTTGTAGTCAAATGGTTTTGCTCATAAAGGCAATGAGAAATTCGTTTGCAAATCGAACAAGTCTTTGTATGGCTTGAAACAAGCTCTATGTCAGTGAAATAAAAAGTTTGACATTTAGTTACAATTGAAGCAAGTATGATAGTTATGTTTATTTTCGTTTCCTCAAGGATGATTCTATTATTCTGCTGATGTTTTATGTTGATGATATACTTAGTGCTTGTAAGCATAAGTTAGAAATTGCTATTTTAAAACCGAACCTTAGTTCAAAGTTTGAGATAAAAGACTTTGGTGGTGCTAAAAAAACCCTAGGCTTGGAAATCTATAGAGATTGAGAAGCTGGCAAGCTTTGGTTAACATAGAAGGATTATTTTGAAAAGTTGTTGGCTAAATTAATATGAATGATTCAAAGTTAGTTAGCATACCTTTAACTTAACACTTTAGTTTGTCATTGCAGTAATATCCTAAGTCAAAAAAAGAACATCAAAAAATGTTTAAAATTTTATATGCTAATACAATTGGTTATCTGATGTATGTTATGCTTTGCACTAGCCAAATTTGTCTCATGCAATTAGTGTGGTTAGCAAGTATATGCCAAATCTAGAAAAAAACATTAAAATGTAGTTAAATTGATCTTGCGTTACCTGAAGAGTACATCATATTTTATTTTATTATTTCAGAGGAGCACTAATAGTACTGATGTTTTAGTTGACTTTGTTGACTCAAATTATGTAGGTGACAATGATTGGAGATCTACCACATGATATTCTTTACTATAAGTGGAGGTCCTGTCAATTGGAAGGCTATGTTATAGGACATAGTTGCTTTGTCAACAATTGAAGTTGGGTATATTGTTGTGGTAGAGACTACAAAAGAGGCAATTTGATTGAAATGTTTGGTTAAAGAGCTCGGTGTTTCTTAGAATAATATCACTTTAAACTGTAGTATTTAAAGTGATATTTGTTTTATAAAGGACCTAGTGTACCCTGTAAGAACTAAGCACATTGATGACAAATATTTTAAGTTCAGAGAATCAGTTGTAGGTGGAGATATCAGGCTTTTGAAGATTCTGAATCAAGAGAACATTGTAGATATGATGACCAAGCCACTTTCAGTAGTCAAGTTTTAGCATTGTCTGGACTTGGCTAATGTTTATGCATGCTGAGATTTGAAAGCCCCAATGAGAAGAGGTAGTCTTAGGGAGAGTTGTCCTTTTTTCGTTGTAGAAGCTTGTTTAGTCTTTAGTTTGACCAAGTCAAAATGTGGAGAATGTCTTTGTTTGACCCAATCATACAAAGGGGGTCATACTTGTCTTTTGCATATATGAAAAAGTTATGTAAATCACATAACATCTCTCTCACTATCTTTTAACCTATTCATGAACATGTTCTTGCAAAATGATTGTGGTGGCTAGCTTCATGGGAACAAGAAAGAGAGAGAGAGTAGTGGTGGGAGGGTCTCCATGCCTTAATCCTCAAATTCTTTGCATCCACATTGACTTTTATTGTAGAGATTGTGGTGTGTGATATCACCCCCCCCCTCAAACTTATGTCAAATCATAAATGGAAAGTTTGTTGACCAATTCACCAAATTGCAACATAGGTTGTGATTTTGTAAAGAGATTAGCAAGTTGCTTAGCAGAAAAAACATGAGGGAGAGCTATAGTGCCAGAAAGATAATGTTGACGGACAAAGTGGCAATCAATCTCAATATGTTTTGTCCTTTCATGAAAACGGGGTTGCTTGCAATTGACCTTTGTACTAATTAGATGTGAAGAATAATTTTTTGCATGGAGAGATATCGGAAAAAGTCTACATGCAGCCACCTCTAGGTCTTTCGACTCCACCTAATCATACTTGTCTTCTTTACAAGGCTATTTTTAGACTGAAGCAAGCATCGCATGCTTGGTTTGAGTGATTCTGTCATGCTATCCCTGCACTAGGTTTTCAAAAAAGCAATGAGGACTATGCACTTCACTCGCCACTCTTCTCATGGTTGTGCCATTCTCCTTCTTTACGTTGACGATATGATCTTCACTGGAGATAATTTCGCTGCCATCTCATCTCTTAAAGTTCACTTAAAATAGCAATTTGACATGAAAGATATGGGATTTCTTCGTTACTTTCTTGGTCTTGAGATTGCCTATTCAATTAAAGGTTATCTACTTTCTCAACAGAAGTACATAACTAACATTCTCCAGCGAGTTGCTATCTCTGACACTCAACTTGTAGACACTCCCATGGAACTACATGTTAAATTGCGTCCAACAGATGGAGAGCCTTTAAAAGATCACACACACTATCTTTAGTTGGTTGGTGCTCTGGTTTATCTTACTGTTTTTCATCTTAACATTGCAAATTTAGTTCACATTCTTAGTGAGTTTGTCAATGCACCTACTTTTGTCCATTATGCAGCCCTGTTTTGAGTTCTTCAATATTTTTGTGATACTATTTGACTATCACTTCTTTTTTCCTTCACATCATCTTTGTAACTTCGTGCCTACACTGATGCAGACTTGGTTGGAGATTCCACTGATCGACGTTCTACTACTAGGTTTTGCATCTTTCTGGGATCGTCTCTTAACTCTTGGCGCAGCAAGAAATAAGCAGTGGTTTCTCGTTCTAGTACTGAGGCTAAATATCGTGCTATGGTTGATACTTCAACAAAAATTATTTGGTTAAGACGGCTTCTGTGCACTGTTGGCATTGTTATCCATACTCCAACTCCTCTTTACTATGATAATCGAAGTGCATTGCAAATTTCTAGCAATCTTGTTTTTCATGAAATAACAAAACATATTGAGATTGTTTGTCACTTTGTCTATCAACATTATCTTTCTAGCACTATAGCACTCCCTCATGTTTCTTCTGCTAAGCAACTTGCTGATCATTTTACAAAATCACAACCTACGTTGTGTTTTCGTGAATTGGTCAGCAAACTTTCTATCTATGATCTGTCATAAGTTTGAGAGGGGGTGTTAATATAGGAATTGTATATTGTAGAAACATTTCTATTCTATGTATTTAGAAGGTATGTTAATATTCCTTCTATTTTTATAAATATGTAACACTATATATTCACTTCAATGGAATGGCAAGGGGAGTATTCTCCTTTGGTTTATCATAATCCTTGATTTGTTTCTCATCACATCACCTATTGGTGTTCTATGAAACTATTTAGAGGCGTGCTACCTAAATGAAGATTGGGAATTAGGGATTACTCCATCATAGGAAAGATCACTTGGTGACAGTGTAAGAGTATCTTTCTACTTTATATTCTCTTTACAGTTAGTGGAATCTCTTTGCTCTTCCCGTGGACGTAGGAAGATGTATCATCTCTCCAAACCATGTAAATTTGGTGTACTTTATACTTTACTTGTCTACCTTAAGGGAGATTTTAGAGTGAGAGAAGGAGAGAATTATCAAGAACGAGGTGGGGAGAAGAGGGAAGGTTTTCCCGAGGGGCCTTGGGGGCTCTCCAAGCATTCCCAATGGCTCTCCGACCCGACTGATCGGGTTGTGCCAACCACGACCTAACCTAATCCATCTGGTGCCCACCTCGTCCAACAGAAGAAGGGTTGGGCCCTGTGGGTTGGAGTCAACACAGTTGGCCAAAAACTTGGCCATGTCATGTTAAGTTGCATGACTTGACCCAAACTCTGCCTTCCATGGTAGAGACCAATAGACAAAAAAAAGTAATCCATCAAATA
Organism: Cryptocoryne crispatula var. balansae; assembly: GCA_036172225.1. Taxonomy (NCBI): domain Eukaryota; kingdom Viridiplantae; phylum Streptophyta; class Magnoliopsida; order Alismatales; family Araceae; genus Cryptocoryne; species Cryptocoryne crispatula. Next base: position 11,010,102 of record CM069935.1, read on the forward strand.
AGTAATTAAGTTAGAGTTTATGATCAAAACTAGATTGTTTCTTAGATAAGGACATCAAATAACGATAAAAGATGAATCTGATCACATCAATTTTTATTTAAGGATGGTAGTGGCTGCCTATTTGGGTGGGTAATTCACAAAACAGCTTCTCAACCAATATTAGGATGTTTGATTATGCTGCAATCGATGTTTTTTATTTGAATTTGAGGATTCAATCCTCTTCAAGGAGATAAATCATGACCAGACACGAGTCAAGATAAAAATATTTGAAATTAAAATGTAAAGATCTAGAGAAATAACATATAAAATAAGTTAAGCAAGAAGAACAAAAATAATAAGGAATTTTTTGCACTGAACCCTCAAATTTTCGTAAGAAGAACCTTGCACTCTCAAGTGCTTTTATAGCCCACGCTTCCATAGCTTCCATTGCATACCCATATGTCACCTTCTTCAATACTATGAGAGCTGCCTTGTGCCACCCTTCCCTACCTTTAGGGGTGTTCAAGCAAACCGGTTGAACTAGTAATATGAACCAAACCAATTGGTTCAATTCAGTTTAACCAAGGAAGGTGGGGTCAGGAGTCGGGACCGGGTTGATTTGGCCCCAAATTGACCTGGGTCGGCCGGGGTCGCGATCCGGGTCGGGACGGGGTCGGCCAGGGTCGCCAAAAATAATAATAAAATATTAATAATGGGGTCGGGGTCTTGGGGTCAGGACTAGGTCAGTCAGCCCCAAAACCGACGAAGTCGGGGCGAGGTCGCGACCCGACGAACCATGAGTTTAACAACTTGGGTGTTTGGTTTTTTAAACCGAACCGAACTAGTATCATTTTATCTATTTAGTTCAGTTCAACACTACCCTAAACTAAACAAGACCGACAAACTAGTTGACCTAGTTTGACCCACTTTATTATATATTATATTAATTTTAAATATATTTTATTATAAATATAAATTAATTACTGTAAAAATATAATTATATTTTATAAATGAAGTATTAATCTTAATGTTAATATTCATTATTGTAATTTAATTTACTTTAGTTTAATTTTTATATTTTAGTATACTTTAATATTTTATATTTCGGTTTAGTTTCAGTTTCGAAAAGAAAGTTGAAACTAAATCGAATAGAATCTTATACAGTCCTACTTACCTTCCCTCTTTTAATGCCCTATCTCATCTATATCCATTGTCCCTATTGCCAAAGCACCTATTGCACATTGTTGCGTTGTCCTATCACGTCTCAGATTTTCCATGTATAGTAGAATACAACTGGCGATATAATCGAGGAAAATAATCTCAAAAATACATTGGTTTAGAACAAGATAAGACTAATATCCAATCCAAATTGATAACTCTAACAATTATATCCAAATTGTCACCATAAAGTTACAATTAAAACAATTTAAATACTTAAAACAATTTAAATACTTACATTGAATAAGCAATAAACTAGCTCCTTAGATTCCAAATCACCACTATACTTTGCTACATTATACCTGATTCCTGAAAATATTAAAGATTGAAAAGGGGTGAGTCACCAATGACTCAATATACTAGTAAAATCCTACTCGTAATAAAAACAATAAGCCCAAAACAAGCCAGATTGTAACATGTAAAAGAAATGTTAATTATCAAAGTTAAATTAATTAAATGAGATAATTTTTTAATCACTTGGTAGATTAGCATGATTCTAAATACAAACCACTCTAACTATGATAACATGATATCACTAGCATAACTATATGCACATACCACATAGACCAATATGTCTAACCACTCACTACTATACATGCTATAACGTAGAAATTAAACTATTTGGTTGAGTAGAACATATACTTTACCTAAACATTGTAGCTATGTCATAGAATTATCTCTAGATCTAAATATATATAGATGTAACAAATAATAAAGGCAAATCCCATAGTGCATCTAGGCAGAGGTGCACTTAAGATACACTGTGGCATCCAAGATTAAAAGATGCTCCAGACTGTTCTAACTCGTCGCTGCCTACGAGCCATTATCGTAGTCTAGTAAAGTGCAATTGCATCATAGAATGTAACACATTGCATTAGCCACATCTCAAAAGCGAAAAGCATATATTTACTCAATCATTTACAAACTTGTTAAACCAGACATGCAACAAGAAATCTAGATATATGAATCTCAACTAAGGACAACTTTATGTAAATTACACGTTTAAAATATTATATGCATCACATACACGCATAATGAAACACAACTGACCATAATGCAATAACAATTAACAAGATGATGCATCTAATCTCAAATCATGCAATCTACTAAATTAGTATGTACTAATATGTACTATGCAATTATTAACATTGACTAACTACAATGTGCATATAATAAGCCAATCTAGATTCTATAATTAACATCTAGCATTTAGGGTGGTTCTTAACATGTATCAGGATATATATATATATGTATATGTATAAGATCCTAATATTCTACAACATGTCTACATTAATTAAATTACACTCAAGTTACCTAAACATGATATCATACATAACTAATTAAATAACTAGACCTGGATTGTAATACCTGGCTTTTAAAAAAAAATGTAACGCCTCCCCCCTTTTTCCTCTCGCCGGTTACGTTCCCCCCCCCTCGCCAGTTACACCCGCGCCCCTCTCTCGCCGATGTCACCGCCCCGTCTCCCTCTCGTCTATGCAGCCCCCCCTCATCAGGTCCCTGCTCGTCCGGACGTCGCCGCCGCAGTTGCCGCCCGGCGCCAAGCTCCCTCCGCCGTCGCCCCCGCCGGCTTCCCGCTCGCCGCCGGCCGGCCCTCCGCCGGCGCCACCTCACCGCACCGCCGCCATCGCCGCCGCGGCGGTTCCTCCCCCCCTCCCGGTCGACCTCGCCGGGACTGCCGTCACCCAGCCACCCTGCGCCACCCTCCGCCATTGACGCCACCGGCGCTCTCTTTCCGCCGGCCACCTCGCACCGCCCGCGCCGCACTCGCGGCCGCCACCTCCCCTCCCGGCCGTGGAGCCCCGGCCCGCCACCCGTGCGCCAACCCCCCCCTCCGCGGTATCGCCCCCCACTCTCTCTCTCATATCCCTCCCATGCTGCCATGCACGCCTAGCCGTTCCCCCCCGGTTGCCATCGTCGTCGCCGGACCTCCCCTGTTCTGGCCGGAACCGCCGCGAGCTCCGCCCGCCGTCGCCGCCGTCGCGAGCACCGCCGTGCCGCCGTCGCGAGCCGCCAAGGCGAACCGGCCAGTAGTCGCCCGGTCCATCTCCACCCGGTCCAGCCGCCCGGTTCAGCCGGTCGAACCGCCCGGTTCGACGCCGGTTCGGGATTTTTCTGATTTTCGGAATTAATAAATCCGGAAATTAGATTTGAGGCCAGAAAAATAGCAGGAAATTTCTGAAAATTCCGAAAAATTCACAGGAGCTTCCAGGTAGGTTTCTCAAGCTTGTCTATGTATTTGATCCCATTTTGATTAGAAAATATGCATGATTTAACTTATGGATCATAAGTTGACTAATCTTAGACTTTGGACTTGTAATTATTGATTTTCACAAAATCTACGAAATCAGAAACTTGAAATTAGTATTTTGTATATTATGGAACATGTTTAGCTTGATTATGCTTGGGTAGAAGTCTTTTCTATCAAATTTGATCTTATGAAAACCATGTAAGTGATTATATGCTAGTTTGGAACAAGAATTGAAGGTTAATTATGTGTAGACTTGAAAAACTCTTGGGTCATCAAATTATACCTTTTAGAACCTGTTTTGGTCAGATTATGATTGATTACATGAGATCTTAATTTGTTTAGTTTATGCCAAGCATTACTTAGGTTAAGTGTCTTGTACCTATGTTTTAGTATGTCTAGTTCGGTTTGTCATTGCATGTGTGAGGATCATGTAAATTTTGATTAGTATGATTTCAGATTATGTATTATGTCATGCATGATATGATTATGTTCATATGGTTAAGTTTGGTATATGTTTGATTCAGAATATGTCAATCAAGTCGATTAGTACAAGTCTTGTCTAGTTATGGCAAAATATGTTTAATTTGGTTTCAGATCATGGGGTATGCTATGCATAGTTAGTCATGTCAATTTGATCATGAATAGTACGAGTTGTCATTCAGAACAAGTTCAATTATGTCGGGTTATCATATGTCTTGTCAAGTTCGTGGTGGATGTTATGTCATGCATGAAGGGCTATGAAATTGATGGTTATGTCATGTATGCATGGTATGATCAAGTATGTCATGATTTGAAATTATGTTATGAACTCTTGATATGACGTGCTATGAAGGCTTCACCAGCCTATGTTAGACAATCGCCCGTGGGCAGCGGGTAACTTAGATGAATCCGGCCCTCCCACAGATCCCGGATTACCGCGGTTTTTTCCCTTAGTGTCACCACTGCCTAGGTGCACTTTGGGCTAGCTTAGTATATGTTACTTCTATATATATATTAGAGCTGGTGAATGCATTTTGTACATGTGAAGCAAGACGACCAATTCCTTGCTCTTTGGCTATGTGTTCTGGAAAGGATATGAAATATGTTACTTGTGTGTCATGTATGGATGTTAAACCATGTCATGTTAGAAAAATCAGATTTGTCTGTTTTAATTTGGTCATGTTAAGTTAAGTCTTGAGGTCATTTAGATGATATTTGTCTAGCTTGTATGGTCTTGTGTGCATTGGTCTAGAATTAATTGGCTTTGGCATAATCTTTTCTTTGAAGATAATTATGTTCAGATATGGGTTGTGAGATTAATATAGAGGACATTCTATACTTTTGTATCACATCTCAATTTAGATATGTTACATACCATTGCTTGATTATATGTTATTTACCCGATTGATGGGTGAAGGGTGTAAATCCAACGGAGTCCCCGGACTCACCCCGTTGTGGGTTAAATTTTTTTAGCAGATTTTGAAGATTTAAGAGCTTGAAGATGAGGATCAGGTGGAACCAAAGGAATTAGAGTCATTTGTACATGGAGATTCTTGGTATTCTCTACTTAGGTAGATGATCTTGGTTGTTTTTGAACAAGAGTGTGGATAGACTTAGAAGTATGATTCTATTCTCTTGTTTTGATGGATCTTAGGAAATTAATTGTTTAAGTTTGGGTTGTGGAATCCAAGTATTGGGTTTCATCCCACTATCACGACATTGTGTATTTCCGCTGCGTATTTGTGGTAATGTTATTTAAATTCCGGGTCGTGACATGGATCACTCAATTAATCTATAACAAATACTCCCATATTTAAATGCATATACAACAACTAATCACATTTCACTAACCAAGATTAACTCATCCTATTTTAATGTATTTATTAATATATTCGAGATGATATGAATAGCTAAGATGTCTACCTCAACGACGATAAAGTCTAACCAAAGTTCAAAGAAAACAAACTAGATGATGAGTATGATGTGACAACGATGATGACAAAATCATGAGATGGTGATAAATCTTTACTTCCTGCTACCCAAGAAAGAAGAAGAGAGAGAGAGTGCTAGAGTGAAAAAGATAGAAGAGAGAGAAAGATAGGAGATCCTAAGAGGGCGAGATAGAGGAAAGAGAGGCAGTTCACCAAAGGTGCACACAGCGTAGAAGAAAAGCAACACTGGGAAGGGCGTAGGGATGGTGTTGGCACACTCAGTCAACAGCCATGGCAACATTGGTCATGCGGATAGTGATTGGCTAGGCGAAGATGGCAAACATGCATAGGGGTCAACTGGTGGGTAGACAAAAGTGAGTGATGGGGCGAGGATGACAAGGTGCATGCGGTCAAATAGGTGGGCAACAAACCTGGTGGGTATTGTTGCTCGATGAGGTTGATGTGACGGTCAGCTGCTGGTGCTACAATGCGAATGTAAGAGAGAGAGAGAGAGAGAGAGAGAGAGAGAGAGGACTAATCAAGAGTTCAAGAGAAAATAAAGTAAAAATAATGTATTATCTAATAGGAAATAAAATTGAAGATGATCTTATCCCTAATAAGCACAAATTATTGTTCAACAAAAACTCTCTATATGTAATATAGAGAAAATGTGTTGAGATCCATATGGTTACCTAACAAGAGTGAGAGATAAAAAATGTTAAATGTTATTTAAATCAAGTTACAAAGTTTTAAACTTATTCGATACTTATGCTTATCCTATGTGATTTCCTCCCTTTATATTTACATGCTCTAATTCCACTAATCTATCAGTATAATGTTTCTAAAAATACAAGATATTACATACCCTATTTATCACTGAATCATTAGGCACCGTTGTATACCCTACACAACTCACACAACCCCCACCTTTAAGGCCACTATCTTGTGTCACCCTTCTTTACTTTGACATCATCTATGTTGATTATCCACTGCCATCATCATTGAACATGTCTACCACATTTTTCATCCAAGACATGATATTTTATGTTCAACTTCACTAGAGTCATATTAGAAAACAAATAAAAAAATACTTTATGAACTTTTAAAACCATTTGCATCCCAGTAGGAGAGAGTAATGAATCTCTCAAAGGAATAAAAAATCTATGACGAATTTGTAAGGAATCAATACATGACAGCGAAAAATATTTGATTCCATAAAACCATGATCTTTGCCTTGGTCAATGTCGAACGAGTAAAACTGGAAACTAAATATGAAGTAGAATGAGAGTACCTCATGGGATTTCTAAAATCTCTCACCATGGATGAAGAGAGGACATTTCTCCTTGCTGAAAACCGTTCAAGTGTCCGGTCTCTAGCGGTATCCACACGATCTGCTTCAATAGACGAGTTCTCCCTTCCTTCGGGCCTCCAGAAACCTTTCAAATCCAAGCTTAACCATGGGAGATCACCTTCTAGAGGAGGGAGGAGGAAGATAGGATGCTTGGGACGTGCTCCAGCCCTATGACTTGTTAGGGTTTGGCTTCATAAGCCATTTATATATAGAAGATGGAATTTTTCACAAAAACTCAAAACTTCTATAAAATTGCATCCATGCCCTCATCTTATTGACTAGATCTATTGTGTGTGACCCACTAAGCCCAATAGTCAATTTGGTTGAAGCCTTAATTAATTTAAAAAAAAACAATTCCTTTAAATTAAATCAAAATTGTTATCCGATAACAGTTTTTACGGCTTTCTGATCATAAAGGGTACAAGTCACATCCTATGATCCCAAATAAATTTGGGGAGTTAAATAACATCTATTGAGCATTTCCATCATCAATTACCATACAAATTTAAATCCTCGTTCATACAATGTCCTGGTTGGTTAGGGGTTCAGCACTGACTGTCAACCCCTAAATATTCCAACTCTATGGGATACTCAGGTTCGGATCAATTGGAAAACTCTTTTTCCAATTATCCTAAGTACCTTGGCCAAGGATTTAGAGTACTATACCATAGGACATTCTCTCTCTCCTACTGAGAGTGAACGATCCCTTGTTGTCCACTCAATTGCCTCCACTGGGTTTCTCTTTCACACAATACATCAAATATACTGGACCATCAAGATGGTGATCCATAAGTCAATAATCAAAGTACAAGATACATCTGATAAGACATTTTTTGTGACTAAGGTCAAAGATCTAACCGTGCTATTGAGATGTAAGAATAACCTGATAAACAGTTCAATAAGATACCGATCAGGTTTTCGTAAATTGGTCAGTACAGTGAACTCATTCCACTAATGAGCACCTGTGTGTGTACCTCAGTGTTCCCACACTGATGACCAATGGATCGGTCATTCTCATCACATGAGAAGACATCACACACACTAGTCTATCCGGATTCTTGACGTCCCGTTTCAAGGATCCTATGACTAGGAACATTTAGATCACATGCCTCTAGATGATCGATCTCATTATCATGATCTCATCATGATTCAATCATCATTACATGTGATGAAGGACTTCATTATGATATATGCTTCTAATAAAAGCTAGTAACGAAGTTTTGCCTATTTAATTGAATGAGATATTCCTAGAAATGTTGAATCATATCATATATGATTGGCTTGTAGGGCATACATTTCTATCAGAATCAATCTATGACAGCGAAAAACATAGGTGATCATGGATTTAACCCTAAGCATACACCTAAGGCACCCCTATAAGTGCAAATCTTTGCTTCAGAAGTTTGAGTTGGCATGCTCCCACTTCAGAAGGGTGCTTCTTCAAGTGGTCCCACTCTCCATTCTTCCACGAGCCAGCTTCTAACCATTACAAGCAACTAAAGGGTACACAGACCTACAAATGTACAACTCATAATAAAAAACCTTGGTTTTAACCAAGGGGAGTACACAAATGGGGGGAGGCAGAATGTACAATCAAATTGTATAAAGAGAGAGGAGGCACACACAGGCCCCATTTAAAAACATAACCAACTTAATTAACCAAGCAATCATAAGCAAATCATATTTAAGTCCATGATCACCTCCATACACACACCAACATTCAACACATGAACATAGAGCGCATACGTGATAATTATATGAGATATATCATATATACCATCATAAAGTTATATACTGCGGTTTTGAAATTCAAAATTTTAAGCTCGTCGAATTTTCATAAATAAACAATTTAAATGCATAAGACAAGCAATATAAAACATTCAGATGATTCATACTTTTTCAAAATTTCTCAAAGCATTAAATTAATGTCCAAATCATAATTATTCATAATCACATTTTTTTGAATTTATTTGAACACTAATTTAATCAATAAAGATTTCAAAACAATTTTAAAATCATTTATAAAATGATTCTATGGTAACCAAAGTTCAAAACTATCTAACAAGTTCATAAACATTTTATAAACCTATTAAATAATTTACCAAAACTTATATAATCATTAATTTCATTAATTTTGATCTTAAAACAATTTTAAAATCAAAATAATTGAATTCAATGACAAAAATAGTAAAACTCTATTTAATAAGTCATTAAACACTTTAACTCATTAAATAAATTCTACAAATTTTAAGAATTTTTATAGATTTTTTTGGTAATTTTTCAAATCAAAAATGAATTTTAAATAATTTAAAATTATTTTTGAATTATTTTAACTGGCGACACATTGCGCCGGCCAATCGGTGCCGGCCACGACCCCCTCGCGGCTGCGCCAACCCGCCAGCCGCCGTGCGCCTCTGGCGCCAACGCGGGGCGGCCGCGTACCTCGTCCAGGTGTGGCTGCGCAGCTGCCGCGTACCCCCACCCGCGGGTGGGTCCGGATCCAATCCGGACTCAGCATCTTCTTCACCTGATAAGCGCAGGGCGGTTGCACGGAAACCCTAGAAAATGTCCGACTTTCTGGCCTTATTTGGGGGGTCAAACGGAGTCCAAAAAATCTGAAAAAAAATGTGTTGGAATCCTTTAAGAATAATAATTCTATTTCAAGAAGTTTCATCTCACGAAAAATTCTATACAGCACGTAGTTTATGGAGGAAGTTGCCACAGCCGCAATTAACCAAAACCACAAATACCTCTCAAATACGGCACCTCCAAGAACCGTTAAGTGTCCAATAAGTGTCCAATAACTTATGGAAACTCTAGGAAACTTAATTTCCTATCTTCCCACGTCATTAGACAAAGCTATTTGAGTCTAAATAGGTAAGTTCATCAACTCCCGTAATTTCAGCCGGATTTTCGGATATGATCATCTTAGCAACTTTCAAAACTCCTTCCGAACTCTACGGATGGCCAAAATTTATGAGGTTTGCGGAATTGGAAAGATCTCATCCATGAGAATCAATTTAAACTAACCGCACACAGTTTAGTATTTCATATGAACAATGGTGATCAAATCAAAACTGCTCTGTATACAGTTTTGGGAAAGCATGAAATCACATGAAATCAAGCCAATTTCAATTCAACTTCGAACAAGCTTCAACCTGGCTCTGATACCATTGTAAGGAATCAATAAATGATAGCGAAAAATATTGATTCCATAGAATCATGATCTTTGCCTTGGTCGATGCCGAACGAGTAAAATCGGGAATCGAATATGAAGTAGAACGAGAGTAACTCATGGGATTTCTAAAATTCCTCATCATGAATGAAGAGAGGACATTCCTCCTTGCTGAAAACCGTTAAAGTGTCCGGTCTCTAGCGGTATCCACATGATCTGCTTCAATAGACAAGTTCTCCCTTCCTTTGGGCCTCTAGAAACCTTCCAGATCCAAGCTTGACCATGGGAGATCACCTTCTAGAGGAGAGAGGAGGAAGAGAGGATGCTTGGGATGTGCTCCAGCCCTATGACTTGTTAGGATTTGGCTTCATAAGCCATTTATATATAGAAGAAGGATTTTTTCACAAAAACTCAAAACTTCTATAAAATTGCGTCCATGCCCTCATCTTATTGACTAGATCTATTGTGTGTGACCCACTAAGCCCAATAGTCAATTTGGTTGAAGCCTTAATTAATTTAAAAAACTAATTCATTTAAATTAAATCAAAACTGTTATTCGATAACAGTTTTTACAGTTTTCTGATCATAAAGGGTACAAGTCACATCCTATGATCCCAAATAACTTTGGGGAGTTAAATAACATCCATTGAGCCTTTCCATCATCAATTATCATACGGATTTAAATCCTCGTTCATACAATGTCCCGGTTGGTAAGGGGTTCAGCATTGACTGTCAACCCCTAAATATTCCAACTCTATGCGATACTCAAGTTCGGATCAATTGAAAAACTCATTTTCCAATTATCCCTAGTACCTTGGCCAAGGATTTAGAGTACTATCCCATAGGACATTCTCTCTCTCCTACCGAGAGTGAACGATCCCTTGTTGTCCACTCAATTGCCTCCACCGGGTTTCTCTTGCACCCAATACATCAACTATACTAGACCATCAAGATGGTGATCTATAAGTCAATAATCAAAGTATAAGATACATCCGATAAGACATATTTGGTGACTAAAGTCAAAGATCCAACCGTGCTATTAAGATGTAAGAATAACCTGATAGACAGTTCGGTAATATATCGATCAGGTTTTTCTAAATTGGTCAGTTCAGTGAACTCATTCCACTAATGAGCACCTGTGTTTGTATCTCAGTGTCCCCACACTGATGACCAATGAGATCGGTCATTCTCATCACATGAGAAGACATCACACACACTAGTCTATCCGGATTCTTGATGTCCCGTCTCAAGAATCCTATGACTAGGAACATTTAGATCACATGCCTCTAGATGATCGATCTCATTATCATGATTTCATTATGATTCAATTATCATTGCATGTGATCAAGGACTTCATTATGATATATGCTTCTAATAAAAGCTAGTAACAAAGTTTTGCCTATTTAATTGAATAAGATATTCCTAAAAATGTTGAATCATATCATATATGATTGGCTTGTAGGGCATACATTTCTATCAGAATCAATCTATGACAGCGAAAAAAAATTTGATTCCTTAAAGCCATTAGATTTACCTTGGTCGATGCCAAACAAGTAAAATTGGGAATCGAATATGAAGTAGAATGCGAGTATCTCATGAGATTTTTAAAATCCCACACCATGGATGAAAAGAGGACATTTCTCATTGCTAAAAATTGTTTAAGTGGATGATCTCTAGTGATATCCACACAATCTACTTCAATAGATGAGTTCTCCTTTCCTTTGGGCCTCCAAAAATCTTTAAAATCCAAGCTTGACTGTGGGAGATCACCTTCAAAAAAAGAGAGGAGGAAAAGAGAGTGCTTGGGACATGCTCTAGCCCCATGGCTTGTTAGAGTTTGGCTTCATAAGCCATTTATTTATGAAAAATGAACTTTTCACACAAATCTAAAACTTCTATAAAATTATGCTCATGCCCTCATCTTATTAGCCATATCTAATGTGTGTGACCCACTGGGCCCAATAGTCAATTTGGTTAAAGCATTAATTAATTTAAAATAATAATTCTTTTAAATTAAATCAAAACCATTATTCGATAACAATTTTTTTGACTCTCTGAAAATATTGGGTACAAGACATATCTTATGATCCAAAATAAATTTGGAGAGCTAAATAATATCTATTGAGCATTTTCATCTTCAATTACCACATAGATTTAAATCCTCATCCATACAATATGTCAGTTAATCAAGAGTTCGACACCGACTGTCAACCCTTAAATATTCTAACTCTATGGGATCTTGTACTGAGGTTTGGATAAATTGGAAAACACTTTTTCTAATTATCCTTTGTACCTTGGCCAAATATTTAGAGTACTAACTCATAGAACATTCTCTCTCTCATATTGAGAGTGAACAATCTTTTATTGTCTACTCAATTACCTTCACCGAGTTTCTCTTACACTCAATACATCAACTATACTAAACCATCAAGATGGTGATCCATAAGTCAATAATCAAAGTACAAAATATATCTGCTAAGATATCTTTGGTGACTTAGGTCAAAGATCCAACCGTGCTATTGTGATGCAAGAATAATCTGATAGACAGTTCGGTAAGATACCGATCATATTTTTCTAAATTGGTCAGTTCCATGAACTCATTTCACTAATGAACACCTATGTGTGTATCTCAGTGTCCTCACACTAATGACCAATGAATTGTTCATCATCATCACATGAGAAGACATCACACACAATAGTCTATTTGGATCATTAATGTCCCATCTTAAGAATCATATGACTAGAAATATTTATATCATATACTTCTAAATGATCGATCTCATTATCATGATCTCATCATGATCATGATTCAATCATCATCGCATGTGATCAAGGACTTCATTACAATATATGCATCTAGTAAGAGTTAGTAATGAAGATTTGCCTAATCAATTGAATAAGATGTTTCTAGAAATATCGAATCATATCAAATATGATTGACTTATAGGGTATACATTTATATCAAAATCAACATATGGTGTTAGTGCTACTAGTGAACTTATGAGATTCATCATATTGTTTATTATCCAACATAGAAAATATTTGATCAACTATATATTCACTTTGCTTTAGAAAAACATAACATTCAACTTGTGTTGGTTAGTTTCAAATGATTTTAATCATTTTGGCATCATACCTTCAAAGTAGTGTATGGTCTATTTTTATAATGATATATAATTTATCATCATATACCTTTATAAAATCTAAATATACATTGATATCAATATTTATACTTAGTTCAAAACTCTTAAAAATGATATTGATATATTTGTATACATGTTAGTACAAGAGTTAAAAGAGTTATGACTAGCATAGAGATGTATGATATCTCAAAGAAAAAAATGTATCACGTCCATTTTGTAATGAACAAAAATATTTTATTTGACATGTTCATAATAGAAAACAATGTTATCCAAGTCATGGTTGTTTTCTTTCAATGACATATCATTAGAGAAAGAGTCAATTTAACAAGTTCGATGGTTGATGGTGAGAAATGAACACCAAAGCTATCAACATGTTATAAAATTTGAAAACAACAACAATAGATAGAAAATTTTAAGTTTGATTAGCCATTCAATAAGAACTTGAAAATTTTAATAAAAAATTAACAAAGAATAAAAATTGGAAGAAAATAAATATTTTTTAATATCCACCATATGAACATTTGTCATTATTCATCATCATTTAGAAGTCACACACTGTGAAAATTCTATATGATAATATCATTGATTTATCACAAAATTATAAAGATAATTTCAGTCCAAAAAAAGAATCAGAACATTTGGTCAGAATTAGATCCTTTTAAAAATTCAACATGATTTATGGATGTTATATATATAAATTGAGCAATGGGCAAAAATCACATATGTGTGATTTATTAAGAGTAGTCAAGTCTCATATGGTTGTTCTTTAAATTTGGATAGATGTATTAATATAACAAGTAAAATAATCACTGGATTGAAAATTTATGATTGCCACATCATAATGCAAGTTAGTATTACTTTGACATTTTAAGATATCATATCAAAAGAAGTAATAAACTCTATCAGTGAAATGTGTCAGTATTTATGTTGAAGTATTAGATAGTACAACATCAAGTGATTTAATGTCTAATATTATGATAACATTGTGCAAATTACAATAACTTTTAACCATCATTTTTTGATATTATGGTTCTCATAATTGTACATTTGATACATGAGACAAACATGTTTGGATTAGTTCAATATATTGCTTAAAGAAGTTAAGAGATTATATTGGTAACAAAGCTAGAGTTTGAATGTTCATTTGTACAATGATATATGGTTAGTGAATGCAATTTATTTATGCTTATATATACACGCAATATAGGTCATAATAATAGAGAAAAAATTATAATAATGGTCTATATAAATTTAATCATGAAAAATATTTTATTTTAAATAAGTTGGGTGTCTAATGATATGCAAATGTGTCAAACATTTTGTCAAAAAGAAAACAAGAATTAGTGCATATATATTTTTTAAATAAAATTGATATTATAGGCTATTTTCATATGAAGAATTTTAGACACACAAAAATGGCTTGATTTTGGAGTTTAAAACTCTTGTTTTATGGGTAATATTTTAGTTTACATCATTAGAATTATGTCGGGATATTTTTAAGCCAAGTCATATGCTTTTTCAAGTGAAACAACATGTAAACGAAAAATTATGCCCAACATTGATCCATTTTGTGCATAGGTGCATGCCCTAATTGGGAGGGCATGTTAACCAATTTCCATTTTTAATTCTGAACGAATCCTAGATGATTGTTTATTGATATTCTAATGATTTTTATCATACTTTGACATGTCTTGCAGTGGCAGTGAATGCACCCTCGACCGAAAGTACGTAGAAACATTTTAGAAATTAAAATTTTATTGAATATGAGGCCTAGATCTTCTACAGATCCTAGCACCTCTATATGATTGTGCGTTCTAAAATTTCCATTCTTTTGAGTTGGGCTTAATCTAGGTTGAATATTGCTGAGATATCGACCAAGATTGCTATGCCCTAGGATGAGGGTGTATGTGCCCGTCCAGTGAAACGCAGATCAATTTTTTGATCTTACCCTTGACATTCAAGTAGGGTTTCTGATCCCTACATAAAGGGAGGCCCTATGCTCATACATGAGTTTAGACATGCTCAACCACAATATTTTAGATAGATTTTTGAGTCCTTTTAAAGAAAAGAGATCAATTTGTGCCCAACAACACTATATTGTTGCCTTAGCCTATAGAGAAGTTTCTATATGCATGCCACCCAATTTAGCTCAAGGAAAAGCTTCCTTGGCCTTTGGGCTTTGATTTTTAATAGGCAGAGACATCATCAGTTTGTTAATAGCAAGCTTTGTGTTGTTCCTACCCTACATACCTAGATCAATGTCACGTCCACTCTGATATTTCATTTTTATCTTTTAATTTTATATGGACATAATTTTTACATACTTCCCATATTAATGTTAAAAAATTTTCAAAATTTAAAGAACAAATAAAAAAACATGTACAAAATTGGTATCAGAGCCATCTATGGGCATAGTCTTTACATACTTCCTTTAATTCTTTTATATCTTAAAAATTGTATCGCATTAGTTTTACTTTGATTATTTTATTTTATCTTTACTTCTATATACACATAACCTTTACATACTTCTCATAATGCTAAATGATGTTCAAAAAAGTTTTGACCAGCGAATGGGAAGTAGTTAAAGACTAGACTATGCCCATACAAATAGAAAGTTGATTTTTAAATGGGAAATATGTAAAAACTATCCCAAGTGTATAAAAAATACACCTCAAATATTTTTTTAAAAAAATAGATAGAATACTTTAATGTCTAAACAACTTCTGTTTGGTATATGTAAATGATTTTTTGATATGTTCCAACAATCGGGAAGAACATGAATAATATTTAAAGACTTTTGCATCAGATATAGTACTATCACAAAAGAAAAAAAAATAAAATATAGAGTTCTTAAGATTAACAATAGATTCCATGAGAATAGGAATGCAATCACATATACGTGAACAAAATTAACAAATTCTCCTATCAATTAACAAATAAAACCAATTACAAAAATTCTTAGAATACCTAAATCATGCAAAACACAATTTATAGAAAACTGTTCAAAATTAAGAGATCCACTATAAAAAATCCTTAATAAAAATATTTTTTCGTATGGACAGAATAACTTAGTAAACAATTTCAGCTAATAAAAGACATGTAAACAAATACCTGAATTAAAAATGCCTCTAGAAGAAGATTCATTAATAATAGAAACTAGACGCTCCTTAAAATTATTCTTGAGGAATTTTTAAGAAAAAAGTAAATAACCATGAAAAAATACATGGATATACCTCAGAAATATTTAAAAAAAGTACATATAAACTATGGAGACACCACTAGAGTAATCCATTAGTTCTAGGACTGAAAATTTTAAAGTTAGCCTTTTTACATAAAGTAAAATTTGGGGTTTGCTTCAAACACCAACTTTTCGAGGAAATGCCAGACATGTGTATCACTTCTTATCTACATTTATTTATTATGCTTTTATAGTTTTGACATATGCATTTAATATGTTATGTTATTTTTATTTTGACTATATACAATTAATCTCATCGTATATATATTTTATATTTAAATATTAATTATAAATTTTATCAAACAATTTTAATTATTGAATTTTTTTATTTTGATACGACATGTTTACAAATAAAAGATAAAAATTAGATGTTAGATATTTTTCATGTTATCAAACGCCCCCTTATCGGTAGAAGTCTCAGATCTGAACTGAAGCATCTAGATTAGAACCAGTCAGCTTCCTTTTTTTTTCCCTCTCTCTCTCTCTCTCTCGCGGTCTCTCCGACGCACGCGGATGGCTTGAGGAGCAAGACAGCTGCGGCGCCCCCCGGCTTTCCACGCTTCTGGAAGCTTCCCCCCCTGAGACGGTCTATAACTTATATGGCGTCTCGAGGATACGGCATCTGAACCCTACTGCTCAGACTCCGAAGGCAAACGGCACGCACAAAAGGGTAGAGGGAGGATTTTGGTGAGGGAGGCTCCATCCATGGCGGCGGCGGCGGCGGCGGCGGTGCTGCCGAAGGAGTATGGCTACGTCGTTCTGGTGCTCGTCCTCTATTCCTTCCTCAACTTCTGGATGGCCATGCAAGTCGGCAGCGCCCGGAAAAAGTGAGTATAATCCCAAATCGCCTTCCCCTCTTCTGCGATTGCTCGAATTAATGACCGTCTTATTCTTCTTCTTCCTCCCTTAAACGAGGCTAGGTACAAGGTTTTCTATCCCACTCTGTATGCTCTTGAATCCGAGAACAAGGACGCCAAGCTGTTCAACTGCGTTCAGGTACAGACGAATCTCTCCAAGATCTCAACGTAGGGCTTCCCGTTTCTTCCCTCTCTTGTTGGATTAATGACGACGGCGATGGCGAGCAGAGAGGGCACCAGAACTCGCTGGAAATGATGCCGCTATTCTTCGTGACACTGCTGCTGGGGGGCCTGCAGCATCCGGTGCTGGCGGCATCCCTGGGCGCCCTCTACACCTTCTTTCGGTTTTTATATTTCAAGGGCTACTCCACCGGTCAACCTGCAAATCGCCTGAAGCTGGGGTAAGATCGGACCCCCTCCTCCCCCCCCCCGGCCCAAATCCTACCTTTCTAGAGATCTTGATTGACTAACACAGAGGATGATTGATTTAACGTGGAGCTACTTACCTTTTGTGATTTCCGCTCAGGGGATTGAACTTCCCGGCACTCTTCGGGCTCATCCTCTGCACCGCTTCTCTGGGCGTCCACCTCCTCATCCGCGAAGCCCTGTAGCTTGCTGCCAGCTGCGCTTTCGCGTCCCTTCGCTTTGTCCCACTTCAGGCCAGATATCCGTAGAATAAGCCAGTGTGCGAGTTTCTTCTGGAACAGCTTTCTTTGTATCTTTTTCTTTTTTTCGTACTACTGTTATCAGTTATCACTTCTGCTGCCGCTGTAATGTCTTCTTTCACCGTAATATAGTAAGATTTTAGTTTTTGTTTCGAAAAAAACTTCTGCTGCCGCTGTACCTCCCTGTCGTCAACGTTGGATTTTGGTTCGAATAATGCGGCGAATTGATCATGGGATGATGATCAAGGTTGTGGGGACGGGGAAGGCAAAGACTGGGGAGCGTTTGCGCTTTCCGTGGTGGCAATTAATTTCTTCCAAATGGTCCAGGCGCCACGCCATCTGAGAGTGCAAACGGAGTCCCACAATTTGAGCTTTCTATTTCGTTCCGATAAAAATAAATGGATTCGAAGGGTGGTTTTGTGTCCAAGTTATTAAAATCGGAATGGAATATTTCTGTAGCTTATAGGAAGCGAAAATTTTGAAACTGTTACTGTTTATTCGATTTCAATAAAAAATCATTATAAATAAATTATTGTATTTTAAATACAATGATTTTAAATATATAATTTTATATATTGTGTAGATTGTATTGATTGAGAGCGGATCTTAAAAGAGTAGAGAGGATAGAAAGTGTTGATTAACATTAGAATAATATTTGTATTTAAATATTTAATTTGGTGAATATTTTAAGTCGGATATTATCTATTTAAATAGATATGAAATCGGAATGAATTTGAAATTTATTTGTATCGATTTATAATTTTAGATAGGGGAGAGAGAGAGAGAGACAGTCCGCGGGCTTTTCGGTCGGCACTAGCATGCACCAGCATTATACGTTCGAGATGCCTCCGTAAGCTACAGGTAGGGACCAAAGAGATTCTCTCTCCTATGTCAGAAAAGAGAAGAGGAGATAGGTAGAGGTGCAAACTAACTAATATACTCGATAAGTAATTCGAAATTTGATTCGATACAAATTCGATTCGACTCGTTTATTATGTTAAATGAACAAGTTTGAACAAAAATTAAAGTTTGACTCAGACAAGGGAGATTACCGGAGAAGGTCAAAGAGAAGAGTTGCACTGGCCCTCGAGTAGGAGTGTTCACGATCAAAGAGTTAGCTTCATTCTCGCCGTATTGTCTTCCTCTTGGATCACTTGCCATCGAAGAGCCTACGAAGGAGCTGAGCTGAGAAGAGATTGATGCAAAACCCGCTGCCGTGGAGGTAGAGAACGGTTAGGGCAGTAAATGAGTTGAATTTGATATTAAAATTATCAGAATCTGATTTTGATTTCGATAAAAGTTAAAAAATTACGATTTCGATTCTGAAAATTTTAGAATCACTGTGTTCTGATTTCGATCTAATTCTGATTTCATTATCGAAATTAGAATCGAATTAGATAAATGTTGAAATACATATTAAATATTAATTTTTATTTAAAAAGAAGTTAATAATTTACATATAATTACTAAAATTTGATATAATCTTTTTAAAATAGTTTTTTATTATTTTATCAATTTATATATTATATTTATAATTTAATTAAGTTTATTTTATTTAAATTTATTTATATATAATTATTTTTTATCAAAATTAAATTAATGAAAACGAAATCAACTGATTCCGATTTCGACAAGCTACCAGAATATTCGATTTCAATTCCGATAGTTTATAGAATACAAAAATAAATTCTAAACCCGTTAATTTTTATCGAAATCGAATCGAAATATCAAAATATCAGATTTCATTTACACCCCTGAGAAGGGTGGATATCTTTTACCTTGGTACTGGTTGATTTCCTTCAGGTGCTAGCAAAGTTCGAATGTAGTGTCGATCGTCAAAGGTTGGGGATGATAGGAAATCAATCGATGTAGTCATTGGTGTAGACAAAGCTTTCTATCTCCTTGACGAAATTAATGGCACCTACTTAAGTGGCATTGGGTAGATCTAAATCCGAACCTAAAAATTTTGTCCATTCATATTTGAGTTTGTTTACATGTTGTTATTAGATTCGAAGTTAGATCGTCTCAAAGTTGACCCGGATCAAACTTGTTGACCAGACTAGTCATATTGTTACTTTTTGTGTGTAAGAAGATGAGAGACGATCGTTATGTTTAAAATAATTTTAAAATATTTAATTTTATAATAGATGTAAAATATCTATTCATATTAATATTTTGTAAAATATTACACATGTCAATCTTTTTTATTCAGTATATAGTTAATTAGGTTGTATGTTAATATTATCACTACAGAAAAAATATACTATTGATGATAAATTCTAAAAGTCAACGACGACTATATATGAACCGTTGCTACGATACAATAGAACTTGTGGCCAGAAGATGTATTAGAAACAACCCTATCCATCACAAAACAAGAAAAAAAATCAGAAGGGGATTTCGCCCAAATTCGTAGGTCATTAGCAATGGCCTAATAAATTCATCATGACTTTTACTAACAGTGATTTAAGCCGTCGCCAATTGGCGAAAGACGATCGTTCAACTATTGTCTATCAATAGCGACCGCTGAAGCTATCGTCCATGTATTTTAGTGCACCATTGGCGATGGCAATTAACCAATGGTGACAGCTTAACCATTGTCGCAAATGGTTATTCAATATTAACCCCGCCAAAGTCCCTTTTCTATACACATTCTCTCTCTCTCTCTCTATCTCTATCTCTCTCTCTCTCTCTACTCTGCCACGTCATCGCCATCATTGCCTCCTTCTATGCTGACCTCTGTCATTGCCACCAGATCTGTCATTGCCACCAGATCTCTCTCTTCTCGTGAGATCTTCATCTTTCATCGTCGGATCTCCTCCTTTAGGTTCCTACTAACCATAACTAGTTAGTTTATGATTTTTTAAATATAATTTTTATGAAAATTTTTGGGTTTAAGGTTTGTTTGTGTTAGATTTATCTTATTTTGGTAATTTCGTTAGTTTAAGGTTTATAGGGTGCTTGGTAAAAGGTAAAAGAGACAATTTTGTAACAAAACTTGTTAAAAGGTTGTTGACAATCATTACAAAAATATAATTTTATAAATAGTTTTCTAAATAAATAATGTGAGATCTTATTTTTTTCTTTTTTTACTCCTCATTATATTTAATAAAACATGTTCTCACCTTTTTGTTATTGTAGGTTACAAACGAAGGGAAAATTAATGGTGAGAATGATATGTTTGATTATATGAATATATAAGTCTTTTTTGTTGGTAGCCATATGCTACATTGTTGGAGGTATTTTGATATGATTTAGATGATTTAAATATTTTTGAAGAAATTACTCAAAATTGATATCCATGTGATCGTTTCCAAATAAGTTGGGACTAAGTATCAAGTTGAGTTGTGCTAAATTCATTATACATACTCTTTTATAAGTTAACTTATATCTTAATCGACCTAATTAACACAAATTAGTTTAGATATTTTTATTTTTTTAAATGCATTATGATAATAAGTATCATAATAAGCCGATTTGGATTGGGCTTTGGTTTAGATTGGCTTAAATAGCCTTAAAATCCAAAAAATGAGATAGAACTTAAAGTATAGTCGGTTAGGTCAATCCAAACCAGTTTCAGATTTGAATTTGTTTAAACAGCCATAAAACCAAAAAATGGAGAAAGAACCCAAAACACAATCGGTTAGGCCAATCCAAACTGGTTTCAGTTTAAATGGCTATAAGCCCATAAAAAGGAGATAGAACCCAAACTATGACTGGCTAAGCCAATCCAAATTACATGGTTTGTATTAGCTAAAATGGCCATAAATCTTGAAAAAAGAGATACAACCCAAAACACAACCGATTACATCAATCCAAACTGGTTTTTGGTTTGATTTGACTAATGCCCATAAAACTCAAACATAAGGGATAGAACCCAAACTACGTTTGTTGGTTTGGATTTCTTTGAATAGCCATAAAACCCATAAAAAGAAGATAAAACCCAAATAGGACTAGTTAGGACAATCCAAATTGGTTTGCAATTTGGATTTGCTTAAAATGTCATAAAACTCAAATAAAAGAAGAAAGAACCCAAAATATGGCTGGTTAAGCCAATCTAAACTAGTTTCTAGTTTAGATTTGCTTAAACAAACATAAAACCAAAAAAGGGAGATAGAACCCAAACTGCATTAGTTTGGATTGGCTTAAATGGCCATAAAATCTCAGAAAAGGGATACAACCCAAAACATGTCCTATTAGGTCAATCCAAATTGATTTTTGGTTTTAGTTTGTAATGAGGATTTCATATTTGTGTTTGATTTGAATGTTGGTTTTGTTTTAATTTGGTTTGTTTCAGTTGTTTTTTATTTCAATTGATTGAAATGATTTTATTTTGTTTGAGTTTTAATGAGTTCAAGATGTGTTAAAAATATGCTTTTAGATTTGGTTTGGTTGAGATTTAGATTGAGGTGTTTTGTTATTGTTTTTCAAGTTGGTTGGTGTTTTGATACCGATTTGAGTGTGTTCGGTATGTTTTAATCATTTTTAAACTTTGATTTAACTTGATTAAGTTCAACTTCATATTTTTATAAGATCTGATTTTGAGTGTTTTAAGATGAATTTTAAGTGTTTGGAGGTGTCTTTGATGTGTTTTATCTAATTTGTATCGAATCATTTAGTTTTCACTTGTTTAAGAAATTAAGTTCCATTGATTTAAGTGTTTTGATTTTGAATTTCTAGAGTGTGTTAAATCTGAATTTTCTTTCACTTTCAGATTTAATGACATATTTTTAATATGTTTTGAGTGTATATTCTTATTTAATTTAATAAATTAAGTTTGGTTTGCATCTCATCTGGTCTGTCGGGCTACACTATGTTGCCCTAACACATGTAGTCGAGTTGACAC
Organism: Cryptocoryne crispatula var. balansae; assembly: GCA_036172225.1. Lineage (NCBI taxonomy): Eukaryota > Viridiplantae > Streptophyta > Magnoliopsida > Alismatales > Araceae > Cryptocoryne > Cryptocoryne crispatula. Next base: position 11,032,753 of record CM069935.1, read on the forward strand.
TTGAAATATTCATTAAATATCCATGTTCACGTAGATATACATCTGATGTTTGGCTATTCATATGCCATGAGCATGCTAAAATGTATGCAAATGTGTATGTGTATCCTCCCTATGATGTAAAGTCCCACAAGATCGAGAAAATTTTGGTAGCATGTTGTCATATTTTCCAATCAGTGTGAAATTTTACTCATCTGCTGCAATAGGTACATAACTACGACTAATGACCGTACGCTTGAGCAACTTGGAGAGTGTAATAACGCTCAATCTTCTCCAATCTATAGGGATTGTTGAATCTCACAATGGTACATGTTCAAAATCATTTCGAATATCGATTTTGGCAACGTTGTTTGGTTCCAATCGAGACCAAGACATTTATATACGTGGAACCAAATTTTTTCTGTTATGTCAATCTGATTGGATTGATTCATTACATGTGTGACCACCCACCTCCTCGGCTTCACCAATGTAACCGCCATTGTGGCCTCCCCTCCTCATCAAGACGCACACCCCCCATCTCTCTCTCTCTCTATCTCTATCTCTCTCTCGTGTCACTATCACCCCTTGTTTTACCGATCACCACCGCGAGGATCACTTTGCTACTGCCACTAGTATCTCCCTCCTCGTAGTCACCGTCGTCATCACCAGCAACACCTCCACCGTCACCGAAGACCCTATTGAAGTCACCATCCCGCTGTAGCTACCATCGATTGCCACCCGTCACTACCCCCACCGTCTTCCCCTATCAAGAGTGTCGTCGTACACGTGTCTAGCCTAGCTACTGACTCGAGCCTAACGTAGTGCAACAAGCCTCCTAGGTTTAGTTTTTCGAGCAGCCCAGACCACCTTGGTTTGACTGCCGGTTCAACATAAATTCTTAAAATATTTATTAATTGTGGAAAAAAGAGAAAAATCCAATAAAATATCATGAAAATCATAAAAATACGTAAAATTCAAGAAGGTTCTAAGTAGGTTTCTCAATCTTGTCTAGTTATTTGATCTTATAATCATGAGAGAATTGCATGAAATGACTTAATGATCCTGAATTATCTTAATTAGAATTTATGAACTTAATGGTCATCGTTTACTCAAAATTTATGGAACTAGATTATGACCAATGGTATTTTTGTATCATGTTGATAATGTTAGACCATGTATGGCTTGGATAGAAGAAGATCTTTGGTTTACATTTGGCCTAATGAACCATAGAATTACTAGATATGTACTAGTTGGATCCTTGTTATTGGAAGTCAGGTAATTATGCTTAGTAACTCTTGAAATCATCAAATTGAACTTTTAGAACTCTATTTAGGTTAGGACCTTGATGTAAAAATTATAACTTAACATGTTTGATTTATGTCAAGTTTGAATTAGGTGAATTGTCTTGTATAGGTTTAAGCTTGTCTAGTTCATCTTGTTATTACTGCATGTAAGTTGTTCATGTCATTCTTGTTTAGTTTTGTTTCCTATCATGTAACATGTCTCTCTTTAGTCATGTTCATATGGTCATGTTTGGTATGAGTTTTGTTTAGAACATGTTATGAAAGTGTCATTAACCTATCTTAGTCACTAGCATGTGGGCAGTGGGTAACTAAGAATAGTTTGAAGCATCTATCAATCCCAATTACCACAGTTGACCCTAAGTGCCATCACTGCCTAGGTGCTTTATGAGAATTAGTCAGTTATATATTATTGTTATATATTTTAGAGCTGGTAAAAGTTATTTGTACATGTGATGTGTGAAAGCAAGACAACAAATTTCTTACTACATGACTTTATGTTTAAATGAAATGAAGTATGTTTGTTGATATGTCATGTAGGTATGTTAGTGCTATGGTATGTCTAGAAAATTCAAATATATCAATTTATGTTATGGTCATAACATGTCAAGTTTTGAGGTTGTTTAGAAGGCTTTTGTCTAATTTATATGGTCTAATATGCATTGATCCAGATGTGTGTAGTTTTGGCATCATTTTTCTATAAAGATAATTCTTGTTTGGTTATGGGTTTTGTGACGTTAATATAGACAGCATTCTATACTTTCAGTAATGATTCAAGATGGATCTATTATGTATGATTGTTTATTTATATTAGTTATCCGATTGATAAAAAAATAGTATAAATCCTACGGACACTTCGGATTCATTCCGTGATTATTATTAATTTTTCTAACATGTTTTGAGGATTCAAAGCTTGAGATTGAGACTCAAATAGAGTAAGACGAACTAGAGTCTCTTAGACTTGGAGATAAATCATTATATATATTGTTTGTGTTGGCTTTTTATTAATCATGTTTTTGAATTTAGACTTGTGGTTAATTTCTTTCATTTTGATGAAACTTGTAATAAGAATTGTGTTAAGTTTGAGTTTGGAGTATTATGATACAATTGGACTTAAAATACTGATTTTATATTATGTATGTTTGGGTTAAAAAATTTAAGTGATCAATTTTATCTCACTGCCGTAATTTTGATATTTTTGTTGTGCGGTTATGATTGATTAGTTGTTTGGGTCACCATAATTCATGTAAAATAAATTAGTCAAGCTTGAACAATTTGGCTATGCTCAGCTCATCTACACCCTTAGCTAATAGGGTGTTTGGTAACGTTTTTAATTTTAAGATAACCTTGTTTTTGAAATCAAAATTATTTGACTTCTCAATTTTATTTTTAAAATCAAAGCAGGCTAATTATTTGGTGTTTGGCAAAATTATCATAATTTTTAAAAATTAGATAGTAGTGTTTGGTTATGAACAACTGCAGTGTCGTCTGCCTCCCTCCCCCCGCGGCGGCGGCGCTCCTCCGGCGGTGGCGGCGGCGGCTAGCAAAAAGTCGTGTCGTCGTCGGCCGCGAACCCCCCGGTGGCGTCGTACGCCCGGCCTAGTGAAGCACTCGCGCGTTGTCGGCCCCCGCGGCGGTGCTCCCCCGGCGGCGTCCCCCGCCGGCGAAACCCCCCTCCCGCCGCGAAGCGCTCCCCGCCGGCGGCCCTTCCCCCGCGGCGGCGTCCCCGCCGGCGAAGGCTCCCCGCCCCCTCCCCCGCGGCGGCGCCCCCGCCGGCGAAGGCCCCCTGCGATGCTCCCCGGCGGCCCCCCCGCCCGCCGCGAAGCGCGCCCCCGCCGGCGGCGTCCCCCACCGCCGATGGCCCCCCGCGGTGCTCCCCCGGGCGGCGGCCCTCCGCACGGCGAAGCCCTCCCCCCTGCGATGCTCCCCGGCGGCCCACGAAACCCGCCCGCGCCGCCCGCCGGCGGCGTCCCCGCCGGCGATGGCCCCCCGCGGTGCTCCCCCCCCCGGGCGGCGGCCCTCCGCACGGCGAAGCCCTCCCCCCTGCGATGCTCCCCGGCGGCCCACGAAACCCGCCCGCCCCGCCCGCCGGCGATGTCCCCCGCCGGCGATGGCCCCCGCGCGCTCCCCCCGGGCGGCGGCCCTCCGCACGGCGAAGCCCTCCCCCTGCGATGCTCCCCCGGCGGCCCACGAAACCCGCCCGCCGCCCGCCGCGAAGCGCCCCCGCCGACGGCGTCCCCCGCCGGCGATGGCCGCACGGCGAAGCCCTCCCCCCTCCCCCTGCGACGGCGCTCTCTCCCACCCCCCTTCCGCACGTCTCGCCTCCCTCCGCGTCTATCTCAAAAATAAAACAAGTCCTGACTTGTTTTTATTTTAGAAGAGATTATGTACATAGCGTATCTCACTTTTAAAAATGAGACAGTAGTTAAAAGTTGCAACCAAACACCTTATCTCTTTTATTTTTAAAATTTAGATCAAAAAGAGGGAAAAAAACGTAACCAAACACCCTATAAGGCTTTTGTGGTTGGGCGGCTTGCAACTGGATCACATCAAACATGACATAAGGTGGATAAGGGCGACGTCAAGGTCCGAACTCCGAAGAAAAGAAGGCTCCAAGGAGCCTGACCCTCGAGGGTGGGAACAAGGGGTCGTTTGGCAATTTAGTTGAAGTACTTTTGATAGAAATATCTTTATTTAGAAGTCATTTCAAATAGAAGACATTCTTATTTATAAAAGTGAAAGTTGTTTTGTTATATTTTTTCATCAAAATATAAAAGTACTTCTGTAATAAAAAAGAAAAAAAAATAGAGATGGATGTATGTTGACGTGGTGGGAGCCATCACAGAGGGAGCCAGACGGGGTGGGGCGGTCGGAGAGAGGCAGACGGCGGTAAGGTGCAGGGGTGTTATTGGCAGGGTGGGGGCGGTCGCAGAGAGAGGTGGACAGTGGGGGTGGAGGCGGTTGCAGAGGGAGGTGGACGGCCGGAGGGCGGTCGCGGAGGGAGGCGGACGACGCCAGGGGGTGGACTGGTCGGGGGGGGGGTTCGCAGAGCAAGGCGGACAACGGCAGGGGGGGAGGTGGACAACGCTGTGACGGGGAGAGGGGGGCTTTGCGGAGTGAGGCGGACGACGCCGCGGTGGGGGGGGAGGGAGGTGGACAATGCCGTGGGGGGGGTTTCGCGGAGTGAGGTGGATGACAACTGGGGGAGGGAGGCGAACGCTGCCGTAGGGGGGCTTTGCGGCCAGCAGGGGGAGGTGGACGGCGGCTGGGGGGTCAGTCACGGATGGGGCTTCATGGACGGCAACGGAGTGCGGGGTCGACGGCACTCGCAAGGCAGCTTGCAAGGGAGATGAATCGTCATGCGATAGATATCGGGATGTGATTTTCTGAAGTTAGAAGGAGAAAAAAACTCTTCCTTACTTCTACTTTCCGTGAGAAGAAATGAATAATAATAGGTATCAAAACATTATACTTGAAATAAAAAGAACTTTTAACAGGAGAAGAAATGAAAAAAAAATATTTCTACACAGTTTCAAACGCACCCAAGGTAACCAAAGAAGTGGTAGAACTTGGCTGTACAGAAAAACCCCAAAATAGTAGTCGAAGGGTGGGTGGGGCATATCCATGCCGCAATGGACGGACTTGATAGTGGATCAGTGAGAAGCACTAATTCACGAAGATCTGAGATGTGGACTGGAGTCCGCACATTGTGAGACATGGTAGACACGCTTGTCGATCTAGGACTAGGAGGTTGTAAATTTTGACGGTCTGTCACTGTACCCATGGTTGGCACCATGTTGGACAAAAGTTTATAACAGTCAGTATTTAACAACGCAAATAAAGAATAAAAGTTAACAAGATTAAAAGATAGATATTAAAATAAATTGGGATCTCACAAGTTTCTATTAGGGATGTCAACGGGTCGGATACGGGTCGAATAATAGTATTATTCGTATTCGTATCCTATAAAAAAAGAAGTATCCATTTACTGTTCGTTAACTATCGGTAATGGGTGTATCCGCGAACCGCATTGTAATATCTGCTTAAAAACGGTTTACGGTCGGTTAACGGTCAATTAACGAATATATAAGCATTACTAGAAGGTACCTAATATACACAAAAAAATGTTAGCTTCCTTCTAACATGTATACTTAAATATCGTAGTAAGATAATACAGAGATATCATGTATACTAGCACCATGAAATAAATATTTGTCAAATAATATGCCTTTGCAACAAAAGTAGGGAATGAACTTGACCTATGATCCAAGATAACTAAGTAACATGGACGATTGCATACAATGGCCCACATCTGTCAAGTTCATGAGAATGTTCCAAGACGAGAGCGAGAGAGGGGTGATCATGCGGGTGAACCGGAGGAGAGAGAGAGTTGGGAGCCTCGCAGGCACCACGCGGACGCGGATGTCGCTAGGCACAACAAGGTGCGGCGAGGTCACATCGGCCACCCAAAACCAACAGGTCCATGACGTAGCCGCCGGCCGCCACGTCAAGGTGAAGGTGCAATGATGCAACAGGTAAGGCGTCGAGCAAGGAAGAAGGAACAGGCAGAAGTTGAAAAGTCGATTTCGGAGATTCTCACAAATTAATTTTAGGGTTTTTGAAATTGACATATTTCTTGAACGTTAGATGTTGATATATTTTCAACCGTTGGATCAAGCTTTACTTAACGGGTTCGAAAATGGTTTATCGGGTTCGGTTTATACTGTATCCATGACCGTATCCATTAAAAAGACGGATAATCGGTAAACGGCTAAGGATACCCTATTCGGAAATTTTTGATGATCCTTTAACCGTCCATTAAGTTAACGAACGGGTCGGATAATCAAATAATCCGCTACCATTGACATCCCTAGTTTCTATAGGCAGAAGGGAACTCGCCTCACGGACTCGGGACTCGTTCACTGGACGCGCATGCCTCCGATTCCCAAACGTTTCCCCGGGCAGAAAAGACTATTCAAACATTTGAAACCTAGAAGTTCACAGTCCGTTACTGGTACTAAAAGAAACCAATCCTATTTTAAAGGTCCCATTTTGTTCGCGACGTTCATCTGGCTGTGGACTTCTCTGCTACCAGGCGATCGACGGTCAACGGCGAAGGCATCTTGTCTGCTTCGACGGTGCGGCTGCCGGGGAGTGCCCCCTCCCCGCAGCCACCACGAGGTTACGGCGTCGTCGGATAGGAAAAGGAGCTTCCTTTCTCTTCTTGCACGTTCGAAAATCTCTTGAGGGATGTCTGCTGGGTATTCCCTGCTTTAATCTTTATCTTTTGCTTGCCAAAGATCGATTTTGCATTTGGGCTCGAGGGTTTTTGGGGGGGGGGTGGGGGGTGAAAAATCCATCCTTTTAAACCGTTGATTCCTGGTAGTGAGCTGCCCTTGTGATTGCCGGGTCCACTTTACGATTTACTCTCTTTGCTACTGAGGATCTCCTTATGTTAGATCTCGTTGGGTTATTCTAGCATGTTTGCCAACAATGGAGAAGATTTGGGCTAATCGCTTTAGGATAACTGTTTGGATGACCGTATGGGGGGAGTCCTGAACATGTGGATGGTCGTCCGCTAGTACTTCTCCTAACCTGCTTACTCTTCGATACTAATAAGTAGCAACTATGTTCATGTTCTGAAGCGTCTTCGCTTTGAGAATGATCTGTTTGCGGCAGCTTAACCTTCTACTTAACTTATAGGTCCGGCTTTCAATGGATTACATTTCAGCATGAAAGTGACCACGGATGTTCCTGCATAGAATAGTTAGGCCTTTACTCATAGAATATGATCCAAGAAGTATTACTGTGTTTCTTCTTCATGATTCTTTTTTCTTTCTGTGGTTATATCAATAATTTTACATTTTTCACGAGAATGCTTGTTTAACGCACAAGGAGTGTTCAGGATACTCTCCTCACATGATGAAGTACATGCGTATGAATGAGGACTGGTTAGCCTTTCTATATTCATTTTTGTATATTCAGGTTTGCAATGGTAATGCTGAACTTGAATATGGGTTCTACAATTGTCATCTTAAAGTGTACATGAAAAGCATGCCTGGAAACAGATTAATTTGGACAGTAAGATAGTTACAGACTGAGTATCCTAGGTTGTATGGCTATCAACAAGCTGATCTATGATTATTAAGGATAAATAGATGTAAATAGTTTTATAATAATAAATATGATGTCTAAACAGAATGATTCTCTAATTTTTTTACATTTCTGTCAATACGGGAACCAGAAAAGTTAAGTTCAATCAGATATGCTACCTGAATGAGATAATAATGTTTGAGTAGGGTACATGTAGCTGTAATGTTAACGAGTTGAACATGTGGTGCCTTATTATAAATTTATAGTTGTAAACTGGAGCTTCATCTATGGGAGTTGAATCCCACTTATTTTGTCCATCTGACTGCAGCTAAGTGATGGATATTGTGGTCTTTTCAAACAATCTACATCCATTCTCATATGACTGAGAAAAATACTAGACCTGATTAAGATACACCAAACAGTCTCAAATTACTACATAGTACAAACCATGCTAAATAACTAAATAGACACAACCACACTTGAGTGAGCAATTGATTCCAAAGATAATACACCGCACTAGCATAAATTGTTAGGGTGTGAACTAAATAGTTCGAACTTCCAAACCAATTAAAATTACGAGTTTGGAAATCTTCCAACCCGAACCAAATTGATTAAACCAATTAAACCAAAATATAATAAATTTATTACTATATCATTATTAAAAATGATATTTATATAGTTGTATATTAAAATAACATTTATCTTGATTATTGATAACTAAAAATTGATATATATGTAATTTTTTAATTCTTTTAAAAATGTAATCATTTCTTGGTCTCACACTGAATTGAACAGGTTCGGTTTGAGAGCCTAGTTCTGTTTGGTTTTGAAAAAGAGGTTCCAAACTGGACCAAACTGATCTTGCACACCCCTATATAGTCAGTAGAATTTAAAGCTATAAGGTTTGTACTTGAGAGCATACTAATCAATTCCAGCCCTTAACTGCTGGACAGGTTGGCTTGTCCATCCAATGAAAGGTAATGGAGTAGGTCAGGTTTAAAGTTGATCCTGGCAGCATACTATTTTGTTCTGGCTATTGTGTTGTAGGGAAGTATTTCTGGTGTCAGTTTCCATTAGGTCTGCGATCTCATTGTTAGTTTTTTGTCAATTCCTGCAGGCCATCTTGGTTGATTGACAGCAAGAGGATTGCTACGAAAATTAAGAGTGCATCTGAAACATGTGATCCAAGAAAAGTTGTGTGGAAAAGCAATCCGACAAGAGAATGTCCAAAATGTTACCACATCATCGACAATACTGATGTATGAGTATGCTATGTTCTGATCAGAATGAAAAGCCTTACTGTGTTTCATGCTTGTCATATAATTTCATTTCATTTATGTAATTGTTAGATGGATATTTCATAGGAGGCCATATCATATTGGATTGGCTGGTATTAGCCAACCAATTGGGTCCTGGTGGCCTATATCCAATCCCATAGCAAATTGCCACTCTGTTGCAGGGAGTGGCTGGATTAGCCCATAGCTGGTGGACCAGTGATGCGGGATGGGGAGGGAGGTGCCGCCATCCACATGTGCTGGCGGGCCTGAAGAAGGCCAATATAATAATGTCGTGTGTCGAAATGAGCTGACCAAGCATGAACTGAGCTTAAAACTGTTCGAACTGAGCTGAAGGACGCTGAACAGGATGGGAGTCAAGCTGAATGGGTTTGATGGGTGTTGAACCGGCCCTAAATAGTGCTAAACCGCATCGAACCAGACTAGAAACTGCTGAACCGGGCCTGAAATCCACTGAACCAGACCCCACAGTCGCTGAACCGGTTCAAAAAATGGCTTGAACTGGTCTTAAAACACCTGAACCGGCCTTAAACTGGCCTGAACTGGCTCCTGGAAGGCTGAACCAGCCCTGAACCGGCCTCTGGGGGCCTGAATCGGCATGAACTGGGCCTGAACCAGTGGTTTGGGTGTGAACCTGTGCAGAATAGTCGAACTGGTGGTTGGGCGGGCCAGTCCGAGCCTCTGGGTGAACCGGCGTCGGGTGGCTGCACAGCTGGTCGCGGCTACCCCCCCCCCCCCCCCCGGGGGGGGGTGCCATGGTAGTGCAGAAGATTGGCGCCATGTAACCAGTCGAGGGGGGGACTTGGCCGATTGAGGAGGCGGTCAACTGTTGAACCAGACGGGGGCATGGAGGCCGTGCATGGCATCCCGCAACCTGGCTTACTGGAGAGCTTTGCAGGGTGTCTCATGGCGCGCCTTCGGCGCTTGATGGATGCATGGTGGGCTCCAATGGCTGCAGGAGGTGGATCGGGGGGAAGGCCCCTAAGAGGGGAGTCCAGGAGGCTCTGGTGGCGCCACTAACTACTCCCCTTCCCTTCTCCCTAGTCATCGTCACCTAGGGCCGCTGGAAAAGGGGTTGCACGTGGGGGGTTTCGACAGCTGGCGGAGGTGGGGTTGGGGTCTAGGCTCGCAGTGGCTCAACAGGAGGGGAGGGGTTCGAGGAGCTCCGTAAGGGGGTCAATAAGTCTGTGGGAGGGGGCTTATGGGACGGAAGGTGTCGTTCAGGTGAGGGAAGATGTGTTAGGGCAGGGTGTGTGCTCGGCTATGAAAGGGTACCAGAGGGGGGCATGTCTCGTGGGCTTCCAGCAGGGGGGTGAGAGAGCTACTGTAGGGGTCGAGAGGAGGTGAGGGGGTGACATGGGAGGTCTGGATGGACCTAGGGTAGGGTTGTCGGGGGTGTCGACGAAGGTTAAAAAACTGAATGGGACAAGGGAAGAGGTGCCAGACTTGGCTGCGGAGGTGAGGGGAAACACCAGAAGGGGAAAGGGAGGACCGGGAGCACCCAGAGGTGGGAATACGACGCCGATGTCGGAGGGACAGCGGGCCGAGATTGAGGGAGGGAGGAGGAAACGGGAGGGGGAGGGGGAAAATCCCTTCAGCTTTTTCAAACATACATCTCCTTCATTCATTGGCTTTGGCTCTTTAAATAGAATTTGATATTACAAGATGTACCCCTAAAAGATCTAATTACATATATATCCTCTTAAGGACTAAAATAAAAAAAGACTATAAATACCCAAGGAAAATACATAAAATAAATTCTAACACTACGAAAATAAAGAAATAAATATGTTGTCTCCTCAAGACCCAGAAGATGCTATCCCCGAACAAACGGATGATCCGGTTTGTACTAGTCCCCATCAACCAGCCAATCTGTCCCAACATGAGGCACCTAGATCGGTCCAGGCTTGATGGTCCAGGATCTATCCAATCTCAATCCCACTGGGTTTCCCTGTAGGCAACTTTCATTTGTTTAAAATTTGACCATTTTATTAAATTTTTATTTCAGTCTGGCTTGGAATTTAATTTTTAAGGTCATTGACACTCAATAATTTAGTTTATTAGAACTGTATGAGATTTATATACAGATTATGCCTAATCAACAATTTGGTTATGACTGTTAAAATGTTATATACTTATCAATTAAGTTCTGAAGCTCGTGGTGATCTTTATACTTTTTATATATTTGACCTAAGGAACTTGTATTTAAGCACCTAGGTTGGCCAACTTTCACTTCCATGTTCATTAAATCTTAAATGTATATTTATATATCTTATTTTTTATTTATGCCTGAATTATATGTTTTGATGTGCAATGTAATTTTTGACTTTTTTGAAAGTTATTATATATTTAAGTATGTAGGTGTTGTTTACATATCTTGTCAATAGTTTTCTATTTGAAAATGACAATGGGCATTTTTCTCACTTTGTTACATTTTGTAATTTTTTTGATTTATTTGCATAAAATATTTGGCATTTTAAGAATGCATCTGTTATTGGGTCAGCATTGGATCCATATCGGTTGTGTATCAGATGATACATATATTTTGGATGGCAGACTAATCCACTCCCAATATCCAATACTCTACTTCTTATCTTGGCATAAGTTTTGATCCAATGTTCTTAAAGTTTGCAATGTTCTTGATGTAACCTCAAATTTAACAAAAAGATTAATTCTCTTGTGTTTTTGGAAATTCATTTTCCTTTTGAATTTGAATTTGATTTGATCAGACCTTAGTATTGACTTTATAAGAAAATAGATGATATTTCATAAAAGTACTAGCTAGGGTCAAAATTTATTTATTGAGGTTGTTAGGTTCTTTGAAAATTTGTTTTGACCTCTCCCCGTCGGATGGTGTGAAGATCCGACGTTAATTACATCGAGATAACTCGACTACCCTTGATTATCGTCATAGCAATCTATTGGAGTAGAAGACTGTGAAACCTCGAAAAAATTTAAAACTTTTTGGTTTTTTTTTTTAAAAAAAATAAAATCTGGTTGTTTGAAATTTGAATTTGGTGTGATTGGAATTGGTATGATTGTGATTTGGAAAGCTTGAAAATTTTGTTGAAGATATGTATATATAACCTCAAAATTTGAGATTGAAATCAAATTTGGAAATTCGTTCATGTATATGTGTGTTTCGAAATATGTATATATGAAAATTGAAAATTTGAGTATTTCAAAAAGTTTTGAAAATACATCTTTTTGATTTGAGCTTTAAACATGAAAAGGATTTTGATTTTAAATAAAAGTTTTCCAAAATCTCATCCAAAATTTATTCGTCAAATTTTGGTTTTACAACTATGAAAATATCGATATTCCATAGAAGTATAACTAATCCGACGATATACATAGAAATTCAAGTTCGAGGTTGGGTTCTTTAAAAAAATCGTTTTGACCTCTCCCCATCGGGTGGTGCGAACACCAATGTTAATTATATCGAAAAACATTCCCATTATTACCCGCCATAGCAATTTCGAAACGATAGCATACATCCGCAAATGAAATGAACATAATAAGAGCAACGGCTCCATAACTTCGATGGAATGCAAACCTTTATTTTTAAAATTGAATTTGATTTGATTTGATTTAAAATTTTGATTTAATTGGTTTTCGCGATTAATATCTTTTGTGGTTGATTTAAGATTTGATTCATTGTTTAAATTAAAGTTGTTTTGACTGATTTTTAAATTTGTTAAGTTTGTTTAATTCAAATGTTATATAATTATTTGAAGGTTTTAAGATTAAATAAAACTTAAGTGATATTTGTTTGTTTTGTTTATTATTATTGTTCATCAATTATGATTACATGTGTTTTTGTTATTTAATTGAATCCATTAATTAATTAGTTTAAGAGATTTGATTGTTTAATAATTTGATTGATTTAAAGGTGTAAAAATTAGTTTTAACTTAATTAGATATATTTTATGTATCTTCTTAGATTAAATTGGTATTAAATCTTAATAGGTATGTTATGTTCATAAAATTTATTATGTTTTGTTTTATTTTATGTGTTGGTTTGTTTATTTAACTTTTAAAATTATCTTAAAGTTAATTTTAATTTATGAAAGTTAACTTTGATTAACTTGGTATTTTCGGATTATTTAATTAATTAACTATCCTCCTCTTTTTCTTATTGTTATGAATTTAATATAATCTTTCTTTAAATTATTCTCCTCTTGTTTGCATTCCATATAACTTATGGAGCTATTTTGACTCCCATTGACATCAAAAATACATACACCATGTAATTTCCATTAATTGGAAAAAAATGTACAACTTACAAATAAGATGAACATAAAATGATGTCATGATTACAAATAATCAAATCGGTTTTGAATCCATTGAGCCTTTGTTAGGCATTATGGAATGGATCACATCGAGATTGGGTTTAGTGCACCGACCTTTGTTTAAGGTTTGTGAGTGCAACCCATCGATATAATCAATATTATATCGGTTTTATATTTTGGCATTCATGTATATATGCATATACATTTAGCCATCATATAAAATTGATATAATAATCCCTTAATGGGAAAATTGATATAGCATTGACGGGGTCATTTCATTTTGACCTTTATATGCTAATCAAAATTAATTTTATTTTCGATTCTTTTAAATTACGTGCCGGCGTAGAGCGTGCCCGATTGGACCGGCCCCCAATTAGCCTCGATTGTTTGATTATTTTCCAAAGACGTAGGGCGTGCCCGATTGGACCGGCCCCCAATCAGTCTTGGATCGATTTATTATTTAAGTTTAAATTTGAGACGTAGAGCGTGCCCGATTGGACCGGCCCCCAATTAGTCTCAAATCGGTTTGATTGTGAATTTTATTTACATCAAACTTTGATATTATTTTGAGCCATCATGTTTCAATAGACGGTCACAAATCGACACCCATCGATCGTCACCCATCCTCTCCTTGTTCTGTCCAATGCTTTGCGGGTAACGTAATGAATTTGATAGAGGGTTCGAGCGTGAACAGGAAAGAGCAGTCGGGGGAAGGTTACGCGGCTGGGTTGGCACCGGCAAACAGAGGAGAGAAAGGGGCTGCGGCGGCGGTGTGCGTTTGGCCAGGAGGGTGTCCGGCTGAGGGAGGAGAGGGACGACCGCGGCTGTGCTCAGGGAGAGAGGGACGCGGCTGGGAGGAAACCCGTTGGAGGCTGTGCACGGAGCACCCCTGCGGACAGACGGAGAGAAGGAGAGAGGCGCGGGGGAGCACCCCTGCGGACAGAAGAGGAGAGAGAGGCGGCTGCGGCTACGGGACTGTGGGCGGAGGGTGAGAGAGAGGGAGAGAGTGAGAAGCGCGCGCACGGCGGAGTGCGGCTTGCGAGCGGACGGTGGAAGGAGGGAGGAGGGGTGTGCAGCGAGAGCGAAACAGAGAGATAGAGAGAGAGAGGCGCGTGCGGCTCGGGGGCTGTGCGCTGACAATGGCTTGGGGCTGCGGCGAACAGAGAGGAAGGGAGGAGCGCGCGGGAGCGTGGCTGCGACGGCTTCAAGCACACGCGGCTGGCTTCGGACGACGACGGCAATAGGAGGGGGCCTGGTGGCTTGGAGGCTTTGCCAGGCGGCTGCGGGCTTCACGCGAGCAGCCAAGAAAAGCGTCCGGCGGCGGCGAAGGAGATAGGCGACGAGCGGGAGGCGATCACCCTCCACCAAGGTGAACCGTACCTTCTTCTCTTTGATCTTCTTCCTCTTTTTGCCTGCCGTAGAACCCCCCTTCAATCCCTCTCCCCTCCTCGACACTGTGGGAAAAAAAATCTTTTGAACCCCACCCTCGCCGCTGAACGTCTGGGGAAGGTATTTACCCCCGCCAAGGTATTTACCCCCGCCATTACTCGGATGGTCCGCCGTTACGGCTCCTTCACCTTCCAGAGATGCTTGCGCGAGGGCTGCAACTTAGATAATGCTGGTAACGTGCGCAGCCCGACTCCTCTAATCCTCTCGGGCGTTACAAAATTTGAATGGGCTGATGACGGTGACGTCGTCCAAGCGCGGCGATGATGACGTTCGGCTCTTCGATGAGCCCGTCCATGCCATTTAGAATATTCCCTCCTCAAGGGAGCTCCGTGGACATCCATATTACACGGGACATCGTTGCTATCATCTCGGTTCCCCTTCGTCGACGCTGTTGGGCATCGTACGTGATTCGTATCAACTTTCAGCGGGTGTTTAATCCCATCGAAAAACGTTACGACGTCCGCGATCATGTTGTATCGACGCGTCAGAAAATCGTACGAGAGTTTCAACACTCTTCGTACGAACCTCGTCGTCACTTTGAACTTGTCGACGAGGTGCTGTTTGTGACAAATTCGGAAGACGTATGTAAACGTTATTCTTCGTAGGCTTGAATTGTATCGTCTTGTCCACTTTTTTTTTATTTTGTGAATTTTCCAGCACCTTTTAGGCGTCAACAAAGACATACATCCACAAAATAAGCATTCACATACACACATAGGAGGAAACGGTCCCATGAATTTGATGGAAGGCAAGCATTTAATTTTAATTTGAATTTGCTTTGAATTGAATTGAATTGAATTTGTTGGTTTGATTTTGATTGAGTTGAATTTAGTTTGAGTTGAATTTAATTGGTTGAATTGTTTTTGGTTGATTTGAATTTGATTGAATTGAATTTAGTTTTGAGTTGAATTTAATTTGGAAAGTTTGATTTGTTTTTAGTTTGGGTTGAAATTTGATTTGGAAAGTTTGATTTTAGTTTGAATTTGAGTTTGTTTAAATTGGTTGGAATTTGGATTTGGTGTGTGAGTTTTAATTTGATTTGACTTGATTTAATTTGAGTTGATTAATTGATTTAAGTTTGTTTGGATTTGTTTTGAATCTGGTGGATTTAATTTGGGCATGTGTTCGGTGGATTGCTTAATTTGATTTGAGTTTCACTTGAATTTAAATTTGACAGATTGCTTGGAATTTCTGTTAACAGATTTGTTCTTAGTTAAGATTTAATGAGTTAAGATTTGTTGATCTTCTGGTTTGGGAATTCAGATAGGTTTCTGGTTTGCTTAAGCGTCTTTTATTAATGTTTGCTTATGTTTTAATTAAGCTTAGGGTTAACCCATTTCATAATTCATGAGCTGCCTGACTCAAAAAGAACCGAATTGGATGAGATTCAGTTTGATTAAGGTCTAATTACAGAATTCTAATTGGGTTCGGAACTGGGTGGAGTTTGATTTTCAATGGATGTTTGGATTTCTGATTTCTATTTCTGGGTTCTGCAGGTCGGCAGATTTCACACTTTGCTTTCAGATTTCTCGGACCTAACCTGAATTTCAGACTTCTTACAAATTCTGCACACTGCAGGCTCTCAAACTCTCGGTTCTTTGTTTTAGATGCAAAGTTCAGATTTTGATATTTAAATGGATTGAATTCAGATTTCAGATTTGCCCACAGACTACTGAAATTCGGACTTGAAATGGATTCTGCATTTTCAGACTTTGTAATGCACAGTTTTCAGATTTCGGACCCTGCAAAATTCAGTTTTCCTGATTTCTTCAAATTCCAAACTCCAGATTCCTGCATTTCAGATTTGCAGGCTTTCTGTACCAATTCAAACTTCAGATTTCTCACTGACTTCAAATTTCAGACTTCTGTTCAGATTTTGAGACCTCAGATTTCTCACGGATTTCAGTTCTTTGCTGCATGTTTCAGATTTCAGAAACGTGGAATCCAGACTTTGAAATTCCCGAAATTCAGATTTTAAGCTCTAATTTCCAGAAAAACAGATTTTCAGAGATTTCTGCACCAAAACAGATTTCGGACTTAGTTCAAATTTTCAGATTTTTTTAATCTCTGGATTTTAGAATTTCAGAGAATTCAGTTCTGATCCTATCGGTTCTGATTTTGAGCCAGGCAGGTCCTTAGCAATTAACAGAATTTCAGATTTCTTAAATGTTTTGATTTTTCATTGAAATTTCAGATTTAAGTTCGGTTTTTAATGTGCTTGCATACATTCAGTCCGGCAGGGACTGTTTTCTCCTTGTGACATAAGTCCGTTGCACCGAACATGAAATTTCTTTTCTCTCAAATATGAGACATGATTTACAAATTGCATGACCCGAAATCAGGTCTTTCTGAGTCCTTGATGAACATGAAACTTGCTTTGATCAATTTGAGATGGAAAAACACCCGGTCTTTGATAGACTTGTGGGCATTCCTCTCACTGGTTTGAGATTGAGCATGTTCCGGCCTTTGATAGGCTTGTGGGAAATTAGCTCCTCTCTATCTTCATGGCTTCTCCAGGAGTTGATGAACTTGTCATTTCATGGGCGGCATGTACCCGGTCTTTGATAGACTTATGGGCATCCCCCACTGTTTTTAGATCGACTACACCCGGTTTTTGATAAGCTTGTGGGCAATCAACTCACTGATTTGAAATTGAGCACACCCGGCTTTTGATAAGCTTGTGGGCACTCATCCCATGGTTGGTCATCCTCATTAGCCTATGGTTTGGGCATGTTGACATGTTGATCATGCACAGCCTCTCCATGGCATAATGGGCAAAATAACTCCCTCGTGAGGGATGGTAAGACATTGGGGTCTTTTAACTAGACCTTTGTATGCCCACCTTAAGAAGAGGGTCAGGAGGTGGTTTTAGAACCGGTCTCCTAGTTTCCCTTTGTTTTGAATTCTTTTAAGTTGAGCCGAGGCCATGAGGTGGGTTTAGAATCGGCCTTATGCTTGCCTCGGTTTGTTTGAATTAAATGGATTTTTATTTAATTTAAATTGATTGTTTATTTTTTTTTTGAATTAATTATGGGTCAGGAGGTGGGTTTAGAACCGACCTCTGCTTGCCCAATTGAATTCTTTTAGGTTATGCCGAAGCCATGAGGTGGGTTTAGAACCGGCCTTATGTTTGCCTCGGTTTGTTTAAATTAAATTGATTTGAAAATTTAATTTTTTGAAGCCAGGGTACTGCTCATGTGGGGCAAATGGGCCTTTATGGGCCGGCCGTGCGCGGATCCTCTCCTTCTCCTCCTCCTCTTCTTTTTTTTTCTTTTTTTTTAAACACCTTTGGAGGTGGGCCCCACCCCTGGTTGACCCTGGGTCAACTGGCCACCTGCGCGCGACCACTCTTCCCTCTCTTCTTCTTTCTCTTTTTTTTAACACCATTTGAATGTGGGCCCCACCCTTTAGTTGACCCCGGGTCAACAGGGCCTTCACCCGCGACCACCCGCGGCTTCTCCTCACGCGGGACTCCTCATGCGGCCCTGTTCATATGCCCCCGTGGACATAAGTCCTGGAAAAATGACTCCCGCCCCCTCCTTCTCCTTCTCCCGACGGCGACGGCGACAGCGGGCAGCACCGGCCCTCCCGACAACGCTCGCGGCGGCCTTGGGAGGGGATTGCGACGGCGGCGCGTCCGGAAGGAGGCTAAGGGACTTACGTCTGCACCGGGAAGGAGACAAGGGCTCGACGGCGGCGTCCGGTGAAGCTGGAACCCTCGTCGGCTGCGCAGGAAGAAGGGGAAGAGGTTGCCGGCACGCTCGGCAGAGGTAGGCTTCCGTCCTTTCTTCTCCAACTCTTGCGGTTCCTCTCTTTCTTCCTCTCCTTTGATTTCACGGCAGCTCCTCTCCCTCTCTTCTTCTGCTTCCGATCGTCTCTCCTTGCGCGATGGCTTCCGGGGGGTTTTATAGGCCTCCGGCTCTCCTTCTTCCGTAGGGAAGCTTGCTGAACAATGACTCCCGCTCCGAGGCGGACTTGGGGAGATCCCGGATTTGTGGGATCCGTTTTCCATTTTCTTCTCCAACTCCTACCGCGTTGGGAGACCTCCGTGAGTAGGCCTCTGCTTCCCTTTCCTTCTTAGGAGACCTGCCGAACACAGACCTTCCATCCGAGCTGGACTCGGAAGGCTCAAACCGCGGCATCAAACTCCTTCCGCGATTGATCACCTGCCGTAAAGTGGAATCCTGGTCCGTGAAGGACTCTAAACGGTTTGAGACCAGGAGACGACTCCGCTAGGCTCGTTTAGGCAGTTTCCCCCCGCCCATAGGACTTCTTTCCCCCGGGTGAACTGAGCCAGCGCGGGAGATTTCTTCTCCCCGGTGAATTTCTCTCTCTTTTTTTCCCTTTTTTTTATCGACCTGCCATAGACATTTTATCTCTCCCAAATCTTCAATATGAACAAAAATGGGTGTCAACAGTTCTCTACTCTATTTCTTGAGTTTTCCATATATATATTTTAAAATATTTATCACCACAGAAATTGAAAATTTTTAGAAATATATGAGGATGTTTTCTGATCTATTCAGCCATCTAAAAACTGCTAAATGTTACTAACTGGGCATTTTTTTTAATTTTTCTTGATGAAAATGCCTCTGCTCTCTCTCTCTTTCTCTCTCTCTCTCTCTCTCTCTCTCTCTCTCTCTCCCCCTCCCTCCCTCCTTATCTTTCCTTAACAGCTCTTTCTCACCCTTTCTAGGCTGGAATTTTTTATGCACAAGTGTTGACAGAGATGTTCATGGGGACAGAAACACAGTTAGGGTTTTACAGTTGACCAAGGAGGCTTCATGGTAGGGGGTAGAAATACTAGACAAGTACTGTTAGCTGGGGAGTGTCTCTAATGGGGTGGATGAGGGAATGGGGTTAACAGTGTGCTCTTAACAGAGGTGAGTAAGAAGGAATGACAGTGCAGGGGTGGGAGATCAGTGATTGTTTGAGATGGGGGATAACTAGGAGGATCTGGACAAGGGATAACATTAGTGGTGGGTGGTTGCTGCGTAAGGTTAGGGTCCGTTTGGATCCTTGTAAAAACAAAATCACGTAAAACATTTTCTTTGGAGTAACTTTTCCAAAGAAATTGAAAACATAATCCACCATTTGGTTGTCCGTAAATCTTTTTCCCAAAAATGTAATTCTTTATTTGGTTGTCCGTAAAACAATTTCCTGAAAACACTTTTCAGTCATTTGGTTACTTGTAAATCATTTTCAATATTTTTGTATTTTAAAATATGATATATAAGAGTTGTAAAATAATATGTATTTTAATTAAATTATTACTCATAACAAATGACTATTACATTCATCATTTTAAAATATTATATAATGTAATATTTTTTTAAAATTAAATTTTTTATAAATTTTTTATTTAAAATTTTAAAATATATCAATAATCAAAATTGAAAATAGACGTCTTATCAAAATTTAAAATATTTTTCCAAAAAATTTCATTGACCTATTTAAAATTATATAAATTTTTTTGCCTAATGCACACCTTATCAACTTTTGAGATATAGTATTAAATTTTTCATTGAATTGTTTCAAATTATACATTTTTTGCAAAGTAGGAAAAAAAACCACACAAATAAAATGACTTGATCAGTTTAATATATTTTTGTTTTGGTTTTCATTTTTCTTTCATGTAATTTAAAACAAGAATATTTATTTTAAAATATAATACTTTTTATAATAATAATTAAAAAATACTATAAATGATATAAGAACACTAGTTTACAGAGTTTTACAACCAACCAAATAAAGTCGTTAACCAACCACATCTTTAGGGGTCCAAAACAAACAAGTCCAGTCTAGTCGAGTAATTAAAACTTAGTTCGTTTCTTTTAAACAAATTTAAGTTTGAGCTCTTACAAGTTTAATTAATTATTTAATAATCTTACTTTCGAGTTCATCCTCGAGTGGATGAAAAATATGTTAAAGTTCTGATCGTTCAGGGTCTATTTAGTTTCATGTAAAACTAAAACCAATGAAAATTTTTCATCGAATACTCTTTTTCAAGGAAATTGAAAACAACATTAACCATTTGATTATCTGTGGTTCTCTTTTCTAGAAAATTTTATCGAAAACTTCATTGAGAACATATCAATCATAAATAATTTTATTAATATCTATATAATTAAATTATTTATTTATAACAAAATTTTGATGCAAAAATAAATTAAGTATTTATTTATAGTTTAATTTTTTTGAAAAACAAGATCTATTATTTTTATTTTTACATTATTTTTATAAATTTCGTACAAAATTGTATCATAGTATCCTCATTTATTTACTTGAATATTTATAAATAATTACTACATATCAAGTTTATATATTCAACTAAAGTATACGATAAAATATTTTTAAAACTAAAAAGTTTCATAATAAATGGTTTACTCAAAATTTATATTTTGGAAACCTACGATACGCTGGCAACTAAATAAAATATATACTACGTAATAGTGCAACGTAAAGTGTTGTAATTTATATATAAAAATTAATTAAAAATAGTTCAAAAGCAAACTAAAATTTAAGTTAAACTTTTATTAATAAATTTATTAAATGAGTAATTGAAACGATAAAATAATTTTTAATAAAGTTATTTTATTTGTCAGGTACACAGAAAAAAATAAAATTTCTATCTACTGACGTATGTCTTTAAGAAAATTAAATATAAATAATAAATTCATTAAATTGATAATATCTATTAATAATATTTTAACTAATGAGTTTTAAAAAGGATTTGGACTGTTCGCCGAAAATGGCATCCGCCTTGCACCGGCGGATGCCAAAATCTGGATTTTCATTAAGAGGGCTGTAGTTCATTTTACATGATTCTTTTTTACATGTAAACAAATAAGTGAATTGAGATGATTTTTGGGAAAACTTGAGCAAGCAGCAACTTCTCCCGACAAACAAACGGACCCTTAGCATCTGAGGTGAGTGGGGGTACCAGCAGGTTCTAACCAGGGTAGTTGTTGGCAGTCAGAGGATGGAAACACCTGTGGCACTGGCCCATTGGCAGGAGAGGGACTCCGAACTGGCCTGTGTGAGACTGAGGAGCAGTGATGATGCAGGTAGCCAGTTACCTTGTGTAGAAGGTGGGGGGGGGGGCGCATTCTGTCTATCTTATGATTTTTCGGTGCATCTGCATCCTGATGATGGGATCTTGTTTTTTTGTGCAGAACAAGATTCCCAATATTTTTAAGAGATTCAATCTTTATGGTGATGTATTTGAAATTTAAAATATAAGTAATGATAGGATAGGATTTATATGTAAGAACTCCAAGTTATTTGTTTACTTAGATCTTTCACTTGTCCAATGATCTTTTTTCTAGGATACTTTATGGTGCATAGTTCTTTCTTAGTGTTGCTCTCGTTTTATCATAGCTACCAACAGTGAATAAGATCACCTGTATCCTTATCCCTCAAATATATATAAAAAAATTAAGTTTTGCAGGTTAAAATTTTAGCACAAAAGAATAAAACAATCAATCACTAAAGAATAAAATAAGCAATCGATAATTGAGTAATGTTGAAAATGTAAAACAACATTTTTTATAGTTAGCTAAAATTTTTAAAAACTACTTGTATAGTGGATGTGTTGCCTTATCTGCGGTTGGTTGGCATTACTAGCTGGCTAAACATCAAATTTTTTTTTTCAGGTTGTTCAGGAGTGGCCTGGGCTACCCAGAGGTGTCAAATTTGATCCATCTGACCAGGAGCTTCTTTGGCATCTGCTTGCAAAAGGTGGGAAGGGTAGCTCAAAGCCTCATCCATTCATTAATGAATTCATTCCAACACTTGAAGAGGATGATGGGATTTGTTATACGCATCCAAGGAAGCTACCAGGTAAGAATGATGTGAGAAGACACTATTTTGTCTTTATATACCTTTCTTTACCTGGGTCTAAGAATGCAGAACTATATCCAAACTTGAGTAGGCTATGCTTTACCCACAACTCAGAATCCTAGTTGGAACTGGAATCAGGTTAGCATTTGCTGATCTGGTGCAATTCAAGATGATATAATACTTGAGTGATTTTCTTTAGAATTTGTAAGAAACAGTATAAGAGATTGCATCACTTGTGAGAAATTGCATCTGATTGTACTAAGCTTATGCTGTGACTAATCCTACTAATCCTGCATCCTGTGATCTAACTTTTGTTTATTGTAGGAGTGAAGCAAGATGGCAGCGTTTCTCACTTCTTCCATAGAACATTTAAAGCATACAACACTGGAACAAGGAAACGCCGTAAAATAAACAATGATGACCTTGGAGATGTCCGCTGGCACAAAACTGGTAAAACGAAGCCTGTTATTGTGGATGGACTCCATCTTGGATGTAAAAAGATAATGGTTTTGTATATGAGCTCCATTAAAGGTGGCAAAGCAGAAAAGACTAATTGGGTGATGCACCAGTATCACCTTGGTACAGGTGAGGATGAGAAGGATGGAGAATTTGTTGTTTCAAAAGTTTTTTGTCAGCAGCAATGCAAGCTAAATGACAAGGGTGAAGTAGACCTGCCTTTAGACGTTGAGGGAACAGTCCCAAAGGAAGCAGAACCCATTATATGTCCCAAGTCAGCAACCCCTGACCCTCCTGCTGAGAAGCGATATCGCAATCTTGGTTCTACTTGTTTGCCTGCCCAAGTGAGTATTTCTCAGTGACGTCCAGATTTTGTTTGAATTACCTCATACTTGACAATTAAATTGGATATGTTCTGTTAAATTATTTGAAACAAGTAGCTACCTAAGAATAGATCACACTTGCCAATCAAATCGGCTAGTTTCCATCAAATAGCTCCACACAAGAAAATTTGCTTAATCATGGCACTGAACTTCTCTTGGTATGGAGGCCACAATGCCAATTTTGTTGTGCTATCTCATTTTTTTGTCTGAATGCAGGCAGCAGTAGGTGATGAGAAGGATTTTAATAATGGAGGAAATTGTGTTCCTCCAGAGTATGAAAACCTTGACAACAATGATAGCGTTTCCTTGGTTACAGAAACTCACTTGACCGTTAGTACGGATGTGGAGAATGGCCAACCTGAGAGCGAAAGGATGGAAAATCATGTTAACCACGACTCAGAGGATCCAAAATGGTGGGAAGGTGAGTCACAGTTTTTGTTGGATTCTCAGCAGCTCGCAGAAGGCATGGCATTATGTGAGGAGTTTCTCCAAAGTCAGTCTTCATGTGGAGAAGGTGAAGCAAAACAGAGCAAGCCATGCCTATCAGACTACGCCAAGATGGATGTTGAAACTCTAAAGGAGGACCTGGAAGAGTGCCAGAAACTTGATACCTCAGATCTTGCTAACATTGAGCTGGACACTCCTCCAGATATTCGACTAAGCCAACTTGTACGTACTAGTTATCTTACATCACCATTTCTTCTTCTGTTTTTTTTTGTCAATGCGTTGGCTGATATTATGTAATGGAATTCCCTTCTATTTGCAGGAGTTTGGATCCCAGGAAAGTTTTCTAGCTTGGGGTGGAACTAAAGTTGCCGATTAGCCGATGTGGTGAGAAAATATTTTGAAGCCAATTCGATCAAAGATTCGGGTTGCTTGTTACCTTATTATTCCCTGTTTTTTGGTCTGTCGAGGAGTAGACTTGAAGCAACAGACACCGATCTTATTGGTTACTCATTTTGTGCTGGGAAAGATGACTCTTGCCTGCTTTTGTAGACCTGCTCTTTGGCATGCCTCTTTGTGAAACCTCGAGATTTAGAAAGATGTATATATATAGGTGTTGTATGGCATGGTATGGTTTGAAAATTCATTTGACTTTCATCTATTTAAGAAATGAACTTTCATTATCTTATCTTTGGCTACCATAAAAATATATGATATTTCATAGAAAATATTAGCCAAAATATATGATATGCATAAAATATGTATATCGAGGTTAGGGTTCATAAAATTTGTCTTTGGACCTCTCTCCATCGGAAGTTGCGAATTTCCGATGTTAATTACATCGAGATTCTCGAACACCCTTGATTAACTGTCGTAGCAACTCGTATACGAAAGAAAACATTCATCCACAAAACGTCAATATATGGGAATTATAGCCCATAACATCAATGGAACGTAAACTTAATATTTAAATCCGATACATAGTGGTCATATATGCCAATACAAAACTTAGTATCTAAGTTTGGTTCGACTCCTTGATTTATGTTTCATGGAGCATAGGTAGGGATTCCAACTATACCTTGCATAAGACTAGCTTTCCCACTTAATGTCTTATGTTAAGACATATGCTAAAGCTAATCCGAGCATGTTCGGATCAAATTTGTTATGAAATCTGGCCACATAGACCCATTAAGGTTTATGATCTTAGACTTAGTGATGAAAACGGAATTTTGCTTATGCCATTGATATCTAGACTCATGTTTATCCAATTATGAAATTCATAAGGATGTGCCGGATCCAGGTGATTATGATTGGATTCCACACCTCAATGTCTAGGACTTAATAAGATTTGCTTGGACCTGGTCCTTATGTCGCCGGGTTAAGCATATTTGTGGTCAATTGCCTAGTACCTAGGGTTCTATCCAACTTTAAATGGGGATGGGTCCATCGTGGATCAGATTCGAAACATATACACATTCATTACATTCCTCTCTTCCCGAGTCTTGGTATGTTAAGACCATTGTTTTCTACTCCAAGTCTTGAGTTTAAATATGCTAAACTCAGCACTTAGTCACCCCATGATAGTTATTCTATCCATCCAGCAATTTAGGTCTTGTTTACCTCTGAAATGCCCATTTTGTATTCATTTTCGCTCGCCCCACAGACCTATCATACCAACCTTATAAATCTAGATCCAAAATTGATACACTGATATTGACCCTAAATTATTCATTATCTTATCATGCTAAGGTCTGTCCCATGATAGGTACCAAATTCACTCTATTCGAAGCCTGAAATCTTATGCCAGATCAAGCTTATGTAAGTCTGAAATGTTTACCATCCAAACCACTCAAATTCGGCTAAAAGATCCTGCAACTGATTTTAGATTGTTCATAATCCGGGCCTAGACCATATATTAAAGTCGGCTCCATGATAAGTATTGAATCCGCCCTGAAATCTCACATGAAACTCAGGCCATCTTTGGCTATGAGTCTGCCACACAAGCTCTGTATATAGGACATGGAATATTCATCATAGCCTCCCTCATAAGCTCTCAATGATCTGATCCTCTCTTTGTAAACCTGATGGCCTACGGCCGAGATGCTCATCAAAAATCTGTTTAGACTAGGCCCTGTCTATGTATAAATCCCGGACTTTGGCTATCATCTTAGATAATCCAAGGTGAAGACCCTATTTGACTTGGGATTTATGTGACCATATTTGACATAGATACCAATCTGAATTTGAGCAATTGGCTTTCCAAATACCATCTGGACTCAGGTCTGCATCAAGCCTTGATATTGGTTATAAGATGGTCACGGTTTGATACTGAACCATGGTTTAAGTTCTGCCCTATGACAGATGTTGAATTAACCTTGAAATCTCATGCGAAACCCAGGCTTATGTGAGCCTGAAATATATATATCATTTGAGGAATCTAAATTCGGTTAAGAGTCTGCCATTCCACCTCAACATGCTCTGAAGTCTTGACATTATATGAGTCTCAATTCAGGTGATTTTTATGTGGAATACATACAGGGGTCCTGAAATGGATCCTTTCATTATTATATGCTTGATGTGGACTATATCAAATAAGGCTAAGTTCGGTCAGACTTAAGGTTCTCATGACTATGTCTGAGATGGGTATTTGAAATCTTATGATTTCAAAACTCATGACCGGGGGGTTACACTTCCATTTTTTTGTTTGCACACTCCTTGGACAAATAAAATCCAGGGGCAGGCCCATAAGTACCTGAAGATGGCAGGTTCTGCCTATGCATATGGTATATCCGGTCTTCAACACGTGAGATCATTCTCCCTCAATTCATTTCTAAGGGGGAATCCAGCACCTAGATGTCTGAAATCAGGTCCATATGCCTGAAATCCGAGGGTTAAAACTCAGTCCCATATATTGCTGAAATGTATATGTACCTTATTCTCTTATATTCAAATTTATCTTCCCAATTAGCTTCCTCTCTATTATGAGATGAACTAAGTGAATGAGTATATATGGCTTCGGCTTTTATCCAGAATATGCGGACACAGCCGCACTCAATCATATGCCTCTAATCAGTTGGATATCATATATATTCCCAACTTTAATGATATGAACCTTCCATTACAGAATATTGTCTCCCATTGACATAGATGTTCGGTCCATGATTGGCCTCCTCTTTACATGAAATTTTTTGTTCCCATACTGAGCCGAGCTCATGTGCTCTCTTCATTATGGGATAAATTAATAAGGAATGGGCATATTGCCTCAATTTCTTATATAGAGCTGTGCTCTATCCGATCATGCTCCGGCCTTGATGTGATGCATGAATCGGTGCATATTATATTTCAAAGTCCTGTTAACTTCTTATTTTTAAAAGAAACAAACTTTATCTTCTAATACTGGAATATGTATGGAGACTTTGCCCGATTATGTCCGGGCTTTGCAATCCTGTTTTATCTTGAGATTTCATTCTCTATTGCCATTCTCCCATTTGTTATAAATAGGCAGATCAGAACCTAGACTCGAAGGTTAGAATTCAGCCCAATCTATGGTTAGACTGTATGTACCTCTTGCTTTCTTATTTTCGGAATCAATTCCTTCAATCAGATTCTCATTCTCATAAATCCCACATATATATATATATATATATGAGAGATGATCCCTGCTCACCATTATGTGAGTATCAACATGTATATTTGATTGATGCCATATGGTATACATCATATTGTTGTATTGATGGGATTTAACTATAACCTCAATCTCACCATATTGAGACCATCTCACCCTCTTAAAAAAATACATATATCCATAATTAACCTTCTCTACTATGAGATGGGCCTAAGGACTGCACATATAACTTCAGTCCTGCCCGGAGTGTATGCATTAAACCAGGCCCATCATTAGACCTCAATCATGACCTGCTATGGGCATAAATCAGCCCTGCGGCCTAAATTCTGTACTACATATGGTTTTTATAACCAATATATATATATATATATATATATATATATATACAATGGTCTTTGCTCATCATTATATGAGTATCAACACATATGCCTCAATCATGGCATATGGCATACTAACATACCCTTGTATGGTGGGATATACATACAACCACAGTCCTCATCATATCGAGGCTATTTCACCCCTCTATGGAGTACATATGAAGATGAGTCACGTATATCACAGGGGTCTTGCCCCGCAACTAGTTTTCTCCATTATAAGATGGACCAAAAGGACCACATATATGTTTATAGTCCTGTCCGGGACATGCTCATGGAACTAGGCCCAATATTAGGCTCCAATCATGTCATGCATGAGCATGAATCAATTCCTTGGCATCCTTGGCCTTCTGATTTTATGATCAGAGGGTAATTCTTCACATCTTGCATATTTCATGGTCGGATATCATGACCCTTTCAAGGCCCGGCTAGCCATCTTCTTCCCATGTCTTTTGCTTTATCTAAGGCTACCCGGGGGATCTTTGGTCCATCATGTGGGTTCCAAAGAGGCCGGGTATAACCTCACTTCCATGCTTTGCTCCTGTTCCTTGTCCTGAATAGAAGTTATGGGTTTGGTATCGATGGAGAAACAGACCGGATGGTCTATACGGGGTCCCTTGTGTATTGAAATTCTAATCCTTCTCATGGGCCGACGTGAAGTATGGAAGATAACTAATGGAGGAGTCAAAGGGATTCTAGCTATAAACAACAATGGGATCAAAAGGCAGTTCACATAAGGAGGTCGGGAGGATTTATCCTTGCTGACTTATATGGTTGATGGGGCCGGAGTGAAGAAGGTTGTTTGGTCATGGTCTGTAGGTGAAGGCATAGGCAAATTGGTGATATGTTAATAGAGTGTCCGAGGGTCTCCTAAGATGGTTATCTTGTTCACCCCGGAAAGCTTGAGAGAGGGCTTTATGTTCCCTCACCTGCTGATTATAAGGGTAACACTCAGGTCTAAATAGAAGAAATATGCTTCTAGTAGTATGTCATGGGGTATGGGCTGATGAAGTACCCATCCGAGAGAGGGGACAATCAGGAGTATGTGAGGGGGGCACACAATGGATGATTTGTGAAGGGGAATAGGCCGGCTCCTATGAGAACTTACCTTCGGTACCTCCACATGCCTTTGCTTACTTTCTTTAAACTGCTCGGTGATGCCCTTGTTGATTTCTAATCTTCAGAGCTCCCGCTGCCTTCCTCTTCTGCCTTTTCCGACCCCTTCTCATGTGCAGGGACTGTCTCTTATATAGCTTGTTGGATGGGTCTTGTCCACCCGAGAGATGAAGTGTGGCCATGCAGTGTGCGCATGGAGGAAGTGGGGCCACTTCTTCCTGAACGTGGGGAGAGTGGGGCTTGACCAAGTCAGGGCTGGGAGATCAAAGATCTTGGCCCTCGGTTGCTTCCTGATCTGTAGTGAGTCCATCCCATACTAAGTATAAATCCTGGCCTTTGATTAAATGCCCCGGATCCTCTCTTGATAGCTCAATCCAAGCCCTCCATTGATCGGTCCTGTAGATGGCAAATTAGACCCCATCCATTGATTAATTGGAGCTAGGCTTTGTTGCCTACGTGAAGGGAATCATCCCATCTAATCAAATATCCAATTAAGGATGGATCCAGTGGGTATTATCCTATTAAGGATCCAATTGGGCCATCCTATTATACCATCGGGGGTCCAAGGGCATTAGGAATCCAATTAGCTTACCCGACAGCCAATCTTGGCCTTTGAATGCATGTCTTTTCCATCCTAGCCCTCCATTGATTGTCTTGAATAGGTGATCCACCCGGTTGATGGATATCTCATTTAATCCAAGCCATCGATCCTCTTATTGGATATTAATCCCATTAAGGATCCGGGAGGATTTGACACCCGGTAATTAAACCTTGCTTATGGTTCATCTATCGGATATCCCATTATGGTGGATTTATTGGATATTATCCCATTAAGGATCCACTAAGATCATCTCAATGCCCCGATGAGGATCCATGATCCAATTAACCTATTGATTGGTCAATCCTGGCCATTGGATGGTCTCGGCCTGCTGATGGGATTTTTTTTGAATTGCGCAGCCTGTTTTTCTCCCCGCGGATCCTTCTCCTATCAGTTTTTTGTTAAGTCTCCTAGTTGGAGACAAACTCTCCCATCCGCGAGCCTTCTTCTAGCTGATTTTTTTCCTTCCTCCTGTCGCACCATCCTGTCTCAACAGATTTAGCTGCAGCTTGGGTATTGCCAAGGGAAGCCATCGAACCTGCTGATTGTAGCTCCAGAGTGCCCTCTTATTCCTCTTGGTATTGATCCGTGAAGGTGGACATCCTCTTAGTTACATCCGGGTGAGTAGAGTTCATGTGTTTCTATCTTCTGCTCAATGTATGATGGCTTCCTCTTCTATTTACTGTTGGCAGCACCCCAATTGCCCCATATTATGCCTTGCACTTTGCAAATATGAATGTGGCCGGGTGTGTTGGGATGTCCTGATTTAAGAGGGCATATATTTTTTTATCAGTTTCCCTTCTGTTTTGTGTAAGACAGGATGTATATATCACAAGTATATGCACACATGAATGTGTTTGAGGACCCGGCCTTTTCCTATGCTGAATTGGGTCCTTTTGAGAGGGTCTATTGGCTTCCCTCTCTCTTTATATACATCCAGCTGTGAGCATTCTATCGACAGCATATCACCTATGTGATCATAACCGGATCTATTAAACAGGAGCCAATTTGGCTACTGTTTGTTATTTCCGGCCCTCCCTTCTTCAGGTTTCTGTTGGCAGCACATCTCCCTATCTCTCACAAATATATTTCCAGCTGAATATATATCCGAGGCCTTCAACCAGGAGCCCATTTGGCTTTTGCAGATTGTCCCCGGCCTTCCCCCTTCCAAATGTTCATCGGCAGCATGCCTCCTGCCTTATGCTATGCATTTTGCAATCACATGTATGGCCGGTTGACCTGATTTATGTGCAAGGGTGCGGCTCCTCCATATAGCACCCTTGGCCGGGATCTTTATCCCATCCCCCTTTCTCCCCTTTTCTTTGTTAAATAGGAGTCTATTAGCTCCTGGACATATGATTTGTAAGCATATATACCTCTTGAAGGTATTGAGGATCCGGCTTCTTCATATGTTATCACCGGTTGGGATTTGATCCAATTCCTTCTCTGCCGGAGGGGACAATTGGAATAAGAACTTTACACCTCCTATTATATTGCTATCGGCCTTGCATTGTGCAGGTCTTTATTACCCTTAGTGCATCCTCATATATTTGAATGTATATATTGGGTAGACATGCCTAGTTTTGCTCATACTATCACTGATTGAGGCTTTGATGCTCCGGGGGGGCAGCTATTGGTCCCTCTTTAGTTGGCGGGGCAGGAATACACATAAAAGCCTCCTTCTTTTTGTTTCCTTGGTGTATGCCTAATTGGATTGGGCTTTGAGTCCCCTTTGTATATCCACATCCGGTTACGCATATCCGGCCTTAGATGCATGAACTTGACCTTTTTTTTGATTCATATACCAATGGTAGGCCATAGGGAATTAAGTATTTTTATTCCTCATTGCCTCATTTTCTTCCTTTCATCCTCTGATCTCATGGTGCCTAAGAGTGCACACAAGTTTTTTCTTTTATTTCTGTCATGTGCCTAATCCGATTGGGGCTCCAACCTCTCTTCCTATCATATCCGATTATGTAAGGGTCTGGGAGGGGTATATCTTCTCTAATACATGATTAGCCTTGAGTATATATGCTAGATTTTAATTAGATCCCCTCCCTCCTTTCTTTTTTCCTTTTGAGAACTTTCTTCTATCTTGATGCTATATCAAATATCCATTGATAGAATTTTAGGTGCCAACACTCTTGATGAGGACCACTATGTTTAAACGTGACTCTGAAGTCTGTACTCAGCTTTATTCACTTTGGAACTGGGAATCCTCGCGCGAATGCAGTGTATTTCAGCCTTTCGACCAATGTGCTTGCTTCATTCCACCCTCCCTACTACACAGATCCAAATTGACTCCTTCCTACCGACCAGGCCTAGTTGAGTTCCCCCTAATTGATGCGTCCTCCCTTTTGTGAACTTTTCTTGGTCGCTTGCACTGGCTCAGACTACTCTTAAAAAACTCCTCTTGGTTGGTTTAACCCCAAATGCCTTCCTTGCACAACTGCATCCGTCAACTCCGTTCTCCAACATCACCTTCCCCTACTATACTAGAGTTGGCTCAGCCTCTCTGCTCTTCCAACATTTCCACAACATATAGGAACATTGTTTGCAATACGTACATGTATTAATTCGTATTTCAATTTTATAAATATAGTAAACAATTGATCATCTAGTTGTTTGTTAAAAATATGAAACAAGAAATATACGGCATATAATATGTTGCAACTACAGAAATTTGGAGCCAAAAATAGGGAGGATTGTGTATATTTTGCTAAATGATCAAATATGGATGGTCCACTATATACAAAGAACTAATTATATATAATAATAGATCCTTTATAAATTAAATAGAGAATCTTAATATAAGTTTCAACATAAAAAATGAGCCAAAAAACAATAACTTGATACCTTAACTCAATTTATCGAAAACTTGCAGCTACAATCAAGATAAAACTAATATTTATCAATAATAGAACACGTGAGAATTAACAAGAAAATTTAAAAGATATAGTTTTCATTAGAGCCCGTACATCGATGGTTACCAACAGAGAGGGGCTTGGTAGAGAGAATAACGAGAGAGAGAGAGAGAGAGAGAGAGAGAGAGAGAGAGAGAGAGAGAGAGAGAGAGAGCGCAACGATTACTCATACATGTCTCACAACTAAATGGTTAAAAAGGATTTTAAAATGTATAAAACATCCAGTATGAAACTAAAGAAAATTAGTCTTTTACACGTTTGACATCAAAATTTTTGGGAATAAACCTCATAATCTTGTACTAAACATCCAGTTAGGGGTTAACTGGTTCAAGAATGAGTAGAGGATAAATCTAATTTGTTTTTAAAACTTATGAAGGACTCTTAATTTTTATGTGTTTTAAACCGATGTTGCAAGGAAAGCATTCTCTTTACTGATGAGGAGAAATTAGATGCAATCATTAATCTTGTGCCAAATGTGCCCTTAATTAGCACGCTTTTTTAAACCCATATTGTGAAGGGGGGAAGACGATGGTGAGAGCAATTGGGACTCTGGCGATGGGTTGCTTCTTGTGTACATCCCTTAAGGATTACCACCTATTTATGGGTTTGTGACCCCCATTCCCTCTGTACCAAATCAATACTGCCCTTAATTTTATTTCCTCCTTAACACCAAGGAGAATATTGTATCATCAATATCGATTTCAAAGAGGGGAATGTTTAATATTTGCATTGGTTTCTACTTGTTGGTCATTTCTTAAAAATGTTGTATAACGTTTTTACATCTCCCATTTGGCCAATAAATAAACATATTCCCTCTTTATATAAAGCAAAAATATTTTATTCTTCACCTATTTATAAGATATTTTCTTATGTATTCTCACTATCCATAAAATATATAAATTTTTTCATGTACTCTCACTATCCGTGAGACACATTAATATTCCTATCTCACTATCCATCAGATATATAATATTCCTGTGCATTTTCACTATTCATGACATGTATATGTATTTCCATGTACTCCCACTATGGGATACATATATATTTCTATACATTCTCATTATCAGTGAGATGCATAATCATTTTCTTTGACTCATATGTTCTTAAGTTCCATCAAGCTTACATGCTTAATGAAATTATTCGCCGGCATTTCTTTTGTCAAAGAATCGACAATCATACCACTGGTGGGGATATAAGTTAATTTTACTTCCTCTTTCTGTACAATATCCCAAATATAATGATATTATATTTCTATATGTTTTCCTTTTGTGCTATTTGCTCTTTTATTAATCAAGCTGATGGCAGCTTAATTATCACAATAGATCTTAATCGGCCCATTAATCAAATTGAGGCCTAAATCTATCAAAAATTGTCTAATTTAGATGGTATGAGTAGTAGCCACACTACATGCAATATACTCAGCTTCCTATGTGTATCGTGCCACACAATCTTGTTTCTTGCTTCCTTATGAAACAACTGCATCACCAAAGATGAACAAGTGTCTAGAAGTGGACTTTCCATCATCTTTAACCCCTTCAAAATCCACATCGAAGTAACCAAGCACATCAAGTGTTTTCGCTTGGTAAACTAACTTATGGTGCACCGTACCCTTTAGATACTTCATAATCCTTTTAATAGCTTTTCAATGTGTTAGACCAGGATTAACTTGGTACCTACTAACCAAGCTCATAGGATATGCTATGTCCGGTCATGTACTCATCATTGCATACATTAGGCTTCCAATTGCCTCAGTATACAACACCTTGAGCAGACCTTGTCCCTCTTTGGGACATTGCTCTTTTTCCAACCATTTTTCATACACTAATGATGTAGGTGCCAGATTGAAATTATGCATTCTAAATTTCTTGAGTACAAACCTTAAGTATTTTTCTTGGTTTATACTTAAGAATCTAGACTTCTTGTCCCTTTGTATCAGGACACCAAGAACATAGGACGCCTCTCCCATATCCTTCATCTCAAATTTCTCACTGAGCTCACAAATTTTCTTATTCAACATTCCAATGTCATTTTCGATGAGCAATATATCATCCACATATGAGGATAATATAATCACCATGCTCCTACTCTTCATGACATACACACAGCTATCCAACTGATTTGGAATAAAGCCAAGTTGAATAACAACATCATGAAATTTGAGGTACCATGATCTAGATGGCTGTTTCAAAGCATAAATTGATCTTTTCAATTTACATACCTTTTCTTCTTGGCCTTCCTCCTGAAATCCTTCAGGCTGTAGCATATAAATATCCTCCCTTAACTCTCCGTTAATGAATGCAGTCTTGACATCCATCTGGTGTAATTCTAGGTCAAGATGCGCTACAATAGCCAAAATTATTCTTTTTGATGCAAAATTTACAACTCTTGATAAACTATACCTACTTTCTTATTATAACCTTTAGCAACTAACCGGGCCTTAAACTTTTCTATAAACCCATCAGCTCGAAACTTTTTCTTAAATACCCATTTACACCTAATAACCTTCTTATTCTTGATTAAATCACACAATTCCCATACTCCATTAATTTTCATGGAGATCATTTCTTCTTTCATAGCATCTAGCCAAAATTCTGATTCGCGTGCTTTCATGGCATCAATATAGTTTATTGGATCTATGTGATTTTTCTCATCTATGTCTACTGTTAGACATGAAGGCTCACATGAGTATAAATAAAAATCATCCATCTACACTGGTGAAGTTCTATTTGTTTTGTTGCCAATTATAGGTACGATTGTGTTTCTATCCTAGGTTCATTTTGTTCCTCAACTATTTCTTGTTGAGTTAGTTCTTCTATCCTTGATTCTTTTTCAATTATTGGATCATTTCTAGAGTTATCATTATAATAGTCATCATCTATCACAATTAGAGGTTCCTTCTCATTTTCATGAGATTCCTCTTCCTCTAGATTTTCTAGGAATGTAACATCCCTATATTCTATGATTCCTTTTTCATTATGAAAGAACCTATAGCCATATGATTTTTCATAATATCTTATGAATTTACACTTTAAACTTTTTAATTCCAACTTATCTCTAAGTTGTTCTAGAATGAGAAAATGGGCTGTAGACCCCATTTCCTGAGATGACTTAGATTTGGTTTTCTCCTATTCCATAATTCATAAGGTGTACATTCAATAGATTTGGTGGGTATTCAATTCAATATATAATTTGCCGTGAGCAATGCTTCTCTCCAAAATTTCTTGAGAAGATTAGAATGGGATGGCATATATTTAGCAACATTCATCAAAGTTCTATTTTTTTCTTTTTGCCACACCATTCTATTATGGCATATACGACATTGTTACATGCTGTTTTATTCCATGCTCTTGACAATATGACTCAAACTCTTTTGAGTTATATTCTCCGCCTATATCTATTCTTAACACTTTAATATCTCTACCCAATTGTCTTTCTACTTTTGCTCTATATCTTTCAAAATAGTTGAATGCCTCAGACTTAGCTGAAATAAGATATACATATACATACCTTGAGTAGTCATCTATGAAACTTATAAAATATTCTTTGTTATTGTATGTCTTTATGCTTAATAGGCCACAAATATCTGAGTGGACCAATTCTAACAATTCTTGTGATCTATATCCTACTGAGAATGGTTTCTTAGTTATCTTTCCAACCAAGCAATGTTCAAAAGGTGATAACTCAACCTTAGTTAAACCCGGTAGCAAATTCATCTTTATTAATTTTTTCATTTTATATTTTCTGGGATGACCCAATCTAAAATGCTATAGATCACATTTAGACAAGACACACAAAGAATAATCAGAAGTTTCAATTTTATTTATTTCAGTTTTAACTATAGGGATACAAAATAAATCATGCTCGGGAATAAAATTTCCCATAATAAGTACTTTCTTGTCTTTCTCTATAGACACCTTTTAATTATAGAATTTGACTTCGAGGCCCTTCTTCGTCAATGTTTGTACAGAAATGAGGTTCCGTCGTATTTTTGGTGCATAGAACACATCCTTGAGAACCATGATGTTATCCCCAAGATCCAGCCTATAAGTTCCAACACCCTCTAAATCGAGATAGGTGCTGTTCCCCATATATATATCCTCTACTCACCAACATTAAGCTTCTAGAAGGAGACAAGTCTTTTCTTTGTCTTTGTAATATGCCTTGTTGCTCCTGAATCTATCCACTACTCATTTGAATCTACCAAAGCAGCATTGCATTCAGTTACTCCAATAAATTTTAGTTTTTGGCTCCTTTATATTGCGTGAGTGCCTATTTACACCCTTATTATTTTACTTGTTAGGACAATTGGCCTTAAAATGACCAAATTTTCCACATTATAACAAGCACATTTAGGAACCTTCTTACCTTTGTTTTGGAATTTATTCTTTTACTTGTGGCTTATGGAATCAATCTTGAGCAATAGGCCTTCGATTCATTGCATTAGCCTCTTCTAAGTTTGCATCTAGTCCTTTTCTTCTAGCAACAATGTCTTGTTCTATAGCTAATCTTGAATTCAAGTCAGTCATAGATAAAGTGAAACCACTTATTCTAAGGGTTGTAGCTACCATGTCAAGTGATGCTGGCAAACGATTTAGAATAGTTGCCACTTGTATTTTCTCTGGAATCTCGATTCTAGCAGTAGCCAAATCTTTAGCCATGACAATCATCATATTAACATGCTCAACCATGCTATCACCTTCTTGCATCTTACATGTATTATAACGATGCAAAGGAGCTGAATAATCACCTCGGTCATAGTGTCATACTTCTCCTAAATAGCCTTTCATAGTTCATTGGACACCTTATATGCTTCAAAACATTTGATTAAGTTGTCCTCCATGAACATGAAAGTTCTTGCCTTCTTATCATCTATCAACCATTGATACCTTCTTTTATTTTCCACTTCAGTGAAATTTTTATTAAGTTCTAGGACAATAGTGTCAAGAGCATATTCTATATTGTTATGTATAAGGCCATATCTAATTTTCCGGTGCCACATATCATAGTTGGTTCCATTCAATTTGTCAAGTTTTGCCAACTCCAAAGTTATAAGTTTACTTGCTATAAGGACTAGAAAATTTCTTATTGGGCAAAACCAAAGTTGAAATAGAACCCATATGAGGAATAGAAAACGATGGCAACGATAGCACACCAAGCAGCCTGAGTGGCATACCAGTAACAACCGTAGGGTGCATGGTTAGCAGCTAGCACGGACGATAGAGAGGCGTGTGGTTGAGGCAGGCAGTGACGAGCTGGATGGACACTGCGACGAAGTGACTGACTGAATTCTCGATGATGGTGGAAGCTATGATTTCAGGCAACAAGAGAGGCGATGTAGTAGTGGAGTGACCGATCTCCACGACGGATCAAAGCAACAACTGTGACGATGGCAGTGGCGGCAGGTTGGCAGTCCTCCCATGGAGATGTATCAGATGATGGTACAAAGGATGAATAGATTGACAAAATTTTTGTTTGGTAGTGTAAAATGGGGAGGCAGCGACCAAAAATAGAGCTTTGATACCACTGAAGGGGAGAAGACGATGGTGAGAGCAATTTGGGACTCCGGCGATGGGTTGCTTCTTGTGTAGATCCCTAAAGGATTACTACCTATTTATAGGGCTTGTGACCCCCATTCCCTCTATCCCAAATCAATACTACCCTTAATTTCATTTTCTCCTTAACACCAAGGAGAATATTGTATCATCAATATCGATTTCAAAGAGGGGAATGCTTACTATTGGCCTTGGTTTCTATTTGTTGATCATTTC
Organism: Cryptocoryne crispatula var. balansae; assembly: GCA_036172225.1. NCBI lineage: Eukaryota > Viridiplantae > Streptophyta > Magnoliopsida > Alismatales > Araceae > Cryptocoryne > Cryptocoryne crispatula. Next base: position 11,070,689 of record CM069935.1, read on the forward strand.
TTAAACACGTTGTGTAATGTTCTTACATATTGAACACAAAAATGTTCCTGTTTTTAGTTTGGGTCCTCTCAATCACTCTACGAATGAATGAAAGTGATTCAATAAAATTGTGTAATGACATTTTAAACCTATTTGGTGTTTTTCGTCCCAAGAGAGAGCCTAATAAAATATGTTGAAATTTTACGCTCATATACCACAACTAACCCAACCCATTGCTGCCCATATTCACATGATTGTCAAATTATATCTACAAAGATGATCATGGAAACATCTCAACACATATTGGCATATCAATTTTCAGCTATAGTAGTAGCTTCTATCTAACCTACAATCACCTACAGTCTTCTGGGCTGTGCATGTGGGCCTTTCGAAGAACAAACTAGCACTTTGTGAATGGGAACTTATCCAACACCCGAAGCAAAAGTAAAGAAAGACTATTGTAGAACAAGTGGCTCCCAACTTCATCCAGATCTTGCTCAGCCGCACGAACACATTCACCATCGAGTGATCACTGGTGGGATAATTTATAGGCAAAATTAACAATGGGTCAGTTTCAATAGACCCGTGCAACCATAAATCGACTAAAATATTTACTTTAATAAAAGGTTTGATTTCTCAATATTCCTTCATTTCTACTCCAATAGTAACCAAAACCATGAGATTGAGACTAAAAAAATAGGTAAATGACTGTTTTATCTTTACATCTACTAGCCAACCAAACAATGGCTAACCTATCTTGAGGGAATGATGTCTCCATCTTTGGAAATAGGAGAAGAACCATTTTACTAACTGAACAATGCCACCAATATTGCCATCACCTTGAGAGAAAAATGGTGAAAAACGACTCATGAAATGATGCTGATGTTGTTGATGTCACCATTGAACACAAGGTCATTGTTAAACAGTTGAGGGAGAAGACAGTGAAATAGCTTGGCAAAGAAAATGTCAGCATCGTTGATGTTGCCACCAAAAGGTGATGTCACCACTGGAAGTTGCCAATGTCACTAGAAGAATGTTGTAGATGCCGCCATGATGAACCCTAGATTCCCATTTTGACATAGTTGGTCAGCCACAAAAAGTTGTCTTTGCCTTGAGAATACATGCCACTATGGTATACCTCCTTTGGAAGGATGATATTTCAATTATGTAATAAAATGTTTTCATGAAAAATGTTTATATGGATCTTTTGTTTTACATATTTACTGAAAACGAACTTAAAAATATATAAATTAAGTCAAAAAATAAAAAATTTAGTTTATTTTTTAAATAGATTTGTAGTCAAATTTTCTTATAGAAAGGAAAAAAACCAAGTGCATCTTTGTAGGATAATAGAACTCTAAGTTATACTGAGTGAACATTCATTCACTCACATGAGTATTATTATTTATTGCTCTCGTGTTAAGGGTTTACCTTGTCAATTTTCTCTCTATTTGTGGTAGGGATCAAGCTAGCCCCATCATCCCTCGGTGAAGGGTTTCTCACTTGTCAATCTACTCTCTATTTGATGATAGGATCACCTTAGTCTCGTGGTGGAGGAGACTCATGTTGTCTCTATAACTATTTTGCTAAATAGGCAAGGAGCATTGTAACAGACTTCATTTAGAAATGGCGAGAGTCCCTTGCACCAAAATTGAGATGAGCACTTCTTCTATTTGCGATAAGGTTCAAGCTAGCAAAGAACTATTGACTCCTATCATATATTCGTCTTGAGAGGTAAACATTAAACAAAAAAGCAAAGATGCAACTATCAACTCTTCGTCTTCTTCTTCTTCTTCTTCTTCTTTGATGCCTTTCTACTGTGCAATGGCTTGGACCCTCTCTGGTGAATTGGCACCATTGCAGCTCTGACCTAAATATCACCTAAACCATCTCCGCAAACAAAGTGGCATCTTGGATTCTTTGGCCCACAAGGTGTCTACCCGTATATATGCCACCTTTGCCTCTGGCAAATAGAAGAGCCTTGAGAAGGAGTACAGTCATCTCCAATGCTGCAGAGATGTCAGTGCTAGCAAATTTTTTTTTTAAACAGCACAACTCAAAAGCTTATTTCTAGAAGTAGCACAATCAATTTGTTATTTCCGAAAATAACATGGTTTGACTAAAATCACTACAACTTTAGCCAGCAGAGGTGAAGTAGCTATGGGCTACAGCGACTTGGGTGAAGTCGCTACCCTTTGTAGTGACTTCACCCAACCTCGCTCCTCCCATTGTATCTCAGCTCTCTCTTTTATCCCCTTATTTATATATATCACTTCTCTATCTCTCCCATATCTTCCTCTTAATTATTTTTTATGTAATTTAATATAAAATATAAAGTTATAAATATGAAAATAAAAAATTTAGAACGACTTTCTAATTAAATTACATATAAATAATTTAGGTAAATATAATTAACTTTAAATTTAATTTTTAAAATATTTACATAATATAAATTAAATATGATTTATAAAGTATATATAGTGTATAGTTATATATATCTATTTTCATATCTAGTTAAATAATAATATTAAAAGAATAAATGTATACACTATATTTTATTATTAAATATTATATATATTTTTTAATATGTTATAAATAGTAAATATTTATTAAATTATTAAATAGTTTAAATTATACATATAATATGAAGTTAATATTATTATAATATTATAAATATCATAAATATCATACAATATATTTTTTATATAATATAAGCAAGTATATTATTAAATATACTATCAAATTGTATTAAGACAAAATACAAAAGCACAACCCAATAAAAAAGGATATGTAAATTTTAATTTAGAACTCTTATAATGTCAAATAAGAAGAGTACACAATCAAATATATGAATAAAGTCTAATTTCGACTTCAACATATACTCTTCCTTCTTTTGCTTCTATTCCCCTCGTGTTTTGTAGTTGTCGTATATGTAGGACCATTAGATGAATTGGTGGTTGTGAAGTGAGTTTTGGATTTTGACTTCCCGTTGATGGAGGTATAGTTGGCACCCAAGTGAATGGTCCCGCACTCGCATTAGGTCTTGAGTCCATGTCGAAAGAGGTTGATGCCATGCATTTGTGTTCACTTTTGAGGGTGGAGGTTCTTCATAGTCAACAATATCAAGTCAAAGACTTATAAACGCCATCTCCTATAAACGAAGTATTTCATTCTTCTTTTTTCATATCTCAGCATGATTGTAGCAACTCTCTTGTTCAATTAGTCAAACCAAACTATAAATATAAATAGGACCAAATTAGTGATGAAATTATATTATGAAGTAAAAGAAAATTGAATTACTCACCAATGTTTTTTTAATAGCTCCTCTTGGATAATGTTCCTAAGGAGTGACTTGAGAATGTTTAAGAAGATGTGAAAGATCATATTCGGGCTACCATTCATGATATTGAACATGCACATCTTCAATCTCTTGACCTTCACAATTTGGCTTAAAAATATATGTCAATCTATTATTCCATCTATCAACAGAAGAGCTGTAACATTTTAGCCAATTTATTTTGGCTCTCCTATGTCTATTTATATGACTATACTGCTATCTGTCAGCGACTTGTTGTTGTGTATAACCAAATTGGCACAACACCCACTCATGAGCATAAATCTTTATCACTGACATACATAAGAGAGGAACATATGCCCTTTATATGTCCACATTTTTAATACAAATTTGTGGAACATTATTTATAATTCTTGAAAATATGGTCACCACACAATCTATAAAGTATTATATAAATCACTATGATGCTCAATATTCTTGTAATGTTAAATAACAAATAGTGTGAAATGATCAAAAAGATATGTACTTGACTTTCTTCATGCTATCTATCTCATTTATACAGAACAACAAAGAAAAATGTCTTGGTTCAGTTTGTTCATATGAATTCCATTTATTGTATAATGTTAAGTTGTTAAAAAATTGTAGTGGAGTGTGAAATTCAAAAATATTAAGTAGCTATAGTATTATCTTGCACCAAGTGGCCGACAACATCTTCCACTGATAACAGTTATGCAACAGTAGGACAACTGACGTGGAGGTGTTCCCAAGTCTATAGTTATATGTAAGAAGATGACAGATGTAAGGATATGAAAGAGAGAGAGTGAATAAATCTATGTGAAATTTTGATTTTCATACGTATCTGCAACAAATGAAGACAACCTCCTATGCAATTACGTAATTTTGTTGTTGCAACGCATAACTATCAATATAGCAATGTCAGTATGGCACTGCCTCAAGAGTAGTGCCCACAAATATGTAAATCCTCTAAAAATATCAAGTATTCTAGGTGAATCTCATTACCAGAAATTGAAAGCACGAATCTTTCAAATGAGGGACAGACTTCTATTCAACGTGCTTTATTCTCTCTTTCCCCTCTCTCTTCTTCCACATTTACCTTGAACCCCAAACTTTCAGCCCTTGATGTCACTTAGGCATCATAGAGAAGTTTCGGGTCATATGGAAGGAGAGAGAGAAAATAGAAGAGAGAAAAGAAGAGAAGAAAAAAAAATCAATATGTGAAGAAAAGGGTGTGGTCACTAGGAGCCGAAAGCTCCAAAAATAAACGGAAAGGAAATACAAAGTGTTTAAAGAGTGGCTGTGCATATCTCAATAGTTGGGAGATTTACGGTGTTCCAAATTCCTTCTTTTTGGATGTTCGAGAAGGAGTCCAAACTTGCTTTTTATACTAGATGATGTGCTTCGTCACTACGCAAAAAAACAAAAAAGTTGAAAGAGGGTTGGACTCTAAAGAAGTGTAGTATTCATATAAGAAATATGCTAAAAATGACAAAAAGAAGAAAACTAATCAGTTTGGGAGTAGATCCCAACCCCTTTTTAGTGTGTTTAAGATGCTTAAAATACAAAATATATAATTAAATGCATATAAGAAGATGTCTAAATGCAAATGGATGAAGGGTATGACAATAAATTAGATTAAAATGAGAATAAATGTCAAGTAGTTAAAAAAATAGCTATATGGAAAGCAAACAACACAAAAAATGGTCTGAGCCATGTTCCTTGTCTGCGACCTCTAATGAGCATAAACCACTACCTTGAGGTTCTTGAGTCCCAATATTACGTAGAAATAAAAATAACATTAATAAAATGAGTTGATGAAAAATAGGAACCCTTCAAAGTAGGCAAGAAGATCATGAGTCCACAGAGAAATGGCCTGCTGGCTTGCTATAGAAAAAGGGTTGGAGGACATTTCCAGACTTCTTTCCAGCTTGTGCATGACCTCCGTGAGCAAGAATTACTTCTTCGAAGTAGTCTTGACTTTCAAGAATATGTGGGAATAAGAATAACTCCAAGAAAAGGTGTGTATGAAAAACGGGAACCTCTCAAAGGAGACAAGAAGATCACTGATCTGCAGAATAAATGGCAAAAAAAGTGGATTTTGGGGGTTCTTGGAGGGGTGTCCTAGAGCAAGGAGCGGCTCTTGAGGTGGGTTGGGGGTTTGGAACTAAGGAAGGATGTATTATCTAAGAGAAGGTGTGGAGAAGAAGCTTAAAGATGCTGAGGAATGCTCCTTTTATAGCCACTTGAAAGGGTAGAAAAGACAATAGAAAAGCACTTTGGGAAGGCCCAAAACATCCCAGTCAACGGGACATTGAACATCTTGACTGACATATATTGATGGTGCAATCAATGTAGCTGACATGGTCCCATTAGACGGGACAAAAAATTTTATGCCACGCACACCCGATAGAGCTCAGTCAAATCGTCGTTCAGGTCAAGTCAGTACCTGACATCCCATTGACTAGGATGTTAGGCCATTAGTCAAACCGGGTGAGAAAACAGTGAGAAAAATGATAAAAAAATGAGTTCTTGGACTACCTAACATCCTAGTCAATAGAATGTCAAGTCAAGCATCTTGGTCAACAAAATGCTAGACGTCCCGCTGATTAGGACGTCAAGGTTGTGCAATTGCACGACTTTCTTTTTGAGGATGCTACGAACAAACCAGAACTTATATTGCATCCTTGTTTGTTTCATATAAAAGTTGATAGATTGAGAAAGATCATCCAGTAGATTGGGCAAAGGATAGATAAACTATCATCTAAAATATTGGAAAAATAAGTCGGTGTTGGAAACTACAATTTTCTACCGATGCTTGGTACTACCAAAAGGAAAATTAGATTAACTCACTGTTTGTCGCAAATGAAGCTGTTTAGCCAAGAAAAAAATCCTTTCAATTGGATTTCATTTTACCATTGAAGGTTGTCCTCTAGGGGCACAAGAAGAAGACAAGCACGGATCGATCATGAACGATCTAAAATATTACCTATGAAAACACGAGTTTGAAGCTCTTAATCAAAAAAATTGGCATGTTTACAGATGTGTCTGGTAACAATACACAACCAAAATGTATCAAAATATAATCTCCGGTATGATATACATAAAGTAGCCTTGTATGTTTGTTGTCTATATCATCTAGCAAGTTATAAGCTTATGCACAAAATTGTTGTGCCAACCATTGCAGTCTAATGGTGCTACAACTACGATGACCAAAATTCGCAAGTAGTGGTACTTGACATAGAAAGTGTTCACAAATACCTTTCCATGTCTCATATTATGTAGAAGGAACCTGGGAAAATAATATGATTGGTGGACCATCCACCCTTAATCTAAGTAGCATGGACACATCTTATAAAGTAACCATCATCTCTCCCTGAACAAAATGAAATGTGGATGTTTCTAGGCACTGATTCTCAGTTAGAGCTTTGATGATACATCAGTTTAATGATACCCATTGTAAGGATGTTATGTGCAAAAAATCAGAGAATGTCCATATAGTGTCAAACTAATGCATGAGTAGTAGGCTAACTAGTGACCGCTTTGAAGTGAGAAGAAATATATAGTAATGATGACTACAATAAAGGTTACATGTATGATTAAACTTCTTTGAACAAGAAAAATATATTTGATACCTTGAGATGTGAGGAATGATGTTTCTTCTAGTCATACAACATCAATTTATCGCGAAGGCCGGGCATCACTATAAAAACAATGTTGTTAGTTCATAGTTAATCAACATATAATATTACAAGTGCCAATTAACAATAACGATATAAGGATATTATTGATAAAGATAAGTCAACTTACTATGATCTCTTTCCTTACATATACCGCATTTATAATATTGAAAATTTACGTCATGATCCATTATCATTGGTAATCTCTTATTATAAGATCTTCCAGCCTTCTAAATATTAGAAGGAGGTAACAACGGAATCAAAATATTGTTATAGTCAAATGAGAGTTAGTAACATGCATTTATAATGATATGAAACTCTACTTGATATATTACTTGATATTATTGAGTTATGTACCAGTGGAAGATATATTGGTATGGATCCCAATTGACAAAATGCATTGTACACAACACATAATTACAAGAAAAGTGACACACTTGAGATTCACAACAAGTAAAATATATACTTTGTTGATTAATATTGACATGGTAAACATACTCATAGTTGTCATTTACTTCCCACTCTCCCAATGAACTCAAGCTTGAACATGTACACTTATATTTTTCTCTATTTGTTCAGCCATCAATTTCTCAATTTTTGTCAACAATGTCTCTATGTTGTTTCCAATCGTACGATGTTGAAAAACATCATTCTTAGTCGATGATATGTTATATGGATCAATACATTAATTGGTAGACTATGAGCTATCTTTAGGACACTATTGATGCATTTTGAATAATTTGTAGTTATTATCTCAAATCTCTTATCATTATTATCAAATGATAATGCCTAATATTCAAGATTTGCTTATATCAACTATGAATAAGCATCGATGCAAACAAGTTAAATATCATCCATCTTACTTTGAAAGTTCATTTGACTATAACCTTGATCAGCATTATACATCCTTTTGTACAACTCATTTCCAATAAAATGTGTTTGTAAGTTCTATCTGCAATGACAAAGACAAAAATGATGTGCATCTATAGCATTTTTTATACTAACATGTATGTTAGAAATGATACACAATTCATGTCATAAGAAAAGTGTCACGATACTTTCCATGTAAAAATGTACCATTTACACTAATAAGTGGACAACAATGACGCCATCCATCAATACTTGGCTTGAAACTCCAAAAAAAATACATCAATTGTGAGTTTTCATTTTCACAGGTCTAGTTGTATACACATCTTGACATGATGCCTCACACTACTTTCATATATCTTAATGGATGTGTGTATGAATTATCCCAATCTCCAAAAAGCTTTTAAAATACTTTGGTACAAGTATTCCAAGTTTTGGTATAAGAAACTCTAATTGAGTATTTCACTTACATAAGATCAATGATATCTCTTGGGCATAGTGATAAACGAGAACAAATTATAGGAAGAATCATCCGATATATGATAATTGATGTTAACTATTTGTAGCTTTGATTTTGAATTCGAGTATGACATGTGTGAGTACTATTTAAACTCATGATCTTTCATAATCTACCAACTTGTTTACTAACATAAGCATACAATTTCTATGTACAACTTTAATCTTTTGAAAAACATATTACTGTAAGATTTGATTTTATAGACTAATTAATTCGGTGTTGAACACTATGTTTTAGAGTTTATGATGAAGTTACATGTATAAGATCTTGTCTTGATGTAAAAATATTTTTCACTACAATTTCATCAATATTTTGTCCATAACTTCTAACGACCAAGTCATTTTCTTCAACACATTTATTTTCATCATCATTTTCAATATAACAATTGCTACCAACTACATGTTCAATCCACATGCTATCCTCATATTTATAGAAGTTATTGACAACATTAAAACTATTGAACATATTAGTCTATATTTCTTTGTCATTACTTGTAGACATATCAGACACTTCTTTATCACTATGTATAATATTCCAATTTAGATCATGTTGGCTAATACTTTTTGTTTCAACGGGACAAGAGGTGTTACTCGATCCAACATTTAAGTTTCATGGTCCTATTGAATGACAATGATTTAAGAATTGTATTGCACTACGTGCATTACAATTTGTTGACCAATTCATCTACAAATTATGAGCCCCCTATAGAGTCCTTTTCAACAAATAATACTATATTATCTATGTAGCATCTCTCTATCATCACTTGGCATGATGCATCATCTACGATGCTTGATAAATTTTTGCAATAATTGTAACTCAATTTTAAGTAAACTGTGTTTGGAGTAAAATGAGTTATATCATGGATAATATTATTTACTTCATCAAAAGAGGATATTGCCGATATGCAAATATTACTATGATATCCACCAACATAATAGGTAAAGTTATTATTGTCAATGTTTCTAAGAAGTTCACCATGCATAATAATGATTATCACTTCTCCCGAATACATAATGAATAAAATTGTAAGCTATCCTAAAAATATTTAAAATAACTACAATAAATAAAAAATAAGTAATTTTGTAAGTTTAAAAGAATATCACCAAGTCTATAAATGTCCAACAAAAGAGTAAATGAGAAGTCATCGGAATATCTTACGCTCCTAAAAAATAAAGACATCATCAACATAGAGAAATATAGAGAAAATATATCTTTTAAAGTATTATGTGTTGCAGTGTATCTTAAATATAACATGTGATCGTGTATTTAATTTTATTTTAAATATAATAAATTTACTTGTACAAATATATATTATATAATTAAATAAAAAATTTAATTCAGAGCCTATCATAGTATTGGATCATCATATAAAGAATATATAATTATATTTTTAATATAATGATTGTAAATATAAAATTATATATACTATGCATATTATAAAAAATATTCAAAGAATATATATAATGTATATATTATAAATAATTTATTAATAATCAGATATCATATATACAGAGAAATTTGTGAGCATCTATCGTATCATCAGATATTCAAGTTGAATAAAGAGAAGCGTTCGATGAAGAAGAGTTGGTTGAGAGAAGCGTTGGAGCTTTCAACGAAGAAGCGCAGATCAGATCATTCACCGAAAGAAGGAAGACGAAGCGCATAGCAGATGGAGAAGAGACGCAGACACTCAAGGATCACACTTTGCAACTATTCTTATTTTTGAAGCTTACAAGGTGCCTCTTTCAGGCCAGCTTACATGTCTTTATATAAGACTCCTTCTAAGACTATTGCGGACTTCAAGGTTTTTGAAATCCAAAAACCGTGGGCTCAAAACCAGGTGCGCCCATGGTTTTACTAAAGTTATTCGATCGACTCCCCAAGGCTCAGATCGAATCTATTGCAGTACTTTTGTCTAGACTGTAAAGGATGTATTTATCAAAGCGGGTGCATCTTTGGGCCCCATCGTCCTTTGATTTATACCCTTTGTCAGTCTTTATGACTCCGCACCATACAATTATTGTACTTGAAAATTGTAAAAAGTTGATATTTTTATTCATCTTCCATGTCGTCCACTTTGTCCACCCATCAAACAGTCATATCTTCCCAAAGTGCTTTTGTCTTCGGGCCAAGAATATTAATGTCAAGCCACTGTTGATAGCTGGGTCCTCCATTGTGATGGCTTCTGTGCATGAGATTGCCTTCATCTCTAATCATTATTCTTCCATCTGTCTAGCTAGGGATTGTTATTGGCCACTTGCTCTCATTTTTCATTCCTCGAATATTTTTTTGTTGTTCATTATCTTCATTAAACATGTCATTGAGTTCTTGGTAAGCGATATCGTAAGAATGTTGTGGACGTATCCTCCATATTTGTATTGAGGGGAAAATATTTTCAATGGTTATTTCTTGAAAGGTAGCAGTTATATCTATTTCAAAAACTTGGATGAGCCATGGGATCCATTCAACTATTGTTTTTATTATCATCAGAAAGTTTAAATTGTTTATTTGTGATAGAAAAGTATGCCCTACAAACCAATCATATGTGATATGATTTTACATTTCTTGTAATATCTTATTCAGGATAAATGGCACAATCTTCAATTCTTCATTACTTGCACTATCTAGATGCGTCTATCATAATGAAGTCCTAGGTTGCATGCAATGATGATTGAATTATGATGAAATCATGATAATGAGATTAATCATTTAGAAGCATGTACTCTAAATGTTCCTAGTCGTAGGATCCTCGAGACGGGACATCAAGGATCCGACAAGACTAGTGTATATGATATCTTCTCATATGATGAGAATGACCGATCTCATTAGTTATGAGTATGGGGACACTGAGATACATGTACATGTGCTCATTAGAGGAATGAGTACACTGAACTGACCAGTATAGAATTCCTGAATGGTATCTTACCGAACTGTCGATCAGGGTATTCTATCATCACGGTTGCACGGTTGGATCTTTGACCAGAGTCGTCAAAGATGTCTTGCCCAGCATACCATGTACTTTGACTATTGACTTATGGATCACTTAATATTGTGGTCATGTACAGTTAATGGATTGGGTATATGGGAAACCCGGTGGAGGCAATTGAGCGGACAATAGGGAATCGTCTACTCTAGGTAGGAGAGAGAGAATGTCCTATGGATAGTACTCTAAATCTTTGGCCAAGGTAGATAGGATAATTGGAAAAGGGTTTTCCAATTGATCCAATTACGAGTACAAGATTCCATAGTGTCGATATATTTAGGAGTTGACAGTCATTGCCGTACTCCTATCCGACCGGGACATTGGATGGACGAAGATTTATATCCGTGTGATAACCGATGATGGAAAGGCTCTTTGGAGAGGAGTTTATCCCCGAAGTCGTTTGGGATCATAGGATGTGGCTTGTACCCTTCATGATCGGTAGGCCGTTAAATCTATTATGAGATAATAGATTTAATTTAAAAGAAGTTGTTCTTTTAATTAGGCCTCAACCAAATGGGCTCTTGGGCCTAGGAGGTAACACACATAAGGACCAATCCGTAAGTTTGGGGGTTTGGGTTAACTTATAGAATAAGGAGGGGTTTTTGTGAAAAACTTCGAGTTCTATAAATACTAGCAATGAGAGCAGAAACCCTATCAAGCCAAGGAAGCTCTCTGCGCCCCAGCCACCATCCTTCGCCGTCTCCCACCCCAGCTGCCGCCATTCGATGGTGGAGTTCCGTTCGGGACGAGTGGTTGACGTCGGCGCGGAGGAGAACCCGACTTCGGAGGTGGTTTGTGTGGATACGACTAGAGGCCGCACACTTGAGTGGCTGAATGAGCATGAGAATGCTTGATCTTCTCCGGTCTTTAGGGGTTATTTGAATCCCACAAAGGTATGTGATCGAAATCGTTTCGAATACCAGTTTTAGTGACGTCGCTCGGTTTCGATCGAGACCAAGACAATGATATACATGGAATCGGAATTTTTCCGCTGTGCCAATCTGATTGGACCGATTCCCAACAATTTGTAGTCTGGTTACTATTATTTTATTTACTACACCTTTTTTCTATGGCGTATATACTTTGTTCATCTATTTCATGATATACTAAAGTTATTCTTTGTTTGTCATTATTTTGAGTTATACAATCTACATATTCCATCATGAATGTCAGAACTTGGTTGTCCCATATTTTATTATTTATTATTTATTTAATTTATGGCGTGAAATTTTTATTTATGTATCCATAGAGAGCTATTCTTTTTGCCTTTTCTAAGATTTTAGAAAATATAGCAGTATTTTCTAGATAATTTATAATATTGAGTTGCTCTTCTGGTTCTTCTAGGTTAATATTCTTCTCAAGGAACGGAAGCATATGATGATTGAAAATAGTAAGGTAATTGCTTCGTTCTATTAAATTTTGTTGTTTAAGTTCCGTTATTTGATCTTGCAAGTAAATTATTACATTTTGATTATATCTTGCATTTTCTTCTAATGCAATTAAATATTCTTCCATGTTTCTTATGACTGTTATGTATTCTGGATTACTTTGTAACCCTCTAGTACTCTTCCATATCTTATTTAAGCTTTCATAAGTTTTTTATTCAAATTATTATTACTTTTGTAGAAACTTCGAGCTTGACTTATTTGATGTATGACGACTTGGTTTTGTGCTTTCGCCATATCTATTATAATATTTCCTTCAACAAAATTTATATTTATTTTGGGTTCTCCTTTATTAATAGGAGCAATGTATGATGGTGTTGTGGATATATTTTTTGATGTTTCCCCAATATGTTTGCTGAATCTTTCTGCTTGTCGACCAGAAGTATTTCATGTGAATGATGCTTCTTTATTTTTCATGGCCGCTTTAAGAAAATTATTCTTCATTCTGAAAAGGTCGAGATAAATAGTCAGCAACTATATTTTGATGTCTTGGTAGAAAATGTATCGAGTAACTGTAATCTTCTAACTGCATTAACCTTCGTACTCTTCTACTATTTTGATCTTATTTTCGATTTTTAATGTAATCATATAATCATTTATTGTCGGTATTAATTTGAAAAGTGGTTGGTAGTAACCAATATTTAAAATTTTCAATAGTTTTTAATATAGCTAAAAATTCTTTTTCATATGTAGAGTAATTTATTTCAGGTTTAGAGAATTTTCCTGAATTATATCCAAATACATCTTCATTTTCTACGGTTAATATACCTGCCCAGTATAGTTGACTGGCATCAGTTGATACTACTAATTTATCAGTTTATTTAGGTATAATTGTTTTAGGAATTTTTGTTATTATGGATTTAATATATTGAATTTCTTTATCTGCTTCTGGAGAGAGTGTAATTTTTATTTTATCTGTTTCCCATCGTGTTACAATTTTATCATTTTATTTTTTATACTTTTTATTTTCGGAGTTGATTTTTTTCTTGTAATTTTTTTGTCAATTCACTTAGTCGAGGAATATATTTCCTTCCATAATTTGGAATTTCTATAAAACTTTGTAAATGTTTTAGTGTTGTAAAAGTACTGGAAATTCTTTAATTTTTCTTATAATATTACTTTGAAGTTCTATAGATCCTTGGTCAATGATTTTTCCTAAATATTCTATTTTTTGTTTACAAAGTTCAATTTTTTTAGGTGATAAGATTATACTGTTTCGTATGAGAATGTCTCTAATTATTTGTAGATGTTGTTTATGTGGGTTGTAGTCGTTAGAGAATACTAATATATCATCTATATATACTGTAAAAAAATCTTCATAATATTTAAAGTGAGAATTCATCCATTTTTGAAATATTTGTGGAGCATTTTTTATTCCGAATGGCATTACATTCCATTCAAGATGTTCATACGGTGTAGAGAAAGAACTAAGTTCTTTAGACTCTTAGTTTTCTAATTTTATTTGCCAAAAACCTGATTTAGCATCAAATTTACTGGACCATTTTTTGTTTTGTAATTTTTGTAGAATACCGTAACAACTAGGTATATGAAAACCATCAAATTTTGTATGTTTATTTTTTTTTATAATTTATTACCATTCTTGCCTTTCCTCGTTTTTGTTATGAGTGATTTCTTATCATAAAGGCAGGAGATATACGAGGACTTCGACTTGTTTGGATTAGATTCATTTATTTTAATTCAGTAATTTGTTTTAGGAATTCTAGCTCATATTCTTTGGAATAAGCGAATGGTTTTGTTCTTAGATTTTTTACCTTTATGTTCTGGTTTGAGTTCTATTTTACAATATCGTGAGCTTCTGTTGAATAATTTTAAAAGGTTTTTAGAGAATAGTTCAGTTAAACTATTTATATATATGTCTTGAAAACTTTCTTTGGATATGTTTATTGAGAATTTAAAGATCTTTGGTACCATAAAGTATCGAGGTATTAAATTTTTTTTGTTATCTTTATTAAAGGTGTTAATCATTTTATCAATTGTAATAGGTAAATATTTGTTTATAAAATTGTTACCTAGAATCATATTTCCTAGTCCTTTATTTATTATATATACTACAGGAATTATGAATTCTTCTTCGATTTCATCCTGATCTAAAATATATATAGATATATTTCTTGATATTTTGTTGAAGTTAGTGTTTCCAACTAGTCCGCTAAATAATTACGATTTTTTTAATTCTTCATTTTTAGTTATAGGCCAAAATTTTTCTTCTACAATGCTTTTAGTGGCTCCTGAGTCTAATATAGGAAAAAGGTTATAGTTTTGCCCATTTTCAAGTTTAATTTTAATACATATTTTGTTTATCTGCCTTGTTATTGTCTCCATTAAATAAAATTGTAAATTTTATTTATTATAAGATCTGCTAATTTGTTTTTCTTCTTAATTCTAATGATTGAAGTTTTTTCAAAACTTTTAATTATAATTGTTATTTCTCCACTGTATGTAGATTTATAGTTCCTTTTATAATTTGTAGGTCTACATTTTTTAACCATCCATTTTTTCCTTTTATTATACCATAAAATTCTTCTGGTATCATAAACCCTAAGCCAGTATATAATATTTTTCTTGCTGTAGGTTGTAATGTTACATTTTCGTTAGATAACAATGTAAATCCTATTTCTGATTTTTCTGGCCACTCTACATGTTTATCATATTTGATAACATAAATTTTATAATCTTTGAATAAATATTCTTTTACTTCTCTATTGAGGGGTCTTTCCATTCTAATCATGTTGGAGGATTCTGTTAGAATTTTTTCTAACGTTATTTGTTATGAGTTAATTGTAAAAGTAATAGTATAAGGATTTATTATGATTGAGTTGTATTGATTTAAAATATCATT
Organism: Cryptocoryne crispatula var. balansae; assembly: GCA_036172225.1. Classification (NCBI taxonomy): domain Eukaryota; kingdom Viridiplantae; phylum Streptophyta; class Magnoliopsida; order Alismatales; family Araceae; genus Cryptocoryne; species Cryptocoryne crispatula. The sequence continues at coordinate 11,086,330 of CM069935.1, forward strand.
TCTTATTATGAGTGCTACAGCATCCGGAGAGGTATAAAGTATTTTAAACTCAATAGTGTGTAATTCTTTATTGACATTTTCAATTCTTATTTCATTGATTCTTGCAACATTTTCAAAAGTTACTATATTTCCATCAAAGGTTATATATTGTTTTATATGTTTAGTTTTTCTATTTGGTCCTCTATAATTTTAATGTTTATATGAGATATAGAAGTTCCAATGTCTACGATGGCATTAGTCCAGATAAATTTAATCGGGTTTATTTTTACTTGTACTTTAATCATAGTTAATTTAGGGTATACTTTTTTTGCTATAGTCATTATTTCACTTTGATCATGTTTTAAATATTTATCTATACAATAAGAGTATCTAGGTTGTTCTATATTTTCGTCATCTATATCTTTTATCGTTAATCTACTGAAAAGATATTCTAAGTTTTTTAATTTAATTTGTTTGTTATCTATTATTATTTCTCTACTTATCTGAGGTCTATTTTTGTGTTTTAAGTCTTCTAAAGCTATATGCCATTCTTTCGGAAGACTAATTTTATCTATTTTCGGTTCGGTTCGGTTTGAAAAATAAAAGTTCGGTTTTTGGAACCGAACCGAACCGATATTACATTGTTGGTTCAGTTCGGTTCTGGTGCATCCGGAAACCGACTGAACCGGTAACCCGAAATAATATTCGGTTAGTTAAATTCAGTGAAGTAATAGCAATTGCAGATCTGGAGTTGACGCAGAGAACCAGCGGAGCTGAGCAGAGAGGGCGAGATGCAGAACAGAGAAGTTGTAAAATGGGCGGGAGAGACTGAATACCGTCTCTCACCTACAGGGCACAATTTATATTAATGAAGAGGTTACACGTCAGAGTATTACATGGCAGATATGCCAGGTCACATGTACATATGGCGGTCAATATTGACCTCGAATCACCCTGTATCAATCCTATAAGCATTCTTCCTAACATCCCCCCCTCAAATTGAGCGAGGGATGAACGTTCAATTTGGATCTAAAGAACTCAAATTGTAAAACAGACAATGGTTTAGTAAGGGCATCTGCTAACTGATCCTTGCTAGCAATGTGATGTACACAAATTCTTTGCTGTAATACCAATTGTCGGATGAAGTGAAAATTGACTTCCACATGTTTTGTTTTTGCTTTGAAAACTGGATTTGCTGTCAAGTATATGGTGGATATATTATCACACCAAACTGTTGGAGGTGTGGACATTGGCAAACAGAATTCTTTACCCAATTCTAGTAGCCAAAGTAACTCGGTCACAGCAAGAACCATTGACCTCATTTCGGCTTCGGTGCTTGATCTAGCCACTATATGTTGTTTCTTGGACCCCCAACTAAGCAAATTATTTCCCATAAAAATGGCATAGCCAGAAGTTGATTTTCGGTCATCCGGACACCCTGCCCAATCAGCATCACAATAAACACTAAAGCTGAAGGTGCTGGGAGTGATCAATAAACCATGATGAACTGTGGATTTCAAGTACCGGAGAATTCTTTTAACCAACACTAGATGTACATTTGTGGGGGCTGCTAAAAACTGGCAAGCTTTATTCACTGCATAAGCTATTTCCGGTCTAGTTAATGTGAGGTATTGTAGAGAACCAACTATGCTTCTATATGAAGTCGGATCATCTAATAATTCACCATCAACTTGTGAAATTACAGTCTTTTGTACAATGGGTGTTGTAAAAGGTTTAGCATCAAGAAGTTGAGATTTCTGAAGAATGTCAATAATATATTTCCCTTGACTTAAATGCAGTCCATTTCCCTATCGAGTGACTTCAATCCCTAAGAAGTAGCTTAAATCACCCAGATTTTTCAAAGAAAAAGTATGTGCCAAGGTGGTAATCAAATCATGTACTACCCTGGGGTTATTTCCTGTAATGATGATGTCATCAACATAGATCAACAGATAAATCTTTATGTTTCCTTCAGAAAACAAATATAGAGATGGATCACATATGGAAGGGTTGAATCCAATCTTGACAAGATGAGAATACAACCGAAAAAACCACATCCGTGGTGCTTGTTTCAATCCATAGAGGGCTTTGTGTAGTTTGCAAACCATAGAGGGATGTTCCTTATCAATAAAGCCAGGGGGCTGAACCATATATATTTCCTCATTCAAATTTCCATGTAAAAAGGCATTATTGACATCAATTTGTTTAATTTCCCACTTGAAACTAACTGCAAGTGCTAAGACCAAACGAATAGTGGAATGTTTCACTACTGGACTGAAGGTTTCCATATAATCTAAGCCATATTGCTGTGTAAAACCTTTTGCAACAAGACGTGCTTTATGTCTAATAATAGTACGTTCAGAGTTTCTTTTAATCTTGTACACCCACTTGCATCCAACAACATTAGCATGAGCTGGTAAGTCAACTAAAGACCAAGTACCATTTCGTTGTAAGGCTGAGTACTCTTCGGACATAGCTTGCCTCCAACACTCTTTTTGAGAAGCTGCCTTGAAAGAAGTAGGTTCTGTATCAGCCGAGACGTCTACAAGAAGTGCATATCTGCTGACTCTCAATTGAGGCTGATGTAAGATGTCTTTCATAGACCTGAATTTTCTTGGTGGAGTACTGCTATTATCAGAAGTAACATCCAGAGAAGAGGCAGGTGACAAAACTTGCTGATCAGATGAAGGAGACAGACACGCAGGTTCTGCACCTGCTGCAGAACTGGAACCAGAATTTTGCACAGAGGTAGGCTGATTGCATAAAACCGAACCAGAACACTGAGAATTTGAAGGAATGGCTGGTATTGGAATATTAATAGACACTGTATCTGTACTTTGTTGTGTAGAAGTAATCAAAGTCTGATAGGGAAATGAATTTTCATCAAAAATTACATTGCTAGTGATATACAACCTGCCAGTGCTTGGTAAGAAGCATTTATATCCCTTATGTTTTGAACTATAACCCAAGAAGACACAACAATCGGACTTGTATGTGAATTTGTGATTGTTATATGGCCGAAGGTATGGACAACAAGCACATCCAAATACTTTTAGCAGTTTATAGTCTGGTGACTGTCCAAATAACTTCTGAAAAGGTGATATACCACCCAACACTGATGTAGGTAACCGATTTATGAGATGAACACTACAAGACACAGCCTCGTCCCAAAAAGTGTAGGGAAGATTTGCATGGTGTAACATGGCCAGACAGGTATCTACAATATGCCTATGTTTTCTTTCGGTAATGCCATTTTGGTTGTGTGTGTAGGGACAAGCAACCCTATGCACAATCCCACAAGTATTAAAGAAAGTAGTGAGTGCCCTAAACTCACCACCCCAATCACTTTGGAAGTACTTAATCTTATGTGAAAAGATATTCTCAACTTGACTTTTGAAATGTACAAAAACTGTAAACACTTGATCTTTAGAAGCTATGGGATATACCCAACAAAAACGGCTAAAATGATCAATAAACGACACATAGTACTTGCAACCATTGTTTCTCACATAAGGGGATGGACCCCAAACATCTGATGCAATAATCTCAAGAGGGTGTTTAGAGATATAACTAGAACGAGGAAAATGATGATGATGATTTTTAGCAACTGCATAGTGAGGACAGAAAAAAGTTCTATCAGAACCAAACGGTTCACCAAGGGAATTTACTACTTGAACTACTGTATGAAAAGCTGGATGGCCTAGCCGATGATGCCATGTCTTTATTTTCTCTGCTGAAAAAGTTGCAGTAGACGCTCCATCTTCTGGTATCAAGGTGTAGAGACCATTCCTATTGATTCCGCTGCATAGCACCTTCTGACTCTTGATGTCCTTTATCAAACAGTGTTTAGGGAAGACAATAAATTCTTTACAATAGAAGGAACATGCAAAGTATTATTAAGTTGAAAAGAATTGAAACCACACTGACCAATATGTTGAATCTGGAGTCCTTCACTGTTTCCTACTTTCACCTGATCAAAGCCAGCATAAGGAACTGAATTCTGTAAAATCCCACCATTGGGTGTCATGTGGTTTGTAGCCCTAGAATCTGGGTACCAGTTAGGATCAAACTGTGGCGTAAAGGTGCTAGTTGATGCTATATTGGCAGTATGAGACTGAGGACTGCTGGTATGATTCATAGTATTGCCATTGTTATACTGAGTGTTGGTATAGGTACTTGGATTCTTAAAATAGACATTGAACCGCTTCCAACAAGTTAAAACCGTATGGCCTCTCTTTTCACATAGCTGACAGATTTGTACACCTGATTGACCAGTAAACTGACTGTTTTGATCACCATTTCTGTTCTGAGAATTTTCAGCAAAGTGATTGTTCTGATTCTGACCATATTGATTAAAATTCCCACGGAAATTCTTTGTGTAATTCCTATTCTTATTGCCTCTATTGCCATTATAGTTACCTCTATTCCCTCCTTGCTGTTGTGGAAAAGAATTCACACCAGTCCGTGCCATATTGGCACTGAGTTCAGCAACCTGTTGAGTGTGCCTCTGAATGAAAATATCATGATTCAGTAAGAGCCCTTGTATATCATCAATAGTCAAAGACGCAGCATCCATCCTTGCCGTAATTGCAGTAATAAACGACTCATACTCTGGTCCAAGTCCATTTAGAACATATAACAACAAATCACTTGAAGAAACAGGATCTAATGCCATCGCAAGAGAACTTGCTATCATTTTTACTTTCTGAAGATATTCATTCATCTTCATCGACCCCTTCCTTAACTGTTGTAATTGATTCTTCAATTGAAGAATCCTGGCCTTTGAGGCCGAGGCATATGTGCTATTAATTGCTCTCCATATGGCTGCTGATGAATCAAGTCCTACTACAAGAGGTAGAACAGATTCTGCTACGGAGGAGACTAGAACAGTCATCACTAAACTATCGAATTGTTTCCTGTAATACCTGGCTTAAAAAAAAACCAATTTTAATTTTTAGTAACCCCCCCCCGTTTCCCTCCCCCTCCCGGTTTCCTCGCCGTCGTCCCCGCCGTAACGCCGGCCGCCCCCCCTGGCGCATCCCGACGCCCTCCCCCCCCGTCGGTTACGCAGCCCCCCCCCGGCTGGATCTCTCTCTCTCTCGCTCTCGCTTGTGCCATCTCCCCGCCGCGAATCCTCTCCCTCCTCCTCCGTTGCCGTCGCCGGTCGCGAGCGCCATCACCGCCGGAACCCAGCACCGCCGGACCTCCCCCTTGCCGTCACCGCCTCCGGCCCCTCCCCTCGTCACCGTCTACACCCTCCAGCGCCTCCCTTGCCGGCGAGAGCATCGCCGTCCAGCCCTTCCCGCACCGCCCGTGGCCGTTGCCGGAAGCCGCCGCCGTCACCTCCCCTGTTCCGGCCAGAACCTCCGCGGGAGAGCCTCTCGCCGTCGCCGGCCTTCGCCTTCCTCCCGCCGTCGCCGTCATGACCAGCCCCTCCCCCGCCCATCGCCGTCGCCGTCGAGCGCCGCCGGCCGCCTCCGCCGTCACGAGCGCCGCCTCCGCGGTCGCGAGCACCGCCACCGCCGTCGCCGGCGCCGCCCGCGAACCGCCGCCGTGAGCCGCCGGTCGAGCCGGCCCAGCACCCGGTCCAGACACCGGTCCAGCCGCAGTCCAGCACCTCCGAACCGGCCCGGTTCAGCCGGTTGAACCGCCGGGTTCGGCGCCGGTTCAGGAAATTCCGATTTTTCGGATTTATTAAATCCGGATATTAGAAAAGGCCAAGAAAAATAGCAGAAAATCTAGAAAAATCAGGAAAATTCACAGAAGATTACATGTAGGTTTCTCAAGCTTGTCTATGTATTTGATCCCATTTTGATTAGAAAATATGCATGATTTAACTTATGGACCTTGATTTGACTAGCTAGTTTAGACTTTTGAATCATGATTAGTGAATTTTCTCAAAAATCCTTGAAACCAGAACTTTGAAAATGATATTTTGAATATTATGGGACATGTTTGGCATGATTCTGGATGGGTAGAACTATTTTCCATGAGATTTGACCATTTGTTATTTATGTATATGTTTATGTGCTAGAATGGACCTAGAATTGAAATATAATTATGTGGAGTTTTGGAAAAATCAAAAGTCATCAAATTTCACTTTTTGGAACCTGTTTAGGTCAGATTATGGGTGTTGACATCAGAAGTTAGCTTGTTTTGATTATGCCAAAATTTGGTTTGATTAATTGTCTTGTGTATGTAGTTAAGCATGTCTAGACTTGGTTTATTATTGCATGTGCATAGATCATGTAAAAATTATTTGGTTTGGTTCCATATTGTGTAATATGTCTTGCATGATATGGCTAGGTTCATGTTATCAAGTTTGATATGAGTTTTGATTAGGATATGTTAACCATGTCGGTTAGTGCAAGTCTTGTCTAGTTTATGATAAAAACAATTTGTTTTGCATGGATGACATTAGAATGAGATGTTTATGTCTTGTGTACATGGTATGCAGGTGTGTCATGATCTGAAAAATTTATTATGAATTCTTGTACCACATGTTATGAGGCTTCACCAGCCTATTCTAGTCAAATTGCCCGTGGGCAGCGGGTATCTTAGATAAATCCGGCCTTCCCACAGATCCCGGATTACCGCGGTTTTTCCCTTAGTGTCACCACTGCCTAGGTGCACTTTGGGCTAGCTTAGTATATGTTATTACTATATAAATTAGAGCTGGTGAAAGTGATCTGGATATGTGATGTGAAAAGGCAAGACGACCAATTCCTTGCCATATGACTATGAGTTTAGAAAGAACATGAAATTATGCTCATTGCATGTTATGTTTAGATGTTAAAGCATGATAAGTTAGAAAAAAATTCGGATATGTCTCATGCTAGATTGGTCATGTTAAGTTAAGTATGAAGGTCATCTAGTTGATTTTTGTTTAGTCTTATGGTCTTGTATGCATTGGTCTAGAATTGATTGGTTTTGGCATAACCTTTTCTTTGAAGATAACTATGTCTGGATATGGGTTGTGAGATTAATATAGAAAACACTCTATACTTTTGTATTACATCTCAAATTAGATATGTTACATACCACTGCTTGTTTATATGTTAATTACCCGATTGATGGGTGAATGGTGTAAATCCTACGGAGTCTCCGGACTCACCCCGTTGTGGGTTAATATTTTTCGAGCGAGGTTTTGAAGATCGGGAGATTGGCTTGGAGGCTCGAGCAGAGGCCGTGGAAGAACCAGAATCTCCTGGAGTTGGAGCGGAGTGATATATTTCATTTGCATCAGGTTGCTTGTTTTGGAGTTTTAGGTTGATGTGTACTTAAACAATCTAGTGGTTTTGATTTAAAGATGGAACATATGAACGGACTTGGTTTGGAATTCAGTTGTTTTAAATGTTTAAGTTTTTGGTTGAGTTGGATTTGGATGATGTTGGCTTGATTTTTAAGTTATTTACTCCGAGGTTTTGGAAATCTTGTGGAATTTATAGACTTGATCGTGTGTGTTGACTTCACATGCTTGTATGGGTTATGAAATCCGAATGATGGATTTCTCCCATGTCACGACGTTATGTTTTCCCTGCGTAGTCGTGGTTTTATGTTGTTTATTTTCCGGGTCGTGACGGGAGTTGGTATCGAGCATAACCGTGAAGGTCTAGTTTGTACCTGCCCGGGTTGATAATGTTGGTTGAAGAGACAAGCATGATTAAGATCTATTTAATTGGAGTATATGTTTTAGATTGGAAGTTATGATTTATTTTTGGTTATGTGTATGATTGAGGGAATACTTAAGTCTTTTTATTTTCTTCAGGATGGCATCTCGTGGAAATCCTCGGAGAAGAGACAATGGGAATCTACAGGATGTTCCAGTACGTGAGGGAAACCCTCAAGATGCGGGAATCAAGCACCGACCCGAATGAGGGGCAAGCACTGGCACGAAACTTATTAGAAGCTATTCAAGGTCTATTCCCGGTAATTGCGAGCTCGAGTTCGGGCTCGGCGGGGCTTGAATGCTTGCATGGCTCGAGGTTTGATGCGAGCGAGGCTAATGCCGGGGGCGAGATCACCCACCTATTGGAATGGTGGAACATTTTCGGCGTACGAGCCCACCCTCTTTTGCGGGGGATAGGGATCCGGCTACGGCGGCTGGATCGAGAGAGATTGAGAAGATTTTCAAGGTGATGCGGTGTCCTCCGAGAGGATATGAGTCGAGGCTTGCTACCCATGTGCTCCATTTGATTTCTTGGAGCTTGGTGGGAATCTGTACTTCGGACTCATTTTCTTTGGAGTCCCGAGAAGGAGGAAATCACTTGGGAGGAGTTCCTCATGCTATTCAGGGAGAAGTACATTCCATTACATGTTCGTCATGCCAAGAAGCAGGAGTTTTTACAACTTGAGCAGGGTACCATGTCAGTCATGGAGTATGAGAGTAAGTTCATAGAACTAGAAGCTTATGCACCACATATATGTGAGAATGAGGCAGAAAGAGCTAGGAAATTTATTGATGGGCTCAGAGGTGGTATTCATGGCAGACTCGTTGCTGTGAGTACGGCCCACGATGGGAGCGACTTTTGAGGCGACTTGCCGAGTGGTGAAGGACCTTGGACCCTTCGAGCACCGAGGTCGGAGCGACGGGGCACCATCCAAGGACCGGCCTCGAGCGGTCCTTGACGGGGAAGAGGAAGATGTCGAGAGATCACCAGCTCGAAGACCCCCACCCAGGCCGAGGGGATGTGAGTTCTGGGGAAAGAACCATGCTAGCAGTGAGTGTTGCCGCAGGTCAGGAGCATGCTTTGGTTGTGGGCGGTTTGGGCACCGTGTTGCGGTGCCCTCTTTACGAGCGAGGCGTGAGGCTACTCCAGCTATGTCATCTCGACCATCTCAGACTCATTCTAGTGCTCTGACCCGTAGTGCAGCGACTCAGGTGAGGCAGGCACCAGCTCAGAGGCAGACTTCATCTTATAGGGCCCCACCTCAGCAGTCTCGCAGTGCCCAGGCTAGGGTTTTTGCTATGGAGCGCAGGGACCTCTCCCAGGACTCTCATGCAGCAGAAGGTACTCTTCGAGTCGCTGGACTTTATGCTCGTATTTTGTTTGATTCAGGAGCTACCGATTCTTTCATATCATTTCATTTTTCTGCATTCTTGTTTAAGAACTGTGATTATACTGTGGAAGAGTGTGAACCAATGGGAGTTAGTGTTTCATCAGGGCAGGCTATGGAGGTATCTTATTTTATACCCCAGTGTGAGATTGAGATCAATGGGAACTTTTTGGGGGCCAGATTGTATGTGCTAGATATGGAGGACTTTGATATTATTTTGGGGATAGGCGGTTAGAGCACCACCATGCTATACTTGATTGCCATAGGAAGAAGGTTATTTTCGGATTCTGGTAGAAATATCTTCTCCTATAGATGCCCTTCTTATAAGAAGTCCAAGATGTTGATCTCTGCCATGAAGACAGCAAGGATGATGGAAAATCAATGTGATGTCTATCTTGCATGTGTATCTATTGATGGTGATGCAGGTGTTATGAAATCTGTGGATGAGGTTGATGTTGTATGTGAGTATCCATGTGTTCCCTGAGGACTTACCTGGGTTACCACCAGCCAGGGACATTGATTTTGCTATAGATCTTGTTCCTGGATCAGCCCCTATTTCTATTGCTCCATATAGAATGGCATCTGCAGAATTGAGAGAACTCAAGCAACAGTTAGAAGAGCTTCTGGACAAAGGGTTTATTCGCCCTAGTGTGTCACCTTGGGGTGCACCTGTCTTATTTGTCAGAAAGAAGGATGGATCTTTGAGACTTTGTATTGATTATAGAAAGTTGAACCAGATCACTATAAAGAACAAGTACCCATTGCCGCGTATTGATGATTTATTTGACCAGTTGCAGAATGCCAAGGTGTTTTCCAAGATTGACTTGAGATCAGGGTACCATCAGCTGAGGATCAGGGATGAAGATATATCAAAGACAGCTTTTCGTACTCGATATGGTCACTATGAATTCTTGGTGATGCCTTTTGGTCTCACTAATGCTCCTGACTTTCATGAGCTTGATGAACCAGATTTTCAGGGAGTATTTAGATTGCTTTGTAGTAGTTTTCATTGATGATATTTTGATTTACTCTTCTAGCCAGGAAGAACATTGCCAACATCTAAGGATTGTGTTGCATATCTTGAGAGATCACTTGTTATATGCCAAATTTAGTAAGTGTGCATTCTGGCTGGAGAGTGTAAATTTCTTGGGCCATGTTATATCGGCGAGCGAGGTGTGCGAGTGGATCCCCGCTAAGGTTGAGGTTGTGCGGGGTGGGAGCAACCTACCAGCACCGACGGAGAGGTGAGAAGTTTCCTTGGTTTGGCGGGTTATTATCGTCGTTTTATTGAGGGATTTGCCTCTATATCAGCTCCTTTAACGACTTTGACAAAGAAGGGAGGGATTTAAGTGGTCGGAACAATGTGAAGAGAGTTTTTAGAAGTTAAAAGAGAAGTTGACAAGCACCTTTTTGTGCTTGTTTTGCCGGATGGTACGGGAGGATTTGTAGTCTATCTTGATGCATCCGAGTAGGAATTTGGGTTGTGTGTTGATGCAGCATGATATGGTTGTGGCCTATGCTTCTAGGAAGTTGAAACCTCATGAAAAGAACTACCCAGTTCATGATTTAGAGATGGCAGCTGTTGTACATACATTGAAGGTTTGGAGACATTATTTGTATGGTGAGTCATTTGATGTATTCTGCCGATAAAAGCTTGAAGTATATTTTTACCCAGAAGGATCTCAACTTGAGGCAGATGAGATGGGTGGAATACCTAAAGGACTATGATTTTAGTCTAAACTATCACCCAGGTAAAGCAAATGTGGTGGCAGATGCACTTAGCAGAAAGAAAGTAATGGCATTGCAATTATGTCAAGAATGGAAAGGCATGGAGCTTATTACCACTTATGCACCTAAGATTTATGTGAATCATCTAACTTCTTTCATGGCTCAGATGTCTATCAGGTCTTCTTTGGTGGAGAAAGTGAAGCTGGCTCAAGAAGGGAACCCAGAAGTGCAAGGCTTAGTAAAAAGGGCAGAAATTTCTAGGTATGAAGATGGCACCAGTCGGTATCAAGGGAGGTTGTGTGTAGCTGCGATTTTGACTTGAGGCGGGAAATTTTGGCGAAGGCACATAAGTCTCGGTATTCTATTCATCCGAGGGCAACCAAGATGTATCATGACTTGAATAGGCAATATTGGTGGGAAGGTATGAAAAGAGATGTAGCGAATTATGTATCTAAATGCCTTGTTTGCCAACAGGTGAAGGTTGAACACCAGAAACCAGGAGGACCTTTGCAACCATTGGAGATACCATCATGGAAATGGGAACACATTTCTATGGATTTTGTCATAGGATTGCCTAGAACCAAGAAGCAATTTGATGCTATTTGGGTTGTGGTTGATCGGCTTACTAAATCAGCTCATTTTATGCCAATTAAAGAAGCACAACCTACTGATAGTCTGGTCAGGTTATATTTTGATGGTGTGGTTAAGTATCATGGTGTTCCAGTTACTATTGTTTCAGATAGAGATCCTCGGTTTACTGGAAGAGTTTGGAAGGGACTGCAAGAAGCTTTGGGATCTAAACTCAAGTTTAGTTCGGCATACCACCCTCGGACGGATGGTCGATCAGAGAACAATCCAAACCTTGGAGGATATGTTGAGGGCTGGAGCACTTGAGTGGCAGGAAAGTTGGGATCTGCAGTTACCCTTGGTTGAGTTTGCTTACAACAATAGTTATCATTCTAGCATTGGAATGGCACCATTTGAGGCTTTGTATGACAGGTCTTGTAGATCACCTCTTTGTTGGGAAGAGGTTGGAGAGAGAAGTCTTATTAGGCCAGATTGGGTGCAGGACAGTAATGATAAGATCCAGGTCATTCGGCAGAAGTTACTTACAGCTCAGAGCCGTAAGAAAAGCTATGCAGATTTGAAACGGCGTGATATTCAATTTTAAGAAGGAGATCATGTGTTCCTAAAGGTCTCCCCCACTAAGGGAGTCATCAGATTTGGTCGCCATGGTAAGCTGAATCCGAGGTATATTGGGTCGTTTCAAATAGAGAAGAAGATTGGAGAAGTTGCTTATAGGTTGTCTTTACCACTTGCTATGTCCAGAGTACACCCGGTTTTCCATGTATCATTGCTTAGAAAGTATGTTTCAGATCCTACTCATGTCATTGATTTCTCTGAGGTTGAGGTGCAACCCAATTTAAGTTTTGAAGAGAGGCCTATCCGGATCATAGATCGCATGGTGAACGACTTAGAAAGAAGACTATTCCGATGGTCAAGGTGTTATGGAAGCATCACACATCTGAGGAGTCTACTTGGGAGATCGAGGAGGATATCAAGCGGTCTCACCCCCATCTTTTTGGTAAGTAATTTTAAATTTCGAGGATGAAAATTTTTTTTAGGGGTGAAGAATGTAATACATGGCTTAAAAAAAACCATTTTTTATTTTTAGTAACCCCCCCCCCGTTTCCCTCCCCCTCCCGGTTTCCCTCGCCGTCGTCCCCGCCGTAACGCTGGCCGCCCCCTGGAGCATCGCGACTTCCTCCCCCCTCGTCGGTTACGCAGCCCCCCGGCTGGATCTCTCTCTCTCTCGCTCTCGCTTGTGCCGTCTCCCCGCCGCGAATCCTCTCCCTCCTCCTCCATCGCCGTCGCCGGTCGCGAGCGCCATCGCCGCCGGAACCCAGTGCCACCGGACCTCCCCCTTGCCGTCACCGCCTCCGGCCCCTCCCCTCGTCTCCGTCTCCTCCCTCCGGCGCCTCCCTTGCCGGCGAGAGCGTCGCCGGGTCCGGCCCTTCCCCGCGCCGCCCGTGGCCGTCGCCGGAGCCGCCGCCGTCACCTCCCACCCCTGTTCCGGCCGGAACCGCCGCGGGGAGAGCCTCTCGCCCCCGCCGTCGCCGGCCTTCGCCTTCCTCCCGCCGTCTCCCGTCGTGACCAGCCCCTCCCCGCCCATCGGCCGCCGTCGGCGCCGCCGGCCGCCTCCGCCGTCGCGAGCACCGCCACCGCCGTCGCCGGCGCCGCCCGCAAACCGCCGCCGTGAGCCGCCGGTCGAGCCGGCCCAGCGCCCGGTCCAGACACCGGTCCAGCCGCGGTCCAGCACCTCCAAACCGGCCCGGTTCAGCCGGTCGAACCGCCCGGTTCGGCGCCGGTTCAGGAAATTCCGATTTTTCGGATTTATTAAATCCGGATATTAGAAGGCCAAGAAAAATAGCATAAAAATCCAGAAAAATCAGGAAAATTCACAGAAGATTACATGTAGGTTTCTCAAGCTTGTCTATGTATTTGATCCCATTTTGATTAGAAAATATGCATGATTTAACTTATGGACCTTGATTTGACTAGCTAGTTTAGACTTTTGAATCATGATTAGTGAATTTTCTCAAAAATCCTTGAAACCAGAACTTTGAAAATGATATTTTGAATATTATGGGACATGTTTGGCATGATTCTGGATGGGTAGAACTATTTTCCATGAGATTTGACCATTTGTTATTTATGTATATGTTTATGTGCTAGAATGGACCTAGAATTGAAATATAATTATGTGGAGTTTTGGAAAAATCAAAAGTCATCAAATTTCACTTTTTGGAACCTGTTTAGGTCAGATTATGGGTGTTGACATCAGAAGTTAGCTTGTTTTGATTATGCCAAAATTTGGTTTGATTAATTGTCTTGTGTATGTAGTTAAGCATGTCTAGACTTGGTTTATTATTGCATGTGCATAGATCATGTAAAAATTATTTGGTTTGGTTCCAGATTGTGTAATATGTCTTGCATGATATGGCTAGGTTCATGTTATCAAGTTTGATATGAGTTTTGATTAGGATATGTTAACCATGTCGGTTAGTGCAAGTCTTGTCTAGTTTATGATAAAAACAATTTGTTTTGCATGGATGACATTAGAATGAGATGTTTATGTCTTGTGTACATGGTATGCAGGTGTGTCATGATCTGAAAATTTTATTATGAATTCTTGTACCACATGTTATGAGGCTTCACAGCCTATTCTAGTCAAATTGCCCGTGGGCAGCGGGTATCTTAGATAAATCCGGCCTTCCCACAGATCCCGGATTACCGCGGTTTTCCTTAGTGTCACGCACTTGCCTTTTAGGTGCACTTTGGGCTAAGCTTAGTATATGTTATTACTATATAAATTAGAGCTGGTGAAAGTGATGCGGATATGTGATGTGAAAAGGCAAGACGACCAATTCCTTGCCATATGACTATGAGTTTAGAAAGAACATGAAATTATGCTCATTGCATGTTATGTTTAGATGTTAAAGCATGATAAGTTAGAAAAAAATTCGGATATGTCTCATGCTAGATTGGTCATGTTAAGTTAAGTATGAAGGTCATCTAGTTGATTTTTGTTTAGTCTTATGGTCTTGTATGCATTGGTCTAGAATTGATTGGTTTTGGCATAACCTTTTCTTTGAAGATAACTATGTCTGGATATGGGTTGTGAGATTAATATAGAAAACACTCTATACTTTTGTATTACATCTCAAATTAGATATGTTACATACCACTGCTTGTTTATATGTTAATTACCCGATTGATGGGTGAATGGTGTAAATCCTACGGAGTCTCCGGACTCACCCCGTTGTGGGTTAATATTTTTCAGCAGGTTTTGAAGATCAGGAGATTGGCTTGGAGGGTCAAGCTGAGGCCGTGGAAGACCCAGAATCTCCTGGAGTTGGAGCGGAGTGATATATTTCATTTGCATCAGGTTGCTTGTTTTGGAGTTTTAGGTTGATGTGTACTTAAACAATCTAGTGGTTTTGATTTAAAGATGGAACATATGAACGGACTTGGTTTGGAATTCAGTTGTTTTAAATGTTTAAGTTTTTGGTTGGAGTTGGACTGGATGATGTTGGCTTGATTTTTAAGTTATTTACTCCAGGTTTTGGAAATCTTGTGGAATTTTTAGACTTGATCGTGTGTGTTGACTTCACATGCTTGTATGGGTTATGAAATTCGAATGATGGATTTCTCCCACTGTCACGACGTTATGTTTTCCGCTGCGTAGTCGTGGTTTTATGTTGTTTATTTTCCGGGTCGTGACATTTCCAAACATCAAAATCAGGATTAGGTATCTCTCGTGATAGATCTGAAGGATCTATCATCATTGGTGATGGACATGGAACTATACCATCTAACAAGCCAATGAGCTTATACGTACTAAGAAGAGGAAGAACTTGAGTCTTCCAAAGCATGATGTTCTCTCCATTCAATTTCACACTAACTGAACCAGATATATTCGGAATAGACACAATTGATGAGGAGAAAGAAAAAGGTAACCTAGAAGCGAACAATCCAGCTCGACTTGTCGTTAGAGGAGAAACTGGAGCACGATCGAAGCTCCATCTGCTGAGATGCTTGAAGATCCCTCCATCGGACTGAGCTCTGATACCAAGTGAAGTAATAGAAATTGCAGATCTGGAGTTGACACAGAGAACCAGCGGAGCTGAGCAGAGAGGGTGAGATGCAGAACAGAGAAGATGTAAAATGGGCGGGAGAGACTGAATACCGTCTCTCACCTACAGGGCACAATTTATATTAATGAAGAGGTTACACGTCAGAGTATTACATGGCAGATATGCCAGGTCACATGTACAGATGGCGGTCAACATTGACCTCGAATCACCCTGTATCAATCCTATAAGCATTCTTCCTAACAAATTCCATAACCCGCTCGCCGCTCAGCGTTCACATCGCCAATCCTACTTTCTTCTTCACATCGTCCGTCCGTCGCAGAGGCAAAAAGGCGCAGGTCCGCAGACGCTGTCGCGCTAGACGGCGGCGGCGCTGCTCTTTTTTTCCAGGTTCCGCTCCTCACTCGGTTGCTCGCCCAAGCGGCCAAGCCCCAAGCCAATCGCCATCGGCGGCCAGCGCGGCAGCACCTTGTGGCCTCGCCCGTCGGCGTCGTCTTCCGGTCACGGCAGACAGCAGTCAGCACCACTTCCACCTTATTTCCCACTCGCCGACTCGCCGTCGCCCTCACCCTCGCAGCCTCGCCATCTGCAGCCCACGGCCACGGCACCAGCACCACACCACGATGGTCGGGACTCAGGAGGAGATTGAGAGCGCCAGCGCTCAGCAGAGGGCTCACGGTCCCGGAAGCAGCGGTCCGCAATGGAATCGTGGTCAGCTGGAACCGAGCCTGGAGCCTGGAGGTGCGCAAGCACCAGGGGTCAAATCGTTGCCGTCGGAGCACCAAGTGGTTGAGCAGTGAGTGGCGGATGGCAAGCAGAATGGATTTGTACGTCCATACGAACCTTTGCAAAAATTGTTTCAAACGGCAAGAGGACAGCCGGCCAAGGAGACGAACCAAGGGGGGATGCCACAGACTTGGGCTCCTTACCCTGTGGTAAAAAGGTTTGTTTTTTCTTCGTCATATTTATGTTTCAAACTTCAAATCACAGGGTTTCTATTTGAATTTTTATTTTTAAGGTGGATGGAATATTCTAAAACAAGTGATGAAGCTTCTGGCGCATTGACATATCCCTGACATTTGTTGGTTGCAAAGTTCGGTTTTGGGAAGGACTTCTAAAGAGGATCTTTTTTTAGTTGATTTTGAAAGGGAAACGGGGTAATCCGACAGGCTCTCTCTCTCTCCCTCTCTCTCTCTATCTCTGTAGAGTGTCAGTCGGCGCTTCTTTACGTAATACATCGCTTCCTCCGTTTCCCTCACTTTCCTTCCAACACGGACATAAATCCAGCGTGAACCGATGAACCGAGTTCGGTTCGGTTTGGTTCGGTTCATTTTCGGTTTGGCATTTTAATGAACCGGTTCGGTTCGGTTCGATTCATCATACCGGTTTGGTTCGATTTGACAAAAATCGGTCTCAAATCGAATTGAACCGAACTGTGAACAGTCCTAATCGTGAGTAGCGAGTTCATCAGGGTCCATTTGTTTCCCTGTAAAATTAGATTCACGCTGTGGTTTCCAGGAAAATGGAATTTTTTTAACTATTTGGTTGCATGCAGTGATGACGTGGTATACTATACTTTTCCTGGACATGGCCAAAACCAAGAATTTTGGCATCCGTAAAAAAAGAGCGGAGGCCATTTTCAGGGAGGTTGTTTTTAAGTATTTTTCATCATAATCTTAATAAAAATTATATATATGAATGTAGATTTTTAATTTTTAAATAAAAACAATGTTTAAAGTACGAATAGGATGAGTCGAAGTTAAAAAAAGAATAATTACAATAAAATGTTAATCTTAGTAGTAAAGAAACGGATTTTATTAAATAAATTTTTATTTAAAATAATTTATCAAAGTTAAAGTGCTAATTCTATAAAAAAATTATTTAAACCATTTAATATGTTAAAAAAAGTTTATTTATTTATCAGATTTTATTTAAAATTTAAGCAGGTCTATTTTGATGAATATAATATTATTTACTTATTGATGATACAGTAACAAATAATGTCATACCAGATTACAAATGATAAACTTGAAAAAAATTAGAAAAACATTTTTTCTAGGAACCAATTAAAACCAAAATCTGGAAATGTGCATACGTCTAACCAAATAATAAACATGATTTTGGATTCGGCGGAAAAGTCACTCCACAAAAAAATATATTCAAAAATTTTAATTTTACATGGAACCAAATGGACCCTAAAATTGCCAGGTGATCAGTTAAAGACTTCAGCAACTTTGTAGGATCTCCCATTTCATCCCAAAATCCAGCAAGATCACTACACTGTGTAACAACTTCGATCAAATCGTGCTATTTTTAGAAATAAAAAAGTTGGTTGTGTTAGTTCGGAAAATATAATTTTGAACCGTGCTATTTCAAACGTTTTCTCCGGTGCCAGCGCCTGAAGCACCTGCGCAAGTGAAGCTGCCCAGTTGCTGCGCGAACTGTATATCTGATTATGTATATAATAATCGTTCCTCGATAAATCAAATAGCGTATCAGAATACCTTCTTCAAAAAAAAAAGTATCAGAATACAAGATTCAAAATAGAAAATGAAAAACTACACAATACCATTATATCTGAACTTGCTTACAAAAAAATTATATCTGAACTCATTTTATCAAAATCTTGCACCGAAAATCAAGATAAAACTAATATTTATCAATTATAGGACACATGCGGCAATTAACAAGAAAAATTTTGAAGTCATAATTTTCATTAGAACTCTTGCATCGATATGGTTAGAGGGATGAAGAGAGAAACATCAACAGAGAAAAGCTGGCAATGAAGAAAGAGAAAGAGAACGGTTAGAGAGAGATAAATATATCTGTCAGAGTTTTTTTTTTAAATAACGTAATTTTTTTATTTTTTATAAAAGTAACGTGGTAAAACTTTAAATTGCAAAAGTAACGTAGTTTGTCCAAAGTCGGAGTTTTAAACTCCGACTTACTAAGAAGTCAGACAATCGGATGGTTAAATTCATAAGTCAGACTAAGAAAGTCGGACTAAAAAAATCTGACTTTAAAGTCGGATTTCGTGAGTCCGACTTTTCTTTACCTTTTACCATGCCCCTCCGCCGTTCTTACCCTAACCGCGCGTTTTTTACCTCCGCGTCACTTGTTCCTCTCCAGCGGCGGCTCCCCTTGTTCTTCTCCGGCGGCGGCGGCGGCGGCAAGTCGTTATTTCTGTCCCGTGGCGGTGACGGCACAGTTTCCTTCTCCGGCGGCGGCGTTCTGTCCGGCGGCGGCGACAGCACAGGTTCCTCTCCGGCGGCGGCAGTGGCGGCGACCTCATTTTTCCAAGGGTTTGAGCGGCGGCAGCGACATCGGTCCTCACCGGCGGCGGCAAACGCACCTTGACGGGCAAAGACCTACTCCAACTCAATTCAAAATTAATACCTTGGTTTTGGTAAATTTCTATGCTTTTTTATTTTAAAATATTGGCCCCATTCAGGTAAAAAAGTTAATATGGAAAAGGAAGGCCTAAATTAAAGGATCAAGTGTTGATTTTCTTTCTAGCCTTCAAATAATATAAATTTTAGCAAAAAATATGGAAAAAATACAAATAGTAGGAAGAGGGATCGATCAGAATTATGCAGTTCCAATGCCAGTTTCAATATTTTATTTGAATTTCGTTGTTTTAGAATGCAATCCCCCTCTTTTATATCATGGACCTATGATAGAAGTTTACACGTTTGTTGCCTTGTATTGTATTTACATATTTGTGTTTCATGTCGTGCATTACTGGTTGTGAATTTTAGATGTATGCACCAAGTTATAATGTCTAAAGTGTGTAGCGTTTCATTGTCTCTAATGTGCTATAGTAGGGCCTTTTCAATGAATTACTTGAATAATTATGCGAAGAAAACTAGGTTTTCTGTGTTTGGAGTCAATCACACTCATAACATAGCAGAAGCTAAATTCTATCAGAATTTGGCAGTTTTATATTACATGGTATGCGTTGGACACCTTACCATGTGCTATCTGCGCTTGACCTGAAGATCTAATTTCTTAGGATTAATATTTCAAAGCACAACAACTCCATGCTATTTGGATGCTTTGGCTGTCCATAAACTTTTGTGATCTTTGTTCAGATCGAATGATGGTGGCCACGCTCCCCCTTTCATCTTGTATATCCTTCTACCGAATTTCCTCTTGGTAGAGGACAGTACATATCCGATCTTCATGTGGGTTGGAGATTAATTTTCACATATAAAATTAAAATGAAATCCAATGATTTTTAGATTGAATTATATATCTCGTTGTGTTGAATATTTAGGTTAATTTGACTTAGTCCGAATTTTAGAAAATCACATAGAACTTAGCTATACTTTGTTTAGCACATATGCATTGATTTGTTTTTAAAAAAAATATCTAAAAATTATGTCATGTAGACACCTATGTTTTGAGTTGATTTGTTTGAGTTAGATGATTCTGACAATTTTCATTATAACTTAGTTACAATATATTAGAAATATGTCATCTTCGGTTGAATTATATATCTCGTTACACATGGTCACTGTGAAACTTGTGATCCATACACACAAAATCAACCGACGATGAGTCAGTTGTTATCACAATATATCAATGTCGGAAGAACTCAATCTCAAAGTGAACTTGATTTGAATGAAGAATATGAGTCAGAATAAGTATATGATGACTCATCAAGTGACAATGATAACATCACTTCTAAAATGGTCAACAGTATATCATTTGTTGATGAATTTCATGATGCTGAAGATACAAGTTGGATAAACAATGCGGCTGCCAGTAATCATTTCGTGGATGATGAGGAACAGGATTCTGGATGCGAAGATATGGTACCCGTAGTTAGAGGTGAAGGAGAAAATGTGGAGAATATCGCAAAAGGAGATATTTTTACTTCTAAAGAGGATGTAATTCATGCCATCTCTAATTGGTCAGTGAAGCGTAACGTTCAATATCGTACTGATAGATCAACCAAGTCTCTCTTGACATTAATATGTCACCAAAAAGAGCAGGGATGTCAGTGGAGATTACACGCATCAATAAGTAAAAGAGTTGGTGGTTTATGAAAAATAATGAAGTTCAATGAGAGTCATAGTTGTAGAACTCCTAGTCATAATACAACTCACAAACAATTGGTTCCACGACAATAGCTCATTTAATTATGCCCATTATTCGGGCTCGTTTAAACATCATGGTAAGAGAAATCAGGGATGTGGTGCAATTGAAATACGGCATAAGACCATCGTATCACAAAGCTTGGAATGCTCGCCGAAAAGTTTTTAAAAAACTTTTTGGAGATTGGGAAAGCTCTTATACTCACTTGTTGAGGTATATGGAAGCTGTAAAGTTGAGTATGCTCGTAACGATTTGTCATTATTTATGTGAGGGTGACAGTACATAATTGTTGTATTTTTTCTGGTCATTCTCACCTTGTATCGAAGGATGGCATTTTTGTAGACCAGTTATTAGCGTCGATGGAACATTTCTGCATGGAAAATACCATGGTACTCTATTAGTTGTCTGCGGTATAGATGCGGACTAGGGATTATTTCCAATTGCCTTTGCAATTGTAAATAGTGAAAATGATCGGTCATGGTCGTGTTTTTTTGAGCAAATGTATACATTAATTCATTGTATTAGAGACCGGTGACATCAGGTGTGTTTCATTTCAGATAGACATCTTAGTATTAAGAAAGCAGTTGAAAAGTGATTTCCATTGGCAACTCACCGTTATTGTCTTAGACATTACAAACAAAATTTCCAATCACATTTCACTAAAAGAGATCTATTCAAGAGTATGTATAATGCCGGTCAAGTTTATAACATGTTAGACTTTAACAAACGCTTACAATTTATATGTTATGAGGCCTATGATTGGTTGTTACAAGTAAATCCAGAATATTGGGCATTGGCTTGTGATACCGACGATAAACGATTTGGGATAATGACGACGAATTATTCAGAATATTTTAACAGTATGTTAAAAGTTGCTAGGGGATTACCAA
Source organism: Cryptocoryne crispatula var. balansae (assembly GCA_036172225.1). Taxonomy (NCBI): domain Eukaryota; kingdom Viridiplantae; phylum Streptophyta; class Magnoliopsida; order Alismatales; family Araceae; genus Cryptocoryne; species Cryptocoryne crispatula. Next base: position 11,107,739 of record CM069935.1, read on the forward strand.
TTCATGCTCTCGTCCATATAACTTATCATCGACTTAGGCTCATGTGTTTTCCAATGCCGTACAATTGGTATGAATATTGAAACAGTCCTTACACCAAAGTTTGAAAAGATGTTGTCACAAATGAATAAGCACAGCAGAGAAATAATCATTCAAGCTGGAGTAAATGCAACTGAGTGGGATGTCAATGACAGTTACGGTCATGCATTCAGAGTTGATATTCAACGAGATAGTGTTAAATGCACATGTTCTAAGCCGCTAATGAAACATTTTATGTGTAAACATTCAACGTGTGCCATTGGGTCTGTTAATTGGGATCCATACACATGTTTCGACTTGGTATACTAGTGCTTGTTACCATTCGACATACCAAAGTGAATTTCACACTGTTCTTGTTTCACGGCATTAGCCAGAATTTAACACACAGCACAATGTGATACCTTTGTTGCCTCCAACTCACTTTAGAAGGTCTGGAAGATCACGAAACAAAAGGTTTCCTATCGTTATGGATCGTCAACCCAAGAAACAAAGAAATCAATGTTCTTTTTGTAAACAACGTGGACATAATCAAAAGACGTGCTCCAGGCGACCTCAATATGTACTTACAAATTTTATTTGCGAATTCTTTTTTAATATTGTAAATGTCATCTTACCTGTTAAAATTGTATGCAGGGATGGAGCCCCATGACCTTTCTCTTCTTAGTGATCAAGGCCACCATTGTTCGGCGAGACCTGAGGTAGAAATGTGAAATTTGATATTTTTCTCTTTACATAGATGGATGAATTTTTATGTGTCTTGTAACATATGTTTCACTTACATTTTACAGGGCGCTACACTACTTTTATTAGTTTCACATTTTTGCCAGTTGTCAGCATGGCTCATTGAAAACCATCGTGTCTTAGAGTTCTTATGTAGGGTCGGCTTTTTTTCGTTACATTACTTCGTTGGATTCCATTAGACCGATAGCTTATCACTGCTCTTGTAGAGCGATGGCGTCCAGAGACATCTACATTTCATCTACCTCGGGATGAGATGACTATTACACTACAGGATGTGGCTATACTCATGGCTCTACGTGTAGACGGCCATGCAGTCATTACTCGTATACGAGTTCCGTCACAAGTGTTTCCAGATTTGGTGCATGTCTGCCAGAGGTACCTAGGTGTTACACCAACCGATGCAGATATAGGCCAAAACAAGAGCACATTGAGATTAGTTTATCTATTTAACACATTTGGTCGTCACGCCAATGAGTTATCGGACGATGATAATGAGGAGTCTATGTTTATATAATAGTAGGGCACTTATGCTAATGTTAATCGGGTGTGTTCTAATGCCCGACACGTCGGGCAATGAGGTTCATATGCAGTATCTATTTTTCATGGATGATATAGATCTCTCAGGGAGATTTTCTTGGGGTAGTGCGGTATTAGGTTTTCTATACCACCAACTATGTTTGGCTACTTCTGCAACTCGTACCCGGATTGGGGGTTATTTTCATCTTTTGCAGGTTAGTATCTTCAATTTGATGGTTATCATTACAAATTTATCCAATAATCTTGTTTGAAAACTCATTTTTTTGAAACAGCTATGGAGTTGGGAGCATCTATATGTTGGCCGGCCACACGTCCCACGTCCTATTCAATTAGGTAACCAACCTTTTCCAATTGGATGCAGATGGAATCTGGTGGAGGATCGGCCACAACATAAGTACACATTGCTCTTTTATAGAAATGAAATTGATGTGGGTGAGATTAGCCAGCTGGTATGAGCTAAATAATTCCATGTCTAGGTCATAGTTAATGTTCACATCCTAAACTAATGTTCTTGTGTTTCGAACGTTGTAGATCATATGGGAGCCATACAATGGTGATGTCATGACATCTGTGCCGAAGGTATGTCTTGAGAATCCTGCTATTTGGTTGGCTTCTGTTCCTTTGATATGCTGCTCAGTTATGGAAGTGCATGCGCCCGAGAGAGTACTTAGATAATTTGGGCACATTCAAACTGAGCCACCCCCCCGAAAACAGTATCAAAGGAGAGACAGCCGAGGACGTTGGTCCACGGATTGGACCGTGGAATACGATAGGTACATCACATGGTGGAATAATCGAATGGCTCACGTGTATAGAGTTCCCGATAATGTCCAACCGGAGGAAGTGGAGCATTATAGTCAATGGTATGAGGATCATACCATTCCATATTTAGGTCAAAATGCTCTAGAGCCTCCAACTCAATTTTACCCAAGGGGAGCGGTGGAGCGAGAATTGGTGAGAAAGATACGATTTTATTAGTGCTATGTCAATTTAACCTTAGAGTTCTTATATTAATTAATGTTTTCTTATTTTTTATAGCTTAAAGGACATCATGAAATACAAAAATTGTTGGTGACAAGGAATGTTTATCAATATGAAGAAACAAAAATGGAAATTTTGAAGTTACAAGAAGATCTTCAACGAAAGCTTCGGTTTGAATTTCCAACGTATGAACCGACACCAAATCCGATGCATTCTCCTACTGGGCCATGAAGTCAACCTCCTTTTTCTTGGAGCGGACTGGGTGGCCCGAGCACATCGACACAAGAGCCACGTCAAAGTACACCTATGGATTCTCGGGGAACACAACAATCCATAGTACTTGATGGGAATACACCACCAGCTCCGATTCGTCCAAGCCGTGGACGAAAACAGGTTCCAATAGATCCGATTCGGTATCATAGTCCAGAGGAAGAAGAGGAAGAAGAGGAAGAACAAGAACAAGAACGGCGACGACTTGTTCGTAGGAAAAAAACTGCCGTAAAACGTCAAAAGTTAATGTACTCCATTTGTATGAATGTTTTTTTGTCACTTTGTATGGATCTTTATCTTTCGATGGACTCGATTTGTATGTATGTTTTTTGGTTATTTAGTATGGATATCTCTTATGATGGACATGTTTATTGGCATATGTGTGTGTATGATGGACAAGTTTATTGGCATGTGTGTGTATGATGGACAAGTTTGGCATACGTGTGTGCATAACATACATGTTTATTGGCCTGTGTGTGTATGATGGACAGGTTTGGCATAAGGGTGTGTTCCATCCACAGGTTTATTGTATGGCATTGTGTGGGTGTACAGTTTTGGATGGGTTTATGTGATGGATGGATTTACACGATGTGAGTCGGATGTGTAACTTTGTATGAGTGTATATATTTTGTATAGTTGTACAGATTTTACATTTTCTAAACAATTTTTAAAAAAAATTTAGCTACCAGAAAGTCGGATTGTAAGAGTCCGACTTTCTGTGAAAGTCGGAGTATGGAACTCTGCCTTTAAAGTCGGGTATATGCTCCGACTTGCCTCCTCCGAGAAACCTCCCCGGAGCTGGGTTTCTGGGAGGCAAGTCGGAGTTCCAAACTCCGACTTTGCATTAAAATCGGATTATGGAACTCCGACTTTAAAGTCGGGTATATGTTCCGACTTGCCTCCCAGAAACCTAGCTCCAGGGGGGTTTCTGGGAGGAGACAAGTCGAAGTTCCAAACTCCGACTTTGCATTATAGTCGGAGTTCTATACTCCGACTTTAAAGTCGGGTATATGCTCCGACTTGCCTCCCAGAAACCCCAGGTTTCTAGGAGGCAAGTCGGAGTTCCAAACTCCGACTTTGCATTAAAGTCGGAGTTCTATACTCCGACTTTAAAGTCGGGTATATGCTCCGACTTGCCTCCCAGAAACCCCCCGGAGCTGGGTTTCTAGGAGGAGGCAAGTCGGAGTTCCAAACTCCGACTTTGCATTAAAGTCGGAGTTCTATGCTCCGACATTATAAGTCTGATATATGCTCTGACTTGCCTTCTAGAAACCCAGCTCCGGGGGGATTTTTGGGAGGAGGCAAATCGGAGTTCCAAACTCCGACATTGCATTATAATTGGAGTTCTATACTCTGACTTTAAAGTCGGGTATATGCTCCGACTTGCCTCCCAGAAACCCAGCTCCGGGGAGGTTTCTAGAAGGAGACAAGTCAGAGTTCCAAACTTCGACTTTGCATTATAGTCGGAGTTCTATACTCCGACTTTAAAGTCGGGTATATGCTCCGACTTGCCTCCCAGAAACCCAGCTCTGGAAGCCTTCAAGTCGGATTTTTATACTCTGACTTTAGTACAAAGTCGGAAAACAATGTTCCGACTTTAGACTATCCGACTTTATAGTCGTTTTGGAGCACTCCGACTTTCTTTTATGAAGAGGTCGGTGTATTATTGTCCAACTTCTTAGTAAGTCAGAGTTTGAAGCTCCGACTTTGGTCAAAATACGTTACTTTTGCAATTTAAAGTTTTACCGCGTTACTTTTATAAAAAAATAAAAAAACTATGTTATTTAAAAAAAAACTCATTGAACCATACGATTACTCATACCTAGCATATATATACACTTGTAAATTGTTAAAAATGTTTTAAATACGTATAAAAAACCAAAATGAAAATTAATTTTTTAGGGGTAATTTATTATAAGATTAATTTGAAGATACATCTGATTTATTCTTAAAATTTAATGATAAAATAAGTTTATTCTACTCAAATTAAACTTGTGTCAAAGAGAATACCTTTAATTCTTACGGGTTTTAAACCTATGTTGCATAGGAAAACATTTTCTTTTTGATAGAAAGAAATTAGATTTATTAATTAATCAATCTTGCGCCAAGTGTGCCCATAATTTCTACGCTTTTTAATTCTTGTTGCACGGAGAAATATTCTTTTTTTTAGTATGAATCCTCTCAATCACTCTACCAATGAATAAAAGTGATATTTCAATAAAATTATGTCCTGACATTTTAAATCTTTTTTCGGTAGAAATGACAGTTTAAATCTGCTTGATCTTTTAGACCCTGACGATCCACTCGGCTGTAGTAGTCCCTTTCGGACTACAGAGTGTGCATGCGGGGCTGAACAGACTGGCCCTCGGTTTCTGAACACGTTTTTGACTTATCTGACACCCGGAGGAGCAAAAGTCAAGAAAGACCAACTGCAAGAGTAAGTGGGCGTGCAGCTGTCTCCCAACCTTATGAGGTGTTTGGTTGCATGATAAATAATGTTTTTATTTTAATTTTTAAAAATTGTAAGAAAACTTGTTAAAAGAGGGTTTTGACAACTATGACAATTTTATGTTTTGAAAGTGATTTTCTTCTTAAACAAAAAAAGAGGGTCTCACCTCTTTCTTTTTTCTTGTGGTCCCCCACTTTATTTGGTCATGTGCGGTGGTTACTCTTTTTTGTAATAACATCCCTCCAAACATGATAATTTTATGTCATGAGTTGGTTCACTTTTTATTTTAATACAATTTTTTATCATGAAAGTGTACAAAAAATTATCATGCAACCAAACACCCCATTATCCATCTCTCAAACTTTTTCTGGATTTAGCTTGCATCAAATTAAATATGCCCTTCACTTAGGAGTCCGATTCATCTTAGATACTTTTTTGGGATGAGTATTTCAATTTTCGTAAAGAAGATGACGTGATGATATTAAATTATATTTAAATTATATTATCAAATCACTTTTTTGTGAAAAAAGTTGAGGAGTTTGTCTCACTGAGGCTCCGAGACTAACGGGACACTCCACCTAGTGATCCCTTAAATGAAGGAGGAGGAAAGAAATTTTTTCTTCTTTTGGTACGTGTGCAGTGACCTGCAGCTATGCGCCCTCGGATAAGCATGGTCCTGACGAAGAGGCCTCCGACTAGGGAGGCAGTGTTCGCGCGGCACCAAAACGTTTGGAATGAAAAAAAGTAAATAAAATTACACTGAGTATTTTTATTTATTCTTTTCTGTGTAACAGTGAGTTCTCTGCAAACAATTTACTTATTTATTGTAGGGATAGCAAAGTGCGCTGACTCGTATCGTATATTTGTCTTGAGAGTAAAGTTATCTCGTCCACTCACGAGTATTCTTATTTATCGTTCTCCTGTCAAGCGTTTCCCTCGAGTCAATCTGCTCTATATTTGTGATAGGGATCAAGCTGGCAAAAGACTCTTGACTCGTTTCATATATTCGTCTGAGAGGTAAGCGTTCAACGCAAAAGCAAGGATGCAGCTATCAGCTCTTCACCTCCTTCTTCCTGTCTTCCTTCTCTTCCTCGTCGCCTTCCCACCGTCCGACGGCTTAGACCCTCTCGCGAACTACTGCAGCAGCAGCAGCAGCAGCAAAGACCTGAATACCACCCGAACCATCTCCGCAAACATAGCGAGCGTCCTTGGTTCCTTGGTTCACAAGGCGTCCACCGGCCGCATATACGCCACCGCCTCCTCCGGCAAACGGAAGAGCCTCGAGAAGGTGTATGGCCGTCTCCAGTGCCGCGGCGACGTCAGCGCCGGCGCCTGCAGCACCTGCGCCGCGGAGGCCGCCCGGCTGCTGCCCGCGCTGTGCCCGGGCCAGGCAGACGGCCGGATCTTGTTCGATTACTGCTCCCTCCGCTACATGAACGCCGAATTCCTGAGGGGGATCGACGTGGGCCTCTGGATCTACTACGCCAACGTGGAGAACGCGTCGGCGAGCGCCGCGGAACAGCAGAGGTTCCAGCAGCAGCTGGGGAAGCTGATGGACGGAGTGCGGGCGCAGGCGGTGTCGCCTGCCAACGGGGGGCTGGGAAAGGGCCGGCTGGCGTTCAGCTCCTCGGCGACGATATACGGTTTGGCGCAGTGCACGGAGGACATGAGCGCGCAGCTGTGCGCGCAGTGCATCTCCAGCTTCACTCTCAGCTTCCCTACGATGTGCCCCTTCAAGACGGGGTGCACCGCCGTCTGCAGCTCCTGCTACGTGCGCTACGAGACCTTTCCCTTCTTCTTCCCTCTGAGCTCCGGACGGGCGCCTTACACGGTCATCCGCGGGATGCCCTAGAGGTGAACATGCATGTCATCAACAAAATGTTGCCGGTATTTTCGGTGTAGATTGTCGCCGGTATGTCACAGCCAGAACAAGCCTCAATTGTCCTATTCCAGACGATGAATTTGTGTATACGAAACCTCATATGACATGTTCAAATTTTGGGCTTTGGTCTAGTGGTTCAAGCTATTCCCTGTTTGTTATAGCATTAAAATTGATATTTTATCCTTTCTGATGTTGATATTTTAAAAAAAAAAAATTAATAACAAAACTGATATATATATATTATGGACACTATTTTTACAATTAATGTCTTGTTTCCTGTATACATTTTTTTAAATTGGTATTAATAACCAAATATCATGATCGAGATTAATTTCAAAATTGACCATGGCATAGATGATTAATATTGTCACCAGTCTAGCTGTAAATATCCATCCTTTCCTAATCTTTTTTATCGAGATGTGTTTGGCAGCTCTTCCTAACACTCCGAAGACCATATATAAAATGAGGTGGAAGCCGAGTTATAAGAAGTTAAAGATGTGTTTGTTCCCTTTAATTACATGACGTTCAAACTTTGGACAGTAACGACCGAAGGGAGAGCAGTCGTCAGGCAATTTCAAAAGGTAGCCCATGAGAATTAAAAGTAACATCTAGACCATCAAACATTGAAGACCCATATGCCATCCCATATCCATATTTAAAAATTTACGGGCCGGGCCACATATTGACAAGAGTCCCGGTAGCTGAGTATGATGAGGTTTGAAATATCTGAAGTAATTTTGATAAATATTAAAAAATATAATATTTATTTTTACCGATTACTAGCTATGATAGTTTTACGTATTCTAGTTTAATCTGATTTTGGTAAATCATCGGAATATCTGATTTCGATTTCGATAATTTATGGGATACAAAATCAAGCTTCAGACCCATTAATTTTTATCAGATCAAATTGAAATTTTAAGACATTAGATTCCATTTACAACGTAGCATATATACACATTTAATTTGTTACTAAGGTTTTAGATATGCATAAAATGTCTAGTAAAAAACCAAAATCCAAATTAGTCTTTTGCGGGCTATTTTATGTAAAATTAATCCGAAGATAAATATGATTTAATTTTAAAATTTAAGGATAAAAAGCTTATTCTACTCAAATTAAACTTATGTCAAAGAGAGTACCCTTAATTCCTATGCGTTTTAAACCTATGTTGCACAGGAGTGCATTCTCTTTTTGATTGGAAAAAAAATCAGAGATTTATCACTTATGGGGTGTTTGGTTGTATGATAATTTTTTGTACACTTTCATGATAAAAAATTGTATTAAAAAATAGTGAACCAACTCATGACATAAAATTATCATGTTTGGAGGGGTGTGATTACAAAAAAGAGTAACTACCACACATGACCAAACAAAGTGGGGGACCACAAGAAAAAAGAAAGAGGTGAGACCCTCTTTTTTTGTTTAAGAAGAAAATCACTTTTAAAACATAAAATTGTCATGGTTACCAAACACCTCTTTTAACAAGTTTTCTTACAATTTTTAAAAATTAAAATAAAAACATTCATTATCATACAACCAAACACCCCATTTACCTTGTGCCAAGTGTGCCCATAATTACTACGCATTTTTAAACCTTGTTGCACAGAAAAATGTTCTTTCTTTTACTATGGATCCTCCCAACCACTCTACCAACCACTCTACTAATGAATAAAAGTGATATTTCAGTAAAACTATGTCATGACATTTTAAATCTGCTTGATCTGTTTAGACCAAAACGATAGGCCAATCAATAAAATCTGTGGGCCGACCGTGCGGAAACATCTCCCCCACATATTAGCACATCAATTTTCAGCCGTAATAGTAGCTCCTTTCGAACTACAGAATGTGCATGCGGGCCTTGCGAAGAACAAACCAGCACTTGGTTTCTGAACGCGGATTTGACTTATCCGGCACCGGCCCGGGGGAGCAAAAGTCAAGAAAGGCTAGCTGCAGAACAGGTGCGCGTGCAGCTGTCTTTCAACCTCATCCAGATCCAGCTCGCATGAACATACGCCCTCCACCAGCGACTGCGAGATAATTTATGCGCACGGAAAACAACGAGGTGCATATTTTTATATTTTAAGAAAAAAAAGGAAGGTTTTTTACTTTTATCCGTGTCGCACTGGTCTGTCGTTATGCGCCGTCGGACAAGCATCGCCACCTATCGACCTCCTGCGGAAGAGACCTCTCCGACTAGGGAGGCACTGCGAAACGTTGAGAAAGAAATATAATTTCGCAATCGACCAAAATTTTTCTAATCAAAATTAATCAATGAATCGATGAGAATTTATTTTATTTGAATCGAGTTGAATTGATCCAATTGTAACTAATTCTCAAACACAGAATTGACTTAGAATCTGGTATTTTAAAAAAAATTAAAATTTAAAAATCTAATCTAATTCAAACTGATTTGAATTGATTCCAATCAATTTGGACTGATTCCATCAATTATATTCTATTCATCTTAAATATTCTTAATAAAATTTTAAAAAAAATTAAGGTTCGAATTTTGATTTCGATCCGATTCGACCTATTCAAAATCAATTTGACCGATTCAAATTATTAAATTAATTTTGACAAAATTCAGGTCGCAATGAATTCTTCAAATAAGAATCAGTTTAAAATTGACCGATATAATTATGAAATCAACAAAATTCTGATTTGACGGATTTCACTATCTATAGTACCAATTAAGTATTTTTATAATTTTATTTATTCTTTTTTATTTATAGTGAGTTCTCTCCTTCCCCTGTACTAACAATTTACTTATTTATTGTAGGGAAGGCAATAGACTCTGACCGTTACCATATATTCTTCTTGAGAGCAAGTTCCGTTAAACAGTGAGGCCCGTCATCCGTGGGTGAAGGTTTCCCTCTTGTGAATCTGCTCTCCATTCGTAGTAGGGATCAAGCTGGCACAGGACACTTGCTGACTCGTATCATATATTTATCTTGAGAGGTACGCGTTCAACGCAAAAGCAAAGATGCAACTATCAGCTCTTCATCTTCTTCTTCCCGTCTTCCTCTTCTTCCTCGTCGCCTTCCCACCGTGCGACGGCTTAGACCCCCTCGGGCACTACTGCAGCAGCATCAGGGACCAGAATGCCACCCGAACCATCTCCGCAAACATAGCGAGCGTCCTGGGTTCTTTAGTCCACAAGGCGTCTACCCGCATATACACCACCGCCGCCTCCGGCAAACGGAAGAGCCTCGAGAAGGTCTACGGCCGTCTCCAGTGCCGCAGAGACGTCGACGCCAGCGCCTGCAGCACCTGCGCAACGGAAGCCGCCCGGCTGTTACCCGCGCTGTGCCAGGGCCTGCCCGGCGGCAGAATCTGGTTCGACTACTGCTCCGTCCGCTATTCGAACGCCGACTTCCTGAGGACGATCGACGACGGCCTCTGGCTCTACTACGCCAACGTGGAGAACGCGTCGGCGACCGCCTCGGAACAGCGGAGGTTCCAGCAGCAGCTGGGGAAGCTGATGGACGGAGTGCGGGCGCAGGCGGTGTCGCCTGCCAACGGGGGACTGGGAAAGGGCCGGCTGGCGTTCAGCTCCTCGGCGACGATATACGGTTTGGCGCAGTGCACGGAGGACATGAGCGCGCAGCTGTGCGCGCAGTGCATCTCCGGCTTCACTCTCAGCTTCTCTACGATGTGCCCCTTCAAGACGGGGTGCACCGCCGTCTGCAGCTCCTGCTACGTGCGCTACGAGACCTTTCCCTTCTTCTTCCCTCTGAGCTCCGGGCGGGCGCCTTACACGGTCATCCGTGGTTTTCAGTAGAGGTCATCGTCAACCTGTCATAAAGAAAATATAATTTCGGCTGGCCGTATGTCCCAGCGAGAACAAGCCTGAATGGCTCAATGCCCGATTCCAGATTATCGATGTCTGTATGAAACCTATTATAACATGTTCAAATTTAGGGCTTAGGTCATGTGTTTGAGTCTGATCCCCATTTGGTTATTGTATTAAAAATGATATTAAAACAATTTTGATATTGATGCTTTCTTTTGAAGATGTGAGTATTAATTAACAACATAATTGATATAGATGGATGGACTCTTGTATTATAATTAATGGCTTACTTGTAGTATAAATTTGAAAACTGATATTAATAGCCAAACACAATGTGATGATCAATATTAAGACTAATTTCAATATCAAAAGTGATAGAGGCTATTAACATTGTCACCGGCCAGACTCGTTGTAAATATCCATGCTTTCATAATTTTTTTCATCGAACTGTGTGTGACAGCTCTTCGTAGCTAACACTCTAGTCAAGACCATATCTAATATGGTGAAAGTCGAGTTATAAGGAGTTGAAGATGTGTTTGCTTCCTTTAATTAAAGGAATTTCCAAATTTGGATGATAAAGAATGAAGGGCGGGCGAGCAGCCGTCCAGCAGTTGCAAAAGGCCCACATGAATGTGACACTGGACAGAGGTGTATTGCACTACTTTGCTTAATGAGGCCCGTATTTGCTTTACGAGTTATAGCTAGGCCCATCAATCATGAACGGGCTATATGCCATCATATCAAACAATATACGGATCACACAAACTACAAGGCCATGTTTGGTACAAGGATAACTTAAGAATGAATTTGATTTATCTCTAAAAAATTTTGGTACCAAACAAGCCCCAAGGGTCCCGGGAGGCTGAGTACCATGACGCTTGAAATATCTTCAGCAATTTTGAGAAATTTTAAAAGATATCATATTTAGTTTTACAGATTACCTGGTATGATAGTATTATTAGATACTCTAGTTTATCCGAATCATAACTGGTCAATGCAGTATTTGTATTTCAATTTGATAAAGTTTTATATCTGAAGTAGAGCTTACGGACGCGGTGACTGATAGATGAAATGGTAAAAAAAGTAAAGTAAATTCTAAAAGTAATTGGATAAAATTTTAATTAGTATATGAGATTCATCAGTTGGGAAGTTTCTCCAATAACTTAAACACAAATAAAAAAATCTATATATAAAATAAATATAATACATAAAAAATGAGCTACATGAAACTCAGCTATTAATTAGAGGATATTCTTTCAAACTTCAACAGTCTGAATCACAATATTTATATTTTGCGCCCCTCTTTCAACTTCTATGATCCTCTCTCGCTATTCTCATCACTACAGGAAATTTTGTTTGGGGGCTACGGAAAGATTGTTGGCTACGGCTTTCCTTGAGCCATCGCCATTATGCAAGAACTGGCGGTGGCCTCTGAAAGCTGTCGCCATAAGATTTATTGGTAATAGCTATAGTCTTCGCAAAATCAGTATAAGTTGCACAGAAAAAAATTTTCCGGCACATTTTATAAGAGAAGTGGCGACGCCTTGTAAACTGTCGCTAGTATTTCTTACGAGTGAAAGTTTAAACCTTCGTCAATGCACCTAAGTGAACCCGTGGCAATGGCTGCTATTTTAGTACCTGCGCAAACATCCATTTCTGCACCCCCGTTCACTTGTGCTCCTTCTTCTTTTTCTTCTTCTTCTTCTTCTTCTTCTTCTTCTTCTTCTTCTTCTCTCTCTCTCTCTCTCTCTCTCTCTCTCCCCACTCGTGTAGCCACTCCTATGCTCGATGTCGTCGGCTGCCACCACGCCTCACCACCGCCGTGAATCCTATCTCCTTGCTGGATCTCCTCTTTCGATATTTAGTTTTTATTTCAATTTTAAGCATCCTTTTAAAAGAAGTGCTTAAATTTATTTTAGGTATTTGCTTTAAACATAATTTTAAGTATCTTGGTATTTTCTTTAAACATCTTTTTAAGCATCTTATGTGGGGTGTTTGGTTGCGAAACAAATTGGATTTTTGTTACATTTTTATGTGTTTTGTTAGAACATTTGTTAAAAGAAGTATTTAACAATCAATAAAATTTATGTTTGTGAAGAGATTTTGTTCTTGAACAAAAAATTGGGGTATCACTTTCTTTTTAATGGTGTGGTTCCCCATAATATCAAATCTACTTTGAATCTAAAACCCAACCTATTTGGATCGGTTTGATTCGGACTGGTTTGGTTCGGTTCAGTTTTAGGACTTGAATTGAATTGGTTTGAATTGATTTGAAAGAACACCTAATGTGTGATGGCATATGGTTAAATTATCAAACTTGAATATGTCTGGTGAAATCAAACTTATTTCTAGTAATAAGGATAATCCACAATTAAAATAACTAAAAAATTAAAATGTACAAGAGGAATTGATGAAAGTGCTCCAAGATATTCAAAAAAATCAATCTTCCACCCAATATAATGATGCTGAACCAATTGAAGAAACTCTAAAATATTTTAAGTTATTAAAGGATGCATAAACACCTTTATATGTAGGTGTGAGAGGTGTATCTAAATAAAAATTCTTTTTAAAGTTGATTCAACTTAAGTTTGCGAGAGATATGTATAATAAGGGTTGAGGTTTTAAGGTTAATGAGTATGATTTTTTATCATTAATTACACAAAGAAGATTAAGAATTGATGAACCGTTTGCACTTGCAAATCAAGTGAAACAAGCTTTTTATGTAAGAGATAACTCGAATAACGGATAAGTGTTACACATAAGATCTAACTATTAAAATATATCAGAAAATCATAATAATAAGGAAGTGGAACCATATCAAGAACAATTTGTTAATGTACCTATAACATTTGGTATAACCGGTGAAGACATAACTTGAAGAAACTCAATAACCAATACAAATAAAAATTTAAAATTAATTTTCATATTACTTGAGTTTCTTGAAGTTGGATTTGATATGGTTCTATATTCAATTTTTAATATGTCATGGTAGTTATGGGGTGTAGAAAGAGATCGAGGTAGAGATAGAGATAGAGATAAGGAAAGGAGTAGTGACAAATATCGTTAGAAGACCCTGTGGTTATCCGTGGAAGTAGAGGGGAAGAGCAAGCATTAATATCCACAATAAGAAGTCTTGAGACATTACATTCTTTCGGTCTTTGTGAATCCCTAGTTTTTCAAGATTTGGGGAACTTACCAGCATCATGAAAAGGCTTTGCCTATTGATAACAGTTCTTATTGTGTCATCTAATGCAGAGACATTAATGATACTACAAGAGTTTTTTTGTACTTTGTATTTCCTTTTAAGATATCGGTAAGGCCCTAAATTTTAAAAAGCTGGGGATTCCATAAAGATAGAAAGTATCCAATGTTTCAAGACTTCTTCATCCTAATATTAATGATTGCTCTTCCCCTCTTCTTCTGACTTTGGTAGATGGCCACGAGGTCTTTCAGTGATCTTTGTCACTGATTTGGATGGGTCTAACCAGTCATAAAAACTAAAAAAATGGTGTTAGAACCCAATTCATGGCTACTTAGGTAAATCAAAATTGGTAACTAGTTTGAATTGGCCTAACCGGCTATGAAAATCCCAAAATAGAGTTAGAAACACAAGTCATGACCAGTTAGGACAATCCAAATAGATAAAACTCATGGCCCATTAGGCCAAGCACAATTGGTTACAACTAGAAAAATAAACAAGTTTGGTTTGGTCTGACCAGCCAATGAAAACTCAAATTTGAGTTATAACCCAATTTGAAAAATCCCTAAATGTAGTTAGGACCCAATTCGTGGTTAGTTAGGCCAATCTAGACCTATAACCAGTTTGGATTGGTCAAATTGGTTAGAAAAATTCCAAAATAGGGTTAGAATCCAATTGTATTTATTTAGGCCTTTTAGACCCAACCAACCTAGTGACAGGTGGGTTGGGTCTAAAAGCCTTATTAAAATCAACAATTTGTTAGATCACCTTGGTCTACTCATTTATTATATGCTTAAATTGTAATAACTTTTACAACTTACTAATGACAATAATTTATTATGTGATAAATGAAGGGTTTTAATAAGAGTAAGCAAACATCTTAGACTACTACACCATCTTAAGATGGTGGATCATAAAGTCACTCAGGTCGATCTCATTTTCGGAGAGATCGACCTCAACTGGCTCAGGGTGGTGCCTCTATGCCTACTACAACAACATCCACTAACTTTGAACCATCTCATGCTTCTAAGACTTAGTAGACTCGTGCAACACCTATGTCTAGAAAGAGTTTTTCTTCTAATACCTTAAGTATATATTTTACTAAATCCAATTTTATTCATTGTATAAATATTCACGTTCTGATATATTGTTTTTTTATGGTTAATTAGTTACATTTGTTAGATGTTGCATATGTCTAACCAGGGTGTACAATATGTAAACATTGGCCCTTGACGATACCTTAAACGTTGAGTTGGTAGGGAGTTTGGGTGTAGGGGAACGTAGTTAGAAGTTTGCCTCCTATCTTGGAGTGTACAATAGAATGTATTATAGTTTGTGGTAGAAAATTTATAACACTTTACTACAAGAGAAGAAATATGCCATCTTTCGTGATATCGAGATAACTATTATACTCATAGTTTTAATTTATACAACATGGCTTTTATGTAGCAACACTTTACCTTCAAATGGTCTGCACCTTTAGATGCAAAGATTTTGAGACACATGTGAAATATAGTGAAAATGAAGGAATCCTATAAAAAAGAAAGTAAATACTATATTTTAAATTTTTTATCATTGTATTAATTTATTACTAATAAAATTCGTAAATAGTATTGTACAAGATGGCCACTAAAAGAGGTCTATGCCAATATGTCTCCTCAATGCAAACAAGAACAATGGCTTTATATATGCGATTTATGGGATGAAGATGATAAAAAGGTAATTTAATTATTTCATTTATTCTTTTACTTAAGCATGAAATTTTGTCAATTATTAATTAAATATTTTTCAATATAATTGTAGGTATTAAGTGAAAGAAATAAAATAAATATATGAAATTTAACAATGCCTTATAGAAAGAGAAAACCAAATACATACGTGTTAGAGAAGGATTTATTTAATATTTATTGGTTGTTTGTGTTTTCATGTATTTTATTACTAATTATTTGTTTTGAACATACACAAAAGAAAAACTACCCCCTACACATCCACAAGTCATTCAAATGACCTCCAAAAAATGAAAAGGTCGATGGATAGGTCATTTGGAGTAATGACCAAACTCATTAATGATAGAAATGTATACTCTAGAAATATCTTATTTAATTAAATAAACAAATCTTCATCACTAGCTCTTCTAAGATGCATAAATCATAATAAAGTTCTTGATCACATGCAATACTGATTGAATCATGGTGATCTATTGAAGCAGATCGTGTGGATACCGTTAGAGATCGTCCACTTAAATGGTTTTAAGCAAGGAGGAATGCTCTTTCTTCATCCATAGTGAGGGATTTTAAAAATACCATGAGGTACTCTTGTTTTACTTCATATTCGGTTTCTAGTTTTACTAGTTCAGCATCAATTAAGGCAAAGATCATGGTTTTAAGAAATTAAAATTTTTTTGCTGCCATGTATTGATTCCTTATAATCCTCAGTCTCATCCTTACCTTCTTCTTTCTTTGGAAGACGTTCATGGGTGATGGAGCTCCATTCGGAAAGAGTTCTCAAGCCCAAAGTGAAGGGAGAACCTATTATGGATGAAATTCATGTAGATACTACTAGAGACCGGATATTAGAATAGTTTTAAAAGCTTTAAAAGTTATTTATCTTTCTCTCCAATGTATTATATGAATTCCTATCACATATATTGGTGAATTCCTATCACATATATTTAAAACTATTTTAAAAAGTGTTCAATTTTGATCATTCGATTCTGATTGAGACAAGATCAACATGAACACATAAGAATCGTCTCTTCCACTACATCATATTTTGTAAGATGATTTTTTATAATGGTATCAAAGCTAGGTTAAACTATCGGTCGAAACTGATGTCTAATCAACGTTATTTTATGTATTTTAAGTGTATTTGAATTTGTCCAAATGTTTGCTTTATCAAAGCCACCATAATATGTATATGATGCATATTTGTGATTGGTTGTCACTGGTAAAATATCATAACATAGGGCTTTCCAACGTCATAAACCGTTCAAATATTGGACTTCCTTAGAGTTTGGGAGAAGCCCCGAAATTTGGTGATTCTATCATGCCTATGCTATCACCCAAAGTTGGGGATCTTGTGAAATCTCCATCCATAGAAAGAATTAAAGCCTTGTGAAGGTTTTAAATGAGGGGTAATATGATTACCTAACTTTTACTTATGATTTAATGCTTTGAATGATAGCAGAGGAAAAGGATTTGAAGATTTTCCAACTATGGGTGCCCTAGTAGCAATAGCACATTCTCTTCATGATTGCCATCTTTTAGCAAAAATTTAAGGAAAGAATCCTCATTCGATGAGGATTTGATTATATATTTTTAAAAAAAATTTCTTCATCTAGAGAGTCTAGATTTGGCATCAATTTCCATGGCTACAATTTCCCCTTATCGTTGCAAATCCATAAAGCAGTGGAGATGCTTTAACTTGGTCCGCGTTAGACCCAATATGAACTATGCTTGGATCATGCTTTGTTATGCAAAAGTTTATCTAGTGGCCAACTCCATGTTTGACTAGGTTCGGCCACACTCTTAACTCCCATGCTAGGCATATAGCGGTGTATAATTATAATAATATTTTTAATTAATTGATTAATTTTTAAATAGTTTAAAGATCATAGAAAAAAAAATCGTCAACAAAATTTTAAAAAATATATATTATTATTTGACAAGTTTTAAAATATTTAATAACCTATTAGATAATATTAAGTCTTATTGACATAGATTTATTCATAGTTAAGTTTTAAAATTGTTTTAAAAGCTTAACTTAATTAACTAGTGTCTTAATCATCTCTCTAAAATAGATTTTTTAGAATAATAATTAAGATATTAATTTATGACTTTGTAAAGTGTTGGGTACGCATGAATGTTCTAAAAGTTTAGATGTGCTTGTTTGATTCATGTAAATTGTTTATATGTTTTATTCATGTTGTTTATTTAATGAAAAATTTGAAAATAATTTTTTTATTTAAGAATTATAAATTCTATTTTTACAATATAAATGTTACATCATATAAATATCATCTATTTGCATTAGGTACATGTGATGTTTGATTGTGTGAATGCATAGAGATTATGGACTTAGATTTAATTATCATGTGATGGCAAGTTAATTATGTGGATGTGTTTGATTAGGGCCTACATGTCTCCTTCTCTCTCTTTTCAATTATGATTGCAAATTCTACCTCCCTTTATTAATATACTTATTTTGGTTAAAATCAAGGTTTCTTATTAAATTATGTATATTTGTTAGCCTATGTACCCTTAAGTCACTTGTAATATGTGTAAGCCAGTTTGTGGAAAAGAGAGTAGGACCACTTAGAAAGTATTCTTCTAGAAGTAGAGATACACCTACATCAACATCATACTAGTTCTTTTAGTTGCACACCATTCTGGCTCCTGTGTTGCATGTTTAGGGTTAAGTCCATGATAATCCATTTTATTTTTGCATATGCAATATGTGGTTGTGTGCTATGTGATATATCTTAGATATATGATATTCTAAAAGTATTATATATATTTAGCACATATTATTGATAAGATTAAAATAAAATCTCTCTTTATTTTAATTATGTCGATAAATGTGAGATATTAAAAATGACTCATGTAGCCTTCCATTATTATGGTCTTGATGGGCTAATCTTACATTGGATTGGTTTACTGTGCTACCACAATGCCCATTAAGTAAGGGATTGGTAATCACAGATAAGACAGTTGCAGAACCTTTGGACCATTTGAATGACTTTGTTGTGCTACCACAAGGGTTATGTAAAGAATCTATTCTCATAATGTAACAAGCAAGTTTGACCTAACTAGAGTATATGATTTGTTGTGCTACCACAAAGTCATAAATCTAGAGGTTAAATAACTGAGAGATGCAATAGTTGCAACTGGAAATAGTTACCTACCTGTTATGTATGTGGTGATTTATTGTGCTACCAAAATGTCATCATTATAAAGTTAGTAGAGTCTTAATCCCCACTAGGATTTCATCGTGATATCCCATCTTTACATAATGAAGGTTATACAAATTCACTAAAAATTAGTGGGAGCATAAATCAAGATGCGATATAGTATCTTAATTATAAATGAATGTTTGTAATATTATATTAATGAAATTATTTCTTAGTTGTGAAATATGATGATAAACCACCTAATAAGGCATAGTAGATGCCAAATAGCATAATAGCTCACACTTTTTAAACCATTCTAGAATTAAGAGAATTGTTTTTATAGTTGACCAATTAACTATCCAACTTGAGAAGCAGTGCCTTTTAGACTATCTAATGATGTGAGAAAAGATAAGATCTTGTCTTATAAAATAATATAGAGAAGATGCATTGTTAACCTTATACTAGATGTTAGCTTCTATAAGATATAAATTGTAGAGAAAATATTGATAGATGGAAATGAGATCCATCATGACTCATGGTGATGAGTTAATTAAAGTCAAGTTAGAACAATAATACATCTTCGATTTTTCTTGTTGGTGACTAATAGAAATAAGTAAGATCATTAGATAGAAATAGAAGGACATAGTTAAAGTCAAAGAAGGCGGTCAAGATAATAAAGTCCAAATAAAAAATAAAATTCTTCTATTGTCATGATAATGGTAGGTGGAAGAGGAAGTGCAAAGTGTATTGCACATAATGCAAAGGTGGAGCTGAGAAGCTTCATGCATCTAAGTCATTGGTATTTACTTGTCTTATACATACACTTAATGGTATTCAACGATATATGTGTATATCATAGTATTAGATACTAAACTTAAATATTATGGTACTAAATGTGCATATCTTCTATAAGATATTTTATATGCATCTCTTGGTATATGATGCTAGATATGCATCTTATATATGTAAAAAGCTATAAACAATGACAAGTAAATGAAAGTTTAATGAAGAAAATATTGACCTACATATGAACATGGTGTAAACGTTGCATTATTACTATTAAGAGATAAAGATATTTAATAGTTTTTAGAGATGTCTTAATTATTAAGATTGCTATTATATTCTTCTATAAGAACATTATTTGTATTTTCTATTTGAATAATTGATGATTTATTCTGAGTCATAGAAATGATAGATATTCTAAGATATTGAATAGAAAAGTGTTTGCCAATGGGATTTAATAAATTGTTTAATCATATTAAATATGTAAGCTCCCATGGTATGTGTGAAAACTCCTCTTGTGAGGAAATAGGTTGATTTAGATCAATCTGTTCTTTAGCTTAACGTAGACATGAAGAATGGGATAATGAGTTGCTATAACTCAAACATCTAGATGTATGATTGCCCATGTCTATTAAGTCTAAAGGATGATGTTTCTACTTTATTATTTTCAATGGTGATGCCTCTAGGTATGGATATATGTACTTGATGAAGTATAAATTTCAGACCTTAGAAAAATTATCAGAGATTAATAATAAAGTAGAGATACTAAGGGAAAGAGTATTAGAACTCTTTAATAAGATCAAGAAGAAAAATATGTAAGTATATAATACACATATAATGTAAAGAATAATAAAATATAATTTTAATGGACACCGCTTTAAACTTCTTAACTTAATTGAGTAGCTAAAATAAGAAATCATATTGTGTAGGACCTAATAAAAAAATAAAAATTTTAAAAATCTTTATTATTTATTTAAGACTAGGCAATCAATATAACCACTTTATCTTTAATTAGTATCTTCAATGTCTATTCCAATCATTCTATATGAGATATAGAAAGGGATTAAAAGTTTGACCTTAAGTAGGTTAAGGTTTTAGAATGTCCAGCCATGGTAAATATGTATAACCTTACTAGTTGGAATATGAGACTCTAAAGTGTTTGTAAGGAATTGTCTTACAAAATTTGGTACATTAAAAGTGACTATTCTTATGAGTTCATGTTGATCATGTCTCAATCGAAATAAAACGACGAAAATTGAAAATTAATCAAAATATCCTCGAATATACCTAATAGGAATTCATCTAATCTCTTGAAGAGTAAGAGAAAGAACTTTTAAAGATCTTTAAACCATTGAAATACCCTATCTCTAGCGACATCCACATAAACTTCATTTATAGTGAGTTCTTCCTTTGCACTCGGTTCGAGAACTCTTCCCAAATATAACTTTATCATCCATGTACATCTTACAAAGAGAGGAGGAGATAGGGAGGAGATTGAGAATGTGGTTCTAAACCTTGGTTTGATATAGTTTGACTAGAACCATTAGTATTTATAAAGAATTTTAATTTTTTTATAAAAATTTCAAATCTTCGTGAATTATGCCTTTGCTCCTATGCTTATGGATAAGTACTTTTGTGTGTGACTCATTAGGCTGAATAGCCTATTTGGTTATGACCTAATTAAAATAGAACAATTTTATTTAATTAAATTAAATAAATTATTTAATAATATATTAAATAGTTTACCAATCATGAAAGATACAAACAACATCTCATGATCTCAGATAACTATGAGGATAATCTTATTTCTATTAAACTTTTTCATCATCAATTATCACATGAATATGAAGTCTCATTCATTTAATATCATAATCGGAAGGGAGTAAGACATCGACTGTCAATGCCCTAGATTTTTAACATGCACAGTGAAATACAATCCGGCGATTGATATGCAGGGGCACGTTGCAACCGGTGACACAGGGTGATGATGTGGTGGACAGCTCATGTGGGTCATGTGGGCTCCGGAGAACGCATGGGAAGCAATCGCGGCGGTGGCATGTGCATGGTTGTGTTGCATAAAAAAGGGCAGAGGCAATGCTGGTAGATGGTGGAGAGGGAAAGGGAGTGGATAGAAGGTGGTGGAAGGGGAGGCGGTGAAGCTATATTTTTATTTATTTATTTTCGGAGTATTACACAAATAGCATGAATGTATTGATCACATCGACAATAAATTTTTGAAAGATGGTTGTTCTTTAATTTGTCTTTGTTGAATCTATGTGGTCAGTTACGTGCCTAATTTCATGGATACAGATGTTACCTAGGTTCCTTTCAGTAGTACTCTTTACAATCCGTTCATAAAGTTTACACACGTTAATCTTTTTATTTTGACTTATTTTTTAAATTTCTACAATAGAAATGCTCTGTTCATTAAGTCTATACTACATGACGTTCAACGTTGGCTCGCCTTTTGTCTGATTGATCCTTGTGTCTACTGGGTGCATTAAACGAAAACTAATTTCGATGTGCTCAGGACGTGTGCACTAAGTAGCCCCCACATGACTATTCGCAACAATGCTATTCCAAATATCGGGTAGCCTTTGAAGAGTATATCACTTCAATAATAAGAGGCATAACCTTGCATTTACGCACTTTTATATGCTTGAGTCGCATTGTCTTAACAAAAATCTAAATCACTTCATTGATAAATGGTGCTCTTGTATTGTTTTATCCTGCACATGGAACTGAATGGTTTCAACTTTCAACTGCTAATGTCCAAGGCCCGTCAAGGTCTTTACTGATCAGCTTCTTATCTTAATTGATTCATTTTTTGAGAGTTGCTAAGATTAGGGGTGTCAATGGGCCGGGTCGGGCCCAATGCCGGCCCAATCAAGGCCCGGTCCAAAATATAATGGGCTGGCTCGGCCCGGCCCGTATTATGTTTTTGCTCGACCCGGCCCGGCCCTTAAAAAATATAAATTTGGCGCGGCCCGACCCGGCCCGGCCCGATCTTTCTAACATATTATAAAGTAAATATAACATATTTTTTAATTTCCTAAACATCAAATCTAATTGTGGTTTCCGTATTTGTGAAAACACACATTACTATATAACAATATGTAAATTTAATTAAATTATTTAATTATTAAAAAATATAAGTGTAAGATGTTAACGAAAGATTTCAAAAATATTGATTTGATTTACATAAAAATCAATAAATTCGTGATCTAAATAAATCAAAATTAAAATTAGATAATTTTTTTTTATTTTTAAATTCTTAAAATGTATAATATAAGTATATATAAATCAATATAATAATAAAATAAAAATAGACAAATCATAAAAATTATGACATATGAAATGATAAAAAGGACAAAAATAAGATTCTAAATTTATTAGATCAACTATTGATAGTTATAATTTGTTTTTGTATAATTTAATATATATATATAATATGTGTAATGAATATTTAACAAACTATCTTATTTTTTGATCAAAATAAAAGTTAAAAGAAAGTTATAATATCACATGTTTGATTTAATAACAATCGCTGAGACATTCTAACAAATTTTTTTTAATGAGAATCAAAATCAAAATTTTTCAGCAAATATATTGACATAAGAAAAATAATGTATCATAATTTTCATATTTTAAATTTATTTCTACATATTCTTATAATTATAAATATATTATTCAAACATTATCCAACTTATGCGATCCATATCAAAGAACAATATATGAAATATGCTTAATGCTTCGTGCTGGACAGTGAAGCGAGCAAAAAAACCGCAGCCCATGTTGGGCCCACAAGTTAAACACTATCCACCATTTTGCATTTTACTTGTTTTTTCACCGGCATATGGTCCTTTCAACGGGCTTCACCCCAACCCGAATGGCAGCCTGCGTTAAGCCCGCGGGCCTATCCTGCTGGCCCAAAATTCAATCCAATGTTGGCCCGGCCCGAGGGCCCGCAGGCCAACCCGCCCCACTGACAGCCCTAGCTAAGATGCCATCATCGCGAATTATATTTGTACTCCATTTTAGGTTGATGTTTATATAGAAAACCTTTCATGATATGTGATATTCACAAGTTTTCATGGAGGTGATATTCAAGAATATGTGAGTTTATGGGGTGTTTGGTTGCAAGATAATTTTTGGTACACTTTCATGATAAAAAATTGTATTAAAATAAAAAGTAAACCAACTCATGACATAAAATTATCATGTTTGGAGGGATGTGATTACAAAAAAGAGTAACCACCGCACATGACCAAATAAAGTGGGGGACCACAAGAAAAAAGAAAGAGGTGAGACCCACTTTTTTGTTTAAGAAGAAAATCACTTTCAAAACATAAAATTGTCATGGTTATCAAACACCTCTTTTAACAAGTTTTCTTACAATTTTTAAAAATTAAAATAAAAACCTCAATTATCATGCAACCAAACACCCCATTAGTTTATTTGTGTGATTTGAAACAACTGAAAAGTAACTACTAGATTATTCTAGCCTTAGTTGGACATGTCCGGTTATACTCCCTCATCTACCACCTCAAAATAAAATTACACATATAAATATATAGATATATTTAAAATTAATAAATTAAAATAAAATATGGCATAATAAAATTACAAAAATTAGACAAGAAACATTAAATGGAAATAAATATAATAATTAAATATAAGTATATTTTTAAATAAATATGTCTGTATTAAAAATAAATTAAATATAAAACTATAAGTATGAAATACACATAATTAAAAAATGTTCAATATTAAAATCATGAATAAATAATCCTATTATGCTTATTAAATATTATAAATATTTAAATAATAAGAAAGAGGTATGGACAGTATGACTGATTCCACAATATAACTCATTTCAAGAGAAATGAATTATACCAGGAAATAGGATATATAAGATAATTATGCATCCAAAACCATTTATGGAGAAGAGATAAGAAGACTATTTGATTCAGCATTTCCAAAGTCCAGCCCATTGCACTATTTTCTATTTTTTTATTAAGGGTGCTTGGTTTGACTTTTGAGTGTAGGATTCCTAATAAAAATCTCGGACATGTTACAAATCAAATCAAATACATAAATTAAATTTTAAATTCAAAGTAATAAAAATAAACAAAGAGAATTTTAAGAGTGAAAAGGGATGCGAGAAAATTTTATCAAACCTCAAGGACAACAAAAAGGCTGGATTTATCTAGAATCGAATCCTTTCTGTATTTGTTTAATCTGATATCATCCGATCACTATAAGAAAGGTGTTATTGGGATGGCTTAATGGCGACAACTTCAAATAGCCATCTTCAATAATATTAGTCGTGATAGCTTAAGCCATCCTCAATAAAACTATCGTCACATGTTAAGTTACTGTGATGACTCAAAATAGCAATTGAGAGTAATCTTATTGGTGACAGCTTAAGTCGTTGCATTAACAATTAAAATTGTCAAACCCTGCTCGACGTGAATCCATAGCAATAGCTTTACCAAGCCGTTGCTACTCTCTCTTACTATTGACAGCTTTAGTCATTGCTAGCACTCCCATCCAACCGTTGAATGGTCGGTTGGAATTGGGATGGCCTAAGCCCTCACCATTGTCTTTATATGCACCAATGGCGATAACTCTATAGCCATCACCAATGTTGTCAAGATTTTATAAAACTTGCGGTCCCTTTCTTCCTTTGCTCTTTTCGCTTGTGCTCTCTCTCTCTCTCTCCACCAACTGTATGTCATCACCACTACCTGCATCGTCGATGGCCTCCTTCATCACTGATGCTTGCGCTGTTGGCCATCCCCCTCTACCTCACCACTTGGGCCTGCATCATTGCCCCTGGCATCCCCCTCTGTCTTGCCGCCTGTTGCTGCCTAGGCCTGCATCGCCAACCTCCTCCTCCTCCTTTAGGTACCTAGTACTCAAACAAGTTAGTTTAGGAGTTTCTACATACAATTTTTATGATTTTCTTTTTTCATGGTTATTTGTGTAGGGATTTATCTTTTTTGGGTAATTTGTTAGGTAATTTCTTCAATTTATGGGTGGTTGGTTGGATATGGTATTTAAAGTATTACTTTTAATAAAACTTGACAAAAATATTAATTTAATTGTTGAATATGGTATCAATTGGTTGCTTGCTTATTAGATTAACTTACATTTTAATCAACATAATTAAGACACAAACCAACATAGGGTCTTTAGATTTTCTAAATACATTACGATAATAAGCATCAAAATAAACCGATTTGGATTGGGTCAATTAGGCCAATTAAAATTAGTTTTTAGATTAGATTGACTTAAATGGTCTTAACATTCTAATAGAGCCATAAAACCCATTCCATTAGTATATGGTTTAGGGTTGTGGGTTTAGCATGTTAATCATGTTAATTTAGGGGTTAAACATGTAAATATTGTTAAAAATATCTTAAGAATTGTTAACAAGATGTTAAGCATGTGGTTTAAGGGTTACACATGTTTACTTTGTTAATATTTTTTCAATATCACTTAATTTTATTTAAGTTTATTTATTTGGTGTCTATTGATTGTCTATTAATTGTTATTTGTTCTTAAAACTCAAATAAATTGGCTTAGCCCAAAGTGGCTTCCCAAAAACCAATTAGGTCTTGTAAGACAATTGAATGTATTAATTTGTGCATGTTTGGTTATCTTATTTTTATCTTGTTGCAAAATGAGGATGTTTAATGCAAAATCAAATCGTTCGGATTGGTTTGGTTTAGTTTGAACTAAATCAAACCAAATTCAATTGGTATGGTTCAATTTGTTTCAATGGGTAGATTTATTTTGAAAAAAAAAAGGTCCAAACCAAATAAAACCGAACCATGCATATCTAGTAAATCTAAAATTGAACATAGATAATGTATTATTAAAAAGAATGAACTTTGAATGAGGTTAGATCTTTTTTGATGATATGACCATTGGATTTAAGATTGATCCAAAGAGCTACTTGAATCCCAACTAGTGCGATTAGGATAGTCTCATAGTGGCTTTTGACTGAGTGTGGTAGATGTTAAGCGATAAAGTGAAACTCTGGATGAAGCCGAGTAGTCGACCAGAACAAAGTTATGGCAGAAGCAAGGAGCAAAGAACAGAAAAACATAAAACATAATGTTCTGTTATTCAGTAATGCGTAAGTTACCCGGATATACATCGAGGGTCATTTATATACATGACCATTATAAGAAAAATACAGGGAATGTATAAATGTAATAACACGTAAACTATACACAATAGTGTAATTTGTCTTCTAATACTCCCCCTCAAGGTGGTTCGAAGATATTTCGCACCATCTTGCACTTAAATTTCAAAAATTGATCTTGTCCAACTGCCTAGGTAAAAATATCTACAACATTGTCCAAGGTTGATATATGATGTAAAGATATGACTTGATCTTGTAATTTTTCTCTGACAAGATGACAATTAAGTTTTATATGCTTTGTCCTTTCATGTAAAATAGGATTTTTGGCAATGTGTATAACTAATTGGTTATCACAATAACACTTTCTAGGTGACATTTGAAATGTCAACTCTTGAAACAAGTTAATAACCCATTGCAACTCACATACACCAGTTGTCAATGCTCTATATTCAGATTCTACACTAGACCATGAAACAGTAGGTTGTTTTTGGTCTTCCATGAAATTGGAGACATGCCTAGCATGAGAATATAACTTGTAACTGACCGTCGAGTAGTTGGACATGTTACCCAATCAGAATTAGTATAGAGATTAAGTTCCATAAGATTTTGTTTGAGGAAAAACAAACCATTACCAGGTGACCCCTTAAGATATCTTACTACCCGAAGTGCAGCTTGCCAATGAACTTGACGAGGATCATGCATGAATTGACTTAATAAGTTCACTACATGAGTTATATCGCGCCTAGTTACTATTAGATAGATTAACCTTCCTACTAAGCTTCGATAAGAAGTGTAATCTGTAAGCTTTGTAGAACTCTCATCATGTAAGACATGTCTCTGTTCAAGAGGAGTTTTTGCTGGTTTACATGCCAACAAACTAGTATCTTGCAGAACGTCTAAGATATATTTCCTTTGGTTCAAATGAGTGCTAGCTTTAGACCGCAACATTTCTAACCCAAGAAAGTATTTAGGCGGACCAAGACATTTAATCTTAAAATACTGTGAAAGATGCTGTTGTACTCTTTGTGCAGTAGAGGGATGATTTCTAGCAACTAGGATATCATCAACATAAATGAGCACTATAGTGATCTCATTTCCTTTTTCATAAATGAATAGAGAATTATCACAAACTAATTGAAAAAAAATCAAGTTGACATATTATTGTAGAAAGCCTATAAAACCAAGTACGAGCAGCTTGCTTAAGACTATAAATTGATTTTTTAAGTTTACATACCAAATGCTCCCCTTTAACTTCAATACCTTGAGGAACTTTCATGTAAACTTCTTCAACCAATTCATCATTCAAGAAAGCATTATTAACATCATATTGACTAAGACACCAATCATGAATAGCAACAAGAGATAAAACAATCCACAAGGTAGTCAACTTTGCAACAGGGGCAAAAGTTTCATTATAATCAATACCTTTCATTTGAGAAAAACCTTTATAGGGTGTTTGGTAGCGTTTTTAATTTTAAGATAACCTCATTTTTGAAATCAAAATTATTTGACTTCTCAATTTTATTTTTAAAATCAAATTAGTCTAATTATTTGGTGTTTGGCAAAATCATTATAATTTTTAAAAATTAGACAGTAGTGTTTAGTTATGATCAGCGACTCTGCGAAACTTCCCCCCCCCCCGCATGTCTCGCCTCCCACGTCCTGTCTCCGCGTCTATCTCAAAAATAAAACAAGTCCTGCCTTGTTTTTATTTTAGAAGGGATTATGTACATAGAGTATCTCACTTTTAAAAATGAGACAGTAGTTAAAAGTTGCAACCAAACACCTTATCTCTTTTATTTTTAAAATTTAGATCAAAAAGAAGGAAAAAAACGTAACCAAACACCCTATTAGCCACTAATCTTGCTTTATGCCTAGCTATAGAGCCATTGGGATTAAATTTCAACTTATAGACCCACTTACATCCGATTGCTTTTTTAGCTTGAGGTAAAGGCACAATATCCCAAGTTCTATTCTCATGTAAAGCTGCTAACTCTTTATCCATAGCCTCTTTCCATTCAGGAATTTTGCAAGCAACACCATATGGGCTTGGTTCTACTGTCGAAGATACAGATTTCATGAAATTGATGTGATGAACATCAATTTTATCATAACTCAGAAAGTTCTAAATTGGGTAATGCACTGTAAAATCTATTTTAGTGTTTTGTATAGCAAAAGAAGTACAATAATCTTTTAGATATGTTGGAGCTCTTTTGATCCTTGAACTTCTAATTAGTTGTGAAGGTGGATTATCCTGATCTGATGTGACAGAAACATCAAATAATTGAACCGGTTGCTGTTCAGCTACACCCTCATTAATAGCTTCTAAACAATTTTCAACTGGAATAGGAATCTCACAACTGATCTGGGACTGCCTTTTAGGAAACTTTGAATATAGAAAAATATCCTCAACAAACACAACATCCCGACTGGTAAAAACAGCCCCTGTATGCAACTCATACAGTTTATAAGCTTTTTGAGTTGGTGGGTAACCAAGAAACATACACTGCTTGCTCCTCGGATTAAACTTGTCTTTGTCTAAATGACTAGTTGATGTAAGCAACCAAAAACTTTGAGACGCAAAAAATTAGGAACTCTCTTGAATAGCTTAATAAATGGTATTTCTCCATTTATAGAAGAAGAAGGCTGCCTATTAATGAGAAACACAGCCGCTAATACACAATCAACCCAAAACTCTTTAGGCAAAACTGCTTGTATTCTAAGAGTCTAAGCTAAATCAAGTATTTGTCTATGTTTTCTTTCAACCACACTATTTTGTTGAGATGTATTTACACATGTATGCTCATGTAAAATACCATGTGTCTGGAAACATGTTTGCAACATATGAGAAAAAAACTTAGCCCCATTATCAGTCCTTACTCTTAACTTTACTTTGAAATTTCCTTTTAACATAGGCAAAAAAATCTACAAGAATATTAGGAACCTGTGATTTGAAACGTATGACATATACCCATGTGAATCTAGTATAGTCATCCACAACAGTTAAGAAAAATCTACCACCGTTTCTTGAAACTACAATATATGGACCTCAAATGTCAACATGCACTAGTTTAAAAGGAAGAACTAAAACACTTGAACTCAAAAGAAAAGGAAGTCTTGTTTGTTTTCCAAAAGAACATTCTATACATCTATTGAAGGATGTCCAAAGCGCCGGTGTCAAGTCTTGTTTTCATCCAACTGAGTAGCAAGTGAAAAAAATTGCCTCTTCTGATCAAAATGGTATAAGCCTCCTCTCTCAAGGCCCTCTCCAATTTTCTTCTTGGTAAGAATGTCCTGTATAATGAAATGAACTTTATAAAAAATTATGCAACACTTTACATCTTGAGTAAGTTGACTGACAAACATAAGCTTGAAATGTGAATCAGGCACATGTAAGGCATTAGTTAACATAATATCTCTTGTTAAAGAAACTGAACCTGTACCAGTCACAGGAAAAGAAGTATTGTTTGGAAGAATGATACTTTGCTATCCTTGTCCTTTTGAAACAGAATCTGAAACCTCATTTGGAGATATATGACTTGAGGCTCCTGAATCAAGTATCCAAGAAGTTGAACTTCCGGCCAGATTCATATGATGAGCACCTGCACTCAACAATTTTACACTATTCCGAATTTAGAGTATGACCCCCTCCTTCATCTAATTTTCTAACAGTCTCTTGTTTAGGCCTATTATAAGCACATCTCCTGTAATGTGCAGGATATATGATGAGTTTATAACACCTCTCCTTAGAATGTCCAAGAAGATTACAATGTGAGCATTGTTCTTTACTTTTGGCACCCTTGTATTTTTCAGAATTTTTTGCTAACATAGCAGAATCTTGACTAATAGGAAGAAGTATACTCCAATGAATCCCATCTTGCAAAACAAGTGAGTAAGCTTTGTCGATAGTAGGCAATGGATTCATCAACAAAATTTGACTTCGAATGTTAGAATATATTTCATTTAAGCCCATGAGAATTTGCATCAATTGCTTTCTATTCTGAATATTAATTGGCATATCAGGCTTGAATTGAGACAACTCATCCTGGAAACTCTTTAACATTGTATAATATTTTGTAACAGACTCATTCACCTACGCAATAGACTGTTCTAAAGAATAGATTCTAGGACAGTTTGAAGGCGAGAACCTTTCTTTTAAATCCTCCCAAACTTGAACAGCAGTATCAACATATAAAATCGAAGGAATTAGGTCTGAGTGAACTAAATTCAACAGCCACGGTAGAACCATACTATTTACCCTTTTCCAAGAATCATAAGCCTGATCTCCGGGAGAAAGTGTTTGAATCGATCCGTCAACAAAACTAGCCTTATTCTTGGCTGATTGGGCAATTAACATGGCCCTTTGCCAAGTAAGATAGTTCGCTCCAACCAGAGGTGAAGAAACGAGAACAAAACTTAGATTATCTGACGGATGCAAGAAGAACGAATTGCTAGCTACATCTTGCGAAGCAGAAAAATTTGCTTGGAAAGAACCTGCAGTCCTTGTAGAAGCGCCAGCCATCACTATTCCCACTCCGCTATCATGTGAAACTTTGGACGAAGCCTAAGAGTCGACCATAACAAAGCTACGGCAGAAGCAAAGAGCAGAGAATAGAAAAATAGAAAATAGAATGTTCTGTTATTTAGTAATGCATAAGTTACCCGAATGTACATCGAGGGTCATTTATATATATGACCATCATAAGAAAAATACAGGAAATGTATAAATGTAATAACACCTAAATTATACACAAAAAGTGTAATTTGTCATCTAATAGATAATACAATCTCCCTCTCCACGTGGCCTTCTCCCTCCCTCTCACAATGGGGTGGCTAGGGTGTTCATGATTTGATTTAAACTATCTCTCTAATTAAATTAAGTTGATTTAGTTTGGTCTTACAAACCATATTTTATCAATGTATAATATATATGTCAATGTATAATTTTCATCTGGTTACTTTTAAATCATATCCTATTAAAATTCAGTTTATATGTTTATGTATTTCATTAATTTTGTCTTAAAAGTTTTTGAAACAAATTTATTTTTATAAGAAAAGTTACACAAATATTATATTATATATAATTCAAAATGAGATATTTAATTTAATTTAAATTATTTAATTTATCAATTTAGTTAGTTTGAAAAGTCCTGTAAGCTAAATTAAATTGATGGCTATTTCAAATCAAAATCAAATTGTTGATTTGTTTTGATTTGATTTTTCAACTTGAACCGAATAGTGAACAAACCCAGGGGTAGCAATGTAGATATGTTAGTTCTTTTGTATTTAATCCTTATCAATTCTTAGTTATTTAATCCTTATTATCGTATGATTAAAACTTAATGCCCTGTTTGGTTAGAGTTTCATTTTTAGTACTATTTCAATATTGATATTAATATTTTCAAATGTTGGAGTATCAATATCAAAAGTAATACAAGTTGACACTTGTATTACATAATATGTTTTATTTACACTATAAATTTTAAAATTGATACAATTAACCAAACACCTTTTAATGGTTCTTATCAATATCAATTTTAAAATTGATAGTGATAGAAGTACCTAATAGTGTTACCAAACAGGGCATAAAAGTATATATACTCATATTTTGGTCATTGTAGCATCATTATTGTAAGTGTTGAATTATATTTATCTTCTTCCACTGATTTTATTCATCTTTAATGATAAATTTTATGCAAAAAGTAAATTCGTATTTAAAGGTCATTGGATGGTTTTACCTGATATCAAATTATTTGAATCATACAAAGTTTTTTACATGTCTTTATATAGTTTCTGTAGGTCTTTTTTACGTTCTAAATAACATCATCGTATTTTCACGGGTTTTACACATTTACACCGTTTCTTTGGTATGCACATTTTTACATGTCATTTCGTATTTTTTTCCATTTTCTGTAGGCATTTCATAACTTATAGATGGTACATAGTTATAAATTTTATTCATTTTTACAAGTTTCCTATAATGCTTGTAACTTTTAACATATAAATAGATTATTTATAAAATATTTTAATGAAACAGATATATCGTATTTGTTCCGAGATATCAAATAATTACTATTAATTATTTTTTTCAAAATTTTCAAATAATTCTTAATTATTTAAAATAAAATACTAAGTGAATACAAAAATTTTATGTCCTTTCTTTTATTCTTATCCCTATCTTTTTTGGTCAACGCCTATCTCCCATTCTCTCTCGTGTTTGAAGAGGTGGCGTATGCGTCCAGCGCCGGATGCTCCTGGTCCTTGGTTCGAATGTCTCAGCGCTCGTACATGAGACGATCATCTCTGCGAGGCTTCGGAGCTCGGATCACCTCACATATCCAAAAAAGCAGGATATTATCTCTATTAAAAAATAATCACAAACTTGAATCAATGTTATTAAATCAATAAAATGACGGTTCAAATACACCGACATGAACAACTTAAATTGTTATTAAATCAATTATAAAATACAATGTAATTCGTTATCTCTAACTCTCTCTCTCTCTCTCTTTTTAAAAAGGTGGTGTAGGCATCTAGAGTCGGATGCTCTCATATTCCAATGTCTCAATGCTCGTACATGGGACGATCCTCTCTGCAAGGCATCCAGTTTGGATCGTCTCAAATATTTAAAGGATAGAATATCGTCTCCAATAAAAAATGATCACAAACTCGAATCATTTAAATGAGGTTGAGGATGAATGGACGTGAACGACACGAATTATTATTAAATTAGTTACAAAATACAATGTAATTTATTATGAATCATAATATAAGTCGTTATTAAATTTGATTCAATAATAACTCATGTGATTCGTATTATCATTTAGATAATTAGAGTTTACGATCCGATCGAAAATTGAAAATATTTTTTTAGTTGACGTTTGAATTGATAGGGAGTTGTGTTCACCCTGCCACGGCGGAGGGATACCGGTGTACAGATCCAACGTCAGAGACGCTCCTCAGCACTCGTACCGGGACAATCACCCCCGTGGGAAATTTGGGTCATCTCAGAGAATTTTCTTTTCTGAGAAAATTTTCTGAACTTCTTCGTATTTTGATAATAAATACATGATAAAATAAATATTTAATATACAATCAGATATGTATTTATTATCAAAATATAAGAAAACTCAGGAGCTCTCTTAGAAGATTCCTGTGAGACGTCACGTCCCACGCGGCGGAGGGATACCTATCATAACTCTGAATCGGCACAAAAAGCGTCATCGAAGTAGTAGTATCGAAACTTGTGTCTGGTCCTTGTCCTTATTTTATCGCCCATTTGGCGCGGGGTTGTTAGTCTTTGGCTTGGCGGTGCGAATTAAGTATCGTTACTCGGCTCCGTCGTTCGACGAAAGCGAGAAGGTCGTCCGACTCTCACCGTCGGAGGCCCCGACGAAATCAGAGGCGCGGCAATGTGTCTGGCGGTGAATGGTCGGGCGCAACACGCCAGCGCAAATAGAATACGCACCTTATTTTGACGTCGGCCATACACCGCGTTGAGAAGTCAGCACCGTGGTCAACTACCTTTTCCCTTCGCTGTCCACGTCCGGATCTTCTCCCATCGAGTACGGCGGAAGATGGAAGGAGACGACGGTGAAACGGGGGGAGCGACACTTGTTGATCTCTCGGCGCCTTTTGGCCTGCGCCGGCCGGAAGGTCCCTTTGCCGTTTATCGCCGCCGCCATACGGTGAATGCTGAGGTTGGCCAGCCCAATTAATCTCCCGTTGCGCCCTCTGCAATTCCCCCCAGGGAGAGAGAGTTCAGATCGGGATCCCCGAAAGACCCATCCTGGTCCTGGAAAATCCAGAATTCGTTGAAGCGGGTCTCTTGATCTCAACCGCGGATGATGAATAGCCGAGGCTTTCTCGGGAGCCTCATCAAGCGGTTCAACCACCGCCGTTCCGGCGAAGGTACCTTATCTCTCCCCTTGGTTTGGTCAGTACTAATCGAGTCAGTCCGGCCGTTACCCGATTTCGCCGCTAATTTCCGTCTGAATCCGTTTCACCGGGACGCGGATAGAAACGGAGGAGGAGAACCTGAAGGCGATAGCGGCCAAGGAGCAGAAGAACTTCTGCTACGGCGTCCTCGCGGCGGCCACGCGGAACTTCAGCCCCCAGAACCGCCTCGGTGAGGGCGGCTTCGGGCCCGTGTACAAGGTAAGAAGGGGGTTTCTGAGAGCAGGGTGGTTCTGGTTTCACCGGATAAACACCTGGGTCGATCTTCAGTGATGAACTGAAACGGCGCGCCGTTGGGGAGCTTCAGGGGCGGCTGGAGGACGGCAGGGAAGTAGCCGTGAAGAAGCTGTCGAGGGGGTCGAGGCAAGGGGTCAAGGAGTTCATGAACGAGGCGATGCTGCTGTCGCGGGTGCAGCATCGGAATGTCGTCAACCTCTACGGCTACTGCACCGCCACGGTCTCGTCCTCCGGCGCCGGCGATGGCTACCAGGAGAAGCTCCTCGTGTACGAGTACGTCCCCCACGAGAGCCTCGACAAGCTCCTCTTCCGTATGTCTCCAAGACTCCGACTGTTCTCTCTGCGTGCTCGCGTAGGGTGTCGTGGCGGTCGCGCCTGGTTCCACGACACCTCTTCTTCGTAGAGTATCGTCACCATCTTCTTTCTTTTACGATGACTTTTTATCTCTGCAATTTTAGTATTTTATGGCTACAACCCAGCACCGTTCAGACGGCGGTGAGGTTGCCACGTGCATCTCCTCTTACCTTCTTTGGATGAACTCGTTAAAAATGAAAATGCTCGTGGAAGGTCATATTTATTTAGTTCCTCTACTCTATTGTCGCTCTCTGTCAGTTTTCTGTTTGCTGTGATTTATATAGCTTCGAACACTTCGTGCCATTATGTATAATTATATTTCTTAATAATGTCTTAATTTGGTAATTTTTTCATGGATTAATAAATGTTTGTACATAAAATATATGAATATCCAATTTCTAGCTCATTCTATAAAACTAATTTTGGAAGTAAGAATGGGCATCAAGCGTACGGTTCTCACTGGGGATCGATTTGGTTTTCTCTCTCTCTATCTCCGTGTGGTTGTGCCGCAGACGCCGAGAAGAGGAGGGAGCTGGACTGGAAGAGGCGGCATGGCATCGTCATGGGGGTGGCGAGGGGGCTGCTCTACTTGCACGAGGACGCCCACACCACCGTCATCCACAGGGACATCAAGGCCAGCAACATTCTTCTCGACAACAGGTGGGTGCCCAAGATCGCCGACTTCGGCATGGCCCGCCTCTTCCCGGAGGACCAGACCCACATAAACACTCGCGTCGCCGGCACTAAGTGCGCCCCTCCCCTCCACCTCTCTCCTCTTTTGAAGTACCTCGCTTGCTGCCGCTCTTTCTGGGTCCCCTGATCTGCCGGCGGTTTGATTTCCTGGTGCAGCGGATACATGGCCCCCGAGTACGTCGTGCACGGACGGCTGTCGACCAAGGCCGACGTGTTCAGCTTCGGTGTTGTCGTCCTGGAGCTTATCAGTGCACGGAAGAACTCGGCGTTTGTTCCCCAGCCGGATGCTCAGAGCCTTCTTGAATGGGTACCCCCACATCTTCCTCAGCAACACTCATGAATTTCCTTTCATTTAGAGCTTGGAATTGCCCTCATTTAGACTAATTTTTTGGAACCGAAACTAAACCATAATTTAAGTCGACCCGAATCAGTTCGGTTAAACCTTAAATCGATCCGAACAATTCGCTTTGGCTTCATTAAAACCGCCGATTTTTTATTGTATAAAAATTTAAATTAATTATGTTATGAATATATAAGAATTAATCTATATTCAAAATAATTGAACTTATTGGTAATGAGTCATTAAAAATAGTGTAAACATCAATTTAACTTAATTATGAATGTTCTTTTACCTATTAGTATTATTTTATAGAAAAATTATCTCTCCATTTTTTAGGGTTTAGTCGACTACACCTGTGTCACATGGATCACACCAACTCCAAAATCTAGGACAATAGCCTCAAGACTGGCAAGGCAGGTCGCCAGGTCTAGGGCCGCCGGGCTGCCCATGTAGGATGCCAAGGCCCAACGCAGTGCCGCAGGCCCGCAGCATGTAAAGTTTGAACGGAACCGAATTAGTGATGTATCCATTATTATTATTATTATTATTATTATTATTATTATTATTATTATTATTATTATTATTTTATAGACAAAAATGTCTCCCTATTTTTATTTTCACGGGATTGATAAAACTCGGTCACTTGGCTCACTCCGGCGCCAAAGTCTAGCACAATATACTCAGGATTGGAAAGGTGACCCAGTGCAGAGTTCACCAAGTCAACTGTTTTGTTTGATTTCTTTGATTTAGAGAGAAATCAAACAGATAAAGTTTTACCGTCAAAAGTTTGAATCGAATTATATATTTTGACTTGATTTATTTATATGTTTTATCATCTTTTTGGACACGCGCGATTGACCGGCAGCTTCCTCTTTGTGAAAGTCGCTGATTTCCACGGTGGGAAAAATCATCCGTTTGCTTTGTAAAGCACGTCTCTGATTCTCGTTGTTCCGGCGGCGGAAGCCAAAACTAGGGGTAGAAAACTACTTCTTGAATTTAGAAACCAGCATTAACGCCAACTCAAGACACGATGTAAAGGCGAATATTCCAGCTCACTCTTAGAAGGAAATAAAATATCGACGGCAACACTTCTTGTCGGGGTGTAGGCATGGAGACTGCACAAGGACAGAC
The DNA here is from genome assembly GCA_036172225.1 of Cryptocoryne crispatula var. balansae. Taxonomy (NCBI): domain Eukaryota; kingdom Viridiplantae; phylum Streptophyta; class Magnoliopsida; order Alismatales; family Araceae; genus Cryptocoryne; species Cryptocoryne crispatula. Next base: position 11,145,166 of record CM069935.1, read on the forward strand.
GGAGCTTGGACCTGATGGACGGGGCACTGCGGCCGACGGCGGACCTGGAGCAAGTGAAGATGTGCATCCACATCGGGCTGCTCTGCACGCAGGCCGATCCCAAGGCGCGACCGGACATGCGGCGCGTGGTGATGATCCTGTCGAAGAGGCCCAGCGCCCTTGAAGAGCCCGCGAAGCCGGGCTTTCCTGGGGCGAGGTACCGGAGGTTGCACGGACCCAGGGGATCTACCGCCTCCGGCGAGTCGTCTTCTGGCTCCACATCCGCCTCCCGCTCCACCGTCGCGTCCGCCTCCAATCCCCACACGACCACCAGCAGCACAGCTGCTGCGGCCACCGCGGGGAGTGATGGGCTGCGGCAGGACAAGAGACCGGTGGACGGGTAGGCTTTTCTTGCTGTCAAGGCCAAAATTTCATGATTTTTTATTGATTGCTAAATTCGATTTGTAAATAACAGCCAATTGGCCTCATTGGTCATAATTTCTTGTAAGTGGTATCTTGAGTTGATTTGTTTGTTGCGGAAACCGTCCGTGGATCACTCACGAATTAAGAGAAGAACAAGATAGATTTCACAAACTAATGCACATCAGATCATATTCATAACATCATGTAATAAATATACTTATCTTTTAATTAAAGATCATATTTACAATATCCACATGTATCTAGTAAAAAAATAAATGACTATAGTTATACGTTAGAAGTTTTTAATTTTTAGTTCTCTGGAAACTTAAAATTTATTTTTTAGTCGACCCACTGTTTACGTAACTTTTTTCTTAGTTCCATTTGCGTTTATTTAAAATTTTTTAGTCTCCTCTGTTAATTAAACAGATGCTTTCCTGTAATGCCCCTATATCTTACAGATAGTGGAGCTGCTGCTATTCGATTCGTCTGGCCGTTTGAACGGAGGCAACCCAAACCTTAGGTCACTCTGTGTCTAGCTGTCTTGCGACATCCGCCGGGGGACCTTCGCGTCTGTGGGGAGAGATTTGTTCACCATGGAATCTTCGACGACTATTGGTAAAGCTCGTAGGTCCGCCTTGTTCTTCCTCTACCGCTATCTCTCTTGGCATCGGCTGGCAGCTATTCACGCCGCCCACGCCCATGGCTTTCCTACCGCCCATATGTGTCTTCCTCTTCCTCGAATTTGGGGGTAGCAGCATGATGATGTTTTCGGCGGCACGGCATTTGCCCGACATCCCGTCGTCCCCCCCTCTCCCGCCGCGGCCCCAATTCCTAATCCCGCTGCCCATCCCTTCAATGCCACTGCCGTGTCCCACTCTGTCGCAGCCGACCTGCCGAATCCGCATCTCCCCCCTCAGCCACCGTCGTTTCCCACGTTGTCGGTTCTTCCACCGTTGGATTAGGTGGTGTCGCCGGCATTGCTAGGTTCCAACCCCGAGTTGCTGCCATTGCTGCCGCCACTCCAAGTAGTAGCAGTCCTGCAGACGTAACTTCTGACCAAGAAGGATGGGGAGCAGGCGGCGGCAGAGAACAACGATCCTCTTGAACTGGGAAAATGGATGCTTAGTTACGTACAGGGGATGAGGGGGGTAAAATTGGTAAAAGAGATGGTGCTGAGTTACTTTTGACGGTGTGAGGAATAGATAGGAGCGAAAATTACAATATTTTAAGATTTGGGATTAAAAAATAAAGGAACAGACGGATGGGACTAAAAACTAAAGAGGACTCTAAATGTGGGGGCAGGAGTTGATTTGGTCCATACGTTATCTTGATTAAAGAGATTTTATTTGAGAGATTTTTTAGTATTATTCATGTCACTGATATTACAACTTTGTCACTTAAAGTTGAAATTGAATCTATTCTCACAAAATATGGGCTAAATTTATTTAGATTTATGGTCATGGATATGACAGAGCATGTAACATGCAAGGCCAATTTCATGGCCTTAAAGCTTTGATATTGAGTGAGAACAACTCTGCATATTACATACATTGTTTTGCTCATCAACTCCAACTCACACTTGTAGCGATTGCTAAAAATCACGATGATATATCTTGGCTTTTTAAAGTTGTTGCATAGGTTATACATGTAGTTGGATCTTCTAGTAAATGTAGTGATTCACTTAAAGAAAAATATGGTGCCAATGTTGCAGATGCTTTGAGCCAAGGAGAAATTCGAAGTGGTAAAGGCTTAAATCAAGAATTGAGTCTTAAAAAAGCTGGTGATATTCGTTGGGGATCTCATTATGGCAGTCTCATAAATTTAACTACCATGTTTTCTTTTGTAGTTGAGATACTTAATGATATTTATCATATGAGAACTTTAGAACAAAAAGGTGAAGCCCGTAGTTTATTACACGCGTTAAAGACATTTGATTTTGTCTTTCTTCTACATTTAATGACAAAAGTGTTAGCAATTACAAATGAGTTGTCATTGGCTTTACAAAGAAAAGATCAAGATATTGCCAATGTCTCTTGTAGCACTTTCTAAGCAGTGATTGCAAATTATGAGAGATAAAGGATGAAAGAATATTCTTCATGAAGTTTGCTCATTTTGTGAGAAAGAAGAAATTATTATAGCAAAAATGGAGGATAAATATTATTTTTCAGGAAAATCTCAATGTAGAGCTCTGTGTCACAAATTTTTATCATTATCAAGTTGAATTATTCTACACTATTTTATATATGCAACTACAAAAGCTGAACACTCGCTTCAGTGAAAGAAATATTGAACTGCTCATTTGTGTCTCTTGTTTAAATTCCATTGCTTCATTTTCAGCATTTCATAAGGATACGTCGGTAAAATTAGCTGAATTTTATCATGCTGAGTTTCCAAGGATGAATGATCTTGTATTACTCCATAATTATCAACTTAAGAACTACATTTATGATATGAGATCAGATGAAAGATTTTTCAACTTACTTGGAACTGGTGAACTTACAAGGAAATTGGTGGAGACCAAGAAACAGTGTATCCAATGGTATATTTGCTCATCAAGTTGGCTTTATTATTACCGGTGGCTACTACAGGTATTGAAAGAGTTTCTCTTCAATGACATATATCAAAAACAAGCTACGAAATCGGATGTGTGATGCATGGATGAATGATTGTCTAGTGACATATATTGAGAAAGATGTATTTGAGAATGTCAGTAATAGTTGTATTATTGAGACATTTCAAAATATGAAAACTTGTCGAATTCATTTGTAAGAAAAAATATTGTATCAAAAGTTTTTTTCTTTATCTGAAAATTTGTTATGATGTTTATATAAATATATTTTATAAATTATTATAAATTATTTAATTCAGTAACCCCACTAAGTTAAAATCATGGATCCGCCACTGCTCCGCCTGGAGTTTTAGGGAGATGTTGCAAAAGAGACCAGACTGGATTCGCTTCATGACATGGGTCAAAAAGCTAGCAATCTTCTTGAGCAGGCACTTGGATGGAATGATGGCAACAAGCTCCTCTAATATCTTCTTGTTTGTATGAAAATCTAGGGTCATCCTTGAGTAGCAGGGCTCAATCTCAATCCCCATCGAGAGGACTTTATCGTCTTCATGCAACAAAAATGATCCATGGTGTCCTACCGCTTCTCCTCCCCTACCACAGCTTCTAATGTTGGCAACTGTCATCCTGATTAGGGTTTTGCAGAACATTCGCCAAGACGTTGATGTAGGGAAGATCTAATAAGGTTTTAGATTTTTTTTTTGCAAAACCCACAAAATAATTAAATCTTGTTAGATGATATGATATCATAGGCTTACTAAAAACCAAATATCCAAGTAGTTATTAGTATTAATAACTGGAAATTAATATCTTTATGAAATTTGACAAAAACCCAACTAACGAATAGTAGGTTGTCATGTATCATGTCTTTGCCACTAATTTTATCATCATAATCTGGCATTTTGGCTTTTGGTTTGTGTTCAACAAATGTAGTGAGCTTGAAGTACTTGCCTTCGGTATTAGTATTAACTCTCTATTATTTTTTGAACAGTACCTCAATGGTTTGAGATGTTAGTCGCAAGACCACAACCTTCCGCCGGAGGCATCATCTACATGACCCGAGTGTCCATTGCAACATTGTCACTCGAACAAATAAACGTCCCACTAGGGACTTAAATTTATTGTCTTCTCAAATATGCTTGTTCTTATTTGTAAAGTCCCGGGCCAAAAGCAAAATCACCGGGACATAAAAGGGGCAAGGAAAAGAAAAATATGGAACTATAATAATCTAGGAAAATAGAAACACAAGCCAGTACAACTAAAAAAACATATTTGTACAATAACATTATTTGACGACTCCTTCATCTACATGAAAGAGAACTCTGCTAGAGATTACAAAACTTGTCTAAATACAGGTATATATATACAAGAGTGAACCCGCACACACACACACACAAATCTCTAGCTACTACTATACTCCATTCCAACTCTACTCTTGATGATCTGGTAGTAACTACAGTTTCAGGTCCTAAAAAAAAAATTTATAGGTGTGAATCACAAAGAAACTTGTGTTCTAGTAGGGATTCCCTCTCACCTACTAGTTTGCCCAAAATGTCTATACATGCATAATATCTATTATTCATTGAAACAATAGATAATATTTACCAGAAGGTACAAACTAATTTCATAAGAAGCAAATATATAATTTGAAATATAGTTCTCATCACATAAACATTCACAGAAACTAAATCAGAGTTTCTCATAATTATTTGAACAAACATACAATGATTACGTATCTTTTATCTTATTTATTAAGTTACTCTTGATTTTATTTTTCATATAATTAAATCGGAAGACTTACATGCAATGCATTCTTCCTTTCGTTTTCAGAATAGACACTTCAGCCAGAAAGAACATATAGTAAGATGTACATTGTAGCTAACTAACACTGAGTACGTCTAGGCAATGACGTACAAGGTGATCAACCGTGGTACCTGGGATCGACAGATGCACCAGGTTCAGAATATATCTAAAATCCCGTTGCCCTCGGGTGTTCATATATATACTGGCGAAGTTCATATTCATATTCGTGTTCAGATTTCCATATTCAATTCAGATCTTCACATACAAATCCAAATTGCATATTCCATTTAGATATATCAAACAAGTAATAATAACACTTCATATACATCCTAAATCAAATTCTAAGTCACAATCATAGTCATACATATATATAAACATAACTACTGATGATAATATGATGCAATGCCTAAACAAATATTTATAAATTCATATTGAATAGCAACCGTAACCAAGCAACCATAAGAATCAAATTAGAACATATAATATAATCAAATTCTAATAAATGTCTTATGTAACTCACGCTACACTAAGGGTCCGTTTGTTTATCCAGAAAATATGCTGAGGTAATAACTTTTCCCGAAAATGTGCTCGTGAAGTTCATTTGTTTGCATGTAAATTTGGAGTCAATGTAAAACTAACTCCTTTGACTCCTAATTTTATGGATTTTGGCATCCGCCAAAAATCAGACGTATGCCGTTTTCTGCACAACAGTCCCATTAAAATGTAAGACCGTGATCATGCATAAATATATATAGTGATTTATTTAACTGAATAAAATATTTATTTAAATATATATTTAATATTTTTGTAAACTTATTTATTTAAATAAATATTTTTATTCAAGATCTATATCATTATGTGTAAAAGTAAATTTAATAAATAAAATTTAGTTTTATTATAAACTTGAATGTAAAATTTTATTTTTTTGAACTAACAAAAATAACTAACTTGAAAAGATATTCACAATTTATAAATCATAAATGTTCAATAATAATTTTTAAAGTGAAATAAAATGCATTCTAATTCTTTTTTATTACAGTAAAACATGATTGTCCAGAAAATGATTTACGTGCTACCAAATAAATTACGTTGATTTTAATTTTCCTGGAAAGATGATTACATGAAAAAGATATCCTAAAATTCTAATATTACGTGTAACCAAACGGACCCTAATTCTAATTCACCAAGATTTAACATAAGTAAAGCACTATCTCACTAACTGTATTAACATTTAACAGAATATGCCATCAATCTAAGTAATAGTATCATAACCATAATTCTCACTAGGAAAATAATGACAACATTAACAGTGAACAATAACTAAATCTCAAACTTTAATTTTTTTAACTTAATCTCTCTTATTATTCAAAGACTACAAATCTGTTCATTTAAATTTTTGACTAACATATATGCAGTAATCAAAATATCTATTTTTTAAAGAAATAATCCAATATTTGAGAAGTTGAGAAGACTTGCTTCAAATAATTTGAAATTTGACCAAGAGAATCCGTTTACCAATTGCCCTTGCTCCAGACTCCTCTACTCTTAATTTCTTTTCCTCTATCTATTTTTCTACAACAAAATGACAAAAAGAAAAACAATAAACAAGTGAGATAGTACGTGGAAGAAAGAGGATGAGGGAAAGAGAGTATCAAGGATAAGAATTAATTAATAACATAAAACTAGAATAGGAAGGGTTGTTCTCGTACCTACAGAGAGATGAAAGGGAAGGTGAGAGTGAAAAAAAATGCATAGAACATTTCGTATAGGATAAACAATGGCCTGAGGGAAAAGATTTGAAAAAGAAAAAAAAATAATAGAGAGGAGAAAAAGAAATCTGGAAGTGGAAGGGCATACGTTAGTGAGAGAGATTTGGAAGAAAAGGGACATACGATAAAGACGTACATAGAGAAAGAGAAAGCACCATGTTGGGGGGCCTTCGTCTCCTCCTGTCGATGGGAACACCAGGGGGAAAAGAAGCTTCCATCTCCTCCTACCGATGGGAGCACCAAGGGAAGAAAAACCACCGTCTCTTGGTCGATGAGAACACCGATGAGGGGGAAGAAAACATGAAACGTACAAGGGGAAAAAGAGGACAGGTGGAAGGAAATGAAAGGAAGGGTAAATGTATGACGGTGAGGAGGGGGAACATAAAAGAAAATAAAATATTATTATTATGCCTTTCATAGGTGTCACATTCTTCCCTCAAAAGAAATTTCGTTCTGAAATTTTTACTTACGTACCAAATAGTTGCAGATATTGTTCCCTGATATCTTCCTCAATCTCCCAATTGGATTCTTCTAATGTATGATTCTTCCAAAGCACTTTGTCCATTGGATGAATTTGTTCCTGAGTTGTATTATCATTCAATCCACAATTCTGATTGGTTGCTCTTCAAATGTCAAATTTGGTTGCACCTCTATTTCTGATAAATCGATCAAATGTGTTTGATCAGACACATATTTTCTGAGCATTGAGACATGAAAGATTGGATGAACTCTGGATAGTATAGGTGGCAAAGATAATTTATAAGCCACATCACCAATTTTTTCTCTATTTGAAATGGACCAATGTATCTTGGGTTCAGTTTTGCTCTTTTCCCAAATCTGACCACTCCTTTGGTTGGTGATGCTTTCAAGAAGACATGGTCTCCCACCTCAAATTGAATTTCCCGTCATTTTAAGTCTGCATAACTCTTTTGTCTACTTTGCCCTGTAAGTATTCTTTGTTTGTTAATCTTAATCTTCTCATTGCCATCTTGAACCCAGTCAGGACCAATTAAGCTTCTGTCTGCAATTTCTTCCCAACATAACGATGATCGACATGGTCTTTCATATAATGCTTCAAAAGGTGCCATATCGATACTCGAGTGATAGCTATTATTATAAGCAAACTCTATAAGTGGTAATTGCAAATCCCAAGTCTCTTGCCAATCCAGAGCTCCTGCTCTCAACATATCTTCTAATGTTTGAATGGTGCATTCTGATTGCCCATCAGTTTGTGGATGATATGCAGAACTAAACTTTAATTGTGTTCCAAATGCATCTTGTAAGGCCTTCCAAATTCTTCCAGTAAATCAAGAATCTCTGTCTGAAACAATGGACACTAGGACTCCATGATATTTTACAACAATTTCAAAATATACCCTCACTAGGCAGCAAATTGAGCTTCTTTTATATGCATAAAATGAGCTAATTTTGTAAGTCGATCAATTACTACCCAGATAAAGTCATGTTGCATTCTTGTCTTTGGGAGCCTTGTACAAAAAATCATAGTAATATGTTCCCATTTCCATTATGGTATCTCTAATGGCTGTAACGGTCCTACAGGTTTCTATGTTCTAACTTTACTTGTTGACATACTAAACATTTAGAAACAAACTTTGCCACGTCTCTTTTCATCCCCTCCCACCAAAATTGTCTTTTGAGATCATTATACATCTTAGTGCTTCCTGGATGAATAGTGTATTGCGACTTGTGTGCCTTTGTAAGTATCACTTTTCTTAACTCTAGATCATTTACTACACACAATTGACCTTGGTAACGAATAGTTCTATCCCCATATCTAGCAATTTCAGCTCTCTTCACTAGTTCTTGAATTTCTTTATTATTTTCTTGAGCCCGTTTCACTCGATCCACTAGTCCTGATTCAATAGTCAACTGTCCAAGAAAAGAAATCAATCTTTCTTGTGTCAAATGTGGTAAACATTCAATAATAATATGCATATCTAACCAATTTTGACAAATATGAAAAGTGAGCAATTTCTTTCTACTAAGTGCATCAACTACAGTGTTAGCCTTGTCTGGATGATAGTTAATACTGAAATCATGATCTTTTAAACATTCAACCCATCTTCTTTGCCTCATTTTCAAGTCTTTTTGTGAGAAGATGTATTTTAAACTCTTGTGGTCTGTAAATACTTCAAATATCTCACCATAACGATAATGTCTCCAAACTTTTAAGGCATGCACCACTGCGGCCATTTCCAAATCATGCACCGGATAATTTTTCTCATGAAGACGTAATTGTCTAGATGCATATGCTACTACTTTACCATGTTGCATAAAAGCACACCCTAGCCCAATCTTTGAAGCATTTGTATATACGACGAATTCTCCTGATTCAGATGGTAAGGTAATTGGAGCAGTGGTTAGCTTCTATTTCAATGTTGCAAAACTTTTCTCACATTCATTTGTCCAATGAAAATTTCCTTTCTTGGTTAATGTTGTTAAGGGTGCTATGATAGAAGCAAAATCTTTGATAAATCTACGGTAATATCCTACCAACCCCAAGAAACTTCTCACTTCAGTAGGATTTGTAGGTTGCTTCCAAGTTTGTATAGCCTCCACCTTTGCTAGATCCATCTGTACACCATCTTTGGAAATAATATGGCCTAAGAAACTGTCTTTTTCCATCCAAAATTCACATTTACTGAATTTGGCTTATAGCTAGTGAATCCATAATATTTATAGAACTGTTCTTAAGTGCTCACAATGTTCTTCTTTACTTGCTGAGTATATCAAAATATCATCAATGAACACAACAACAAATTGATCTAGGTATTCTTTGAAAATTCAATTCATTAGTGTCATAAAAGCTGCTGGTGCATTAGTCAAGCCAATGGCATCACTAGGAATTCATAATGTCCATACCAAGTTCGTAATGTCGACTTTTAAATATCTTCTTTCTTTATTCTCAACTGATGATAGCTAGATCGCAAATCAATCTTGGAAAACACTTGAGCATTTTGTAATTGGTCAAACAAGTCATCAATTCTGTGTAGTGGATATTTATTCTTTATAGTGATTTGATTTAACTTTCTATAATCAATGCAGAGTCGTAGTGTTCCATCTTTCTTCCAAACAAATAACACAGGTGCGCCCCATGGAGATACACTGGGTCGAATAAATCCTTTATCTAGAATCTCTTGCAATTGTTGTTTCAATTCTTTCAATTCTGCCAGAGCCATTCGATAAGGTGCTATATGTGGACGTCCTCATCGGTTCTCCTAGCTAGAATGCCACTCCTCTTCTGGTTTTGTTGGTGTTGTGGGGTTGTGATCGCCAAAATTTTGTGGGTGGTATGTGTGGTGGCCAGAAGCCACAGGCTTTGAAAGTAAACAAGAGGAAGTGTAAAATATTTGAAAATTGACCGAGCATACCTTAGCAGAGAGATTGTGCTTGAGAGATCGTGCGTTCCAACTTCCTTTTCTTTGGCCAGCCGAGAAGAAGGAGTCTTTATTTTTTATGCCGGATGATGTGCTTTCTCACTACACAATAAAACAAACAAGTTGAAATAGGATTAGAGCCTAAATAAGTGTAATATTTACTAGAGAAATATGCTTAAAATGACAAAAGAAAGAATACTAACCGAATTAAGACTAAATCCCAACCCCTTTTAGGTGTGTTTAAGATACTTAAAATGTAAAATATATGTTTAAATGCATGTAAGATGATGCAAACATGATGAAGGATTGTTAAAGTATGAATTTATAGAAAAAAGAAAGCAAATCTTAGCTGATTTGGTGAAGGATCGATGAAGCTTGGTGCCGATGTAGGTGTCCGATCTGAAACTAGAAGCCTGAAGTGCGACTTCACTCTGGAGCTTGCCACTGACGCTACAGAAGTTAGAATTGACTGTCGTTTGTTGAAAATGAAAGATAATTGATAGAGGGAGGTTTTTGTGAATATATGTTGGCCTGAATATATCTCTAAGATGTTTTAAATTTTTTGAGAACATAGTGGCCAAAAGTTGTAAAAATCGGATTCTGTCGGTGCAGTCTTGTTGTAGAAGCCGTTGTTGATGAAAGAAAGATCATAATCGACCCATGTTTATTTCGAATGAAAATAGACTCACCAAGGAAGATTTTATGTGAATATAAGGTTGGTTGAATCCTTTAGGAAGAGGTAGAAGATTTTTTTAGAACATAAAATAGTAGATGGCAGAATCCTGGATCTGTCGGCGCGATATCGGTGTAAAAACCACCACAAGTGAAAGAGATATTAGAATCGAGCTTCATTTGTTGGAGAACAGAGAGGAAAGACCGGTGAAGAACTTCTCTAAAGACAATCTTGGCTGAATCCTTCTAGAGAAACCTATGGAAGTCGAATAACAACATATATCACTATGAAGCACAGATCATATTTCTCCTTCTCTTTGGACAAACTTCTTGGCACTGGGGCAAGAGGAGGACATTTGGAGAAGCTTTGGCACGTGGTTAGGATGCTGTAAAGAATAGATGTAAAGGAGGATGTGTTGGCTAAGAGAGGAGATGGAGAACCTTCAAGGGTTGAGAGGAAAGAAAGAGGTAGGAGGGCTTGGAGTCTCTTGGGAGCTTGGGACCAACCTTCTTTCATGTAAGTGTGAGTGTCCTTTTAAAGAGGATGCATCTTACTTAGAGGAGAAAGAGAAGAATATTGTGGAGGAAGTAAAGGTGGTAAGGAAGCAAGGTGAAAAAGGTGACAAGGACAAAAGTAAGGTGGTAAGGTGAAGAAGGTGACGAGGTCAAAAGTAAGGTGGTAAGGTGAAAAGGTGACAAGTATGGTGACAAGGTCAAAAGTGATAAAGGTGAGAAGTCAAAAAGGTGAAACTTATGGAGGAAGTAAAGGTGACAAGGTGGAAAATGTGAAAAGTTAAAAAGGTTAAATTCATAAAAGAAGTAATGGTGATGAGGTAGAAAATGTGACAAGTCAAAAAGGTGAATTTATAAAAGAAGTAAAGGTGACGAGGTGAAAAACTTGGAGATGTGTCTCCTCTTATAACCACTCGGAAGGCAAATTTGGAATATTGAAAAAGATGTGCATGTGCAAAATGTCCCGATAGACTAGGTGTCCAAACCGGTATTAATGACGTGTGTGTATCTTGCTGATGACACCCCATTGACTGATCAACATCATGAATGCACTACGTGTCTGCCTGACACGGCGCCACTCATGCAGTTAGATTGGTTGTCTAGACATAAAATGTCCCAATGAAGGCGACATTGGGGTTATTGTTCCAATTGATGGTTATACGTGCATTAAACAAGTGAAAAATTGCATTAAGTCTCGGAAGCCCGAAAATGCACCGAAAGAGCCCTTTTTTTTTTGAAAAAATCAATTTCTTCGATGTGGTATATAAATATACTATATAGAAACAAGGTTTTTTGAAATCTACAGCTAAGCCAAATTTGCATATCTACACTATAGATATAGGAGAAGCCCCTGGAACTAACTCAATAGAAAAATCAATTTCTCGAACCGATGGAATCCCTGGCAACTCATCTGGGAATACATCCAAATATTCACAAATGATTTCCACATTTTCAATGGACTTGGCCACATCACAATCTTTTTCTTGTACCACACTAGCTAAGTAACCTTCACAATTAGAATGTAAAAGTTTGGCTGTCTTTATTACTAAAATTATCAATTTATTGCCTTCATACTTGGGACATTTATAAGAGAATTCTACTCCAAAATTCTTGAACTTCACCTCCTTATGATGACAATCTAACAGTGCATGATGATATTCTAACTAATCCATGACTAAGATAACATCAAAATCTTCTATCTCTAGCACATATAAGTTGGCTTCCAACTTGTTATTGTTTATAACAATATCACATTTGGGCAAAATATAAAATGTGTGCTATTCCACTAGAAGGTGCACTAACAGTGATCATCTTGCATTCTTCTATTTTATACTCACATTGTGCAACTAATAATGCAGCAAATTGAAAAGATATGAAAGAATTTGTAGCCCCAGAATCAAATAAAACTCTAGCATATAGCTCAGCAACTTGAAGAGTACCTTCCGCCACGTGTGATGCTTGAGGTAGATCCTGTCGGCCTATTGCAAAACTCGTGCTTGTGTGTCCTTTTGTTGTTGATAAGGCAATCAAGGAGCAAGATATGGCTTTTGCATTGGCGCCCTTTTTGACGTTTGACTAAAGTTTGTCCTACCATTGGTGCATTAAACCTTGGTCTAACTGGAGTAGGCAAGATTGGTGTGGTTGGTGTTGTCCACCTTTGTCTCAAAGGGCATTGTCTAACACGATGTCCTACATGTCCACATCCAAAACATGCTCCTACTTGCCAATAGCATTTATCACCTAGGTAAAATTTCCCACAATGTTGACATGCTTGAGGACTACTTCTGACTGGTTGCATTATACTGTAACTATATTCGGGATTCTTTCTTTTCATGTTTTCCCTTGATTGAATCCTCATTGGTCCTTTACTTTATAGCCCAAAACATCTATAAGTACCCAGATTTCGTTCCACTCTACATGCTGCTTGTTAAGCTGTTGCCATGGTGTTCCATTCTATAACTGCTAATATTTCCCTAATTGGCCCTCGCAATCCTCCCATACATTTTCGAGCTCTATCTGCCTTATCCTCATATATATTTGGCGCATAAGCCTTCAACTATATGAATTTGCCTTCATAAGCCATTACAGTCATTGACCCTTGCTCGAGGTGTATAAATTCTTCCCTTTTTGCAAAGAGAACATGTGTTGGAATGTACTTTTCTTTGAATGCTGTTACAAAATCCTCCCAAGAGATCATGTCTTCTGTCACACCCCTAAAGGTAGTTCGAAGTGTAGCCTCCCACCAAGTTCCTGCCGATAATCTCAACATATGAGTAGCTAATCTCACCATGTCATTTGCAGGACACAACATGACTTTGAAGATCTTTTTAGTTTCTTTAATCCAGCTCTCTGCTGAAGATGGTTCCCGTTCACCTCGAAAAATAGGAGGCTTTGATTGTCTGAATTGATCTAGCATACTTTCCCTAGATGTCTCTATCTTTGATTGATCATGTTGAGTCTTCATTTGTTTTGCTTGTATTTGTGCTTGTACTGTTTGAAAAAGAATATGTATAGCCTCCATCATATCAAATCCAGATGTCGATAAATTAGCATGTCTACGTCTTGACATCTCATGCAAGCTTTCCTCTCTTTTATCATTATCATTGTGGTCCATCCTGTTTATTTACACCACAAAATAACACATTTATAAGAAGTTATCGACAAATTATTATCTACTTACCCAAAAATAAATCACATAAGCCAATTAGTCTACTCTTGGTGTATCAATTTCCAACCAAACCTGGCTCTGAAACCAACTTCTGTCATGTCTCGGGCCAGAAGCAAAATCACCCGGACATAACAGGGGCAGGGAAAAGAAAAAAATGGAACGATAATAATCTAGGGAAATAGAAACACAAGCCAGCACAACTAAAAAGAACATATTTGTATAATAACACTGTTTGACGACTCCTCCATCTACATCAAAGAGAACCCTACTAGAGATTACAAAACTTGTCTAAATGCAGGTATATATATATAAGAGTGAACGTGCACACACACAAAAATCTCTAGCTACTACTATACTCCATTCCAACTCTACTCTTGATGATCTTGTACTAACTACACTTTCAGGTCCTAAAAAAATTTATAGGTGTGAATCACAAAGAAACTTGTGATCCAGTAGGGATTCCCTCTCACCTACTAGTTTGCCCAAAATGTCTATACATGCATAATATCTATTATTTATTGAAACAATAGATAATATTTACTAGAAGGTACAAACTAATTTCATAGGAAGCAAATATATAATTCAAAATATAGTTCTCATCACATAAACATTCACAGAAACTAAATCAGAGTATCTCATAATTATTTGAACAAACATAAAATGATTACATATCTTTAATCTTATTTATTAAGTTACTCTTGATTTTATTTTTCATACAATTAAATCGGAAGACCTACACGCAATGCATTCTTCTTTTCACTTTCAGAATAGACACTTCAACCAAAAAGTAACATATAGTAAGATGTACATTGTAGCTAACTAACACCGAGTACGTCTAGGCAATGGCATACAAGGTGATCAACCGTGGTACCTGGGATCGATGAATGCACTAGGTTCAAAACATATCTAAAATCCCATTTTCCTCGGGTGTTCATATATATACTGGCGAAGTTCATATTCATATTCGTATTTAGATTTCCATATTCAATTCAGATCTTCACATACAAATCCAAATTACATATTCCATTTAGACATATCAAACATGTAATAATGACACTTTATATACATCTTGAATCAAATTCTAAGTCACAATCATAGTCATACATATATATAAACATAACTACCGATGATAATATGATGCAATGCCTAAACAAATATTTATAAATTCATATTGAATAGCAACCGTAACCAAGCAAACATAAGAATCAAATTAGAGCATATAATATAATCAAATTCTAATAAATGTATCATGTAACTCACACTACACTAATTCTAATTCACCAAGATTTAAAATAAGTAAAGCACTATCTCACTAACTGTATTAACATTTAACAGATTATGTCTTCAATCTAATTAATAGTATCATAACCACAATTCTCAGTAGGAACATAATGGCAACATTAACATGAACAATAACTAAATCTCAAACTTTAATTTTTTTAGCTTAATCTCTCTTATTATTCAATAACTACAAATCTGTTCGTTTAAATTTTTAACTAACATACTTGCAGTAATCAAAATATCTTTTTTTAAAGTAATAATCCATGCACTATTTAAGAAGTTGAGAAGACCTACTTCAAATAATTTGAAATTTGACCAAGAGAATTCCTTTGCCGATTGCCCTTGCTCCAGACTTCTCTCCTCTTAATTTCTTTCCCTCTATCTATTTTTCTACAACAAAATAACAAAAGGAAAAACAAGAAACAAATGAGACAGTACGTGGAAGAAAGAGGATGAGGGAAAGAGAGTATCAAGGAGAAGAATTAATTAATAACATAAAACTGGAATAGGAAGGGCTATTCTCGTACCTACAGAGAGATGAAAGGAAGGGCGAGAGTGAAAAAAAAAATGTATAGAACATGACATATAGGATAAACAATGGCAGAGAGAAAAAATTTGGAAGAGAAAAAGAAAAACAAATAATAGAAAGGAGAAAAAGAATCTGAAAGTGGAAGGACATACGTTAGTGAGAGAGATTTGGAAGGAAAGGAGCATACGTTGGAGAGAGAATGAGAGAGAGAGAGATAGAGAAAGAGAAAGCACCATGTCGGGGGACCTGTCTCCTCCTGTCGACGGGAGCACCAAGCGAAAAGAAGCTTCCGTCTTCTCCTACCGATGGGAGCACCAAGGGGAGAAAAATCACCGACTCCTCGTCTACGAAGGCACCGAACGGGGGGGGGGGGGAGAAAAGATGAATGGAAGGAAATGAAAGGAAAGGTAAAAGTATGACAGTGGGGAGGGGGAACATAAAAGAAAATAAAATATTATTATTATTATGTCTTTCACAGGTGTCACATTATTCCAACACTTTAACAAAGTATTTGAAGGTTTCCCACTACAAGAAAATAGGTTACTAGGGACGGCTGTAAGCCGTCCCAAAAAACCAAAAAGCCGTCGCTAATACATATCAGCGACGGCTACAAGCTTACGTCGCAAGCGTCGCTTAAAATAACGCCGTCGCCAATAATATTAGCGACGGCTTTTGTTAAGTCCGTCTAGTACATTTATTGGCGACGGCTTATGAGTCGCATAAGTTATTAGCAAAACGACCATTTATTGGAGACGGCTTAGACAAAATCGTCGCCCGATAAGTTTACTAGCGGCGGTATAAGCCGTCGCAAATGATAAGAAGATTAGACGGCCGAAGTTATTTAGACGGGTTAAGCCATCGCCACTAAGATTTTGCGACGGCTAATGAGCGTCGCTAATAAATTTATTTGCGACGGCGGCATAGGCCGTCGCAAATGGCAAGCAGAAACCCCACGCCACCGTCGCGGGAATTTTTACGGTATTCCGTGCGACGGCTGTATGCCGTCGCCAATAACTTTATTAGCGGCGACGGCTACGGCCGTCCCTATATAAAAAACAGCCGTCGCAATACCGAGAGAAAAAACCGGGTTCCGGGATTTTCCTACGGTATTGCGACATTGCCGTTTTTAATATTAGGGCTTTAGCCGTCCCGAATAACTTTTATTAGCGACGGCTATACACAAATTGCGTCGCCAATAATCAATTTCTGAAAAAAAAAAATAATTTGATTGGCCGGATTGGATCAATTATACGATCCAATCCGGAAAATCAATCATTCTTGAAACTTTCGTAAAGATCTAAAATCGGATCTACCAATCCAAAAATTGAATTATATTAATAATTTCTGTGCCGGATTGCTCGTTTCAAACTCGGAACGGACACCGAATTAGGATGAAACAACACACATTAACATACCAAAATTGAAATTCATCAAATTTAAATTCATATTCACATACCATATTCAAAATCACATTCATACACAAAATGTTTTGATACATATGAATAACATTCATAGAGAGTAAAAAATACATCTTCTATTCATCTTCTTCGTCTTCATCTTCATCATCATCTTCACTCTCCTCGGCATCCTCGTAGTCCTCGTCGTCATCGCCATTTCTGTCCTCTGTTTGTTGAGGCGGAGGATGCCCCGATGTGGATGGCACATCAGGAGTCGGGAACCTTTGAGTCAAGCCTTCAATGATCAGATTGAGGCGATCGAAATTATCTTGAAATGATTTCTGTTGGTTGTCCAATTGATGTTTCAATGAAGTTATTTGTTCTTCATAACGTTCATTGATTTCTCCTTGCCTCGCCACCAGATCTCTAAGCTCTCGAACTTCTTGAGTCGAGCTAGAAGCACCTGCGCTTGACTCACCATACCAAGTGTGGCGAGTTTCACCTCGCCCACACATCGGATCCGTCACAGTCGATCTCTACCAAACACGGATACGAAAGCTTCCTCCGCGGTGAGTGGAGGCTGCCGTATACCCCGCATCCGAGGATTCGGTCTTTGGGGGATTCATCAATCCTTGCATATTTTCCTATAAATAATATGAATAAAAATTAAAATCCCACCGTGATGAATTGTGGATTATAAAGAAAAATAGGTTATGATAATCAATAATTACCATCATAAGACGACTTTGGTCATTATCCCAAATAGATCGCTCCATCGAGTTCTTCATGCGTTTGACTCATCCGGAATACCTCACGGACGAGTTGGAGGTCGACCTCTTTTCGTACCTTACCAAAAAATTAAAAATAAAGATAAGAGATGATTACGAATAAGAATCAACTAATATGAAATTTTAAGTTTTAACTACTTACAAAGTCTCTTTCTAACCGATGTATATTTGTTCTTCCTCTTACGTACGGCATTGTTAATTGCCGCCTATTACCGGCATTCTTTTCACTCAATGCCTACATATATATATAAAAATGAAACAACATTAAAAAAATGCAAATGAAAAGAATAGGATCTAATTATAAAAGGAAATAAAATTTTGGAGTTACTCTAGCATCATCTTGACTCCATAAATGGCACATATGATGCCATTATTCCTCGTTGCAACGTGGAGGAATGTTGGCACGAGCTTCCTCATTTTGATCGTCCCGTAAAATACCATACACAAATATTGTTAACAAAAAAATAGTTATCTCGAATTTACATTCTAAATTATATTTTACCTTTCTTTTCAAATGATTTCTTTGTTTTCTTTGCATCTCTCCCATATGCCTTAATATCTCGTGCATCCGATTGAGGATTCCGCTCGAAAGGTAAAATGTTCTTTGCATTAATATAAAAATGATTAAAAAGTTCACCAAAATTTAGATAAGATGAAGCTACTTGAATGTTACCTCTAAATCACGGAATATGGCGTCCTTTTTCTCGTGCGGTAGGGCCATGTAATTATGGTCCCACAAATCGCAATAAACTCGTTCATAACTCCTAAGTACGAGGTAAACTCATCCATGTGATCCAACGCCGGATCCTCCTACTAGAACGACGTTGTAGGACTCTCATCGGGGCCAAGTGTTCGCACACCGATGGCCTTTCTTTGGACCTCTCCCACGTCTAAGCCGATGTAGCTAGTTAAGTATAAATTAAAAATTACAATTAGAACAACGACGATTTTTTAAAAAAACTTTTACTAGCATTTATTCAAATATTTACCGAAGCATGGGAAGATGGACTACTACCGTCTGTAGGAGGCGTCGTCGGAACCCGGTGAGGAAGGAGTCCGAGATGGACTAGGCTCATGGGGTGCCTCCTAATCGGCTCGGAAGCAACACCCTGGAGGTGGAAGGTCGATCCCTAGATGCTTGAGATTGACCCCGAGGTCCACCGCCCTCGAGATGGTGTAGAAGTCGAGATGTCCTACGACTTTTCTTGGAAAATTCTCTTCATCTGTCACTAAAAATATTAGGCAGCAATCCCGGCTTATAATTGTGCAATAAAAAAAATTTAGCGAATCCGAGGCGGATTGCCCAATCCGAGCGGCCGGATTGCCCCAATCCGAGACCCGTTCCGGGTTCCGATCGGGCAATCCGGCCGGATTCGAAGCTTGGATTTTTCGCAATCCGAGGCCGGATTGCCCAATCCGAGACCCGTTCGGGTTCCGATCGGGCAATCCGGCTTCGGATTGAAAAACTTGGATTTTGGCCAATCCGAGGCCGGATTGCCCAATCCAGACCCGTTCGGGTTCCGATCGGGCAATCCGGCCGGATTGAGAAACGGATTTTTGTGCCAATCAGGCGGATTGCTCAACTGCGAACCCGTTGCGGGTTCCGGTCGGGCAATCCGGCTCGGATTGAAAATTTGATTTTGGCCAATCAGGCGGATTGCCCAATCGAGACCGATTGCGGGTTCCGATCGGGCAATCCGGCAGTTGAAAAACTTGATTTTTGGCCAATCCGGGGTATCGGATTGCCCAATCCGAGACCGTTGAGTTCCGTCGGGCAATCCGGCCGGATTGAAACTGGATTTTTTGGCCATCGGTAGGCCGGATTGCCCAATCCGAGACGTATTCAGGTTCCGATCCGGGCAATCCGGCGGATTGAAAACTTGGATTTTTGGCCAATCGAGGCCGGATTGCCCAATCCGAGACCCGTCCGGGTTCCGTCGGGCAATCCGCGGATGGGACTTACGTGCCAATCCGAGGCGGATTGCCCAATCAGACGCCCGTTAAGGTTCCGTCAGGGCAATCCGGCTTCGGATTGAGAAACTTGATTTTTTTGGCCAATCCGAGGCCGGATTGCCCAATCGAGACCCGTTGCGGGTTCCGTCGGGCAATCCGGCGGATTGAAAACTTGGATTTTTTGGCCAATCCGAGGCGGATTGCCCCAATCCGAGACCCGTTCCAGGTTGATCAGACAATCCGGCATCGGAACGCTGGACTTAACTTTCTTGGCCAATCCGAGGCGGATTGCCCAATCCAGAACCCGCTTCAGGTTCCGTCGGGCAATCCGGCGGATTGAGAAACTTGGATTTTGGCCAATCCGAGGCGGATTGCCCAATCCGAGACCCGTTCAAGTTCCGGGCAATCGGCCGGATTGTAGGACTTAGCTTTCTTGGCCAATTGAATGGGATTGCCCCAAACTGACCCGTTCCGGGTTCCATCGGGCAATCCGGCTCGGATTGTGGGATAGTTTTTTTTGGCCAATCCGAGGCCGGATTGCCCAATCGAGACCGTTCGGGTTCCGTCGGGCAATCCGGCCAGTTGAACTTGGATTTTTTTGGCCAATCCGAGGCGGATTGCCTAATCCGTGACCCGTTAAGGTTCCGATCGACGCAATCCGGCAGTTGAGAAACTTGATTTTTGGCCAATCCAGGGCGGATTGCCCAATCCGAGACCTATTGAGGTTCCCGATCGGGCAATCCCGGCCCGGATTGAAAAACTTAGATTTTTTGGCCAATCCGAGGCCGGATTGCCATCGAGACCGTTCGGGTTCGATTCGGGCAATCCGGCCGGATTGTGGAACTTAGCTTTTTGGCCAATCCGAGGCCGGATTGCCCAATCGAGACCCGTTCGGGTTCGATGGCAATCCGGCTTCGGATTGAGAAACTTGGATTTTTTGGCCAATCCGAGGCCGGATTGCCCAATCCGAGACCCGTTGCGGGTTCCGATCGGGCAATCCGGCTTCGGATTGAAAAACTTGGATTTTTTGGCCAATCCGAGGCCGGATTGCCCAATCCGAGACCCGTTCCGGGTTCCGATCGGACTACAATCCAAATCAAGAACTAATAATTCAAAAATTGAATATCCTTAGTCTGAAGACACTTTTGAAATCTAAAAAAAAAATGCAAATCTGAATTCCCAAATTCACACTCTCAGTAAGTTCAAATCCAAAATCTCAAACTTGAAAAACTCATCAAGACTGAAATTTCAAATCTCAAAGTTTAAAACCTGCAAATTTCAAATATGAAACTCAGGATATCAAAATCCCAAATCGCCAATATCACCAATAAAGAAATCTCCAAGTTCTAGAATTTGAATCAAGAATCCCAAATCAACTCTTAATTTGAAACTTCAATCTCTTGAACCTAAACCTAAATCTCGCAATCTGAAATTCAAAGCCGAAAATCCCAAACAAAAAAATAAATCCTTAACTTGAAACTTTGTGGTTCGATCTATATACCCAAATATCCCAAATCACTTGAACGAAATGTCAAAGCCCAAATCAAACAATTGAAATCTTAAAATTGCCACTCGAAATCTAAAACGGAAAAATCTGAATATTTTTTTGATGGAATCACAATCAAATCTCAAACTCCCTCAATCCGAAACTTCATGTTTCAAACAAAAAAAATGAGATCTCAAATTCTTCCTTGAAGTTTAAGCTCTAAAATCTCAGGTTTCTGGCATCTGAAATTTTCAAACAGAAATGGTAAGTTCACAAACCTTGGAGTTGGAAGGTGCTCAAATCAGAGGTCCAAATCAAATCCAAGGGTTCTGAAACTTAAAATCTGAGGCCTGGATACCAGACCGTAAAAACCTGAACCCGGAATTACTATTATTATTACTTTTTCATGGTGTTTAGAAGAAAATGCTTGCATTGCTATGATTAAAAAGTTATGTTGTCTTATAAGATTTTCTTTTGTTTTTTTTCTACTTTTATGTATAAAGGGATCCTTTAATATATAAAACTACATGCATGAATACATCTACTGTTGAATTATTGGTTGGTATTCTTTGCTTCTTAGGTGACAAGGAAGGTTGGTTCTTATTCTTGAACAATTTGAGGCTAAGCTGTTGCACGTGGAATTTCTCCAAACTTGGTTAGTAATTTTACTTGTTTTTTGCTTATATGTTGTATAATCTCTCCTAGCATGTAAAGAATGTTAGCCAGCCATTACAATCTAAAGAAAGAAAAAGCAGGATATCCATTTAGATGAATTGAATTGTGGTTGTTTCCATTTAGATGAATTGAATTGTGGATTTGATGTTTAATGAGTTTCTCAGATTTAATACTTTGTAGTTTTTGGGATTTAAACTTTGTATGTATAGCTTTGATCTAGGATGATTTTGGTTTTGATCCACTTTGGCTTGATGTCTTTTAAGATGGAATTGATTTTATAGATTGAGACTTCAGGATTTTTGATTTGAAGACTTTCAGATCATATTTTAAATCTCTCTCAGATTTAATGCTACCAAGCTCTAAAAATGTCAGTAAAATTAAAGGGAATTTATATGCAAAGGGGCATTACCCTTGTGTATTTCTCTCAAATGCATTATGAAATATTATTCTAAGGCTCATTCCATGATTAAATAAATTATGCACCTATCTACCTTTGTTCTATCTCCTAAATAATTAAAGTGATCAAGGTGCTACATAATTGGTTTGAGGAGGTCCTAACCTATTAATTTGTTAGGGCTATTTGGCACATATATGCTTTGTGATGTATATAAAAAAAATTAAAATAAAATTCGTTTGTTGAAGATGTATACCTCAAAGGAGGTTCGATTAACCCTAAGTAGGGTTTAAATCTAGCACAAGGAGGTGGCGGCGGCGGCGGCGGCGGAGCCGGGCGACACCCACGGCGGTGACGGAGGTAGCTCTCCGTGCCCTACGCGAGGAAGGGGGCAAGCCGGCGGCGGCGGCGACGGCCGGCGGCGGCGGCGATGGCTGAGCGGCGGCGACCGGCGGCGGCGGCAAGCACCGTGGACGGTGAGAGAGAGAGAGAGAGAGAGAGCGCGGCGGGGGGAAGAAAGGAGGGCGGCGAGGGTTTTTTAACCCAAACTTATTAGCGACGGCTTTTGAAGCCGTCGCCAATAACGAGATAAGTTACATTGGCGACGGCTTTGCGTGCCAACAAAAGTCGACCGTTCGGGTCACCATGGATTGGTGGCGACGGCTTGTGCCGTGTCCACTAATATTATTAGCGACGGCGTATGAAGCCGTCACCCCAATTTTCCGAGGGGAAAAAATTCGCACGGGGCGTTTTCGTGTATTGCGGCGCGCAAGCCGTGTCCACTAATATTAAAGTAGCGGCCAGCGTATCAAGCCGTCGCCAGTTTTCCGAGAAAAAAAACCCGCACGGTCGTTTTCTGGTATTGCGACGGCTTCGACCGTCGCAAAAACCATTATTTTCGACGGCTTAATTGAGCCGTCGCTATTTACCAAATATTAGCGACGGCGTTAATTTAGCCGTCGCTTTTATCATTATTGGCGACGGCTTATAAAAGCCGTCGCAAATAACCCGTCGCCAATGACCCAGTTTCCTGTAGTGTCCTCCGGTGACTACATGTGCAAATGATGAGGTGGTAGAGTCGAGTAATATACTGTTCAAATACGACTCATTTATTTTACATGAGTTCGTGTTCGAACTCAAATTTCTGAGTATATTGAACCTATGTTTAAACTTGAATATAACATAATTTGAGTCATTTGTGAATACTCAAGCTCAATCCACATTCAAAATTTAAACTCGATAGGTAATTAGTTACAAAATTCAAAATCAGTCAGAAGTTACTTGTAAAACTCAAATATTAGATCATTTACAAAATTTGACCAAAGTTTGATTAGTTATTAAATTTAAATTTTAATCCAATTACTCGGGAGCTTATTTTGCTAAGAAGGAAAATTTACTCAAACTCGGCTCATTTAATGAGTTTAATTTTATTTTATTCAAATTTATTTATTTAACATAGAAAATAAGTCAAATCAAAATCTTATGGATGCAGTCGAGTTTCTAAGCTACTTGTCGGGTATATTCATCATTTGCAATAACTTTATGAAAATGATTATGCTTTAAGTGATCAGCTTAATTAGTTTCGAGCAAGTTGCTTATTAGTATTCCTCTGCGTTCAATTCTTCCATAAATGAGTTCCCAGAAATTATTTTTTCCCGTATGTAACGATTAATTTATGTATTAATCCGTAAATGCCAATAGAGAAGAACGGTGTATGAAGTAATTAACATGTAAAGTCATTATATGTCCATAAATTTTATTCTTATTTTCTTTCTCAATTCGTCTCCTCAAGCTGCTGGAATGCACAGTCGACGGTTCTGGAAAATGATTTCACCTGGTCATCAATGATCTGTCCCTAATAATGTGTTGTTGAGTAGTGTTTCATGACTAAAGGCCACTTGATATATATATATATATATATATATATATATATATATATATACTAGTTAAAAAAACGTGCTTCGCACGTGTACAGAAGAATTAAAAGTATTTTTAATATCCATTGAATACTATAAAACAAATAAATTTAAAGGGAAAAGAAATGTAATTTAAAGGGAAAAGGAAAACAATAAGAAAACTCAATAAACGTCATACAAAGATCTGAGTTTGACACAACTTTTAGCATAATGTAATAGATAGGATCCAATATCTAATCACTTGAGAAATAATATAACATAAATTTGTATGACAAAAAATAAATGTATAGCATATAGACAAATTAAAAATTTTAAAATTCACAAATATTTAAAAGTTCTATTACAACTTGGATTTTTTGGAAATCAGTTCTTTCATTTCGCAATTGTATGGATGAATTAAAAAATATTTTAAATAAATATACATGTACAATGTAAAGCACCATCAACTTTGTATTGATTAATTTGCCTACCACTCTTCTTCAAATAAATAAAAACTTTCATAAACAGAAAGTCATTAAATTAAAGAAGTGTGATAAACAGTTTTGACAAACAAAATATAATTACTATCAGCAAATTATTCGATAATCACACAAAATTTCTAAAATACTATATTGAAAATTTTAAAAGTGACTTTTCAATGTTGTAATCGGCAAGGGTGTGGCCATTCTCAAGCATCTTTCTGGCAAAGATAAAACATTGCTGGTCCGAAGAGATGCCCTCCTTATCTTAAATCTGGCAAGTATGAATATAAAATATATACGTTTGGAGAGTGATAATTTTTAAATGTTATGGTAAAGAAAAGGGATATGACAAGAATAACAAGTTACCATGGACAAATGAAGTTGAAGAACAAAGGTCCTGCAGAGTAAATGGCTTTTGCACTCAAATACTTATAGTGACCTGGACTCCCCCAAAAGTCAAACCAAGCTGTGCTAAAATACATTCCTGAAAGTGTAATTCTCAATGATAATATTTAACCACAATATTTACAACAGATTATTTAACAGGTTTCTAGTTAGTGGCGGGAAGCTTTATATAAGCTAGGAAGCATGCCTTACAAGTCTTAATAAAAGAAGGATGTAAAAGGGGTGCAAAAGCCCATAAAAGAAAATATTTTTAAAAAGGGAATCATCAATTAGCAATCATACACACGAAAGGAGAGGAGACGAATAAAAAGACTAACTTGCAGTTTTATGGTGCTACCTAGAGGCTGGGGACCTAAAAGGTGATGAGAATTTTAGAAAGCTTCAATATGTTATTGAAAAGATGAGGTGAATTTGTTTAAAACTCGAGAAAAAAATGTCAAAACAGAGAATGCACTTACTCGAAACTTAAATGGGCTTAGATGGGCAAGGCCTAAAAGTTGACAACCATTTCCTGCTAGAAGGTTGAGGAGAGGTGTTCTTATAATATACGGCCATAAATAGTGATGCGCTCATTAAGACCATAGCTTTGAGCTTTTGGGTAATCACTCAAAGATTGTCATACAATTTTCAATATATATCTGCCTTTAAAGAATGCTGAATAAATCAACCAATTCACTATGACCCACTTCTATTATACATTGCTTTGGTGGAGATCTTTTAGCCGTAGGTAGATAGGCTGATCAATCTTATATCTTTGACCAGAAAGTCATTATCTTGTCAAGAATTAAAGCAAGATAACTATTAATGACATATCAAATAATCCACAAGTGATTCTAACAATTTAATATCAATCCAACTTGTATTCTATCAGGTCACAGACTGCGTAAGGGTCCATCTGTTTATAAGCCAACCATCGACTTGTATTCTATCATTAAGCATCTACGAAATAGCAAAATTTTAGAAGCCAACCATCGACATAATTTCCCCCCTTTTACCCATGTGATAGCTTCATGATCCCGAGGGGTAACTTAATGCTGAGGCCACAAAATGTTTGGTTCAAATTACCAAGGAAGAAACAATAATTACTATTCCATTATACCGATTCTATAGAAAGATAAAAGTTAAATATCACATAAAAAATTCTTGCACCAGTAAAATAGAATAACAAGAGATTACTTGCTCCTTAACAACAGATAATGGTTCACCCTTGCAAACGACAATGCACTTGTAGTGCCGATAATGAATTTTAGTAATTTACGAATATCCACATGCAAGGTTACTATAACATCAGCCTCAACAATATTAAAAATACACAACATGGAATAGAACGAAAGAGATCATTAGGACAATCCTCCCTGGGCCACATATTGTACTGGAATAAAATTTTCCAATTGAGAATAGTTGAAATTAAAGAAAAATAATTTATTAAAGGCTAATTCATTATGCTTCATGATGAAGTAATTTGCAGTTTTAACGTTTCAAAGTATAGTAACTATGAAATATCAATTTTTCAACACTGAATGATTTGTCCTTTAAGTAACCTACATTACACCTTGGTCCTCAAATATCTTGTACAAAACTTTAGTTCTCAGATGTCATCCATCACATTGTGTTGTAAATTAACTGATACAATCACATGGTTAAAAGGTTGAAAGCTCAGCTATGTATTCAACCATGTACGTAAAAAAATTTGGCTTGCAAGAGAAATAAAAATAAATGTCATATGGCAAGTAATACCTGAGTTTGCATAACATCACCAGCAACAATGTTGCCAACTGTTCGGAGTACAGGTATCAACACAAATGGTGATGGATGGCTGAAGAAAGCAATATGAAAATATATCAGGTTTATGCAAGACCAAATGAACTTACAGGACAAGCAAATCATGGAGATGATGGTGATGATGACAATAATGAACAAACAGACAGCGGAAAAAAAAACAAGCCAAGATCTAACTCCTGGTACATAAAGAAGTAGTTCAAATCTGAGGACAGACACCGGTTTCAATAATAGCCTAAATTTTGTCATTTGTCCTGTTAGAGAGGTATGACAGTGCCCAACAAGCATCGGTAAGGACTTCCTCATCATTTGAATGTATGAGGCAAACAAGCACCAAAAGAGCAGGTTTTATCTGCCAAAGATATGTATGTCAGAATGATGTGGACAGAAAAAAGAGAGAAAAGATAGAGATGGTAGGGTCTAAGTTAGCAGAAAAAAAAAACATGCTAAAAAACTGGTTGTGGCTTGCCTCTACAAAAGTTGGACAGGGTCCACGGTGCATTCCTAAGCATGGACAATTTCACTTGCTCATTAAGTTTGCTCAAAAGTGGTATTAATGCACCATGTGCCAGAACAAGGTCTCGGCATCTTGGAGAATCACCAGCAACATTGCCCAAGGCCCATAGAGCCTGCACAGTGTGCACAACACGAAGACAATGAGCAAGCTAGAGTTGGATTATAGTAATACATATTAACAGTTTAACATAAGATATGTAGAAGCAGACCAACAATTTTATCTCAAGAGAAAAGGATGCTTACCTGCTCATGGACATCATCACTGAGCGAACTGAGAAGATTGACAAGTATAGGCAGTTGCTTCCAGTATGTGGAAGATTGCGCTTTTATGAAGTATCAGTTGCTTACCTCTGTCAATTGACCCTGAGGTCTTCAGTACCGGTGCATCTTCAGCCTCTGCCACAACATATATATTCAAACTTTAACAAAAAGCATCAGAATGAGAGCAGCACTACGTTTGAAATTCTGTAATTCAAACTCAAACTTTTTTTAAAGATAAAACCCATTAAATTTATGAAACCAATTAATCTAAAACTGAAATCCATTCAAAATTTCTAATCAAAATAGATATGCACACCACATTGTCATAGACGTAGTACAAAAAAAATCATTAGAATG
Organism: Cryptocoryne crispatula var. balansae; assembly: GCA_036172225.1. Lineage (NCBI taxonomy): Eukaryota > Viridiplantae > Streptophyta > Magnoliopsida > Alismatales > Araceae > Cryptocoryne > Cryptocoryne crispatula. The sequence goes on from CM069935.1 coordinate 11,173,158, forward strand.
ATGATAGTAAATGAATTGAATGGCAAAATAGTTTCTAAACAAAGTTATCTTATGGCTAGGTCTTTTATCATTTTTTGGATTTATATAAATAAAAAAATAATGCATTTAGCATTATTAAAAAGTAAAAGGAGTCAAACAAAAAATATAAAAGCAATTTTGAATAAAAATCTGAAATAATATTTTTTAATAATGCAAGAAATGAGGCACTACATAGATTCTTTATAACAAGAATATTTATAGCCTTTGTTTTTTTAAAATAAAAGAATGCTGGCCTTGATCATTGGAAAGATAAAGGCATGCACTGTACCAACCAAGGTTAACTACATACTTATCATGGTAACTTATTGGAGATTTAAAAGCAAAAGCTGCTAAATTTCAGAAAAAATTTAAAAAGTGATTTAGTATGATAGCATTAGGGGTGAAGGGCCATCACCACCAGAAAGGGACTATCGAGGTGTTAGAAAAATGACGATGGTAAATGGCTCCCTTTCAAGCCCCCTACCTGCCCGGCTGCCAGGTGGTTACATAAGAAACCCACATCTGCCTGCAACCTTACCGTGATCCAAAAAACATGCCTATTCCAGTCCCCCATCTACTTTCTTGTCTTTATAAAAATGTAACTACTTGCCACAGAATATTCTTGATCTGAATGAAATTATACCGATTTACTATTGTTCTACATCCGCCAAATAGACAAGAGAATCCTCTTTTTTTAAAGGTGGCAAATGACAGTTCATTTAATGCTTACCTAAAAAGAAATAGTTACAAACCATTGGAAGAAAAAAGAAGGGGAAAGACAAGAGGAGATTCTAGGGGCATACTACCAAGGCGGTAGGATGTCGCTAGTTACACACATATATTGATGTGTTCTTAGATATCTCTATGAATAATGGGTGTTCTTAGAGATCTCTACGAATAAGTGGGTCAGAAATCTATATGACCAAAAATTTGATATTATAAGTTTAGAAATCAGATGTTACCCTAACTCTCATTTTGTTGGCTCTAGGAGTGATGTTGCTTTCATAAAAGTAACTCAAGTAATATAAGAATTGTTTGTTCTTGGTTAAACTTGTTTTTTTGATGTTAGAAGGAGAGGTCCAAGGTGTTTGGTGTAATGAGAAATAGAATAAGTGCATTAAATATGATTCCTACTTGTAAAACAAAAATATGGCTATGAATGGATAATGTAAATCTATACAGGACTGTGCTACAATTTATGTTTCTAGTTTCAATTAGGTTGTTCATAGCCTAGATAAGCACGTAGGTTGGATGTTGTATCACTTAAAATTTTGTAATGTTACGCTCTCTTTCTTGATTACCATGAGAAGCATGGGTAGTAATGAGGTATGTAAGAGGTGCATATTACATTATCCATATTGACTGGCCTTTGCAATTTGTATATACATTCAAATATTTTATGTATTCTGAAGGCATAGCAATCTTAGGAAATTTATGTTATAACTTGCAGAGAGAATAAAAATTTAAATATTTAGTGAGTATAATTTTACTACCATGAAATCTACTTTGACTTCTAGAAATAATGATAAAAAAACCCATTAATAAAGCAAACCAGGTGGGATCATTGAACTCTTGAGATTTTTCCCTTGAGTTGCTACTGAACCTTGAATTTGTCCATAAGACATAAGAAAAACCAAATTCACTAATATGCCTTACATGAAATAAAATGTGTTTTTCTGAGGATAAAGACACATTTAGGTCCCCTTCTCTAAAACAAGGGCATTCCTCCAGCTGATTATGCAATCAGTTCTTTCTACCTTGTCTCCAAACTACTACTGTATCTCACAGTTCCCAAGTGGACATTTTAGAGGCCAAAGAGTTTAAGTACATCCTTTTCTTATCTAACTTGGATAGAAACAACAAAGGGAGAAATAAGATGGACATGGTTTGCAGATGAAGGAGGGATAAGTTTATCACTTTTGGATGTGGTCAACTCATATGCTAGACAGAGGACTATGAGAGTGTTATACACTACATATAGAATATAACAGATTTTGACTATAATTTTTTACAGGTAAGAATGATCTACACTACATATGCTCGGGAAGAGTTGTTAAGTTTTAAGACCCCTCCGATATCAGTTGCGAATCATAAAAATCAGAAAAAAACAAAAAATCTATAAATCTACGAAATCTTCAAAATCAAAAACTCCAAAATCTGAATTCTTTTTCCACATATGCCAATCATATTTTGACCTGGGTAAACAAAATTGACATGTTTAGTCTATATTATAATTATGACTACCAGCTCATTGTTTATAGGCACGATGACATTTCCTGCTCATTTATTCATACAAGGATGATGATAAAGAAGCTTAAGCGCTTCTACATTTTTCAGATGAGAGCAAAAGAAGAAGGAATACCAAAGCTAGGGCATACTATATAAGATAATTGCTGAATGCTGCTCCTTCATGCTACAAAAACATAAATGACATGGTACTGAGAAAATAAATTTCAAAACGGTGGACTGCAATACTGTCTAAAGCAGGAAAAGGACAAGTGCTGAATATCCTACCTGGCAACCAATAAGACAAAATAAGGGTTGTTGTAAAGCAGGCAACTGTTCAAGGAGGTCATCACAAGATAATTCTCTTGTTCTACTATGCCCCTGAAGATTAAATAAGTTAGAAAATCTAAGATAGAACAAATGTTGCTTCATATTCGGTATAAGAAGTGAATTTTGACACGGATTTATAAACAAAGTACCTTTGAAAGCTGCCTACTTTATAGTTGCATGGTTATAGCCTGCATAGAATTAGTCATAGAAAAAAATTTATTAATGTACCAAATACCATCATGAGCAAGAGAGAGTTGATCACGTAAATCTTAAAAACAAATGAAAACTTCTCCCTATCAAAATTTTTTGAAAGTGACAAGCCATGAGTCATTTATTAATAAAAGAAAGGAGTATAAATATTACAGTAAAAGAATAGAAGCATGAGAAGGTAAAAAAGAAGTTTTCAGATTCCACCGAAAAGAAGTAATCACAACACTAAGCATTTCCAAGTTTACGCATCACAAATCCCAAATCCAGAAAAAGAAAATGATAATGTTGCTCGAACAGTCTTCACAGTTTCATATAACAAGGGAATAACAATTTAATGAAAATAACAATGGCCATAATGCAATGAAAGGGGAGTTGGAACCAATAAATGCAATTAAAAAATAACAACAAAAGGGAAAACATGTTCATCGTCCTTAATCAAATGAAGAAATTGATCGTCAGATTTCAGAGCATGTGACTTGTATGCACATGCACTGTTCCGACGGAGGCAGCATCGTCCCTACTGATTTCTATCCTCTTGAATGAATATGTTTGATTTTCTAAGTTGCACGGATATAACCTGAGCATGAACTGGTGCTCTTGACGGAAATACAAGATACAATGAAGAAGACAAGGGTGATGAATACCATAAAGTTTTTAGATAATCTGTCGGGTGAGCACGCCAACACTCGGTAGACAGGCATCCTCTACAGTGCCTTGTTGAGGAACCTCAGCCCCGTAGAAAGGCACCTCTGCAATGCCCCCCTTTGTGCTACTATCCTGCTATTCCCCTGTGCCGATGAACATCTTGCCGAGGTTGCTAGCGATGTCCGCGATGGTGGCGCCGAGGTTCTGGTGCCGTGCTCGTGTTACACATCGCTCCCAAAATCACCTAATTCCCACGATGTTACCAATGGAAAAAAATAATTAATTAAATACGTAGTAGATTACACATATATACCTTGGTGATTGTGGCCAGGGGGCACCCCGTCGGAAGGTTGTTCCTCTAGGTACCGGAGTATGCGAGGAAGACGGGGATGGAGAGCAGGATGGCCAAGGTGGAGATCCCAAAGCCCCACTGCCAGCCCTTGTTGTCCACCCAGACGACGAAGGTGACAGTGACGAGGGCGCCGCCAGAGAGGCAGAAGACGAAGTAATTGAAGAAGGTGGACCCTTGCAACCTCGAGGAGTTCTGTCGTCGAACTGCTTGGCGCTGTGGGCCAACAGGGAGCCCTTGGTTCCCCCCGACGCCGAGAGCCACCAGGTAGAGGCTGCCGAAGAGTATCGCAATCTTCTCCGACTGTGGAGGTAGCTAAGGCGAATCGGATGAGGCAGGAAGAAGGTTACGCAATGATGAGGGGGAGATCGCGAGATAACGGAAGGAACCGAGCAGAGAGGAGGCGGGCGGCGGAAGGGATCCAAAAAAAAGTGTACCCATCAGACGGTACATGATAGGATGGCATCCATTGGTCCATACGTTCGACGGAGGAAAAAAACACTTTGTAATCTAACAGTCACAAATGAGAGGACGAAAAATCGGCACTCCCGTTTCTTATATTAAGTTAGATATATATATATATATTGTATTATCGTGCAAGCAAGTGGCTGAGCTGATCAGGGATTTGTCAACCGGTTGAGATCAAGGGAACCCATCACGATAAATTTGAATTAATAAATCAACCAAAATTTTGCCAGAGGGATCCCCTGACCCATTTTATTAATTTTATTGTTAATATATTAGTTTTATGATGATATTAGTGTATATATTATTTATTTATATTAATGTATAATATATTAAGGATATCAATTAATCGACTAGAGAGTTGATATTCTTTTATTTAACATTAGATTTACCTATTGAGGTAAGTCCACTAAAAGTATTAGTTGGTAGATAAGATTGTTTTCTTGTAGTGTGCAATTAGACTGGAGGTTGGTGGGAGAGAATCTAAAAATATTTTAAAATATTTTAATTATATTTATTATTTATATATTTTTTATTTAATATATTATATTTTTATTAGAAGTGGTAAATTATTGTACATTAGTATCATTATTAAATTATAATTAATATATAATTTTTAATATTGATATATTTTTTATATTACATATCATTAAATTTTATTAAAATATTTTTTATTATATTTTATTAATATATGATGGATTAATGATAGTCAATGATCTTTTTGATTGGACTGTTCAGATTTATTATATTCTATGTTAAAATTTATTATATTATGATATATTTTTATTTATATTATTTAATCACATATAAAAATAAAATATACTATTTTAATGATTAAATTTATTTTACCATAAAATTATGTGTTGGTGAAATGACTTTTTAGATATATTTGTACATAAAGATTGTAAAATATTCTTAAAGTCAACTAGCGTACAACATGCCAATCATGTTATATTTGACTAGTACGTATTGGGTCCAGCGGGTCGGACGTGGGTCCGGCGGGAAGGCCTGGGACCGAGAATCACGTGATTGGTTCCCTTTCTTCTCCTCGGGTCTCCGTCGTCTTCTTCGCGTCGGCGCTGGCCCCGGCGGCGAGCGTCGTAGGTAGGAGGAGCGCATAGCTTGCGTATTGACTCTTCTACTCACGGATACGACGCCCTACGCCCAAGTTGCAGGTCATCGGTGTCCTTGTGCACGGTACCGAGGCAGTTTTTTTATTTTAAATAACGTAGTATTTTTAAATTATAAAAATAACACAATAAAATTTTTATTTCAAGAGATAACGCAGTGTGAACAAAGTTGGGACTTGAAATATTGACTTTACGATGAAAAATAAAAGTTGAAAACATTTATACCGATGAATTCGGAACACTTGAAATTATTAAAGTAAACTTTTAATTTTTTTTAAAAAGAATTTTTTATATTGAATGGTCAAAACACTTGAAATATTTTTTTTAAAATTATTTTTTATGTAAAATATTCGGAAGACAAAATATCTATTTTGCCCTCGAAACAATGCAACAGAGACACAGACGTTAACTTCTTCGTTTTAATAAATGCATGTTTCATTAAATCAGATCATAAGTTTATTGTAGTCATAAATAAACATATTGAACATTGTGTAATAAATAATTTTGTGATGAATAGATTTGTGATAGTAATTTTTTTTACTTGAAACATGATATTTTAATTAAAATTAAATATCATTAATATGATGTCGTAAATAAATTAATTTTTCTGTCACATACAAAGTGTAATGAATAAATTTGTGATTTTTATTTAAAACATAATAATATATAGTTTAAATTTGATATAATTAATATAATGTAGTAAATAAATTAATATTTACAGTCAGATACAAAAAATATCCTTAAATATAATAATATTTGAAATATGATGTGATAAAGAAATTAATATCTATATACATTATTTACAAAATTGGTATCACTACCTTCGTGACACTGTCACACAGACAAGGATATTTTTGACATTTTCGATATTGGTTGAACAAGATGAATCCGGGGTTGCAGATTTTTCTATCGCTGGATCGTTGATGAAGTGAAGTTGGTCAACGGACTTAATGTTAAAGTCACTTTGTTAAATAGAGTGGGAATTAATTTTCCCTAAAATCTTCGGTGCAGGAAAACTCCTCCGGCACCGAGTCACTTCATCTCTCCCAGGGCAGGTCAACGGCACTTTCTTTTGCGCTAGCCGCGCTCTTCGACTCAGACCAACTCCCCTGTTAGGTTTCAAAGTCAACGCCGACATCTCAAGTCACCGGTCAACCACTCTCCATGCGAATAAGGTGCCCGCTGTGTTTCACCGGCTCCTCCGTCTTCTTCATATGCATCGGCTACAAAAGATGCATTCCCGGTAGATGCATTCCCGGTAGCTCGACTCCGTGCTCGGCAACGTTGCCCAAGGGCGGAGATGGGACGGCCACAGGATGGAGCTCCTCCGCACCCCTACCCTCGTGTCCATCCACCGCCGATATCACCCTTCCCAGAAGCCATCCGGCAGCAGCAACCTCCACAGCCGTCACCGCCATATCCACCCTACGCTCCTCTCGCGGCGGAGATGCAGTACCCCGTCCCGCCCGTCGGCCCCCAACAGCTCGGCCATCCGGCAGATGCCGTCCCGCAGCCGATGAAATTCCATCAACAGGAGTACAGCGCTGCGCACGCGTTCTCTCAGAACGCTAACGTCGCGCCAGCGGCACCGGGGATACCAGTGCAGGTGAAGCCCCAGCAGTACTCGGCCGGCGCTGGCCGGATTGGTCCGCCGGGGACTATGCAGTGGACTACCGGGCTCTTCGACTGCAACGAAGACCCCACGAACGGTAATTATACACCGTCGTCTCTTCTTCTTCTTCTTCTTCCTCCAGTTCTTTTCAGAGCATGAAAAGCTTCCTCCGTCGTCACACAGGAGAGCTCACATCTCGGACTCTTTTTGTTTTTGTTTTCCTGCAGCCGTTGTTACGCTCTTCTTCCCCTGTGTCACCTTCGGACAGATTGCAGAGATCGTCGACGAAGGGCGCTCGGGTGAGCTCTGCTTCTGCGTTAAACAACAGCGATAAATCTAGGCTAAAACTTAAAACACCAAGAGCGGCGTGTTTGACGTGGTCGACTAACACATTTATTTATTAATATTATAAAATTAACATATAAATATTTTTTTACAAATCTAACACACCGAAACATCTACTTTACGTCGGAAAAGTTAAAGTAAGTCAGAATATAACCTACGGACTTTAAAAAAATAAAACAAATAATATCAAAGAAATACTATAAATTTTGTTATTTTTTATTTTTGTTTCTAACCCTACATTAAATACTCGATACTAATTTTATAAATTGATGATTGTCAAGTTTGAATTTGAATCATCCGTTCAACAGTCTAGGTTATTTCTGATTAATGATTTTTTTGAGTCAAAATCAGAACATGTAATTGAAAATGTAAGTTTATAGTTTCGAACACTATAAATGTTCAAATTTAAATCTAGTAACTCACAATTTACAAAAATAAGTAAGAATATTTGATGCGCTGTCGTACCAAAAAAATTAAAAATTATTATTTTTTAAATTTTAATGTTAAAGTCAAAGTGTTGTACGTCGATTTTAACTTTTCGACATATACATCGACTCGTTTCAAGCAGAAATCAATGTGTTAATTTTAAAATATTAAAAAATACGTGTGATAATTTTTTTTTTAAATTTCTCGGTTCTTTGCAGCTTGCAGCAGCAGCGGATTCCTGTACGGCTGCGTGGCCGCGCTGATCGCTATGCCGTGCCTGGTGTCGTGCGGGTACCGGACGAGGCTCCGAGCGAAGTACGACCTCGTCGAATCCCCGGCGCCGGACTGGTTCACGCACTTCCTCTGCGAGTGGTGCGCCCTCTGCCAGGAGTACCGGGAGCTTCGCAACCGGGGGCTCGATCCCGCCATTGGTAAGCAGGCTACTTGCCGGATCTAGTTCTCATACAGTACTGGATCCTATCGGACTGGCTGTGGCTCAAGAGATACCGGCTGCAGGTTGGCACGAGAACGCCGCAAGAATTCAGAACATGCAACGGGCGGTGCTCATGACACCTCCGCCGACCCAGATGATGGCAGGGTGACCGATTGATTAGCTCCGGTGCTCATGACACCCTCCCTCTGAAATCGTGGCCGGGCTCAAGACAACGGAGGCCATCAAGATTCCCTACGTTGAATGAAGAAGCTTCGTTAGTTAATTTTTATATATGACCGTTTCTGCTCTGCGTGACGTACGATGCTGCATTTATTGAGGATATTTTTGCTGTTTAATATTGGCATGCTGTAAAATATCAATATTTTGCTGCCGAATGAAGATGTTTTAATTTCTTTATCGATCTAATTTTCTTACATGGTGAGAATTAGGGGTGTCAATGAGCCGGGCTTGGGTTGACCTGACCCAGACCCACTACAGCTCATATGCATAGAGTCCAAGTCCAAGCTCATGTAGGAAGCCCAACGAGCTTATATTATGTAAATGGGCTTTGGCCCGCCATTTCTCGTTAGCCCAATAGACTTGAGTTTTGTAATACAATCACAAGTAAAATAATCTACAAAATCATAAAATTAACCTCATCAATAAACTAAAGCTACCTTTTTCGAGTTTTGAGCGAAGTTTGATTTTTTTCTTACAATTAACTTTCAAAATATAAACCCACAAACCTCTTTGTAGCACGTGATTTACTTACGTAGGTTATGAGCCAAAACAACCAAAACTAACCAGTTCGAGTGACCCAGTCTCACCTAGTTGTTACCTAACTTACAATAAATCTAAGCACTAAGTCATACATTCATCTAGAGTTCAGGTTGACAATGACGACGTATCAATGATTGTCAAATGCTATATTAATTTTAAAAAATATATATATCGTGAAAAAAATGTCGAAACAATAGACTAATTTTATATCACGGGCTATTTACGGAAAGATGCTGTTGGCAACGGACAAGCAAATATTTTTATTTTTTTATTAAAAGAAAAGTATGTAGATTCTCATAATCTTCTGACAAAAAAATCTTGTACATACTCATACTCATTCATCCGGGACAATTAAGGAGAAATTTTTTTTCGATTTTCATTTATAAATTGACGTAACTATTTAAGTGATGATTTAGTACATGAACTGTTATCGAATTAGTTGAATTATTCCTAAGGTAATAATTTTGTAAAAGTTCAATTTAACATTTTAGTATTTTTACTTAAATACTAGTGAATTGTTACTTAAGTATTATTGTGATAACAATTAAATTGTTATCACTTAAGTGATACCCAGTACGCACTCCTTGCGCAAGGGACAACAGTCGCCTGCCACATCGACAAACATCAGTGCTCGTCAAACAGTCGTTATCTAGGGAGGCCACGCCGTGTTTCACAAAATTCGTGATCGAAATGGCTTCTTGCCCCGACTTTCACTATTCATATAATGCAGTCGCGAGCGAATCTAACCTAACAGGCTGTAGACCGGCCAGCAAGATGAAGATCTACGAGTTGATCAATTTATGTAAAATGTAAACCATGAGTTTTATCAAGCCCGTTTCACCTTTTTGAGGGCTCAGAGCCTAACCCGCGATGAGCTTGTTGACGGGCTAGCGGGCTCAGCCCATTCATTTGACATCCCTGGTGAGAATCGAGTGAGATTTAAATCTGGTTCCTGAAGCTCTTCGGTGTGATTTCCATAATCAGATGGAGGCAACAATTACTAGCTAGGAAGCCTAAGGGCCCATTTGGTTTGCTGTAAAATCAAAACGGTGGAAAAAGATTTTCCTTGAAAAGAGTTTTCAAGGAAACAGAAAATGTGGGTCGTCATTTGGTTGTGTGCAATTACTTTTCTAAAAAATTTATGAAACGTTTCAAGAATACAACCGTCACGATAATTTTATCGATATTTATATCATCAAATAATTCATTCATAACCAAATTTTGGTACATAAATAAATTAAAAGATTATTTTACGTGAAATTATTTTTGATGAAATTAAAAATGAAGTTTATTGTTTAGATATTGATAAAAATATATTTTCTAAAATGAGATATCTTATTTTTTATTTTAAAATAATTTTAACGAATTATTTTCAGTCATTTAGATTTCTGTAAATTTTTTTTAATTGTATGTAAATTTTTATTATAGTATCATCATTTATTTAATTTAATATTTATAAATAATTACTAAATATCAAACTTATATTTTAACATAAAGTATATGATAAATAATTTTTTAAGAACTAGAATTTTTCAAAAAAAATGGTTTTCTCAAAATTCGTATTTTGTAAATTTAAGTAAGCACAGTGACAACTAAATATAGTACAAACATAAAATATTCTTGTAATTTATATATACAAGTAATTTAATCAACAAAAATAGTATAAACACCTGCAGCCTCAAGTTTCAGTTAAAATTTTATTAATAATGTTGTTAAATGAGTAATTTGTATGATAAAATAATTTTACAATAAAGATAGATATTTTATCCATCAAACACGTAAGAATAATTTTAAAATAATTATTTTATTTGGTAACATAAACAACAATTGAAAGTTTTAATTATTATGATGGCTATCATAGAAATTGAGACGTACGAAAACGGTTTCCTCTTACTAATTCGGGATGCCGAAATCATCACTACTCTCTGGTCAAAGGAGAACGTTTTTCTTTGACCAATATTTTACGTGCAATCAAATAAAGGGAAAGATCAAATTTTTGAGAAAACCTAATACATGCAACCATTTTATGTGGAAACAAACGCATCCTTAGTAAAGCAGTCCCTAATATTAGATATTAATAATGACTTGTGAGAATCCATCACCACTGTACATATATTGGCTATGGCCGAGCAAAGCCATCTCAGATGACAAATTACTGGGGACATCTTCTGTCCAGTAGTCAGAAAAGTTAATAACGATGCACAAAATCAGAAAATAACCCTAACAAGTCTACTTCGAAAGGTGATTTGCACGTATGCCGCTGCTAATGACTTTTACTGACCAGCATCCGACGATTCACTTATAGCCTGTTTGGTACCATAACATTTTGAGGATAAATTCGAGTTATCAAACAACAACTAAGGGACATATTTGGTACCCCAAAATTTAGGGGATAACCCGAGTTTATCCCCAAAATTTTATGGTACCAAACATGTCCTTAGGTGTTGTTTGATACGGAAGTAACTTGGGAATAAACTTGGATTATCCTCAAAATTTTGGAGGTAACCTAAGTTTATCTTCAAAATTTTATGGTATCAAACATGCCCTTAAGTGCACCAATGGCAATGGCTAATATTATCCTCTCTTTCTCTCTCTCTCTCTCTCTCTCTCTCTCTCTCTCTCTCTCTCTCTCTCTCTCTCTCTCTCTCTCCTTTGCCATCACCATTAGCCTCTACCACCATTGCTATCACCCACTGCCGTCGATGTTGGTTCTCTGGTGAGATCTTCATTTGTTGCCACCAAATCTCCTTCTTTAGTTCCTACTAATCCTTAACTAGTTAGTTTATGATTTTCTAAATGTTGTTTTAATAAATTTATTTTGTTTAATGGGGTGTTTGGTTGCATGATAATGGGGGTTTTTTTTTAATTTTTAAAAATTGTAAGAAAACTTGTTAAAAGAGGTGTTTGGCAACCTTGACAATTTTATGTTTTGAAAGTGGTTTTCTTCTTAAACAAAAAAAGAGAGTTTCACCTTCTTTTTTTTGTGGTCCCCCACTTTGTTTGGTCATGAATGGTAGTTACTTTTTATTATTATCACATCCCTCCAAACATGATAATTTTATGTCATGAGTTGGTTCACTTTTTATTTTAATATAATTTTTTATCATGAAAGTGTATAAAAAAATATCATGCAACCAAACACCCCATAAAGCTTGTTTGTGTGGAGATTTATCTTAATTTGTTAATTTTGTTGGTTTAGAGTTTATAGGGTGCTTGATTGAAGGTAAAAGAGTGATTTTATATGCGTTTATTTATTAGATTTTAGATTGTTTACTGATGCATCCTAAAAATGAAAATTGTCTCTTATGTTTTAATTGACCTAATTAAGACAAACATTAACTTTTATTTTTTAGATATGTTATCCTTGCTTTGAAATAAAACTACAAAAAATACAAATGTTCAAATGTTGGCTAAAAATACATTATGATAATAAATATCACAATAAAGAGTTAGAACCTAAAACATGACCGATTACGCTAATCTAAACTAATCTTCAATTTGGATTATCTAAAATGGCCATAAAACCCATACAAAGGAGAAAGAACCCAAACACTACGGGTTAGGCCAATCCACAATAGTTTCTGGTTTGGATTGACTTAAATAGCCATGAAACATACAAATGAGACAAAATCCAAAATATGGCCGGTTTGGCCAATCCAAACCGGTTTCAAATTTGGATCGGCTTAAATAGTCATACAACCAAAAAATGAAATAGAACCCAAAACAAAGCCGGTTTGGCCAATTCACAATGATTTTCAGTTTGGATTAGCTTAAATAGTCATAAAATTCAAAAAAAAAGAGATAGAACTAAAAAATAGCTAGTTAATGCAATCCAAACCGATTTCCAATTTTAATAGGCTTAAATAGACATAAAACCTAAAGAAGAGAGATAGAACCCAACACATGGCTGGTTAGGCCAATTCAAATTGGTTTCTAGTTTGAATTGACTTAAATAGCCATAAAACCCCCCAAAATGATTAAAACCCAAAACAAGGCCAGTTAGGTCAATCTAAACTAGTTACCGGTTTGGATTTGCTTAAAAGATCAAGAAACCCAAAAAGAAGATAGAACTAAAATACGATCAGCTTGGCTAGTCCAAATCAGTTTCTAGTTTGTATTTTCTCAAATGACCCAAAAAATCTAAAAATGAGATAGAACCAAAAAAATGGTATGTTAGGCCAATCTAAAATAGTTTTTTATTTGGGATTGCCTAACAGCCATAAACCTCCCAAAAAAGGATAGAAGCCAACAACACTAGTTAGGTCAATCCAAACTGGATTCTGGCTTTGATTGGCTTAAATGGCCACAAAACCTAAAAAATGATATACAACCCAAAATACAGCTAATTATGCCATTCTAAACTAGTTTCTAGTTTGGATTGACTTAAACAACCACAAAACACCAAAAAATGAGATATAATCTAATATATAGCTAATTAGGCCAATCGAAACTGGTTTCTGATTTAGGGTTTGGATTGGTTTAAATGGCCACAAAACATTAAAAGATGTGATAGAACCCAAAACAAGGCCGATTAGGCCAATCAAAACCAAAAATTGGTTTAGATTGGCTTAAATGACTATAAAATCCTAAGAAAGGATGTATTACAATACATGGCCTGTTAGGCCAATCCAAATTAGTTTTAGTTTGGATTGTCTTAAACTAGCTTAAAACCAAAAAATAAGGTAGAACCCAAAACACAATTGGTTTGGACAATCCAAACTAGTTTTGTTTGGGTTGGCATACATAAGCTTAAGATACCAAAATATTTGATAGGATCCAAAACACAACTAGCTATCTAGTTTGGATTGGCTCAAATAGTCACGAAACAAAAAAATGTGATAGACCCAAAACATGACCAATTAAGCCTACCTAAACTAGTGAATCAAATAAAAGAAATGTTTTAATTTGTTTAGTCCTTCAATGCCAAGCTCTTTTTTTTCTTATTTTCAAGAAGTTTCAAATGACATCATCATTCGAGACTTGCTTCGTCTATAGGAGGTTTGGTTGAAATTAATTTTGTATTTAATTTTTATTTTATATAATTGTTCATTTTTGCATAAATATTTCTATATAATTTAAAAATAACCATTAGTCAAAATGAGTAACTTAGGCAAGTTTTGATAGATATCATGAATAGATTAGATCCTTCGTATCTTCACGAAATAGAAGAAGTTTTAAATTATGCTTTCATAAATGTAGGACCTGATTCAGGCATAATCAAGATAAAAGTTTAATTTAATACCCTTTTAAAAAATATTTCAACACTTTTATTTTAAAAAGTGATGTAATTAAATAACATTTATTATGTGATGGCAATTGAAGTTAATTTAATTAATGAATATGATGTCCAATTAAATGAACCTCAAGATGAAAATGCTATTGATGAAATGATATAAATGCTTTAAAATATTTAAAATATTCTAGAAACAATTAGACATAATGAGGATGAATTGAATATAGAAGCGCAAAAATATTATCGTTTATTAAAAGATGACAAAAGGCCTTTATATGAAGGTTGTAAATATATATCTAAGTTAAAATTTATTTTAAAGGTGATTCAATCAAAGTCAACAAATGATCTAACTGAAAAATATATGAATATTATGCTATCATTTTTTAAAGATGTATTGCCTAAAGATGTAAGTGTTTCTAACACTTGGTATAGATTCAAAAAACTTATTAAGGACTTAGGACTGACTTAATAAAAATTAGAAGCATGTAATAAAATTGTGTTCTTTTTTGGAAAGAGAATGTAGATAAAATTGTATGCCCAAAATGTGAGATGACAAGATATAAAGATGAAAATCACAAGAGTAAGAATGTGACATGAAAAATAATACATTATTTTTTATTAAAAGATAGGTTACAACATTTGTTTATATTAACAAACACTACTAAATAGATGACATAACATATCAAGTCACGCTTTTATCAATTGAGTGGTGAAATGCATCATCTTGTTGAATCTCCTTATAAGAGACGAGTTGATGAACTATATCCCATTTTTTCTTGGAGAAACATAACATTTGAGTTGGGTTGGTTTCAAATGGCTTTAAACCTTTCAACAACATGTCTTCAAGCTACAATGTTTGGCCTATCGTTATAGTAGTTTATAATTTACCACCATGAATGTCCATAAATGAGCTGTGCATAATGATTTTGTGTTTAATATTGAGTCTAAGAGCTCTTAGAAATAATATTGATGCATGCTTATAGTCATTGCTGGATGAGTTACAATACTTATAGAGGATTGAATTGGAGACATGCAATGCATTAAGAAAAGAGAATTTTGTCATGAGAGTCATATTGCTAGATATCATAAATGATTTTCTAGGATATGTTAATTTATCCAGATGGAGTACCAAACAAAAATTAGCATGTTCAATTTTAAATGAGGAAACACATTTGGTTCAACAATTCATAGTAAGAAACAATATTTCTTAGGACATAATCGATTTCAACTAATACAATATCAGTGGAAAAAACATTAGTATAAACATTTATTTGACTACCAATGGTGTGGAAAGGGAACACCAAAGATGCTAATAGGATATAAGATATGGAGACAACAATAGGAGATAGACGCAATAAGATTTGGAAAACTATTTTAAAAAAAGTTTGAGAACTTGAAAAAAGAATTTGGCAAGAAATAAAAATTAGAAAAAAGTATTTTCTTTGAGCAACTGTCATCTTGAGCTTCTTTGATTTTCCGTTATCATTTAGATGTCATGCACATCAAGAAGAATATGTGTGACAATATTCTTGACATGTTCAACCTTTCTAAATTGGATAAAGACAATTTGAACTCAAGAAAATATTTGGTAGAGTTAATAAATTTGTTCATAATTACATCAACCATCAACATGAAAGTTTGTTTATGTTTCTAGATACAATTTATAGGCATATCAATGAATAAAAATCTCATATACTTGATTTTATGACTAATATTTGAGTTCTATATTGGTATTTCTCAAATTTGAGTAGATGTGTAGATGTAGGTAGTAGAGCCATTAGTGTTATAAAGTCATGATTGTTGTGTCATGATGTAGGTAAATATTTCTCTGTCATTTCTTAAGATCATATCAAAAGATGTACTAACTCTCATTGTAGAGTAATGTTAGTATTTTCAAATCATTTGTGTTAAAATTTTGGATACTAGTATTTTGAGAAATGGAAAGTCTAAAATTGTTATAACATAGTATAGGTAGAACAAAATTTCTCACCATCATTTTTTGAAGTTATAATTCACCTAATTGTACGTTTGGCTTGAGTCCATAATATATGCATTAGTTCAATATAGATGGATGTATCCAATTGAAAGATATTTAAATATTCTCAATGATTATATGGACAACAAGATGAGAGTTGAAGGTTCAATTGCCCATGATTATTTGGTTGAGGAATTTACATAGTTTCTTTCTACATATATGTGGGATGCGAGCAAACAAAGTAGAGATCGTAACTATGATGGTAGGCCATATAAAGATAATCATAAAGAGAGTTTAATGTTTAAAGTAGTTGGCCATCTATTGAGATGAAGATGTGTGCTTTTGGCCATCTATTAAGATGTAAATGTGTGCTTAGAATTTTGATGAAAAAAAGAACATGATTTACTATGTAAAATGTGTTGAATCAAATTGATAATATACATTATTTTCATTGATAACAATGATGCTCTTAATAATGAAGAAAGTATAGAACAAAACTTTTCAGCATGGTTTAAATAATACATTTAGAAGTTAAAGAACCTATGGTCTTCTTGTAACACTAAGGATCTTGAGATTAAGTCGTTAAGTACCTCAAAATTTGCATCATCATTATCTAGATGCATATCCAATGTATTTAGATATCAAATGATGGATTCATATTCTACCAAATCAACTCAACTGTGTGATGTCATTCTAAACATCGTATTTCAATAAAGTTGTGATGGATATTATGGAAGAATATTAAATATAGTTAAGATATTGTTTGATAGGAGTAATCATTTTATACTATTTAAATTTGAATTGTGAGATGTGCATAATAAGGATAGAGGTTTTAAGGTTAATTATTATGGATTTATATCATTTAGTACGTACAGAAAGCTAAGGACTGATGAACCATTTACACTTGTAAGTCAATTATAACAATTTTTCTATGTAGATGATAGCTCGAATAAGAGATGGGTGATATTGGTATGGTCCCTACATTGTAACTATTATAACATATCCAAAAATAATAGTGATGAGGAAGTAAAACCATTTCAAGAACAATTTGTTAATGCATTGATAACATTTGGATAACTAATAAAGATGTACAACTTCAAGAAACGCAACCAATATAAATAAAAAATTAAAATTTATATTTGTATTGGTTGAAGTTGTTCTTAATATGGTTCTACTTTTATTTTCCAATATGTGATAGTAGTTATGGAGTAGAAATTTTACTGGCATTGAGATATACATCATGATAGAGGTAGAGATCATTAGTAGGATAGGTATAGAGATCAGGATTGGGATAGAGACTAGTTTGGATAGACATAGAGATAGAGATAGAGACCAATATTGGGATAGAGTGTAAGGAATCAATACATATAGCGGAAAAATATTTGATTCCATAAAACCATGATCTTTGCCTTGATCGATGCCGAACGAGTAAAACCGGGAACCGAATATGAAGTAGAACGAGAGTACCTCATGGGATTTCTCAAATCCCTCACCATGGATGAAGAGAGGACGTTCCTCCTTGCTAAAAACCGTTCAAGTGTCCGGTATCTAGCGGTATCCACACGATTTGCTTCAATAGACGAGTTCTCTCTTCCTTCGGGCCTCCAAAAACCTCCCAGATCCAAGCTTGGCCATGGGAGATCGCCTTCTAGAGGAGAGAGGAGGGAGAGAGGAGGCTTGGGACGTGCTCCAGCCCTATGGCTTGTTAGGGTTTGGCTTCATAAGCCATTTATATATAGAAGATGGAATTTTTCACAAAAAACCCAAAACTTCTATAAAATTGCGTCCATGCCCTCATCTTATTGACCAGATCTATTGTGTGTGACCCACTAGGCCCAATAGTCAATTTGGTTGAAGCCTTAATTAATTTAAAAGAACAATTCCTTTAAATTAAATCAAAACCGTTATCCGACAACAATTTTTTACGGTTTTCTGATCATAAAGCGCACAAGCCACACCCTATCATCCCAAATGACTTTGGGGAGTTAAATAACATCCATTGAGCCTTTCCATCATCAATTACCACACGGATTTTAAATCCTCATTCATACAATGTCCCCGGTCGGTCGGGGGTTCTTGATCGATCGTCAACCCCTAAGTATTCCGACTACATGAAATCTTGTACTCGGGAATGGATCCGGAAAACTCCTTTTCCAATTATCCTATCTACCTTGGCCAAGGATTTAGAGTACTATCCATAGGACATTCTCTCTCTCCTACCGAGAGTGAACGATCCTATTGTCCCACTCAATTGCCTCCCGGGTTTCCCATATACCCAATCCATTAACTATATAGGACCACAATACTAAGTGATCCATCGGTCAATAGTCAAAGTACATAGTACGCTGGCAAGACATCTTTGGCGACTCGGGTCAAAGATCCAACCGTGCTATTGAGATGTAAGAATAACTCGATAGACGCCGGTAAGATACCGATCGGGTTTTCTTAAATTGAGTCGGTTCGGTGAACTCATTCCACTATCGAGCACTCTTTGTGTGTGTATCTCGGTGTCCCCACCGATGACCAATGAGATCGGTCATTCTCATCATATGAGAAGACATCACACACACTAGTCTATCCGGATTCTTGATGTCCCATCTCAAGGATCCTATGACTAGGAACATTTAGATCACATACCTCTAGATGATCGATCTCATTATCATGATCTCATCATGATTCAATCATCATTGCATGTGATTAAGGACTTCATTACGATATACGCTTCTAATAAAAGCTAGTAACGAACTTTTGCCTATTTAATTGAATGAGATATTTCTAGAAATGTCGAATCATATCATATATGATTGGCTTGTAGGGCATACATTTCTATCAATCTCCCACTTGCACTAAAGCCAATCACCCATCTGGCTGATCTCTATCAGCTCAAGGTGAAGCTCAAACACTCTTTGAGTATCTGCTTCAGCTAGTGGATATGTAATGTTATTAACGGAAGATACTCTATCTTTAATTGTATCTCTATCAACTGCATTCTCTCTAATTCTATGGTATTGCCATAGAAGTTTGAAACTTCCAATGAGACTTTGGCTCTACCCCATTGTTTTCTCAAAACAATGCACTTTCAGAGAAAGTTGGGACAATCCCATAAGCTAGATGAACATCTTCATCTAGTCAGCTTCTCAAGCTATATACAGTCATCATTCAATCTACTTTAGATTAGTTGTAGAATTAGCAGTGTTCTCTTGCATGGAACTCTTCCATTCACCGCACCACCATTAGCTTGTCTTATTATCGAGACTTATCGATTAGAAGCTTGTGTTCATAAAACTACAAGACTTCAAGTCTTATCCTCCATACATTAGAGATATATCCTTAGTGCTTCCTCAAGTACTCAAGGACACATCTCTTAATTATCCTTTGACTCTCGCGAGGATTTACCGATGAATGCTCATAACACTTAGAGCATGAAGTCATGTGCGTAGCATCACAAATGTGATAGGTCCTATTGCAAAAGCATCAGGGCTATACTAATGTGATCTCTTTATCTATCAAGAAGTCTACAAAGACATCTCTTTAAAGAAATCAACTCCACACTTCATAGGTAAGAAACCTATCTTGGAGTTTACCATGTCAAACTCTTTGACTATGGTTTTTTATGCACATGAATTGGGTAAGGCCAAGAAACCTTTTAGATCTATCTCCATAGATCTTAAAACCCATATTAAGTTTGGAGGATTAATTGATAATTAGGCTCACTAATGATAACATACGTACTTCATTCTCAATGAGTAGTATATCATACATATATGATGTCAAGAAGATAATAGCACTCCCACTTATCTTATATGAAAACACAAGGCATATCTTCATTCTCAATGAAGTCATAAAATTTAATCTCATTAAACCTTATCTACCATTTATGGGAAGTTTTACTTGAGTCCATAAATGGACCTTATACACACACTATTTGGATGTTTTGGAACTTGATACCCAAAGGTTGTATCATATACACCTGTTTCTCAAAAATGACATAGAGAAACACTATCTTAACATCCATTTGACATATCCTATAGTCATAGTGTGTAACAATCAAATCCGAATGGATTAATTCCATGGCATAGGTAAAAGGTCATATCATAGTCAACTATTTGACAAAAATGATATCCCTTTTAACTATCCTTACTTTGAAGGTCTCTACCTTCTAATAGACTTCAATCTATTCTTTAGTGATCCATTTATACTCTATAGATACTAAATCCTTAGGTGGATCAATCAAGTTCTGAACTTGATTAGAATAGATAGAGTTTATATCGGATTTTATTGTTTCCTCCCATTTTGAATCAATATCTCATATTGCTTCAATATAGATCTTAGGATCATTATCCTTTTATCTTATGTCTCATTTCTTCCATCAAAGATATGTCTCACATATCTCTTAGGTTGATTGGACATAAGAAAAGATCTATGAATTGCCCTTGTGTAAATATAAGCTAGTACCTTAATAAAAGTGTCCATGGATTGTGGGACTAGAACACCTTCCATTTATGCCTTGCTCCCACTGTCTTTCTAAATGAGGGACTCTTCCTCTAGAAATATGGAGAGATGAGCAACACATACCCTTCTCCCTAAGGGAGACATTAATATCCTTAAGTTTCCTTAGGATATCCCACAAGCCAACACTTTGTAGTCATATATTCCAACTTGATAGGGTTATACTTCTTTACCAAGCCAGACATTCTGAAACCTTAACTTGCTTAAGGTCAAGCTTTAATCCCTTTCCACATCTAATATGGAATAATTGGAATAGACTTGAAAGGTACCGATTTAAGATCAAATATCTGTATTGAGTGCTAACCCCTAAACAGACAAAGAAGAATTTTGCAAAGGTTGTCAATGTCCATATTATGTCCTACACAATATGGCTTCTCATTTTAGCTGCTCAATTAAGCTAAAATGTATAAGAGGTGTCCATCAAAGTTAGATTATACTATCCTTCCTTTATGTGTGAATTATTACTTAAGTATCCCCTCTTTGATCTCATCAAAGAGTTCTAATACTCTTTTCATTAATATTTCTTCTTCATTCTTAATCTCAAATAATTTCTCAAAGGTTTTGGATTTGTACTTCATAAAGTACATATGTCCATACCTAGAGAAGTCATTTTTGAAAATTAATGAAGTTGAAATATTATCCTCTATCATTAATAGATATGGGCTAACATGCATCTAGATGCATGAGTTCTATAAACTCATTAGCCCTCTCTCCATGTCTAACAAATGAAGAGTTGGTCATTTTGCTTAATAAGATAAGACTTACATATAGTTAATGATTCTAAATCATTTACCTATATGTTACTATCCGAATAGTACTCCTTAAGTCTTTTCTTATAAATATGACCGTACTATTAAACAATAGATTGATCAATATCAATCTACTTCGCCTAATGAGGATTTTTCACACATATTATAAGAGCATACATATCTTATATGAATAAACTCTTTATTATGCTCCTACTGGTAAACACTTTACCAGTTATCATCTTCATACCATAGAATAAATCTCCATTTATTCAACTAGGAAATGAAAACCATATTCTTTTAGAAGGATAATTAAGACAACTCTAGAAGGTTATAGAAAATTTGTATCTCCCACTAGTAATGATGCAACATTGTGTACCATTTCATATGTAGGTCAACAATCTTCTTTAAACCTTCATTTACTTGCTATTATCTACAACTCATTGTAGATATATGATGCATCTCTGGTATCTCATACTATTATATGCACCTAGTATCTTATACTAGAATACACATACTTAGTATCTTATACTATCAAATGTGTATATAAGACAAGTAAATATTAATGACATAGATACATGGAGCTTCTCAAGCTCCACCTTTGCATTATGTGCAATACACTTTGCACTTCTTCTTCTACTTACCATCATCATGATAGTAGAGGAATGCTATGTCAAATTTGGGTTATAATATCTTGACTCACTTCTTTGACTTTTAACTATCACCATCTATTTCTATCTAATGATCTTACTTCTTTCTATTGGTCTTACCAATAAGAAGTATTCAAGATGTATTATTCTTCATCACCTTTAATTAGCTCATCACCATGAGCCATGATGGATATCAAATCCATCTATCCATGTTGCCACTACTAACTTTATCTGATAGAGGCTAACATCTGATATAAGGTAATTAATACATCTTTTCAATGAGATAAGATCTTATCTTCTCTCACATCATTAGATAGTGTAAGAGATACTTACTTCTCAAGTAGGATAGTCAATAGGTCAACTATGAGAACTATTCTCTTAGTTCTAAACCGATATAAGAAGTGTGAGCCATTAAAATACTTAGTATCTAGCATGCTAGATTAATGGTGGTTTATAATATTCTACAACAGAGATATAAATGTATTAACATTACAGACATTCATTAAAATTAAGATATGGTCTTTCATCCTAATTTATACTCCCACTAACTTTCGACGAATTTGCATAACCCTCATTATGCAAAGACGGGATATCACGATAACATCCTAGTGGGGACCAAGACCCTACTAACTTTATGGTGATAACCTTGAGGAAAACACAACAAGTCATCCCATACTTAATAGGTAGGTAACTTTTACCAATTGCAACTCATGCAATTCTTAGTCATTCAGCCTCTAGAGTTATAACCTTGTGGGAAACACAACAAGCTATATACTCTAGTTAGGTCAAATCCGCTTGCTTACGTTATGAGAATGGATTCTTAACATAGCCTCTTGTGGGAAACACAACAAGGCCATGCAATGGTCCACCCAAAAGTTTGGCAAATGCCTTAGCCATGATCACCAATCCCTTGCTGAATAGGCCTTGTGGGAAACATTAACAAACCCATCCAATCTAAGATTGGCTCATCAAGACCATAACAATGCGAAGGCTACGTGAGTCATTCTTAATGTCTCACGTTTATCGACCTAATTAGAACAAGGAGGGATTTTATTTTAGTCTCATCAACATAGGTGCTACATATAAATATTAATATACCTTTGGAATATCATATATTTAAGGTATAAACTGTAGCACACACCACATATCAAATATGCATTAAAACATAGGTGATCATGGACTTAACCCTAAGCATACACCTAAGGCACCCCTATAGGTGCAATTCCTTGCTTCAGTAGCTTTGAGTTGGCATGCTCCCACTTCAGAAGGGTGCTTCTCCATGTGGTCCCGCTCTCCATTCTATCACGAGCCGGCTTCTAACCATTACAAACGTACTAAAGGTACAGAACCCACAAATGTACAACTCATAATAAGAAACCTTGGTTTCCAACCAAGGGGAGTACACAAATGGAGGAGGTAGAATGTACAATCAGATTGTATAGAGAGAGAGGAGGCACACGCAGGCCCCATTTAATAGCATAACCAATTTAATTAACCAAGCAATCATAAGCAAAGCATATTTAAGTCCATGATCACCTCCATACACACCAACATTCATCATATTAACATAGAGAGTATACGTGATAATTATATGAGATATATCATATACCATCATAAAATTATATATTGTAATTTTGAAATTCCAAATTTCATGCTTGTCGAAGTTTTTATAAAATAAATAACATGAAAAGTACATATAAGCAATTTACATGCATAAGACAAGCAATATAAAATATTCAGATGATTCATGCTTTTCCAAAATTTCTCAGAGCATTAAATTAATGTCCAAATCATAATTCTTCAAAATCACATTTTTCAGAATTTATTTGAACACTAATTTAATCAATAAAGATTTTAAAACAATTTTAAAATCATTTATAAAGTGATTCTATGGCAACCAAAGTCCAAAACTATTTAACAAGTTCATAAACATTTTACAAACCTATTAAATAATTTCTAAGAACTTATATAATCATTAATTTCATTAATTTTGATCTTAAAAAAATTTTAAAATCAAAATAGTAGAATTCAATGACAAAATAGTAAAACTCTATTTAATAAGTCATTAAACACTTTAATAACTCATTAAATAAATTCTACAAATTTTCAGAATTTTATGGAATTTTCTGGCAATTTTTCAAATCAAAAATGAATTTTAAACAATTTAAAATCATTTTCGGAATATAAATAACTGAGGCGCATTGCGCCGACGAGTGGCGCCGCCGCACCCCCGTGCGGGTGCGCCGAGCTTCTGGTGCCGCGCGCCGCGCGCCCCCGGGCTCACGCGGCGCGGCCGCGTACCCCACCCCGGGGCGGCTGCCAGTCCTCCACGTACCCCCCGCGTGCAATTGAGTCCGGATCCAATCCGGACTCGTCTTCTCCGCCCGGTAAGGGCTGGGCGGATTCCGGAAACCCTAGAAAATCGCCGACTTTCGGGCCTGATTTGGGGGGTCAAACGGTGTCCAAAAAATCCGTAAAAATATGAGTTGGAATACTTGAACATTAAGGATTCTATCTATAGAAGTTTTATCTCATGAAAAATTCTATCCAACGCTAAGTTTCAGGAGGAAGTTGCCACGGCCGCAATTAAACCAAAACGCAAATCCCTCTCAAATCCGGCACCTCCAAGGGCCGTTGAGTGTTCAATAACTTATGGAAACTCTAGGAAACTTAATTTCCTATCTTCCTACGTCATTAGACAGAGGTATTTGAGTCGAAATAGGTAAGTTCATCAACTCCCCCAATTTCGGCCGGATTTTCGGATATGATCATCTTAGCAACTTTCCGAACTCATTACGGACTCTCAGGATGGCCGAAATTCATGAGGTTTGCGGCATTGGAAATATCTCATCCACGAGAATCCAATGAATCTAACTACACACAGTTTCGTATCTCATACAAATTTTGGTGATCAAATCAAAACAGCTCTGTATGCAATTTCGGGAAAGCAAGAAATCACATGAAATCAAGCCAATTTCGATTCAACATCGACCAAGGCTTCAACCGGGCTCTGATACCACTGTAAGGAATCAATACATATAGCGGAAAAATATTTGATTCCATAAAACCATGATCTTTGCCTTGATCGATGCCGAACGAGTAAAACCGGGAACCGAATATGAAGTAGAACGAGAGTACCTCATGGGATTTCTCAAATCCCTCACCATGGATGAAGAGAGGACGTTCCTCCTTGCTAAAAACCGTTCAAGTGTCCGGTATCTAGCGGTATCCACACGATTTGCTTCAATAGACGAGTTCTCTCTTCCTTCGGGCCTCCAAAAACCTCCCAGATCCAAGCTTGGCCATGGGAGATCGCCTTCTAGAGGAGAGAGGAGGGAGAGAGGAGGCTTGGGACGTGCTCCAGCCCTATGGCTTGTTAGGGTTTGGCTTCATAAGCCATTTATATATAGAAGATGGAATTTTTCACAAAAACCCAAAACTTCTATAAAATTGCGTCCATGCCCTCATCTTATTGACCAGATCTATTGTGTGTGACCCACTAGGCCCAATAGTCAATTTGGTTGAAGCCTTAATTAATTTAAAGAACAATTCCTTTAAATTAAATCAAAACCGTTATCCGATAACAGTTTTTACGGCTTTCTGATCATAAAGGGTACAAGCCACATCCTATGATCCCAAATGACTTTGGGGAGTTAAATAACATCCATTGAGCCTTTCCATCATCAATTACCACACAGATTTAAATCCTCATTCATACAATGTCCCGGTCGGTCAGGGGTTCGACCGACCTTGTTGTCAACCCTAAGTATTCCGACTCTATGAAACCTTGTACTCAGGACTGGATCAACTGGAAAACTCCTTTTCCAATTATCCTATCTACCTTGGCCAAGGATTTAGAGTACTATCCATAGGACATTCTCTCTCTCCTACCGAGAGTGAACGATCCCCTATTGTCCGCTTAATTGCCTCCACCGGGTTTCCCATATACCCAATCCATTAACTATATAGGACCACAATACTAAGTGATCCATCAGTCAATAGTCAAAGTACATAGTACGCCTGGCAAGACATCTTTGGCGACTCAATTCAAAGATCCAACCGTGCTATTGGGATGTAAGAATAACCTGATAGACAGTTCGGTAAGATACCGATCAGGTTTTCTTAAATTGGTCAGTTCAGTGAACTCATTCCACTAATGAGCACCTGTGTGTGTATCTCAGTGTCCCCACACTGATGACCAATGAGATCGGCCATTCTCATCATATGAGAAGACATCACACACACAAGTCTATCCGGATTCTTGATGTCCTGTCTCAAGGATCCTATGACTAGGAACATTTAGATCACATACCTCTAGATGATCGATCTCATTATCATGATCTCATCATGATTCAATCATCATTGCATGTGATTAAGGACTTCATTACGATATACGCTTCTAATAAAAGCTAGTAACGAAGTTTTGCCTATTTAATTGAATGAGATATTTCTAGAAATGTCGAATCATATCATATATGATTGGCTTGTAGGGCATACATTTCTATCATAGAGACTGGTTTAGATTGGTCCAAATGGCAATAGATGGCAAAAGAAAAAAGAAAATAAAAAAATGAAGTCATTCTATGGCTGCTTGTGCTGAAACTAGTTTGGATTAGCTAAAATGACCATAGAATAGAAAAAAAAGACCATGAAGCCATTTTATGGCAATTGGGGCAATCCAAACCTGAAATTAGTTTGGATCACCCCAAATGGAAATAGAAGACAAAAAAGACTATGAAGCCATTTTATGGCCGTTTAGATCAATCGAAATTGAAATTTGGTTTGGATTGTCCCAAATGGCCATAGAAGGCAAAAAAGACTATGAAGCAATTTTATTATAGTTTGGATCAATCCAAATCAAAAATCAATTTTGATTACCCCAAATGGCCATAGAATGGCAAAAAAGACTATGAAGCCATTTTATGGCCATTTAGGCCAATCCAAACTAGTTTGGATTGCCCCAAAATGTCATAGAATGGAAAAAAAAAGACTACATGACCATTTAGAGCAATCCAAATTAAAATTCAGTTTGGATTGTCCCAAACGGCCACAAAAGGTGAATAAAAGACTATGAAGATATTTTTATGACTGTTTAGGCCAATCCAAACAAGAAATAAGTTTGGATTGGTCTAAACAACCATAAAAGGTAAAAAAAAGCAAATGAAGGCATTTTATAGTTGTTTAGGCCAATCCAAATTAGAAATCCCAAAGCATCTATAAAATGGCACAAAAAATACTGTGAAGCCATTTTATGGCCATTTAGGCCAATCTAAATCGAAAACCATTTTGGATTGGCCTAATAGCATATAATAATAAAAAGACTATGAAGCCATTTTTTGGTTGCTTAGGCCAATCTAAATTGGAAACCGGGTTTATATTGCCCCAAAATGGCCATAGAATGAAAAACCAAATAGACATTTTATGGATATTTGGGCCAATCCAAATTGAAAATTGATTTCAATTGGTCTAAGCGACCTTAGAAAACAAAAAATGGGTTAAAACTCAATCAGTTTGGATAGGTTTATACTATATTTTATTATGTTGTGGATATATAATTTTATTAGGAAACGATGAACATCTCAGGTCGATACACTATCTCAGGCAAGTGATGGGTTGTAGGGTCCCTCAAGAAGATAAAGTGCTAGGTAAGGTTGATCTCATTCTTAGGAAGATCCATTCTTAGGAAGATCCATCTCCTAGTACATCTTAGTCAGGTGGTTCTCGGGCTAAACTAGTGACACCAACTGAGTTTAGACCATCTAGGGCATTGGTTCCTAGCTCTACTCCGATGACACCTGCATCTATAGTAGGCAGTCCGTCTTCCAACGTCTCAAGTATATATTTTAATAAATCTTTTAGATTCATCATAGACATGTCACTTTTAACTTGTCAAACTTTCAGGTTTAATTAGTTACATTTGGTAGACATGGGAGAGGTTTGGCCAAGGCTTATAATGTGATGACATTAATACTTGTAGAGACCTTACACATCGAATTATGTTAGGTGTAGGCCCACAAGGCCAATCATTTAGCTCCTTCTTTGGAGTGTGCAATAGAGTGCATTGCAATTTATGACAATAAAATTATGTCACCCTTTCACATGAGAAGAAATATGCCATATTCCAAAATCTCAAGGTAAATATATTGATTATATTTATATATTGTTAATAGTGAAAAGTTAACGATTATCAATTTCTTACAATTGTGCAGCAATATTTTACATTTGAGTGGTCTGGATTCATAGATGCAAATATTTTAAAACATGCATGAGAAATATAGAGAAAACAAAGAGATCATCTAAAGAAAAAAGTAATAACATATATTTAATTTTATTCCTTCATTGTTGTATATAACTGATAACATTTGTGCATCCAGTATTTTACAAGATGACCACTAGATGTGGCCTGTGAGATCGTGCCTCTGCAATGTGATCTGACCAATGGAGTCATATGTGAAACATATGAGCTAGAGATAAAATTAAGGTAAGAACTATTGTTAATTTAATTTATTTTTCATTTGAGCATGACATTTTATCAATGATTAAAGTATTATAATTTTTCATAGGCATTAAAAAAATAAATAAAGACAAATAGATTTGTTCCAACAATGACATATAGAAGAGGAATAAAAAAATATTCATTAGTTAGAGATAGATTTGTAAGTATTCAATACAAATGTTTTTTATTCATAAGTAGATTTTATTTGTATTTTATTACTCTTAATTATTTAAAAGATACACAAAAGGAAGGACGCCGCTCTATCCATCCAGAGGTATTCTAGATGAGCATGATATATGAAGAGGCAAATGAATTTATCATCTAAAGTAATGAAGAACATTGTCAAATGATGGTAAATACCCAAATTACCTAAACTAATACCGTCATTCATTTCAAATAAATCTTAATTTAATTTTCAATTTTAGGATGTATGCATTAATTGATGGAAGTCCAACCATTAAAGAAATTGGATGTTGGCATATCATCATATTATTTGTTCACTAATGAGGAGGTATTCACCACCATCTTTGACAGAGATAGATTGGGTCGGATCCGATGTGAGGGGAGAGGATAGACTCACAACACTTGATTTTTTGAAAAGGAATCAGATGTTGCATGTCATCTCAATAATTATTCACTGTTGTGGAGGCATTCATCGCCATCTTCGACAGAGATAGTTTGAGATGGAGATCCAATGTGGGGGAAGAGGATAGACTTGCAACACATGATTTGGTGAAAGCAAAAGAGGCGCCAGTACCTTCACAAATCCATTAGTTCAAGAGTTGATGGACAATGTGGAGACAAAACATGGTGATTACTACTCTCCAATAATAGATGTTCGACTAGAAAATGAACTTTACAATGATAATCAAACTGTTAACATAATAATTGTTAGATGATATTGATCAAAGGATCTTCCCATCCAATGATCTATTGAGTTAAAGACCACCTTCGATACGAAGAGAGGATGACAGAGAGAATGATGATGATGTTGTTGAGGACAAGGATGAGGGCGAGGCATCTTTTGGAGAAGATGATTGTTCTTTATATCTTTATTTTTACTTTTTTCTCTATTCATATGTCATACGTTGACCATAGACTGTTTGTACTTTATGAGTTGTGTTTATGAAATTGTGGGATTGAATGTGGATGAATGAAAGTGTGAAATTATAAATCGAATTGTGATTGAATGAAATTCTAGAATTGTATGAAATTATGAAATTGTGTATTGTGGAATTGTATAGAATTAAGAAATTATGGATTTGTATTGATAAATGAAATGTATAGGTCCATTTTATAACCATGCATAGTTGTAATCTTACATGGATTTATTAGTTTCAAATTTTAAAATTATTATTTTCTTAACAAGAATTATTAGCGATGGCTGGAGGCCCTAGCTAATAACTTTGTTTGCAATAGCTTTTGGCTATTGGCAACTACTATTAACCGTCATCAATCACCCACACCTCCTAGAGGTTTTCAGGGAACTGTAGTGATAGGTTTGGTGATGACTCTGATGACTCTAAGCCATAGCCAAAATAGTCACTCCATCTACTAAAAACCTTCGAGAGCATAAGGTGACTGGTTAGGTGATGGCATCACAACTAGGAGCCATCGCCAATAGCTTTACTGGCGATGGCTTAAAGTAAACACAACAAAGTATACTGGTGATGGCTCTAGTCTAGCATCATCAATATTATCGACGATGAGAATATTTGCAATGGTCTTGTGACAACTTTGATGTAGTCACAAAAACTCATTGGAGACAGCTTTTTGGTTGTTGGAGGCAGCTTCAAGTTGTCACCATTACTTCTTTTTCTTGTTGTGAAAGGTGTGACTTATATCTGGTTATTACAAGAATAATTGACTCTTTTACCCTCGAATTTGATAAGTAATCGATTGAATTTTCATATGGGGTCTAGAGTAGATTAGTCAAATTTTCTAGATGATGAGGATATGCCAGTGGAGTTGAAAATAGAGGGAATGTAATAGAAAGTGAGAGGCTGTTGAATTTGTTTACATGAACAATTCACCTTGATTTGGGTGTAAATGCAAATTAATGCATTTGAAAAAAATAAAAATTGGATCCATAAAAGTTTGATTGAATTATTTTATTCGATTGAATAAAAAATTTTGATCAAAAAAATTTGATTTATTAACTTGTTAAAGTTCAACAGATTTCTACTTAACTCCTAAAACTTATAAGTAACTCAACTAAGTACATGATTAACTATTTGCTTAAAATTTTATTTAAAAATAAATTATAAGTATCCTTAGTTACATATACTAATTAAATTTATTAAATAAGTTGAAATAATATTTAATTTTATTTTAACCATAGATCAAACTTCAAAACTATGATCTCAATTCGAGTTTTATAAACAAGTTTAAATCCATGTAGAGTTTTGTAAAGTAGCTCATATCATTTTTGAACTCTATCTTGGATGGAACATGAGCTCAAACTCGATCATACTAAGTAATTAGTCAAGTTTAAACATGGGCTGATTTACTCATAAAAACTCAAACCGAAGCTTGATTTTGAGGAAAGATAAATGAACTGTGTCGACTCCAGAAACGGGTTTCGGATCGGCACCTCAAGAAAAGGTGATGATAGAATAGGGGAAAAGGGAGTGAATCAGAAATACTCGGAAAGTGGTAAAATTCTCACCTTGGTCCCACACTCACATTGATCCCCGAACTTTCATCTCACGGTGTCACTCGAGCACTGGAGACGGTTCGGGTCATGTGAGAGGAGACTGAGGAATAGAATAACATAGAACATGATAAGAGAAATTGTGGTCGCCAGGAGCCGCAGGCTCCGCTTTATGGAATAGAAATAAAGGATGAGATGATCGTGTGCACCTTAGCGCGGGAGCTTGATGTGTGAGTTCAACCTTCCTCCTCTTCGGCCGGCCGATGACGGGGAGTCCAACCGATGCTAGCTTGATCAACCTGTGCAACTATTAAACAAAGAAACAAGTGAAGGGATGGATTAGACTTGTGGGAAGTGTAGTAACTGTAGAAAGAAGATGAGAATGGAAGCAATTGAAACTGAACTCACCGGCTTTGGGGTGAGCCTTAACCCCTTTTTTGTATTTTTGGTTATGTAAAAATGATGCAAACTAAACTAAAATATGTTCTAACAAATAAATAACATGAATGAAATGAGTTAAGAAGAACTTATGAAGTGAATTGGCTTGAGTTGAAGCCGAGTTGGTTGAAGAAGGCCGGTTCGGGTAGCCTTGCACCCTTCTGGCGCGACTTTGGTGAAGGAATTCTATGGACGACCCCAATGTTGGAATTGAGTGCCGTTTGTTTTATGGATGGAGAACTCAGAGAGAAAGAGATCTCCTGTTGATGACTTCTCCTAAATCTGTCCGTATGAGCCTGTAGAAAATCTAAAAGTGTACGGATAAGGTAGAACAAAACTTGGATGCACGCCCTCAGTGCAAAAATTTCCACGGACAGACGGCAAGTCGGAATCGAGTGACACTTGTTGAAAATGAAAGAGGACGAGGAGAGGAACGATTCTTTTGTTGACCACTTTGGCAGAAAAAGCCCATAATTTTCTGTAGAAGACGATGAAGTTCTATGATGTAGAGCACACGGATCAGGCCTTCTTCTTCGCTTCAGGAACGATCTCTCGACGTCGGATAGGCTTTGGACATTGGGACGGCCTCGGGAGGGAGCTTGGACGACCTCAGGACGAGCTAGGCATGGGGGGTTAACCTTGGTTCATTGGGAATAGCCCTCAATTTATAGAGAATGGAAATCGGTACAAACGGGGGAAACTGGTCGACCGCGCCCCCGCGTTTCAAAGGAAGTGAGGGCGTGCAGGGCACGCCCTCCTGTTTCAAGGGAGGTGGGGGTACGTTACGCATTTCATTGCCATAAATCATCGAAACCCTCCAGAAATTGTTAAAAATTGGACTTGACAAGATGAACGTGCCCTCAACCCGAGGGCAGGGTCAAAATAAACTATAATTAGCGAAGGAAACTTTTCAAAAATTGGTTTAGACGCTAATCAGGGTAATTCCCGATTTCCAAAAATAGACCATGCCCCCCTCTTTCAAAGGGAGTGAGGGAGCGCAGGGCGCACGGGGTGCGCCCCTACTGTGAGGGTGCGGTGACCGTGCCCTCCCATTTTAGGCGGGGCGGGGGTGTGGTACACTCTCTCTACTATGTGCACGTTCCGCAGGCCGTATCTTGCAAATGGGACGTCCGATTTGGCTCCCGTTTGTTGCATTGGAAAGAGGGCATTAAACCACAGCTCCTCAAGCCATTAAACTAGTTAGCATGACCCCTGAGATGTTTGCACAGGGCTTTCTACCGGTTTACCCTCTCGCTAAAAGCCAAAAACCGTGGCAGAGATCTGAAAGGGCACGATTCCGGTCAAGGAATCTCGGGTCAACCTAGAATGACTTAAAATGATGACCGAACAAGTTTGGTATGGTCGAAAAACTTGAAATTATCAACAAGTCTAAGATTAACCTGGTAAACATGAATTGAAGCTCGAAAAAGCCAGGAAACCCTGAAATCTACCGAAACGGCCGTATGGCCCCGGTTCATGAAAATATATGGCTAGGATCGACCAGGATGACCTGGAAAGGACTGGTGATAACCGAAAAGGTCTCATAGGTGGTCTGGGATAGCCGTGTCAACACGGATTGAAAAGCCATAACGAAAAGTCGTTATAGACTAACGCCTACCGAAATGACTTCTCGGAAACCCTGAATGTTATGGAACACACATGGGACTCTTGAGACCTTCAAGTATGGACCATTCAAGGTCGGCCATTGATCATGCTTCGTGTTTTCGCGGTTCACATGCGGCTCTCGCTTGAAGGTTACAGCATTATTCCAGAAATCATCGATCCATTCCTAACTCACGAGGGGTCTCCACCAACGTCCTTAGCTCATATCCACAAGGTAATCCAGATCAGATAATAGTCAAATAAAGGATATCATCAATGAAATAAGAGTCTGTGGCTCTGAATCAGGCCAATTTGGCGTGTCTACAGCTTGTCTCACCTTGATGTCAGCTTTGCAAGGGAATGACATGTAGCGAAGAAGAGTGAAATGTAGAGAAAACGTAGCGAAGCGAGTTGGATCGTAGTGGAATGTAATGGAGTGAAATGGTGATGGACTGAAAATGTGGCATCAAGGTGTAGATATAGATACACTCAATGACCAGATTCAGCAAGATGAATCCCTTCAAGTGTCCTGGAAGACTGCCATGTTTCATCAAGTCTTCCTTTGTTCGATTGGTAAGAGATGTGCCATGGGCACGAGAGAAAAATAGCCAACCCTCAATGTGGTAAGGAGTCCCTGAAACATGGGTTTGTAGGTTCATCATCAGCCGGTAACCCAATCTTTGCGATGTTCCTGTAGTATGATGGGCTAAAAATTAAAAAGAGATTTGTTTTGGAAAAGTAAAATAATACAAATCGAGCTTATTCAGGCTCTCAGATTTATTTAAGTCTTCCAAGAGACAAGATTCAATTCGGAATGGAATGATCTCGAATTCCGAAAGGCAAATGTTGAAGCTCAAACCGTGAAGATAATGACGGTGCAAGTTCTGATCAAATAGGAGGTCCTTGGTGGGATGAGTTGACTGCCACGGTGGGATGGATAGCAAGAGAGTGGCCACAGTGGGGATAGAAATAAAAGATTTGAAGGCACAAGGTGATTATCGAACTCGGTGGGATTAACAAACATGGTAGGATTAGAGAACACAGTGGGATATTAGAAAGATCAAAATTGGGGTATACGATAGGAGCTCTTGTTGAATTGTGGCACCCCGACACTCATACGTTCATGTTCAGCAGTTTTGAGTATACAGTTCTTCTTGAAGAGGCGGAACTCCTTCTTGGCCTTCCTCGAACTAAAAAGGGAGAAACTGAAGGTATGTTCATCCCTTCTAGACCCCTCTCTTGCCTGGAGTTCCTACAGGATTTTGTCGAGGATCGGCAAATCAACTCTTTGTTGGCTGACAAGCGAATCAGCATTCCCAAGTTGGCAGCCTGGATAGTTTCTCTTCTGACGGCTCCTGGTCTGGATGAGGATCAGATTTTGTGCGACGCAAAGGGTTTCGCGGCCTGTCTTGCCACGGTGTTCTTGTTCCCTGTAGAGGATGGCTTCTTAGAGACTGATCATCTGTCATGCATCAGTGGCATCTGGAGCGGCGCACGGCTAGAGCCTTCGGTTCTGGGCTTCTTGTACTGCAGGCTATCCGTAGCTTGCGTGGGCCGTCCTCCTTTCGGCAGTGCTCTTCTACTGGCTTGTTGGGCCGACCTTCACTTCAAGTTCAATCCAGCTGGTGAGGTGGCCACCAGGTCGCAGCTCTTCCGCCACAGCCCCTTGTTCCCATATGCTGCTGCACTCGGCTTTGGCGAGAGAGTTGCTAAAATTTGAATGGGCTCTCAGGTCCAGTGATTAGTTTAGGTGGCCAAGTTGGCCCAGAGTTAGAAATTGGGCTAGAAAGCCCATCAAGTGCATCCAGGAGGAAGAGCGTGAGGATTTTGAAGTATGTGACAGTAGGATACGGCTCACATGAAATGTTGATTGGAGGTGAGTTTGAGTGGACAAGTTGTTTAGGGATGGATGCGCCCTTGCCTGGTTCTTCCTCCTCCATAAACAACCGAGCCATAGAGTACTCAGGTTGTCTACTTCTTCCTCTTGCTCTGGTGCCTTTCTCTTTTTGGTTGGTTCTTCTTCTTCGTTCCCGACCATCATCATGGTCTCCCATTTGATGAAGAATCT
Organism: Cryptocoryne crispatula var. balansae; assembly: GCA_036172225.1. Taxonomy (NCBI): domain Eukaryota; kingdom Viridiplantae; phylum Streptophyta; class Magnoliopsida; order Alismatales; family Araceae; genus Cryptocoryne; species Cryptocoryne crispatula. The sequence continues at coordinate 11,208,497 of CM069935.1, forward strand.
TTGGAGTCCCATGGCATTTTTTGATTGGTAGACTATCCTCGGAGTGAAACTGGGTTCATAGCCAAGCCCATGCCTTCTCGGTCTTTGTACAGCTTCAACGGGATGCACAACCGCCTGCAGTTCCTTTCCCAACCCCTTTCCTGGCTGATAGCCTATTCTTTTCATCATCTGCCATGCAACTATTTCGGGTGGTGTTGTCAACACCATGACACCAGGCAACTCTGTAGTTGAAACCAACGGCTGGACAAGTTCTGATATCGATAGTGTAGAAGAGAGATCATACACGTCATTCAGAATGGGGGTGTTGGTTACTTTGATTACCTGGCCTTTGTATGAGAACTTCAGACATTGATAATTAGTGGAGGCAACAGCTCCTATTGCCTCAAGATCCGGGTGTCCCAAAATAGCTTTGAAAGTGGAGTCCAGTTCTAACACATGGAACTCGGCGGTGATAGTACATGGCCCGAGCCCTACTTCCAATGTAACCACCCCTCGTGTCGGCTTCCGGGAGTTGTCATATGTTGTCACCGTGATGACAGAAGGCTCGATTTCTTCATCAGAGATGCCGCAAAGTTGCAATGTTTCTAGCGGCATGACATTTATAGATGCTCTGGTGTCAATCAAGCAAGACGTAATCTCTATGCCTCTAATGACTACTGCAATGCATAAGGCATACTTTCTAATCTTGGACAGTGCCAACTCCTCCTGTGTAAATGTAAGTGCCGCATGCTCACTCCTCGAGGTCAAGACTGTAATGATTTTATCTGGCGGAAGGTCCTCATTGACCATGACCCACTGCAAGTATTGTTGTAGGATGTCTTGATGATTCTTCAAACTCTTTATGAATTATAGGATTGAAATCCGTGCCGACATTTTGTCTAGGTGCTTCAACAAGTCATATGTTGTGCCGGGCAACAATTATTCTACCACCTCCTCTTCTGCTTGCTCTTGTGGTTGCATCCCAGCCTGGGGAAGACCCTTTAGAATATCCTCCCACTACGAAGCACCAGCGCCAGCGTGGTAGGGGGGAGTGGTGTTGATGGTGATGGTAGGGTTGGTTGGTATGTTGAGGGGCCCATGGTAGGTAGGGGCGGTGAGGATCAGATGATGAGGGGTCGTGGAGTGGTGGAGGCCGGTATGTTTGGTGATGGTTGGGGTGTTGGTGGTGATGAAAAAATGATTAAGGGTCGTGGAGTGGTGACAACTGGTAGGTTGGGTGATGGTCGGATAATTAGAGGCCAAGGGGTGGTGGTGGTTGGTAGGTTAGGTGATATTTGGGGTGTTGGTGACAGTCTAATGATTAGACGCCGGGGAGGAATGATGGTTGATGGGTTAGGTTGAGGTGATGGTTGAGGTGCTGGTTGGGATGCTGGTGGCGGTCTAATGATTAGGCACCGTGGATGGTTAATAGTTGGTAAGGGCAATGTTGGTGAGATTGGGCTTTGTGGTGTTTGGGTAGTCTGTGGGCTGGGGGTAGCTCTTGGTATGAAGAGTATGGTGTGATTTGTAGGTGGGGTTGGTCTAGCGGGCATGGAGGCGGTTTGATCCTCAACCTGCCAACCCTGGGAGTGGTGGGTTGGTTGACTCCTCGATGGCAGAGTGGACGAGGCTGAGTCGCTGGTTTAGCAGTGCTGGTGCCGATGCTTGAGGGGGTGCATGTACCGAGAGCGGATCTTGGACTATGCCCAGGCCGGGCTGCTGCTATGCTTGTGGCTGCTGCCACTGTGGTTGATTATGTCGCTCCTTCATAGCTTGTATGGATTTTCCCATCTGTGCCCAGTAAATATTTCCCTGATCGTTGAGGTCATGAATATAATCTTTAAATTGGAAGCAAACTTCCATCGTATGCCCAGGATACCGATGGTAGGCGCAGTACTTTGTCATGTCCGTATTCGCCGGCCATCCTTCTCTCTCCTTTGGGAGCTCCAACTGCTACTCAGCCATCAATGCATTAAAGATATCAATGAGGGGGAATGGAAGTTAAGGATAATACTCTCTCTTGGGTCTCCCCTCCTAGGTCGGTTGGCTGGTGGTGGCACTTGGTTGTAGGCTTGTTGTTGTGGTGGTTGTGCTCAATTGTAGACAGGTGCTCGGTTATAGGCATTTTGCTGCTGGGGCACTCGGTTGTAGGTGGGTTGCTGCGGTGGTGCTCGATTGTATGCAAGTTTCTATTGGGGTTGAGGAGCTAGCTGAGGAGATAGTCGGCATTGTTGGTTGGGTGGTGGGTTACGGTATTGGCTTTGGCGATACCCACCCTGGTTTCCCATGGCATTATACTCTCGTTATTGACTACCCCTTCAGTGGTGGGCCCTACAGATGTAGGCTTTCTAGTGTTACGGGGTTTAGGTCAAATGGATTGATCATGGATGCGCCTTTGAAGTGAGCTTGGAGGTAACGTGCACTATCACAAAGTTCACTCATGGTTGTTGGGTGGTGTATGATCAAGAGGTTGCGAAGATTAGGTATGGTGTTCCCGAATAGCATTCTCACCTGCTCCTCTTCTGAGATGGTATCCACTAGCCTCTCAGCCATTCCCCTCCACCGATCAGCAAACCTGGCAAAATCTTCATCTGGCCTCATCTTTTCAGCAATTAAGTATGTTATCGAGTAGGCTGGCCCCACCCGGTTCTTATACCTCTGCAGAAACTTTACCTTGACAATGTCAAAATCTGCCACCTCAAAATAATGAAGAGAGTAAAACCATTCAAGGGTGGATCCCTCCAATGACCAATGGAATAGAAAAGCAAGGGCTTTGCAGTCATTTTTCCAGAAGACAGATTCATATATGAAATCCTTCAAATGGGTGAAAGGATTACCAGTCCCATTGTAACGTTGAAAAATTGGTATCTCTAAAGGAGGAAGGTGTAGAACTAGGAAGGATGGAATTGAGATTTTAGGAGCAGTCTTCGAGTCCAAGTGATGCTTTAATTCTTCAAAACGCTCATCCATTCGGTTGAGCATATCAATGAAAGCTTGAGTGAGATTGGGTTCCTGAGCCACTAGTGCTGGCACGTGAGTTGCAAGATAGTTAGAAGGAAATGGAAGTGGTGGGTTGAAGGGAGGAAATGGCATAGTATTTGATGGGTGCTCTATGGTTGGGTGAGTAGAGACATGACAGGGTCGCCCCGGAGAGGAAATGATAAGAGGCCTAGTTGCCGATCGAGGTGGCACGGGGGCTTGGTCGCCTTCAATCTGTTTGATGGGCATCTTGCCCTTAGTGGCGAATTGAATGATTGCAAAGGTCTCGGGATCGAGGTGAAGAGATAGATCCTTGAGAGCTTGTTCTATACTATGTGGGGCGGATTAGTGAGCGGGATCCTGGACCTTAGGTACCATCACGACATTAACATAGCCCTCTAGTTGGACCATCGGTTGCTGAAGCTCGTAGTGACCCATCTCGTACTCCTCTTCTTGCCTGTAGTAGTCCAACATCCCAACGTGTCTTCTGGACCTTAGCATCATGGACATCTTGTCAAACTTTCTAACAAGATGGTTGAAAGAAAGCAGGTGAAAGGTGTAAATGCAAAGAGAATTTTTGTTTGGTTATGCTTTGTTTTTTTTGTTTCAATTTGGTTGTCTGGAAAACAAGTTGAACACAAAATTAAAAGTTGTTTTGTTTTGTTGTTTTTAGGTGTTTTGAAAGAAGAAATTTTTGGTTGTTTTCAATTTTTTGTGAGCAAGCAAGTTATGCAAACAAGTTTTTAAAATAACTACTCGACGATTTTTGGGTTGAAATCTTAGATTAGATAGATTGTTAGCAATTGTTCACTCAAGTAGGTATGGTTCCTATTGCTTCAATCTTCAAAACCTAAGGTTGTCACTCAATCACCGCGAGTAGGTACTTGGGTTCTTCGGGTTTTGGGAAAGTGGTATAGCCGGCCCAATCGTGTGGAGAGGAATACTCTACGGATGGGGACTTACGGAGGCCTTGATGGAAACAACCAAATTAACTAGGAAGGAATATCCCAGAAGAGAGATTATAATTCACCAAGAACGTGTTTGGAGGGTGAGAGTGTGTTGGGAGAGAGAGCCCCTGCCTCAAATGCCCTACTGATTGGAACAAGTCCGATACCCGATGCAAAAAGCTAATGCAAAAGTAAAAATGGAGGGTAAGAGGAGAAGAAGCAAACAATGTGCACAAGCATAAAAATGAAAGAAAGCTATTATGTAAATCAAGCAAGAGTATGCAAGCAAGACAGGCAATGATAAAGTAAAATAAATAACTAGCAACTAGCAACTAAAAAGGTGGTTCAAGCGGGAACCGGCTTGTGATAGAGTGTTGTGGGAACCTCGGGAATTGTTTTGTTTCTTGAAATGTGTTTAAAAGATTTGTTTTTTGAATGTTGAAAATATCGTACCTGAATTTTCTAGTAAAATAGGTGATAGACCATAAAAACTACTAGATAGTCCAGGTGATATTAGAAGAGTATAGAACTGAGGTTCGGGTTCTGTGAAAATATTTTTTGACCTCTCTCCATTGGATGGTGCGAATATCCAATGTTCATTTACATCGAGCAAACACTCGAACACCCTTGATTAACTGCCATAGCGATCTTGTTTGACGAGAGCGTGCACATCCACAACATATAAAGAACACAAAGGGCCCTGGCCTTTTAGGCCCGATGAGATGCAAACAAGTTTGATTAGGTTTTGTTTGAAGTTGGTTTATGTTTGATTTATGAATGGATTTTGATGTGGTTTGAAATGTTGATTTCATATTTCAATTTGACTTGGATTTGAATGTTACTTGTTTTGAGCTTGTTTTAATTGTTTGGTTTGTTTTACTTCAATTGGTTGAGGTTTATTTTATTTTTTTGTTTGAACTTGATATTTTAGATGTGTTGATCAAATTGACTTGTTTAAGTTTAGTTGACATGTGTTGAGTCATTTTAATGTGGTTTTCTCATGTCGGTTGGTGTTTTCATACCAATTCGGGTGTGTTCGGTATGTTTTAAATGTTTTGAAGTTTGGTTCAAATTGATTAAACTTGAATTTCAGATTGTTAATGATATGAATTTGGCATGTTTTAAGATGAATTTCATATGCATTAATGTTTTCTTTATGTTTTTCTTTACAATTGGTTTGATTTGCACTTGTTTAAGCATTTGAATTCAAATGGATTAAATGTATTGAATCAATTTTTCCAGATTGTATTAAATCTGATTTTTGTTGAATGTTAAAGCTTTAATGATATGTTTTAAGCATGTTTTAAGATTAGTTTGAATGTATTTTCAGATTTAATTAAGTTAACTTCAGATTTGAGTAACTCTTGTTCAATTTGCATCACATCCGGTCTGTCGGGCTAGTGTCGATGCCCAGTCACATGCAATCAACTCAGCACTTGAAATGTTCATTGAATATTCATGTTCATGCTGGTGTACATCAGATGTGGCAGTTCATATGCCAAGAATAATGCTGTCATTGGTGCAAATGTGTGAATGTCCTTCCCTTGGTGTAAAATACCACTTGATTAGGAAAATTTTGGCAGCATGCCGCCTTATTTTCCAATCGGTGTGGAATTTTACCCGTCCTACAAGGCATAGTCATTTTACTTTCCAAGTAGTGGGAAGGGTCCGTCTGCAGTGGGAAGCGTGTCCCATGCCTACGCCCGGGTCAACGTTCCGGTGCATGCCGGATGAGCCGCCTAATGAAGCGTTCAGTTGTGGACTAACTCCTTATTTAATTTTGGCATTTCACCTTCATATTTAATTAAGGTTTATTTTAAGTGTCCAAGGCCCAATGGGCCAGCTTCATCAGCACAATGGGCTGGTCTTCATGTCTCATGGCCTAAGAAGGCCGGCTTCATGTCATGTTGGCCCGATTGGCCCAATTCAAGCTTCATGGGCCCTAGCTGCCTGCTTTGAGCTTCATGACCCATTGGGCCTGATTTGCACCTCCATGGCCTGATTGACCTGATTTGCACTCCATTTTTGCACCTTGACATCTTGCTGTAGCAGTGGAGTAGGTGAGCCTCAAAGGGGCTGGAATGGGTTGGCTAAGGTGCTGTACAAGGGGCAGGTTTAGGTGTGAACTAGGACTGGTTTAGGAATGCACAAAGGGCATTTTGACATGTAGAAATCAGGGCCACCCGGCTTAACTCTTGGCCCGTCCGGCGGATTCCAAGAGGCCCGGGCTGTCACCCCTCCTTCCACACATCAAAGAGGATGTTTGGTTTGTTTGGGGGTGCTGTAGTAGCTGTATTGGGTGTGTTGCACATAGGGCAAACTAGGTGACCATCAAATGGGCCTGACATGGGTGCTCACAAGGGGGGAAGAACTTGGGCCAGCAAGGGGGCCTGTTTTGCATGCCATTCGGGGCCTGATTGGGAAAGGCAGGAGGTGCATGTCCAAGTGACCATCAGTGGGGTAAAACCAAGCATGATAGTAGAAGGTTTAGAGGCCAACATGGAGGGCCAAAGGGTGCACAAAGGGGCTGGTTCGAGGCTGTTTTAAGGGGCAGCAGGGGGTACATTTTTTTTTGTGATGGCCAAATAGAGGGTACACTTGGGGCTTTCTGTAGAAAAACATGAAGGGCACTCAAAGGGGGCTGAATGGGCAATACTCAGAGGGTATGCCACCATGTAGAGGGGTAGAGAAGAGAAGGGGAAGAGTTGAATTAAAAGGCTACATCGGAACACACTTTTTCAACTCACCGGTTTTTTTTTCTTCTCTCTTGCACTGCAGGTGGTGTTGAAGATGATGGGCTTAAGGTGCCACAAAAACCTTATTCTCTTGATTTTGGATGAGAAAAGGGGTTCTTATCCTTGCTGATGTTGATGGATGGAGCAAAGGAATGATGAGAGCTTGCTGCACTTGCTGAAGTTGGCACACCAATCAGGTGGGCTGGTTGCACCTGCTGCTGGCGCGCCTGCTGGAGGGAGGCCTTTTCTCCTCCTTATTCTTCACTTGGAACACTACAAGGGGGATGGAGAGGTTTCTGACTTGTTGATGAAGACGTCCAAGCAAGGAGAAGCTGTCTTGGAGCAGGGTAGAGGGAGGAGAGGCAGGGCTTCCGCAGGGTGATCAGCTTGTCCTGCACATGGCCAGGCGAGGGGCTTTTATAGGGGCTGAGGGGCGCCATCTCCAGGAGGAGATAAGGCTGGAGGTTGTTGAGAGGAGATAAGGATAACTCAAGGGAGTTTGGGGATGATAATGATAACCCATAGTTGGTTGTTGAGGATGAATATGCGCAAAGAGAGGAAGAGAAGGGTGCGCACCATCTCCTCCTTTCAAGGAGGTGTGCGCACATGACATGTGGAAAGAAGGCTGGTTCGACCAAGGCTTGGATGAGGATAATATTGGTTAGTTGTAGGATTAGTTAGGATGAAGATAAACCAAGGGAGAGATAGGTATAAGCCATGGTAGGTGGTTGAGGGAAGTGGTTGAGTGGGACCCACCAGCCAAGGAAGGAGGAGGTGGGTGCGCCTCCCTCCTCTATTTTCTAGGGCTTCTTGCACACACATCAGATGAGGGAGGATGGGATTCGGCCATGATAGGTTGGGTTAGCCCATCTTGGGTTAGGTTTAACCCTAGTTTAATCAGCGTGCTCCCGATCCAACAACTAGCATTAATTTCGACCAAAACCAATTAAATAAATCTCAAATCGACTTCAAAAAAATTCCAGATCATGCCCTGATGGCCATTGATCTTATGCTCTATCCTGATGTGTGGTTTAGATCACTTGAATTGCAACGGATCTCTTAATTTAGCTAGTTTCTCTGATCGGTGTGATCTCGGCCGTCGATAATGCCGAAAACTGTAATTGAATGCAATTGCCTCCTCCCATTGGCCAAATTTATTTTTCATGCATCAATATTCATGAGATCAAAGTTTTGGGTCATAAAAATTGAAATTTTCAGCCCATGGATCGATCCAGAGCTAATCGGACCATTATGCCCCTGGTGCGAGAACATACGGCTTTCCGTCCGGATTTGCTCTTTCTTGCATATCTCTTCATCCGGGGGTCGGATTTTCGATCCATTTCGAGAGTTGCCTAGATCTATCCAATCTTGACAATGTGGTAAAGTTGTAAATCCATGTTAGAGTACCAATTTGTCTCTAAGTGTCAGGGGAAAAATGGTCATTTCGGCCTTTCGGTGTCCATTTTTCATGTTTTGGGCACCGTTGTGAAGCTCTTGACCGGGGCTATGTAATGAACACATTATCTTGGCCATTTGTAGCATGTAAGGCCATGCCAAGGCATTTCCAAAGCCTATTTACATCATCTATTCATGAATTTTTTGAATCTGGGTCAGATTTTCTGCACCGATTTCGGCATTGCTGAAACTTGTATCAAGCAAGCTAAGCGGAAAAATTTGATGCCAACAAGTGTCCAAGTAGGGACAAATATGAAATTAAGGTAAAAGGGATGGTCCATGTGGGGACCAATTTTGAAATAAGGTGACTCACGCGGGAGCCGACTTTTGGAAAGGTAGGTGGTTCATGCAGGAACCGGTTTTTGAAGGAAAACTGGTCGTTCACGCGGGAACTGGTTTGTTTGATTGGAAAAAGGAAAGGAAGGTCATGTGGGGCCAATATAAAGTGGTGAAAAGGGGTGGTCCACATGGTGACCAATTTGAAAGTGGTTTGGTTCACATGGGAACCATTTTAGAAAAGGGGTTGGTTCACGCGGGAACCGGTTTTTATGAAGAAAATGGTGGTTCATGCGGGATCCGGTGTAAAAGATGACAAAATAGAAGGAGGGCCACGCGGGGCCAATCTAAAGGTGCTGCAAAGATGTGGTCCACATGGGGACCGATCTGAAAATAAGTTGGTTCACGCGGAACCGAGTTGGAAAAGAAAGTGGTTCATGCGGGAACCGGTTTATAAGAAGAAAAGAGTGGTTCACGTGGGAACATGGCTGAAATTAAAAGAAAGCAAGTCAAGTCCACATGGGAGACAATCTTAAAGGAACAATAAACAACAAATTTAAAGGTAAATTGATATGGAAAAGGTAAAGGACAAGCCGGTTCGCACGGGAACCAAATCGAAAAATAACTTGTTGCATAGTTCAATCAAGCTAGCACGGTTGAAGGCATTGGTTGTCCAACCATAGTCGCCAAAAAGCTGTTGACTCCAAAAACAGGTTCCGGATCGGCACCTCAATAAAAGGTGATGATAGAATAGGGGAAAAGGGAGTGAATCGGAAACACTCGAAAAGTGGTAAAATCCTCACCTCGGTCCAACACTCACATTGATCCTCGAACTTTCATCTCACTGTGTCGCTCGAGAACTGGAGACGGTTTGGGTCATGTGGGAGGAGAGTGAGGAATATAATAACTTAGAACATGATAAGATAAATTGTGGTCACCAGGAGCTGTGGGCTCCGCTTTATGGAATATAAATAAATGATCAGATGACCGTGTGCACCTTAGCGCGGGAGCTTGATGTGTGAGTTCAACCTTTCTTCTCTTCAGTCGGCCGATGAGGGGGAGTCCAACCGATGCTAGCTTGATCAACCTATGCAACTATTAAATAAAGAAACAAGTGAAGGGATGGATTAGACTTGTGGGAAGTGTTGTAACTGTAACAAGAAGATGAGAATGGAAGCAATTGAAGCTAAACTCACTGGCTTTGAAGTGAGCCTTAACCCCTTTTTTTGTGTTTTTGGTTATATAAAAATGATGCAAATTAAACTAAAAGATGTTCTAACAAATAAATAGACTGAATGAAATGAGTTAAAAAGAACTTATGAAGTGAATTGGCATGAGTTGAAGCCGAGTTGGTTGAAGAAGGCCGGTTTGGGTAGCCTTGCACCCTTCTGGCGCGACTTTGGTGAAAAGAATTCTATGGACGAACCCAATGTTGGAATAGAATGTCGTTTGTTTTTATGGATGGAGAACTCAGAGAGAAAGAGATCTCCTGTTGTTGACTTCTCCTAAATATGTCCGTTAGCCTGTAGAAAAGCTGAAAGTGGACGGATATGGAAGAACAGAACCTGGATTCATGCCCTCAGTGCAGCAAGCACCATGGACATACGGCAAGTTGAAATCGAGTGCCGCCAGTTGAAAATGAAAGAGGACGAGGAGTGGAACGATTTTTCTGTTTACCACTTTCACAGAAGAAGCCCCAAATTTTCTATAGAAGCTGATGAAGTTATGTAATGTAGAGCACACGGATCGGGCCTTCTTATTCGCTTCGGGATCGATCTCTCAATGTCGAATCGGCTTTGGACGTTGGGACGACATTGAGAGGGAGCTTGGACGACCTCAGGATGAGCTAGTCACGGGGGGGTTAACCTTGGTTCGTTGGGAATAGCCTTCAATTTATAGAGAATGGAAACCGGTGCAAACGGGGGAAACTGGTCGACCCCGCCCCCACGTTTCAAAGGAGGTGAGGGCGTGCAGGGCGTGCCCTCCTGTTTCAAGGGATTCGGGGGCGCGTTACATGTTTCATTGCTAAAAATCGCCGAAACCTTCCGGAAATTGCTAAAAATCGGACTTGACAAGATGAATGATAATTAGCAGGGGAAACTTTCCAAAAATTGGTTTCAAAGCCGCTAATTGGGGTAATTTTTGATTTTCGGAACTAGACCGTGCCTCCATCTTTCAAAGGGAGTGAGGGCATGCAGGGCGCACCCCCGGACTGAGGGCACGCAGGGGGTGCCCCCACTGTGAGGGTGCGGTGACTGCGCCCTCCCATTTCAAGTAGAGCGGGAGTGCGATACACTCTCTCTCCTGCGTACACGTCCAATTTGGCTCCCGTTTATTACGTTGGAAAGAGGGCATTAAACTATAGCTCCTCAAGTCAGTAAACCAGTCGGCATGACCCCTGAGATGTTTGCATGGGGCTTTCTACCGGTTTACCCTCTCACGAAAAGCTGAAAACCGCGACAGAGATCTGAAAGGGCACAGTTCTAGTCAAGGAATCTCGGGTCAACCTGAGATAACTTAAAATGATGACCGAACAAGTCCGATACGGTCGAAAAACCTGAAATTATCAAAAAAATTTAGATTAACTTGGTAAACGTAAACCGAAGTTTGAAAAAACTGAGAAACCCTAAAATCAACCAAAATGGCCGTATGGCCCCGGTTCATGAAAATATATGGCTAGGATCAACCCAAATGACCTAAAATGGTCTGGTGATAACCGGAAAGGTCTAACACATGGTCCGGGATAGCCATGTCAACACGGATCGAAAAGTCATAACAAAAAACCGTTATAGACTAACGCCTACCGAAATGACTTCTCGGAAACCTTGAATATTACGGAACACATGCGGGACTCCCGAGACCTTCAAGTATGGACCATTCAAGGTTGGTCATTGAGCAGGCTTTGTGTTTTCGCGATTCACGTGTGGCTCTCGCTTGAAAGTTACGGCATTATTCCATAAATCATTGGTCCATTCCCAACTCACAAGAGGTCTCTATCAACGTCCTTAGATCATATCCATGAGGTAATACAGATCAGATAACAGTCAAATAAAGGATATCGTCAATGAAATAGGAGTTTGGGGCTCCGAATCAAGCTAATTTGGATTGTCTACAAACTGTTCTTGATCAACTTACTACTCAACTTAGTATAGCTCATTTGCATCCATATCTCTAATGTAGTTGTACTTATATTGCTTCTCAATTTAGTGGATAAAATAAGGCAAGCACAAGACAGGACATCAAATATCAGAGAAGATATATGTAGCATTATATGTAGCATACCATATTGACAAATCATAGTATACTATCCACCGAAGGATAACAAGATGTATCATGAATTTAAGAAATCTTATATAAATGAGTTGTATGAACATGTTGAATGCAAATATTAAATATAAATATTATCTTATGTTATGTTTTATTTATGTATGCACGGATTATATGAATAGATTGTGATTGTGTGATATATAGGTTGAAAGTATATGTTTTGTATATGTTATACCATTATTTGTGCATGTATAGGTTGTATCTTTGAGTTGTGGTTGAATATACTGGTTGTGTGATTGACTATATAATTGGTCGTATCGTGGTTTCTTTTGCGAAGAGATGTAAATTTTTGTATTGTTTTTACGGTCAACTAGTGTTGTTTCTTGAATTTTATTTTTAAAAATAAAATATTTTTTAATTGTAAAATTGTTGGCGATAACTACGCGTAATTATTAACAATGACATCAGCTATCAGTAATCACGTCTGTTGTCCGTGATATCGGAATTAGTGACGGTGTGAATATAACCGTCGCTAATACTCTTGGGCGACCAACTTATCGGTGATAACATTGTGACTGCGTCTTTAAACGGCTGCCAAAATGTTTTGGGGATCGCTTTTGACTTATTAACTAATACTTTCTGGGCTTGGATTGACGAAGAAATTCCTTCCATGACGTCAATCCATTTTCTCCTCTGGCATCAAGTTGAATTTTCCGGTTTGTGCAGCCCAAGAGATCAAATGGAAGGAAATGAAAGAGAAAGTTGAGAAGGCCGTTGAATTGGGTTCGCATGGGGGAATGATGGGAGGTGTCTCACCGTGACGGCTTTATATTTATATTAACCTGCATTTATGACAATATACATTCCGAGCTTCTCTCTCAGGAGAGCTAATCACCTCAGTCCCGGGGTGGAGGGAGAAACCTCAGTCCCCAATCAGACGGGTAGTGATTTACAAAGGGCTCGGTAGCAGTTCAGCCCTTTTCGGGAGCGATTCATCGAACCGGTTCAGTAACATAACTTGAACCGTCACTTAAGTGATGGGAGTATGTGGCCGCCTCTGATTGGGGACTGACTTCTCCCTCCACCTTGGAACTGAGATGATTCGTTCTCCTCTCCCAGTGTCTATAAATCGGAGCAGGAATAGTCTTTGTACAACGAACAACAAAGGAAGTTGGAGGAATGACGTGCTAGGCATTTCTGATACAGAAGTCTATGAATTCAAGTCACGTTGCATTTCGTGGGCCGACACCATTCCCTCTGCCACTGAATCCCGAGTAATTAATCACAGATCTATGAAAGGACATCTATGCTTACGCAATCAGAATGTTCTTCAGACCCCGAAAAAAAAGAGTTCGGAACGCCTCAGGACGCCTCCTGAGGCGACTCCCTCAGTCGCGTATCCGCGAGCGCCACGTACGCGTCGGACCGATGCGCCAAACATCCGTCGCCGGCTTGGGAAACGACGTTCGCGGAATGGCGAACGAAACGGCACGTCTGACGCCGTTCGCTAGCGGCACGTCTGACGCCGCCACCGTCTCGCCTTACCATGCCATCATGACGTTGTCAACTCCTCCTTAATGGTGACACGATGAAAATTGCGCGGGAAATGAATCGCCGAGGTCTATGTCGTCTTCGTCTCCATTGCCGTCCGCATGTTCATCAGAGCATTCCTCCTCCAATTTTCCCGGTGCCGTTCTCCAATTCCTAAGAGCAATCCGAACTACATTGTGTGCGGGGTGAGGAAGAATCGAAAAGGTGAACGGTAAACGTCTTCCAACTGAGGGCGAGATTATTGCGACTAGCAGGCTTGAGCAATAGACTGTGAGTTTGGGAAAGCAAGGCATGAAAAAGTTGAAGCAAGTTGTGTTGGCCCCTCGTCAGAGACAGCCGTCATGTTAGCATGTTTATTTACGTCTAAAGATATTGAATGTAGTGTATTTAATGTTTTGAAAACCACCGATCGTAGTACAGATGCATTTAGTGAGCAATGGACTGTGGTGCTGGCTGCATGAGAAGTTATAATAGGTAGTTAGCACTAAATGTACACTAATAAGAACACGTTTCAGGAGTCATGTAATCGGTTAGTATTTAGTATTTGGTAACGTGTGAAATGAAGGCTGAACAACATATATAAAGGGATAGTAATATCTGAAATGAGGGTTTAGTAAGTTATGTAAAGGGTTAGTAAGATATGTAAAGGATTATTAACCTGTGAAACATATGTGTTCAGGGGGCCATGTAAACGGTTAGGAAGATATGTAAAGGGTTAGTAAGTTCTGAAAAATGGGTTTAGGGGGCCATGTAAAGGGTTAGTAACATACGGAGAGGTTTAGTAAGTTCTGAAAAATTAGTACAGGGGGCCATGTAAAGGGTTAGTAACATACGGAGAGGGTTAGTGACTTCTGAAAAATGGATTCAGGGGGCCATGTAAAGGGTTAGTAACATACGGAGATGTTTAGTAAGTTCTGAAAATTGGTTTCAGGGGGCCATGTAAAGGGTTAGTAACATACGGAGAGGGTTAGTAAGTTCTTCAAAATGGGTTAGTAACACTATGTAAAGGGTTAGTAACCCTTGGAGAGAGTTAGTATCTTCTGAAAAATGAGTTCATGGGGCCCTGTAAAGGGTTAGTAACATACGGAGAGGGTTAGTAACTTCTGAAAAATGGGTTCAGGGGGCTATGTAAAGGGTTAGTAACATATGGAGAGGGTTAGTAAGTTCTTCAAAATGGCTTCATGGGGCCCTGTAAAGGGTTAGTAACATACGGAGAGGGTTAGTAACATCTGAAAATTGGTGTCAGGGCGCCATGTAAAGGGTTAGTAACATAGGGAGAGGGTTAGTAACATACGGAGAGGGTTAGTGACATCTGAAAATTGTTGTCAGGGGGCCATGTAAAGGGTTAGTAACATACGGAGAGGGTTAGTAACATCTGAAAAATGGGTTCAGGGGGCTATGTAAAGGGTTAGTAACATATGGAGAGGGTTAGTAAGTTCTTCAAAATGGCTTCAGGGGGCCCTGTGAAGGGTTAGTAACATACGAAGAGAGTTAGTAACATCTGAAAATTGGTGTCAGGGGGCCATGTAAAGGGTTAGTAACATACGGAGAGGGTTAGTAACATACGGAGAGGGTTAGTAACATCGGAAAATTGTTGTCAGGGGGCCATGTAAAGGGTTAGTAACATACAGAGAGGGTTAGTAACATAGGGAGAGGGTTAGTAACATACGGAGAGGGTTAGTAACATCTGAAAAATGGGTTCAGGGGGCTATGTAAAGGGTTAGTAACATATGGAGAGGGTTAGTAAGTTCTTCAAAATGGCTTCAGAAGGCCCTGTAGAGGGTTAGGAACATACGGAGAGGGTTAGTAACATCTGAAAATTGGTGTCAGGGGGCCATGTAAAGGGGTAGTAACATAGGGAGAGGGTTAGTAACATACGGAGAGGGTTAGTAAGTTTTGAAAAATGGTTTTAGGGGGCTGTGTAGAGGGTTAGTAACATACGGAGAGGGTTAGTAACATCTGAAAAATGGGTTCAGGGGGCTATGTAAAGGGTTAGTAACATATGGAGAGGGTTAGTAAGTTCTTCAAAATGGCTTCAGGGGGCCCTGTGAAGGGTTAGTAACATACGAAGAGAGTTAGTAACATCTGAAAATTGGTGTCAGGGGGCCATGTAAAGGGTTAGTAACATACGGAGAGGGTTAGTAACATACGGAGAGGGTTAGTAACATCGGAAAATTGTTGTCAGGGGGCCATGTAAAGGGTTAGTAACATACGGAGAGGGTTAGTAACATACGGAGAGGGTTAGTAACATCTGAAAAATGGGTTCAGGGGGCTATGTAAAGGGTTAGTAACATATGGAGAGGGTTAGTAAGTTCTTCAAAATGGCTTCAGAAGGCCCTGTAGAGGGTTAGGAACATACGGAGAGGGTTAGTAACATCTGAAAATTGGTGTCAGGGGGCCATGTAAAGGGGTAGTAACATACGGAGAGGGTTAGTAACTTCTGAATAATGGGTCCAGGGGGCTGTGTAAAGGGTTAGTAACCTATAACAAATATGCGAAGGGTTCTGTAGCAATGCATTTATAAAAGATTGTATGTATTTTTACAGGGAAGAAAGCCATAAGTCACAAGCAGCTTGCAACATAAGGCATGAGGGACTCTGTCATGATTCTGAATTTAAAACTGTTGATGAGGCATATGCAGCATTCCTTACGTATGCCAAAGGTCTAGGATTTGGTGTTAGAAGATCTCACTTAGCTAAGGACAAGCAAGGTCTTGTCAGAAACATGCGGTTAGTATGTTCCAAAGAAGGTTGGTAGAAGAAAGATGCCCGGTACACTAACCCAGTCATTCAACGAGTTGAGACCCGATCGGGGTGTCTGGCAGGGATAACCTTTGGGCTGAACGTCAATGGGATGTATAGAATCACAAGATGGGATGTAGAACACAATCATGAACTTGAAAGCCCAACTAAGGCACACATGTTAAGATCACATCGTAAGTTTAAAGAAGTTCATGCATCTGTTGTAGATATTGGGGAAAGTAGTGGCTTGAAACCAACGCAACTATATCACTTGATGTCCAACCAAGTAGGTGGAAGAAGCAACTTAGGTTTCAGCCAGGTGGATATGAAGAACTACCTACGGACCAAACGACAGCAGCAAATGCTTCAATTTGACACCGGGGGACTACTTCAATATTTCCATCGTAGGCAAGCGGAAGACCCTTTCTTTACCTACTCCATACAAGTGGATCAAGATGACCTAATCACCAACATATTTTGGGCTGACTGGAGAATGCGCAAGGACTACGAAAGATTCGGTGATGTCATATGTTTTGACACAACATACAAGACCAACAGATATGGGAGACCTTTTGCTCCTTTCGTTGGAGTAAACCACCACAAACAAACAATAATCTTCGGTGCAGCCTTATTGTATGATGAGACCATACACACATTTAGATGGCTATTCAACACTTTCACAAGTGTCATGCATGGTAAGGAGCCGAAGACCATATTGACCGATCAAGACAAGGCTATGAGTAATGCCATTGCACAAGAACCGCCTAACATACCATAGAATATGTGTTTGGCATATGTATCAGAATGCTTGCAAGCATCTAAATCAGGTTTTCAGTGCTACACATACTTTTAAGACAGATTTTCAAAGATGCATTTACGATTACGAAGACGAGGATTCTTTTGTAGATGCATGGGCTGAAATGTTGACAAAGTATAAACTCAAAGACAATCACTGGCTGAAAGTGTTGTATGAGGATAGGAAAAAGTGGGCTTTGGTATACGGTCGAAGCACATTTACTGCGGACATGGTCAGCACCCAAAGATGTGAGAGTTTGAACAAGGTACTCAAAGATTATTTAGACATAAGGCAAACAATGAATCTGTTTTTTGAAAACTTTCAAAAATTGCTTGATGATCGGAGATACCAGCAAGATCTCGCGGATCATAAAATGAGGCATACATTTAGGAGATATCCAGTAGACTCCATAATGCTCCAAGAAGCAAAGGAGCGGTATACTCCGGCTGTGTATGAAACATTTGAGCATGAGTACTTGAAGGCCATTGACCGCATATTGCAGCCGTGTGAGGCTAATGCATTTATAATATTTGACGACGCAAAGCACTACCATCGGGTAGAATTCAATAGATTCGATGAAATTGATGTTACTTGTTCATGTAAGAAATTTGAATTCAGTGGCGTCTTATGTAGGCACATCATACGTGTTTTCTTACACGCTCAGATTAGACTTGTTCCTTCTAAGTATTTCTTGATAAGGTGGACAAGGGATGCATGTAAGATGTCTGCTGAAAATGCCATCGCCCATGGTACTGATACAATGGACGAAAAAGCACTTGCAACTATGAGGTTTATGCATCTAGTGGGCAATGTTGTTGAGCTATGTGCAACGGCAGCAAAGTCGAAAGAAACATATGAACACTTGCTCAACTTTTGCCGACAGACACACGACGAGTACACAAGATTGTCTCTTCCAGCTTATACTCCGGCTGCAGAAACAAACAGAGATAAAGACACTGAACCATCGCAGGTCCTTGAATCCCAATCAGAGGTACATGTTGACCATGAATCACATGTCTTTCTTGTTTACTATCAGAATTGGATTGTTTACAGGTCGTTACATAATTATTTTGTTTCATAACAGGTTAATGCTGATCAACAACCTGCACAACCAGTTCGAAGTCTTCACCTAAAGGGTGGAAGAGAGAAAGAACGACGAAGGAGGATAAAGTCCAGCCTTGAGACAAGGAGAAGAAAAAAGAAATCAGACAGAGGTAGTTCTTTGCAAGGGCAACCACTTGATAGATGTGATGTGAAAGACGAACCATGCCCTTCGGAAGACATTATGTACACAGACCCTACTTCGACTACTCTTGAGCTGTCACAGCTTGTCATCACAAGGCCACGCAACAATGTGTGAGCCATATGGACATGTTAATGTATATATGTGGACAGAAACCTGCGATGTAGAACAATGTCTTCCACTCCTTTGTGTAATGAATTTACTATCTTGTGCCTACTCAGTCCTTTGTGTAAACAGTTGTCATTATTTTCTGAGCTAAGCAACTCTGTAGGGCCACAGTACTGAATTCTGTATTGGAGTGTACATGTCTTGAAGCATCTAAGTTGTCAGAAATAAAATCTGTGTTCAACAGGAGTACGAAAGGATTTAATGTGACCATCTACGTTGTCATCTTTCAATGTGAGTGATAAAAAATAACCATTTGAAACAGGGGCTCTGTAGAGGGTTAGTAACTTCTAAAGAGGGTTAGTAACATCTGAAAAATGGTTTCAGTGGGCTCTGTAAAGGTTTAGTAACCCTGGGAGAGGGTTAGTAACATACGGAGAGGGTTAGTAAGTTCTAAAAAATGGTTTCAGGGGGCTGTGTAGAGGGTTAGTAACATAGGGAGAGGGTTAGTAACTTATGAGAAGTGGTTTCAGGGGGCTCTGTAAAGGGTTAGTAACATACGGAGAGGGTTACTAACATACGGAGAGGGTTAGTAAGTTCTGAAAAATGGTTTTAGGGGGCTGTGTAGAGGGTTAGTAACATACGGAGTGGGTTAGTAAGTTCTTAAAAAACGTTTCAGGGGGCTCTGTAAAGGGTTAGTAACATACGGAGAGGGTTAGTAACATAGGGAGAGGGTTAGTAACATAGGGAGAGGGTTAGTAACTTCTGAGAAATGGGTTCAGGGGGGTATGTAAAGGTTAGTAACATAGGGAGAGGGTTAGTAAGTTCTGAAAAATGGTTTCAGGGGGCTCTGTAAAGGGTTAGTAACATACGGAGAGGGTTAGTAACATACGGAGAGGGTTAGTAACTTCTGAAAAATGGGTTCAGGGGGGTATGTAAAGGGTTAGTAACATAGGGAGAGGGTTAGTACGTACTAAAAAATGGTTTCAGGGGGCTCTGTAAAGGGTTAGTAACATACGGAGAGGGTTAGTAACATACGGAGAGGGTTAGTAACATACGGAGAGGGTTAGTAAGTTCTGAAAAATGGTTTCAGGGGGCTGTGTAGAGGGTTAGTAACATACGGAGAGAGTTAGTAACTTCTGAAAAATGGTTTCAGGGGGCTGTGTAGAGGGTTAGTAACATACGGAGAGGGTTAGTAAGTTCTGAAAAAATGTTTCAGGGGGCTCTGTAAAGGGTTAGTAACATACGGAGAGGGTTAGTAACATAGGGAGAGGGTTAGTAACATAGGGAGAGGGTTAGTAACTTCTGAGAAATGAGTTCAGGGGGGTATGTAAAGGGTTAGTAACATAGGGAGAGGGTTAGTAAGTTCTGAAAAATGGTTTCAGGGGGCTCTGTAAAGGGTTAGTAACATACGGAGAGGGTTAGTAACATATGGAGAGGGTTAGTAACTTCTGAGAAATGGGTTCAGGGGGGGGTATGTAAAGGGTTAGTAACATAGGGAGAGGGTTAGTAAGTACTGAAAAATGGTTTCACGGGGCTCTGTAAAGGGTTAGTAACATACGGAGAGGGTTAGTAACATACGGAGAAATGGTACTTATTGGCTGTGTACAGGGTTAGTAACATAGGGAGAGGGTTAGTAACTTCTGAAAAATGGCTTTCGTGTAAAGGGTCTGTAACCGATTGAAATGGCTTCCGTGGCATATATGTAAACGGTTAAATGGAACAGCACATGAATAAGAAAAACAGAGGAACTCATATGGAAAACCACACCTAATTAAAACAACAAATGTTCTGTCCGTAGGATTCGCTGTGAGAACCACCCAATAAGTTCTCCACATTTTCCAAATTTTACAGCACTTGAGAGTACATTACACATATCCTATGCTTTAAAGTGGGGTCCGGGGAAGGGAGGGGAGGGATCAGTGGTTTGTCAACTTCTCCATCAAGTAGCATATCAATTGTACTCTTGTCCTCATGATCTCTTGAGGACGAATACACCACGGCTGCTTGATCTTCATGGCAACACGTTCAGCATACCGCATGACATACAACCCACATTCAACGCTGAAAATTGTAGAAACATACTCAATAAGAGAAAACTTGATACCTATTTGGAATAGGTAACATATTGAAAAGAAAAGGTCATTTACCTCTCGCTGAGCTGTTGTGGACAACTCTCACTTAGCTTGGTGGGCCAGCCGTCTATGTCTGGTACTCCAAATACATTAGAAACCATTGCCGTCAAGAACTGAATCATGTTCCTCGCACCGGCTGTGTACCTAGGATTGGAACTGATTGAGTTGTAGACTACCCACCGTTGCTTGTCTGTGTCCAGGACGATCAGCATGAAGTGGTTAGAATAATGGCAGACGAAGAAGTACTTCTCGACAGCCAGGAATCTGTCGGCTGTCTTGGCTTTCAAGGCCTCTTGGATGTTGTCCTTCACCCTACCCCATTGTAATTCTGCATCACTCTGGTATGTGGACAGAAAAGAAGGACAAAACCTACAAGATCTGTAGTATCCTGGGTTCTCGCCGCATCGACTCGTCAAGATCTCCCAGAAAACTTCTACGACGGCCACGGACGTATACCTATCGTTGTAGAAGAGGTCCTCCAGATCACCATTTAGGATGGTAGCCCTCCAGCGGGTGTAGTAACATGCGTCACCCCTATTTCTGCAAGACACAGACATATTAGCCTTATAACATATGTAAAGGCAATAGTAACAAGATATCACACTAACCTGTTGCTCACGGTGTTTAGCCATTCCTCGCACAACAAAAATCTGTCTTCTGGAATGCTGTTCAAAACTGTCGTAGTTGTGGTGATCCCAGCCTTCGTTGCTGTGGTCCTCTTCATGGTCTTCTTAGTCCCGCTGGCTGCGGGGGCCTTCCTTACTTGCCCCCTCCCCCTCCCCTTCCCCCTCCTTTTTCCCCTCTTGTTCTGGTTCGTCTTCAATAAGGGTCTCCAGGTGAACAATGCCTGGTGAGTGTTGAGAGTCCGCCAGAATTGAAGGTGTTTGTGTCGGGCGTTTGCAGATATAAAATGATGATTCCGCAACCTTGTCGGACGGCTTTCGCCCGGTTCTTGTCCTCTGTTTCACCCTCAACACCAAGGAGGAGACTATGTCATGAACCTTGTCGGAAGACAGGTGTTCATCCCTCTGTAAGCACCCGAAACGGGACATCCGCGGATCTCCCCCTTCCGGCCCCTACGCTTGCTTTGGGGACTTGGTGGATGGGATGTTAGTGGGTGTGGTCGCCAGGAGCCAAAGGCTCCAAAATATAGTAGAATGAAAAGAAATGAAATAGAGAAATGACCGTCGTACCTTTGGAAGCGGGGAGATTGTTGAGTTCCGACTTCTCCTCTCTCGGCCGGCCGAAAGAAGAGAGCTTAGTGAGTCCTTCGTCTTCGATCCGGTTGAAGCTCCGCCTCGATCGGATTTACCTAAGAATGTCCATAAGAAAACATGTAGACAAGTGAAGGTTTCATTAGTTCTAACGAAAGCATAGTATCATGCTCGAATTTAGATTCAAACGTGCAAATGGGAAGAGACTAACCGGATTGGGACGAGATCCCAACCCCTATTTTTGGTAGGTTTTAAACATATATGAAATGCAAAAATGTTCTAAGACATGCCAAATAACATGATGATCAATGCAAAAGCGAAAAAGGGAGAAAAGAACTCAATTAAACGGGCGATTGGACTTCGAAAACGACGAAACAAACTTCTGCCCTTCCTGGTGCCCTATATATAGGGCGCCAGGAGCAGGTGCCCCCTTTATGGGGCGCGTTGACCAAGGTCAAAGTGCCCTGTATACGGGGCACTAAGTCTGGCCCGAACAGATTTTCTTCTTCTCTTCGCGACGCCGCTCCGGAGTGCTGGGTGGCTTCCGGGACGAAGTAAGAGCTCCTCCTTGTAGATGATATGCAAATAAAGCTAGTGGAAGGTGGTTTGGGTGCTGGATGTATGAGGAGAGTCGGATAGGGGATCTCAAAGTTGGAGAAAAATCATATTTCTGGGTGACAGAAACAGAAGGTTTTAGGGTTTTTGGTGGAGGATTTTGGATCGATTTGGAGGCTTTTGGAGGGTGAATGTGGCTTAGAATCGTAGTGTTGGATGGGCTCTAGGGTGGCACGGAGTTGGAACCTCCTGCAAGCTCCAAATGGGGGTCTATTTATAGCCCAAAAGAGGGCACTCTGGCCATTTTTGAAAAACAGTGCCATGTGGCATAGCGCCCTGTATATGGGGCGCTAGCATCATGAGGTTTGTCAGGTCGACAAGACAAGTCACTGCAGGGGGTCAAATCAGCCTGTCAAATCAATTTAATTTGGATCCAGGCGCCCTGTATACAGGGCGCCAGGTGCCCTGTTTATAGGGTGCCTGGTGCCCTATAAGTAGGGCGCCAGGTGCCCTTATACACAGGGTTTTGCTCTCTTTGAAATGTGCCAAAAATCTTAATTTTTCCGGAAAACTCGGTTCCCTTGAAAGGTTACTTAAATATTCTTCATGAAAACAAGAATTTGAGCTCTCCAACTAGGCCAAAATTGCGTGTCTACAGCTTGCCTCGCCTTGGCGTCGGCTTTGTAGGGGAGTGACACGAATGAAGCGTAGGCGAATGTAGCGAAGCGTAATGAGGCGTAGCGGAATGAAGTGGTAATGGACTGAAAAGGTGACGCCAAGGTGTAGATTTAGACACACCCTCATTGGCCTAGTTGAGTGGAATAAAACTTTATCGGACTCCGAGATTACCCTTTGTCTTATCGAAACCTTCCCTCTGGTTGATTGGTTAAAGAGAAAAACAGTACTGAAAGTAAATAACTAAAATCCCACGTGGGGGAGAATTGTTACCAGCCAGGACCCGAACTACATGGTGTTCTGGACTCGGTAGAAATGCAGTAAATTGCGAAAAGTAAAGAGGAGACAGTCAATCAACCAAGGTTGGATTCTTCAAATTCATAAGGTTTTACTCAACAATACCGGTTTAGTTCGACATGGAAAAACTTCTTGTTTTGATGAAATCATTGTTAAAACCCGTTGGAAACCGATTCTCTGAAAAATCAAGACCTTCTCTGGAGCTATAAAAGACCATCTTTAAAAAGGTTCATGATGGGACTGGAAGGAGGTTATGGTAGGATTAGGAAGCGGGGAATGGTCATGGTGAGATGATGAATGTTGGTGTATGAAATGATGCATGCTGGGTTTAAAGAAATACAAATAAGTATAAGAAAATAGTTGAAGATATAGGTTGAACATAACGGGTCAGGGCGTCTATGAAGAAACCATCGTCCCCGCATATTCAACTTTGGCCTATCCGCAAACCTAGGGAATGACTGAGCCTTCACTGATTTTGTTGAAGGGGTTCTCAGGCTCAGCCCCTCTAGACTTGAGGTCTTCAACATCTCAAATATTATTATTTTGATAGATGCAATACTAAATGCAAGTCCTAATAGGGGTCGGGGTAGTCCACCTTTGTTTTTTTTTCAATTTTTGATTTTTTTGTTGTTTTTGCTTCCTCGAAGTGCCTGGGGAAATGAAGTTGGTATGCCTTCTCCTATTCCTGCATCCACTTGAGAGAAGATATTAGAACTTTATTTTGGCTTAGTCCCTTGCAAGGAGAGGGCAAAGTTGCCTTGATATTTTGTCAAGGGACATAGGCCTTATCAAGGTAAAATAACGAAAAATATAAGTATGTACAGAAAGGAAACATGCAAGACTGAAATTAAACATGAATGCAAAGACAACTAGTCAATTTAAGAAGCAAATCTTTAGGTGTTTTGGGATTTATGATTTGTTTGGGTTTTGATGGTTTTATAATGTTTTTGGTGTTTTGAGAACTTTTATGATTTTTTTGGTGTTTTGAATATTTAATTTTTAAGAGTTTTGACTTTATAGATTTTGTTTGGTGTTTTTGAAGTATTCGATTTTTTTGTGTTCGATGTGAAGGACACGACCATCTCATCATTTGCCTTGCTTGTTATAGGTGCCTCTCATTGTTACCTAAGGGTTAAGAGTAGGCATCACGTGTAAGAAAGTGCCTAGTCCGAGATCTTCTGACCTTCTGCCTTTGATAGGCTATGGCTCTTCTTGGACCTAGTCGGTCAACCCTATCCTTTGAGGTTGAAGAAGGAAGATGATTGGTGGTATGTCCTTAGTAGAATTCAGGGATGTCGAACTTGTTTCTCTACTAATACCCACATTGCCCGTTCGGGTTTTGACCTCTTCGGGTCCTTCCTTCTAGCCCATTTTCTTTGATGGCCCACATTCAGACAGGTCTTTCTTCTTTTTTGCTTGATTTTGACCTGAGGGGTCATTGCCCATCTTTTGGAGCCTTTTCTTTTGGACTTTTGTTGGTACACATTCAGACAGGTCTATTCTTTTGCTGACCTGAGGGGTCATTGCCCATCTTTTGGCACCTTTTCTTTTAATAAGAAGTCAGTCCTTCAGAGGCATTTTCCAACTAAGGCAATGGGCATTTTCGATACTCCTTATTCTAACCCCTTCCATCTATTCCGGACCGAAATAAGAAGAGAATGGGACAGGGTTGACCTTCTTTTGCCAAGTGTTGCCTAGCTTTCTCTCTGACTCCCAGTCATCGGACTTTGAAACCTAGGCGTGTAGTGTGTGCAGCATGATGCCTATCCTTATTTTCCTAAGTGACAAGTTGGTGCACCGAACAAGCAAGCATTAGATGTTATCATCATTCTTCATACCTTTAGATTTTATAGATTTTTTTGTGACTTTTGTTTTTAAGGGAAATATTTTTTGAGGTACACACCATTCCAGGGATGAGCTAGTTCTTCTCCTTCTGCATTAGTCAGCTTATATGAATTACCGGGATAAACAGCCGAAATCACATATGGACCTTCCCAATTAGGTTGAAGTTTGGAGCGGGGACCGCCCGGCTTAACAAATATTCTTTTAAGCACAACCTCACCGACTTCAAATTTTCTCTCCACCACTCTCTTCTGATAAAATATTTTTGGTAAGATCTAGCATGTTCGGCAGCGGCCAGCCTCCTTTCATCTAAGAGTTCGAGTTGCGCGAGAAGCGAATCTCGGCGTTCATCCATCGGGATATCTCGATCGATCTGGACTCGGAGACATGGAATGATTACTTCGTATGGAACTACCGCCTCCATCCCAAATGCCAAGGCATAGGGGGTCTGACCCGTTGGGGTTCGAATAGAAGTGCGGTAGGCCCATAGAGCATCAACTAGCTTATCTGGCCAGTCTGCGAATTTGCTGGACTTACAAGTCTTCTTAATGATCTTTATCAGGGTCTTATTGGTGGCTTCTGCTTGACCGTTGCCTTGAGGATAATATGGAGATGAATGATGCAATACCTGTTGCACAGGTCACGCAGTTCCTGGGAGATGAATTGCGGTCCATTGTCGGTGATGATGTCGCCTGGGATCCCAAACCTGGCAATGATGTTGCGTTTGATGAAGGTGCAGACTATTGATGCCTTGATTTCCACGTATACTTCCGCTTCCGCCCACTTGGTGAAGTACTCCGTTGCAGTTAGGATGAAGGATTTGGTTTTGCTTGTAGAGTTTGGGTCACCGAGGGGTCCGATAACATCAAAGGCCCACATAGCGAAGGGCCATGGGGCGTAAATCGGGTGAAGGGAAGATGCGGGAGAATGAATTTTGTCGACGTGAAGTTGACATTGATGACAGTGCCGGACAAAGATCGAGCAATCTTCTTCCAGAGTAGGCCAATAGTACCCTTGCCTGATGATCTTCTTGGCGAGGGCTTGAGCATTTACATGGCCCCCACACACTCCGGAGTGTGCTTCTTTAAGTACCAATTCGGACTCTTCTTCATCTACGCATCTTAATAGAACACCGGCCAAGCTCCTTTTGTAAAGTACTCCACCTAAGATGGTGTATCTCTGGAAGACCCTTCTTATGGCTCTTTTCTCTTTGGTAGTCGATCCCGGTGAATATGTCTGATCCTGACAGTAATTCGCAATCTCATGATACCATGGTTTCTCACCCTTTTCTAATTCCTCCAACTCAAACAGAGATACTTCCTCCTTTTTCTCAATGTACTCTTTCCTTTCAAATTTTTCTTTAACCCTCAAGAATCGTGCATCCTCCACTGCCGGAATGGTACGTCGGCGGACATAGATCATCCTAACTTGCCTGCCTAGCGGGACAGATAGTGAAGATGCCAGGGAAGCGAGAGCATCGGCAAGAATGAATGAATTTGAGTTTGGAGAATAGCTTGATGTAACAGGTGGTGTGTTCTTGGTATGGTTTGAGCCCGGGATGAGATGTGCGGTATTTGGTAAGAACTTGGTGGAGAATCAACTGACTATCACCGATCACCCTTAGTTTAGTGACACCATAGAAGTGAGCGGCCTCTAGTCCGGCCAACAAGGCTTCATACTCAGCTATATTGTTTGTTTCTAGAAAATGGAGCTGAAAAGCCTGTGGGATGGTGACACCTTCGGGTGATAGAAGAACAATCCCTATCCCTCTACTCTGGGAGTTTAATGCCCCGTCAAAATACAAAGTCCATAGATTGGAAGATCGAATGGACATCAATTCTTCATCGGGAAATTCTGATTGGATAGGGTCAAAGATTGGGATAGGATGATGGGCAAGGTGTTCGGCAATTGCGTAGCCCTTGATTGCCTTCTGTTGGATGTAGAAGAAACCCCCAAAGTTTGAACAATGTTATCTTTCTCCTCATATCGAATTTCACCCAACTGAATTGCATTTTCTAGATACTCTGGTAGCTTAACACATTCTAAGCTTTTCTGAGCTAACCGATGCAGGTATCTTTCTGGAACTCTCTTACCTCTAATTTTTGTCCTATTTTTATTGAAAACTAAACCTAAAGAAAAGGAAGGTAAATAGGGGAAGAAAGAATTTATTGGAGAGAATGGAGGGCAAAGAAGGTCAATCAAGGATCTGGTGGCTCCTTGGGTAGAATGCCCTTCCGAGGCAGGTTGAGATGTTTCCTCGATCGAAATTTGAGTTTCGAGGAGGACGTTGTTTTTTTGAGGAGTGCTAAACATAAAGACAGATTGGGCTTCAGGTGCCCGATTTGGGTTGAGATCAACTACGGGGGTCAGAGTAGGCGAAGATATTGATAAAGAGGGGAAGACTTCGAGTAATGTTTGATAGAGGGGGCTTTCGGGCCCAATGTTGACGAAGAGATGATGGGCCAAGAGGGCCGGATGATCATGGAAGAAGGTGGGTTCATGGACCCAATAAGAGGAGGATGTGGGCTCGAGGGCCTGGGTTTAAGAGATAGGCTTGAGGGCCCAAGAGTTGGAGAAAATGGGCACAAAGACCCGGATTCAATAGAGGGGCTCGATGGCCCAAGAGTTGGAAGAAATGGGCACAAAGGCCCGGATTTAGTAGAGGGGCTCGGTGGCCCAAGAGTTTGAGAAAATGGGCACAAAGGCCCATATTTAGTAGAGGGGCTCGGTGGCCCAAAAGCAACAAGTGGGTTCGTGGACCCATAAGTTGGGCCTGAGGGCCTAAAAATAGGGATCGGGCCAAGAAGCCCGGGGAGAGCATCACGGTGAATTGGGGCATCGACCCCAAAAGATGACATAATGAGGGAAGGCCCTCGTGGAGTTGGTTGGACTTTTTCTCGAGTCGGTTTGACAATATGACCCTCAGGTGGGTCAACAGGTGGTTCAGCCTGGAGTGGTTCATTGATTGACCCTTCTTCATCAGTGGAAAACAAAAGAGATATTTCAGGATACAAGTTATCTTCAGGGTCGTCAGTTCTTCTTCTCTTGTCTTGCTCAATCTCTTGTTCTTCCTTGTTCTCAGCCAGTTGAATGGTTTCTTTCTTGATGAAAAACCTTTGTAAGCATCCTGAAAAGTATTTGCTTTTGAGATTTTGACCATTGGCTGTCGTTCCATCATATCCAACCTTGCTCTTTGGTTGTAACCTCACTGGATTGATTGGCTCAGCTATGCCTTGCAGTTCTTTGCCTAGTCCTCGGCCCTCCTGGTATCCCAAAATCTTCATTATATGCCACCCAATAGTTTCATTTTCTTCTCTTTTCCTTCTCCACACTTGCCTAGGTTGCCTACTCATTTCTGGAAGATCCAAGATTGTCAAAATTGGCTCGTTTGGCAACCCAAGGGGTGGTGGTGGAGAAGATGGATGATCTAAGGGCATGCTCGTCACCTTAATCACTTGTCCCTTGTGAGGGAATTTAAGACACTGGTGATTGGTGGAGGCGACTGCCTCTAGTGCTTCCAAATAGGTCCGTCCCAGAATAGCTTTGTAGGTTGGATCCATCTCAAGTATGTGGAAGTCAACAGTGACTGTTCGAGGTCCAAGTTTCACATTTAATGTAATCATGCCATCGACAGGCTTTTCCTAATTGTCATATGCAGTCACTGTTATTTGAGATGGCCGGATGTCTTCCTCGGAGAATCCACAAAGATGTAATGTTTCTGGTGGCAGAACATTAATGGATGCTCCAGTATCGACTAAACATGACTTAATGCCTACACCATTGATGTGGACTATGATGCACAAGGCACATTTCCTTATTTCCGGGTCGGCTAACTCTTCCTTTGTGAATGTGAGGGCCGGGTACTCACTTCTCGGGACCAAAACTAATGAGATTTTTTCTGGGGGGAGGCTCTCGTTTACCATTACTCGCTGTAAGTACTGTTGGAGAACCTCTTGATGGACTCTGGATCTTTTGATCAACTCTAAGATAGAGATCTGTGCCGGGGTTTTATCAAGATGTTTCAACAAGTCATAGGATGTCCCAGGCAACGGCTCTTCAATGTGTTCTTCTTCTGTTTCTGGTACCAACCCTGACTGACCGACCTGAGGAAAGACCCTTTGGAACATGCGCCCACTCCTGAGTATTGTGGCAAGTTGAGGAGCTATGGCTGGGGTGGTAGTGGTGGGTGGTGGGTTAGGTCGAATGATGGGAGCTCTTGCGATGGGTGTAATGATGGTGGTTTGAGGCATAGTAGGGTAGGTAGGTCGTGAAGGTACAGTTGCTCGGGGCAGGATGATGATGGGTCCTAGTGGTGGTGATGTTTGTGGTGGATTAACCGGGCGGATTAGGGTCCGTCCCGATTGGAGTTGTGTGGTTGGTGGTGTTATGATGGGTCGTGATGGCGTTCGGATGATGGGCATTCTGTTTAATGTGATGGGACTATGTGACATAGTTGTTCGGGGTATCAAGTGGACGGTTCGGTTAGGAGGGTGAAGTAAGTTGATGTGCATGGAGGAGGCGGCTCCCTCGACTTGCCAATTCTGGCCCCGATCATGATACTCCTCGGAAGAAATCATGATGGGATTAACGTGTTGATTCCCAGGCGCGGGTGCATGTAGAGGTAAAGAGTTTTGGATAATCCCTAGGCCGGGGTTCTGTTGTTGTTGTTGCTGAGCTGGTGCATGCTGCCGTTGAGGTTGATTTTTCACTGTTCTGATGTATTCCCCCATCTGGTCCCAGTCAATACTGCCTTGCTCATTAAGATCGTCGATATAGTCTTTGAACTGAAAACAATTTTCCACGGTGTGCCCAGGATATCTATGGAACAAACAGTATCGCTCTGTGTTGGCATTCTGAGGCCACTCCAATTTCTCCCTTGGTAATGCAATTTGCCCTGCCGCCATGAGTGCATTAAAGATGTCCACGAGAGAGTACGGCAAAGGCGGGTAATGGTTCCTCTTCGGTCCAACTTTTTGGGGTTCGTAGGCCATGGGAGAGGGTGCTTGGTTGTAGTTGGCCAGTTGTTGCCGCGCTGGTTGGGGAACTAGGGCTTGCGGTCGCTGAGGGATCGGGGCTTGTTGCTGACGGGGCTGGAACTGAGGTTGAGGTTGAGGTTGACGAGGGTTTCTAAATGGTTGATTTTGTTGAGAGTTCCTGAACTGGTGTTGATAATTTATAAGTGGGTTCCCTACAACGTTAAGGTTTTCGTTTGTCACTACGCCCTCAGTCACTGGGCCGGTTGTGGTAAAAGTGGTTTTCTTGACAGCTCGGGGTCTAGGATCAAACAAGTTCATGATAGGTGAGTCCCTAAGCTGTGTCTGAATATACCGTGCCCTCTCATAAAGTTCACTCATGGAGGTGGGGTGATGCAAAGCCAGCATATTCTTTAAGGCCGGAGTGGCATTGGTGATGATCATTTTCACTTGCTCCGGTTCTGAAATGGAATCAGTAAGCCTTTTACGCCATTGACCTCCATCTATCAGCATATCTGGTAAAATCTTCATCATTTCTCATTTTTTCAGCCATGAGGTCAGTGATGGAATATGTTGGTCCGACCCTATCTTTATATCTCTGCAAAAATTTAGCTTTGACAGTTTCAAAGTTACTCGACTCCAAAGAGTCAAGCGAGTAGAACCACTCTAAAGCTGAACCCTCTAATGATCTTCTAAAAAGAAAAGCAAGGGCCCTCGGATCATTTTGCCACATTACCGACTCATAAAGAAAGTCCTTGACATGAATGAAGGGATTACCGGTTCCGTTGTAGCGACGGTATACCGGCATCTCAGAGGGAGGTAGATGAAAAGTAGGGAGGGAAGGAAGAGAAATTTCGGGGACTGCCTTGGTGTCGATTAAACGTCTAAGCTCTCTATACTGCTCATCCATGCGATTGATCTTGTTAATCATGGCCTGATCGACAGAAGGTTCCCTAAGAGGAGGAGGAGAAATGGGTGCTTGGTGCACCGGAATTGGGACTTGATGGGCCGAAGTGGCCGGATAAGAAGGGTACATTGGGGGATGCACCAAAGGGTGAGTAAGGTTGAGATGATTAGAGGAATAAACTGGTGGTCTAGAAGGAACAACAACATTTGGATTGGGATGATCTAGATTAGCCACCGGATGAGGAGAAATTGGGGCCATGAGCCCGGTATGAGAATGGTCATGAGTGGGCACATTGGGTTGATGTGCCCCAGACCGAGGGGTAGAGATGTGAAGACCACCTTCGGGAGGAATGTGGTCGGAGGGCGACTTGCCCTTGAGGATGGCTTTGATAGCCTGAAGTTGGGTAGGGTCGGCATGAGAGAACGCCTCCCAAAGTGAATTTGGATTGGGTTGAGGAGAATTTTGACTAGGTTCGGGGAGAACTTCGGGTTCATTGACGGCACACACGGCATCAGGATAGAAATAAGATTGGTCATACTCCAACTGTAGTTGCTCGTATCCTTGATCCGCCATTCCGATAACTCGACCTGACCTTAAATTCATAAACACAATAGAAAAAGAAGGTTGACAAATAAAAACTTAAGGATTTTTTTAGTTTTGATTTTTTACCCCTTTTTGTTTTGATTTTCTTTTGTCGGACAAGCAAGTTGTCAAGCAAATTAACCTCAAGCAAATTTTTTTGTTTTGGTTCTTTTTAGGTGATTTTGGGATTTTTGTTTAATTTTCAGTTTTTGTTTGCAAACAAGTAATAGCAAAGACTTGGAATGATTAACGCAATTTTTTTGTTTCAACCTCAAATTAATGGCTTGTTAAGAGAAATATTGTCCACTCAAATAAATGGGTAGGACCCTATGCTCTCACAACGCCGAGCAATCTAAGGTTGTCACTCTTTTCACAGCGATAGGTAGTAGGTACTCCGGGTTTTGGGATAAAGTGGTACAACCAGCCCAATCAGTGAAGAGGGAATCCTTCACGTCTGGGGACTTACGGAGGCCTTGATGGAAGCTACCCGGTCCTTCCGAGAGGGAATCCCCGGAGGAGGAGTTGGCAACCACCAAGAGGGGTGTTTGGATGTGTGGGGCTTTGGGAGGAGAGAGCCTCCCTTCTCGGATGTCCTAAGGAGACGGGCGAACCCGAAACTCCAATGCAAACTAAATGCAAGTGAAATTTCAAGGAATAAGAAGCAACCAAGAAGAAAATAAAAGCATACAATGATTAATGAGATGTTGTAGGAAGCAAGTAAACAAGACAATGATATGATATAAAATAAAATGAAAAGGAACACTTAACCTTGACTAGAAGTGCTTAGCAAATTTACTAGAACGGAATTAGACATGGAAGAAAATAGGCAAGCATATTTGTTAAGGCGTGAAATAGGATGATCTTCAAGATACTAAATTGAGATACGATGATAAAAAAAGCTAAAAATCAGATTGCCATGCTTTTGAAAAAAAAAATAAAGGGAGGGCAAGTAAACTTGAAGAAAAGTAGATGATACTTCAAGGAAAGTAGTAAGCAACGTAAACAAGCAACAATGTAAGGAAATGGAAATGACTCACGTGGAAATGAAAGTAAACATGCTTTTCAAATAGACATTCTTAGGAAAGAAAATAGGATCTCACTAAAGCAAAGTCGGTCCCACCGTGGTCGCCAAAAGGTGTAAGCACCCGAAACAGGACATCCGCGGATCTCCCCCTTCCGGCCCCTACGCTTGCTTTGGGGACTTGGTGGATGGGATGTTAGTGGGTGTGGTCGCCAGGAGCCAAAGGCTCCAAAATATAGTAGAATGAAAAGAAATGAAATAGAGAAATGACCGTCGTACCTTTGGAAGCGGGGAGATTGTTGAGTTCCGACTTCTCCTCTCTCGGCCGGCCGAAAGAAGAGAGCTTAGTGAGTCCTTCGTCTTCGATCCAGTTGAAGCTCCGCCTCGATCGGATTTACCTAAGAATGTCCATAAGAAAACATGTAGACAAGTGAAGGTTTCATTAGTTCTAACGAAAGCATAGTATCGTGCTCGAATTTAGATTCAAACGTGCAAATGGGAAGAGACTAACCGGATTGGGACGAGATCCCAACCCCTATTTTTGGTAGGTTTTAAACATATATGAAATGCAAAAATGTTCTAAGACATGCTAAATAACATGATGATCAATGCAAAAGCGAAAAAGGGAGAAAAGAACTCGATTAAACGGGCGATCGGACTTCGAAAACGACGAAACAAACTTCTGCCCTTCCTGGTGCCCTATATATAGGGCGCCAGGAGCAGGTGCCCCCTTTATGGGGCGCGTTGACCAAGGTCAAAGCGCCCTGTATACGGGGCACTAAGTCTGGCCCGAACAGATTTTCTTCTTCTCTTCGCGACGCCGCTCCGGAGTGCTGGGTGGCTTCCGGGATGAAGTAAGAGCTCCTCCTTGTAGATGATATGCAAATAAAGCTAGTGGAAGGTGGTTTGGGTGCTGGATGTATGAGGAGAGTCAGATAGGGGATCTCAAAGTTGGAGAAAAATCATATTTCTGGGTGACAGAAACAGAAGGTTTTAGGGTTTTTGGTGGAGGATTTTGGATCGATTTGGAGGCTTTTGGAGGGTGAATGTGGCTTAGAATCGTAGTGTTGGATGGGCTCTAGGGTGGCACGGAGTTGGAACCTCCTCCAAGCTCCAAATGGGGGTCTATTTATATCCCAAAAGAGAGCACTCTGGCCATTTTTGAAAAACAGTGCCATGTGGCATAGCGCCCTGTATATGGGGCGCTAGCATCATGAGGTTTGTCAGGTCGACAAGACAAGTCACTGCAGGGGGTCAAATCAGCCTGTCAAATCAATTTAATTTGGATCCAGGCGCCCTGTATATAGGGCGCCTGGTGCCCTGTATACAGGGCGCTAGGTGCCCTATTTATAGGGCGCCTGGTGACCTATAAGTAGGGCGCCAGGTGCCCTTATACACAGGGTTTTGCCCTCTTTGAAATGTGCCAAAAACCTTAATTTTTCCGAAAAACTCGGTTCCCTTGAAAGGTTACTCAAATATTCTTCATGAAAACAAGAATTTGAGCTTTCCAACTAGGCCAAAATTGCGTGTCTAAACCCTCGCCATCAAGTCATGTGGTATATCTGTAGTCTCATCCATGAACAGGCTCACCGCCTGCATACCCCTGCCAACAGATGTCCCTAAATTCACTCTTTCTTTCTTTTCCTTTGACAGCTCGACCCTCAAGCTGCAGACCTCATCTCTTAATATTGAAAGAGAGTGCACAGGACTCTCTCTTGGCCTTGCTTCAGAGGCGTCCATGGCCTCAAGCGGATCCTCCTCCGCAGGGTTCTTGTTCTTGCTTGTACTCCCTGCGCTCTGCTGATTTTTGAACTCTTCCAATTTAATTTCAAGAGCCTCCCTTTTTTCTCTTTCAATCCGCAGCTCTCATTCAAGGGCTGCCATTCTCTGTAGCACAAGGTCAAGGGTGTGTTCTTCCTTCACACCCTGCTGGGCTCCGCCACCCTTTTCAGCTCCAACACCCTCCTCACATCCCTCGTATTTGTCTTGAGTGTGTTGTGATTGACATTCTGTAATGAGGTGTCCCTCCTCTGCGTTTGGGGAGAGGGACAAAACCACCTGCAGCAATACCACAAAAACATGTTAACGCAACTGAGGATGTTGATTGGAATCGCACATAAAAAAGGGTTAACATCTTACACATCCTCTCCTCATATTGCTGGTTCGCCAAATTGTTAAAAATGACCAAGAAGTCCAATGGCTTCTTGAGCGTCCTGGTATTCCACTTTAGAAGGCGTGGAATAGTTCGTGCTGTAAAAGGTTCAATGACACAGACGTGCTCAAAGAACCATGCCTGCAACAAGGAGCAAAATACCATGTTGGATCGTCGAGAGAACTTCTTACGTTCGTATGTAAGAAAGAAACTGGTGAAGCCAATTCAAGAGGACTTTAATGTACTTACAGGAATGATAGCGGCACACCCAACCAAGTAGGGTGATTTATTATGTTTCAGGTCAGCAACGTACGTGCCGAGCTTCTTGAAAAAGATGGTATGTACACAAGCAGCCCAATTATATGTACCTACTGTTTCTACATCTTGCAAATAATAAAGAACATTACGGGAACAAGAAAAGTTGGACTTAGGAATAAGAAAGCAAGCGAGCATGAAGAGAATCCATAAGCTCACGGTGCTATGCACATCATATGGGTTGTCAGAGTTGGCAACCCTTTTCAGGACCTTAAAAATTTCGTCCCGATGCAGGCCACCACCTCGCACAAACTTGTCTAGAGTTGAGTGCCATGCCCTGCCCTGTACATCGATGGGTTCACCCTTGTCCGGTAAACCCAGGATTAGACTAACATCACCGGTAGTTAGCTCAACATGGTGACCATGTAAGTTGAAAACGTGTCCACCACAGTGTAGCCGGAGCACTTCCCCGAGTATGTTATTACTGAATGTGTAGCTTGGGAGGCCATGGAATATTCCAAATGGAGTCTTTGCTAATAACTCCAAATGACATTGTCGGAACTCAACTTGTGCAACCATATCCACATAGTGTGAAATGATGCACCTGTGTTGCATATACTTTTTAATGTCCTTCTCAACGGAAGGACCCTGCTTCTCACCGGAAGGACCCTCACAAACAGGGTGCTTAGGCTTCACAGCTTTCATTTTTTGACCCATGTCTGTAAAATAAGATTGAAACGTTAATATAACAAAGAAAGAACATAGAAATTTTATTTATAATACAAAGAAAGAACCCATTTTTCAGAAGTTACTAACCCTCTCCCTATGTTACTAACCCTTTACATACCCCCCTGAACCCATTTCTCAGAACTTACTAACCCTCTCCCTATGTTACTAACCCTCTACACAGCCCCCTGAAATCATTTTTCAGAACTTACTAACCCTCTCCCTATGTTACTAACCCTCTACACAGCCCCCTGAAACCATTTTTCAGAACTTACTAACCCTCTCCGTATGTTACTAACCCTTTACAGAGCCCCCTGAAACCACTTCTCATAAGTTACTAACCCTCTCCTTATGTTACTAACCCTCTACACGGCCCCAGAAACCTCTTCTCATAAGTTACTACCCCTCTCCCTTTGTTACTAACCCTCTACACAGCCCCCTGAAAACATTTTTCAGAAGTTACTAACCCTCTCCCTATGTTACTAACCCTTTACATACCCCCCTGAACCCATTTCTCAGAACTTACTAACCCTCTCCGTCTGTTACTAACCCTCTCCCTATGTTACTAACCCTCAACACAGCCCCCTAAAACCATTTTTCAGAACTTACTAACCCTCTCCCTATGTTACTAACCCTCTACACAAACTTCTGAAAATCATTTTTCAGAACTTACTAACCCTCTCCCTATATTACTAACCCTTTACACAGCCCCCTGAAACCACTTCTCATAAGTAACTAACCATCTCCCTATGTTACTAACCCTCTACACAGCCCCCTAAACCCATTTCTCAGAACTCACTAACCCTCTCCCTATGTTACTAACCCTGTACAGACCCCCATTAACCCATTTCTCAGAACTTACTAACCCTCTCCCTATGTTACTAACCCTCTCCGTAAGTTACTAACCCTCTACACAGCCCCCTAAAACCATTTTTCAGAAGTCACTAACCCTCTCCCTATGTTTCTAACCCTTTACATACCCCCCTGAACCCATTTCTCAGAACTTACTAACCCTCTCCCTATGTTACTAACCCTCTACACATCCCCCTAAACCCATTTCTCAGTACTTACTAACCCTCTCCGTATGTTACTAACCCTTTACAGAGCCCCCTGAAACAACTTTTCATAAATTACTAACCCTCTCCCTATGTTACTAACCCTCTCCCTATGTTACTAACCCTTTACATACCCCCCTGAACACATCTCTCATAACTTACTAACCCTCTCCGTATGTTATTAACCCTCTCCCTATGTTACTAACCCTCTACACAGCCCCCTAAGACCATTTTTCAGAACTTACTAACCCTCTCCCAATGTTACTAACCCTCTACACAGCCCCCTAAAACCATTTTTCAGAACTTACTAACCCTCTCCCTATGTTACTAACCCTTTACAGAGCCCCCTGAAACCACTTCTCATAAGTTACTAACCCTCTCCCTATGTTACTAACCCTCTACACAGCCCCCTAAACCCAATTCTCAGAACTTACTAACCCTCTCCCTATGTTACTAACCCTGTACAGACCCCCCTGAACCCATTTCTCAGAACTTAATAACCCTCTCCCTATGTTACTAACCCTCTCCGTATGTTACTAACCCTCTACACAGCCCCCTAAAACCATTTTTAAGAACTTACTAACCCTCTCCCTATGTTACTAACCCTTTACAGAGCCCCTTGAAACCACATCTCATAAGTTACTAACCCTCTGCCTATGTTACTAACCCTCTACACAGCCCCCTAAACCCATTTCTCAGAACTTACTAACCCTCTCCCTATGTTACTAACCCAGTACAGACCCCCCTGAACCCATTTCTCAGAACTTACTAACCCTCTCCCTATGTTACTAACCCTCTTCGTATGTTACTAACCCTCTACACAACTCCCTAAAACCATTTTTCAGAAGTCACTAACCCTCTCCCTAGATTACTAACCCTTTACATACCCCCCTGAACCCATTTCTCAGAACTTACTAACCCTCTCCCTTTGTTACTAACTCTCTACACAGCCCCCTAAACCCATTTCTCAGAACTTACTAACCCTCTCTGTATGTTACTAACCCTTTACAGAGCCCCCTAAAACCACTTCTCATAAGTTACTAACCCTCTCCCTATGTTACTAACCCTCTCCCTATGTTACTAACCCTTTACATACCCCCCTGAACCCATTTCTCCGAACTTACTAACCCTCTCCGTATGTTACTAACCCTCTCCCTATGTTACTAACCCTCTACACAGCCTCCTAAAACCATTTTTCAGAACTTACTAACCCTCTCCCTATGTTACTAACCCTCTACACAAACTTCTGAAAACCATTTTTCAGAACTTACTAACCCTCTCCCTATGTTACTAACCCTTTACAGGGCCCCCAGAAACTCATAAGTTACTAACCCTCTCCCTATGTTACTAACCCTCTACACAGCCCCCTAAACCCATTTCTCAGAACTTACTAACCCTCTCCCTATGTTACTAACCCTGTACAGATCCCCCTGAACCCATTTCTCAGTACTTACTAACCCTCTCCCTATGTTACTAACCCTCTCCGTATGTTACTAACCCTTTACACAGCGCCTTAAAACCATTTTTCAGAAGTTACTAACCCTCTCCCTATGTTACTAACCCTCTACACAACCCTCTGAAACCATTTTTCATAACTTACTAACCCTCTCCATATGTTACTAACCCTTTACAGAGCCCCCTGAAACCACTTCTCATAAGTTACTAACCCTCTCCCTATGATACTAACCCTCTACACAGCCGCCTGAAACCACTTCTCATAAGTTACTAACCCTCTCCCTATGTTACTAACCCTCTACACACGGCCCCCGAAACCATTTTTCGAAGTTACTAACCCTCTCCCTATGTTACTAACCCTTTACATACCCCCCTCAAACCATTTCTCAGAACTTACTAACTCTCTCCCTATGTTACTAACCCTCTACAGACCCCCCTGAAACCACTTCTCATAAGTTACTAACCCTCTTCGTATGTTACTAACCCTTTACACAGCCCCCTGAAAGCATTTGTCAGAAGTTACTAACCCTCTCCCTATGTTACTAACCCTTTACATGGCCCCCTGAAACCAATTTTCAGAAGTTACTAACCCTCTCCATATGTTACTAACATTGCACTCACCGGAATTGAGTCATCGACTGAAAATGCTACAACACAATCATCTTCACTCTAACTTCCTCGACTGGCAGTTACAATTTCACACAAACCCTAGTCGACGCCATTAATATTCTAAATATGCAAATTACTATGTAAGCACGACGATACCTGTTAGACAGAACAATAGTTGTCGAAGACGACGAACAGACCTCCGGAACTAGGGCACTGCCGACGGATGGAACTGCGAGCGAGGGGACTGCGAACGTCGGGGGGAATGGAAGAAGACGATGAGGAAGAAGCGAAGACGACCACCGCGCGGGGAAGCAAGCCTCTTCAAACCCTGATACCTCGCGCGCCCAAAATTTTCATCTTGTCAACACATTTTTTTAACCCTCAAACCTCGCGAACGGCGTCAGACGTGCCGTTTCGTTCGCCTTTCCGCGAACGTCGTTTCCCAAGCCGGCGACGGACGTTTGGCGCATCGGTCCGACGCGTACGTGGTGCTCGCGGATACGCGACTGAGGGAGTCGCCTTAGGAGGCGTCCTGAGGCGATCCGAACTCGAAAAAAAAAAATTTGTTCAACCCCATGAAATCAATCACTTCCTCTGCAAGGTTTCCTGCTTCTTCCCCCTATTTCAATGGCGCCATCTCACGCCAACCCCTCTCCCCACGCACGTTTTGTTTCACTACCTCTCCCTACATATTCACTTACCTCTCCGCTATAAGATCGCAACCCCGGTAGCTCTACTCCGTGCTCGGTGACGTCGCCAACGGCAGAGATGGGACCGCCGAGAAAGGAATCGCCGCCTCCGCACCCAGAGGCCAACCCGCAGCAGCAATCCCCACAGCCGGCAGCGCCATATCCACCCAATCCTCCCCAGCCGGCAGCGCCATATCCACCGGCAGCGCCATATCCACTATCCACCGGCAGCGCCATATCCACCGGCAGCGCCATATCCACCCAATCCTCCACAGCCGGCGTACCCGATCCCTATGCCGCTGTCGCTTCCTATCCCTGACGGGATTATGAAGAACTGGACTACCGACCTCTTCGGCTGCCAGGAAGACCCCACGAACGGTAACTAACAACATTTATCCGCTGTTAACCAACCCAAAACTGCGGTGTCGAGTTAGAGAGTCCCAGACTTATAAATATAAGAAACATCCCCTCATTGTCCAATATAGGACTATTCTAACTCACCCCCTCACGTGCAAGCTCTTCTGGCTTTGACACGTGTACACTGTTTACGGGTGACGGTCTGAGGGGGGTCCACAGCCCTTGACTCTGATACCATGATAACCAACCCAAAACTGCGGTGTCGAGTTAGAGAGGCCCAGGCTAAGCATTGGAAACCTCCCCTCATTGTCCAATATGAGACTATTCTAACTTCCGCTTACTCATCCCGTTCAGTGCAGAGTACTATACAAGCTTCCTCACACAGGCGAGTGATGAAAAAAAATTAACAAAGGAACTTTTAAAATTATTTTCTAAAATCATATAGGCCAAAAAAATTTACTTTGAAAGTAACACATTTTCTGACAAGAGAAAAGATAGGGTCAGTTTTAACTAAAACTATTTCTACAAAAAAGGAGGTCAGATTCTGAAAACGTGACTTCTGACGTGGAGTCCGACAGTAAAAATTAAACTTCACTGTTTTAAATCGGCAACCTTCTTTCCTAATTGGGGACGTGTCTAAATCAAATAACCCGATGTGACGACGTGGGACAAGATAGGTTCCTAAGAGAGAGCGGATCACCTCAGTCCCGGGGTGGAGGGAGAAGCCTCAGTCCCCAATCAGAGGCGGCCACATACCCCCGTCACTTAAGTGGCGGAAGTTATGTTACTGAACCGGTTCGGTGAATCGCTACCGAAAAGGGCTGAACCGCTACCGAGCCCTTTGTAAATCACTACCGACGGGTTTCCCCAATAACCCGTCCCCAATGTCCCAATTTCCTGTAGTGAGTGAATGATTCTGAAATCAGCGATCTAAAAATCACTTTATTACGTTGCACCAAATTTCTTCTAGCAGTCGACTCCTTTGGAAGTGGAGAACGGATATATCATTTCATTAGGGTTATCAATTTTCAATCATGAATTTGACCATTGAATTAGTTTATTTTAGATCCCATCGCTAAATATTTGATTTTTTTAATCTTACAAGCTGTTGTCTTTTAATTTTGAAATCCTTTTTGCCCAACATCTATCTTTTAAAATTTTATATGTCTAGTTTATTCTTTCTGTCTCAAAACAGCTTGTTGCTTTATGACTTTTGGAACCCAACACGTAAGACGACTGATAAACACTAGCTCAATATATACATGGAAAAATGTATATTATACTTTAACCTAGGAACAAGACTGGGCACGAACAATTGCTTCAAAAGTTGTGGCATGGCTAGCATTCGAATCCAATCGTAGAATTAAGTGGCTGGCATTCTAGCAAACAAAATACCATTTCTCTCGTATGCATGCAATCAAAAACTACCAAGACCTTTTGCAATTCTAGAAGCACATGATCATTAATGAAGAATTAAAAATCCAGTAATAGATGAGAACAGTTTGAGTGAAAAATCTGTGATTAATCAATAACAAACTCAGAAAATAGGAATACGGTTAGATGATGTAATTTGTATTCAAAAAAATAAAGAAATTATGAATAGGAACTCATGCTAACATTATGATCTTGTTTTATAGTTAATGGCCCGTTTGGTTAGAGTTTCAAATTTGATACTATATCAATATTGATATTGATAATTTTAAAAGTTGGAGTATCAATATCAAAATTGATACAAGTTGACACTTGTATTACATAATGTGCTTTGTTTTTACTATCAATTTCAAAATTGATACTATTAACCAAACACTTCTTAGTGATTACGAGGAATATCAATTTTAAAATTGATAGTGATAGATGTGTCAAATAGTGTTACCAAACAGGGCCTTAAGGTAAAGTACGTAGAACTTGACATGTAAACAATAATGTTAGATTGATTTAAAATATTAGTTATGTATGCCTTCATATTTAGCTAAGTTTTGATGATTAGATTGAATTCTTATGAATAAATCAAATGATAGATATAGTATTTGACTATGTGCATTTTAGAACACTAGTATAAATCTTTTGTTATAACCATCGGTACGGACTTTACATGCATACGAACAACAACTAGCACGAGAATTGAAAAGTACGCCAACATTGATGTGATTATAAAAAATGAATTGTATAGCATGTATGACTTATTCAGTCAAAAGGACCTTTCTCTCTCTCTCTCGGGTCCTCGCCGCATCCGGGCTCCCCTGCTGAGTAGGGGTGTCAATGGGCCGGGCTTGGGCTGGCCCGGCCCAAGCCCACTTAAGCCTATATACATAGAGCCCAAGCCCAAGCCCACGTAGAAAGCCCAACGGGTTTAGATTGTGTAAATAGACTTTAGCCCGTAAAAGCCCGTTAGCCCAACGGGCTTCAATTTTGTAAAACAGTCATAAATAAAAAATTCTAAAAAAATCAGAAAATTAATAAAAATGTGAAAAGTTTTAAAAATCACAAAGAGATTATAAAATCATTTGTAAATTTCATAACTCAACTAAATATATAAAAAAATAAAACACCTATCAATTTGTGAATTGTCATAGTTTAATAAAACAGGCGCCTAGAGGATCTTGGGCACCTAACACAGCTGGCTAGCTAGGCACCATATATATACATATATATCCATGGCTGTGGGTGGCTGGATGCTGGGCACGAAAAGGGACTTCATTGAGCAGTCAATGCTAGCTTTTAGACGAGTACCTGATTATGACTGTTTGGTGTTTACAAGTCAGGATCAACAGATCCCAATCCAGGTCCTGGTCCTGCCGTTTATGTTGCCACAAGGGTTCCTACTGGGAGAACCAACTGCCCATCCTTGGAGCTGTGAAGTCTCAATTGGGACAACCAGCACAGACCTTCCACTAACATCTTCCTCTTTCGTTCACCAATGGAGTTCCTCATCAGTTGGCTAGTTGATTCTCTATCTCAAATCTAAATGATTTTAAGCCATCTCTTTAGAAAGGTTTAAATCTTCAAATTATGTTACATTGTTGTTCTCTAAGTTAATCTAGGTTTACCCCGTCTCACTTTCCTTTCACAATCCATAATCCTCCACTTTTCATTTTAGAATTGAAACAAAAAATAAATAAATAAATAGCATAGTTTTCTCTATTTGTTAAAGTAGAACCATTGAAGCCTAAAGTTTACAAAGCCAGAAACATGAATCAAGCAAAATAAACACTGATTCTACTAAATGGTAACAATGACATCCTTAATAGAGGTACAGATGGATAGTACCGGCTTCAAAAGCCTGAGGCCACGCCCCACCGGTGAGAGGGAGGAGGTAAGGAGGTGCATTTCGAGGGAGAAAGAAAGCATGAGGCACAACTTCTCCACTGAGAAGGAATCCCGGGGGACGAGCTCCTCCAGGGAGGGCCGCAGGTCCAGCTTCTCCGCCGATGGAGACACTAACAGGGTCAGTTTCGGCTCCGAAGGGGGGGAGGGAAGGCGACAGTGGAGCTTCTCGACGGAGAAGGACGCAAGGCGGCCCTTGGCGGACACCGCGGCAGAAGCGGCGGCGCTAGCTGTGGTGGAGAAGAGGAGGAGGAGGAAGAAGAAGAAGAAGAAGAAGAAGAAGAAGAAGAAAGGCGAGGGTAACCAGGAGCCCGGGGTAACAGAAGGGGGCGAACTCCCCGCGGGGGCCACGTCCGTGGCTGCGCCTGCTCTAGGGCTTCAGCCTCCGTGACGGGCTGACGGGCTGACGGGCTCTCGACGGGCCAGATCAACTGGCCGTCGATTGAATAGTGTACGAGGGCCGAGCTTATTCGTCCAACCCGTTTAGCTTGTTTGAAGGGCTTGAGCCCAGCCCGGGTCTGAATATTTGACAGGCTGATGGGTTAAGCCCGCCCATTTGACAGGCCTGCTGTTGAGCTCTCGAGAGGAACTCGCAAGGTCAGCGTGTGCACACCTCGGAACGGCAGTCTGGATGTGCTTGTTCACCTTCTTTCTCTTTTTGAGGTTTTGTATGCCTTTCTAAGCTAGGGTTTTGGT
Source organism: Cryptocoryne crispatula var. balansae (assembly GCA_036172225.1). Classification (NCBI taxonomy): domain Eukaryota; kingdom Viridiplantae; phylum Streptophyta; class Magnoliopsida; order Alismatales; family Araceae; genus Cryptocoryne; species Cryptocoryne crispatula. The sequence continues at coordinate 11,252,090 of CM069935.1, forward strand.
TTTTATTCTGGTTTTTCATATACTTCCGTCTTTTATCTCAGTCTTAGCTGGTTGACCAAGGGTATTGCTGTTTGGGGGTTTCTGTTTTGGGCTATCTTCTTAGCTCTCTGCTCCTGAAGGTCATTTCTAGAAGTTACGCTTTCATCCAAGATCCAATCTTTTTCATCCCAGGCTTTCTTTCACTTCATTTTTTTTCTGCTCTCTCTTGTCTCTCATTCTTTTCTCTACTTATGGATTCGTCAATCTCAAATGAAGAATCATACTCTTTCAGTTTCAGAAGTTACTTCATCCTCCAACCATTGTGGATTCTGTCCGGCTAGAGTCATCACTAGTTTTCAGATGACTTGAAATGGAAAAAGAGTCTAGTTCTTAAAGTTTTGTCTTCCACCAAGGTGAGGCCAGCAGGGCTGAAAGAGTGGGTTCGTCGTATGTGGAACCCTACATCGCCTTGGACCCTTCTGGATTTCCCTAACGAAGCTTTTATTATTATGTTTCAATCCAAAGAAGAAGTGGACAAGATTTGTAGGCGTACATCATGGTTTTTTAATAACGATCTTTTACTCTTAGAAAGAGCTCAGCCTTTCACAGCTCCCTTAGAATATAAGCTACAGTTTGTTGATCTCTAGGTTAGATTGTATGATTTGCCCCAAGAGTTACTTACCAAAGACATTATTATGAAAATCATTTCTCACATTGGTATTCCCTGGGATCCTCCACCTGATATCATCACCTCTTGGAGTTTATTTATACTCATTAAAGTTCACCTGGATATTTCGAACCCTCTTCCTATTGATGTTCTAGTGGTACTTCCTGATGAAAGTTTGAAGTTCTATGAACTTGCTTATGAAAGAGTGACAAAACTTTGTTACTTTTGTGGTCGATTGGGTCATTTGCATGGTGATTGTGATTATTTATCTCAACTGACTTCTTTTATCAAATCGGAATTTCCTAAACAGCTGAAGTCATTAATGAAGGATCATTTGGCCTTCCGCTATGGGGATTAGATTACGGCTGCCGGTAGGCAAGCTCATAGGGGTATGAGATCTTCATCACATATATCCTCACCTATTTTTCATAATAACCCAGTGTCAGGGTCTTCTACATTGAAAAATAGGGAATTTACATGTGCATCTTCAAGAGATTCTGAGCTACCTCTGCTGGCATTACCTGTTCCATCTTGGCAGGATGATATTGACGTTCCATCCCCTTCAATTGTTGATGGTCCAGGTATTTTTAATTTAGCTGTGGTAAAGCATAGTCGGTCTGATTATACTATAATTCCGGGTGGAGTTTCTACCAAGCTTTCTTCAGTAGGATCAGATGTGCCTTGTCATGTTTCACACTGGGTTCTGAATTTGGATTCATCTCCTATGGGTCTCATTGCGTCAACCTCATCTACAGATATTTTCAAAGCTAGTACACATAGTTTACCTAAACTTTCTATTTCCCCTGTGAAAACACCAATGAAGAATCCAGGGCTTAGAGGTAAACAAAAATGGAAGTTTTTAACCAAGTTGTTCGTAACTCTTTACTAAAGTCAGAAAATAACTTTCTTCCTATCAAAGTCGAAGTAGTTTCACTTTTAGACCATGGTGAAGTGGCTGCTGCAGCTGGCCCTTCACAGCTACCCGATCCCAAATGAAGCTCATTGCGTAGAATTATCGGGGGGCGAATGGACACCCAACAATTCGACACGTTGATAATCTTGTCCATTCCATTCAACCCCATATGGTTTTCTTACCTGAAACTAAGTGTCCTTTAGCTACAGAGGAAAAAAATTTCAGAGACAGAGCTATATCTAATTACTTCATTGTGCAATCCTATACAAGAAGGGGCGATCTTTAGCTATGGTGGGATTCTAATATTAAAGTTCAAAATATCTCATCTCATAAATCCTGGATAGGGAGTATTGTGCAGGATTCCTTAACTGAATTGGCATGGCTTCTTATTGTTTATGCTCCTTGTTCGGATGCTAGTAGGTTGCTTATATGGAAAAAATTATCTTCAATAATTTCTGAAATCTCTCTTCCCACATGTCTCATTGGGGACTGGAACTGTATTAGAAAGCAATCGGAAAATTGGGGTGGCTTACTGCCCCCAAAATCTCATATGGGTCACTTTGAACAATTTATAAACCATAACAATTTGTTGGAAATGAATAATGAAGGTTCGGCTTATACTTGGAACAATAGAAGAATTGTTTCTCAACTCATTCGAGTCAAATTAGATAGATGTTTGATTTCTGACTCTTGGTTCAGGATGTTTCCCTATGGAAATTTGTTTGTTCTACCAGCTTGCTCCAGTGATCATAGTTCATTGTACCTGAATACAAATCCCGCTTTTAAACGCTCAAAGTCTTGGTTTAGGATGGAAGCCTTTTGGTTAAAACACCCTTTTTTAAAGGGCTTTGTTCAAGAACTTTGGACTAATTCTTCTACTCTTTGTGAGAATTATGGACTGAAAATGAGATCTATTAGGAGGGCTATGTTTTCTTAGAAGAAGGATGCAGTTGGGTGTCTTAGAAATTCAATAAGAGACACCTAAAAGGCTCTTCTTGCTACTCAAGCCTTAACTCCCTCTGTTGAAACATTATTAAAAGAAGCTAAGTTGGAGGAACATTTATCTTTATTGGAAGACATGGAAGCTATCTATTGGAGACAAAGAGCTAAAGTTCTTTGGCACACCTCTGGTGACCGATGCACCAAATTTTTTCATACTAAAGTCTTAAACAGGCGAAAATGGAACAGAATTCTAGGTGTCTATAGACCTGATGGATCCTGGTCAGCACGTCTAGAGGATATTCAATATGTTTTTTGCTCATACTTTAATTCTTTATTCCATGATGATCTAATTTGTTCAGTGGCTGAATTGCCAGATATTGGTCAGTTTTCTACCATTAGTTATGAACAACAACTTATCTTGCTTAATCCACCTTCTTTGGAGGAAGTAAAAGAGGCAGTTTTCTCTATGAAGCCCAATAAATCTCCAAGGCCAGATGGTCTTTCTCCTTTCCTTTTTCAACAATTATGGTCACAAATGCATGAAGATATTCACAAGTTTATCAAGTTCATGTTCACTACGGCTTATGTTCCTCCTACCTTGAATCACACCTTGATCACCCTGATTCCTAAAAGAGATAATGCTTACTTGCTGGATCATTTTAGACCCACTAGTTTATGCAATGTCTTGCTCAAGATTCTTACTAAAGTTATTGCAACCAGGTTCAAACCTCTGATGCCTAATTTGGTCTCGGATCTTCAATCAACTTATATTCCTGAGAGGCATGGTACTGATAATGCTATCATTGTGCAAGAAATCAGACATCCTTTCAAATGGAAAACAGGTAAAATAGGCTATTTCATGGCTAAATTAGACATTCACAAAGCATATGATAAGATCAAATGGAATTTCATACGTGAGGTTCTTCTCAAACGGGGTTTCCCAGTACCACTGGTAAATCTTATCATGCATTGTACCACTACTATTTCATATTCTATCAATTTGAACGGGAATTTTTCTCACAAGATTTATCCAAAGAGAGGAATCTGTCAAGGATGTCCTTTATCACCTTATCTTTACATCCTTTGTTCAAAGATTCTGTCCTTAATGATTACTCTGGTTGCTCAGATCCGACAGTTAACTGGTGTCAAGATTACAAGGAGGGGTCCTGTCATCACTCATGTGCTTTTTGCAAATGACTTGATTATTTGCGGCAAGGCTAATGTAGAGGAGATGAAAGTCTTCTTCTAGATCCTCCAGGATTATGAGCTAATGTCAGGTCAGGCTATTAACTCTTCTAAATCCAAATTTTGCTTTAGTAAGAATGTCTCTACTCAAATCTGCATGAGCTTATGCAATCTTATAGGCTTTAGCCTTGCTTCTAAAGAGGACACTTATTTGGGGTTACCTTGGGATCCTTATGGGGGAAAAAATCTGTCTCATAACCTTATCCAAGCTTGTCAAACTAAGTTAGCTGGGTGGGAGGCTAATCTTTTATCCACAGCTGGTAGATCTACATTCATTACTTCTACTCTTGGTCACCTTCCTATCCATGCAATGCCTATTACTAAGCTACCTTCTTAAACTATTAAGGAACTGGAACTTATACAAAGAAGGTTTTGGTCGGCTTACAGTTCTACTCAGCAAAGAAAAATTCATTTTATTAGTTGGAAAGCTATCAAACAACCCAAAGCAATGGGGGAAATGGGCATTAAGAAACTTAATTCTCTAAATGTAGCATTGGGTTTGAAACATTTGTGGAACTTTCTAGTTCAAAGATAGAGCTGTCGACTCCAAAAACGGGTTCTAGATCGGTACCTCAAGAGAAGGTGAAAGATGGAATAGGGGAAAGGGGAGTGAATCAGAAAACACTCAGAACGCGGTAAAATTCTCACTTAGGTCCCACACTCACATTGATCCCCGAACTTTCATCTCACGGCATTGCTCAAGCACCGGAGACGGTTCAGGTCATGTGAGAGGAGAGTGAGGAGGTGATAAACTTAGAACATGAATAAAAGAGGTGGTCGCCAGGAGCCATGAGCTTCGCTTTATGGAAAAGAAATAAGAGATAAGTTGATTTGGCCATGTGTACCTTAGCGCAGGAGAGAATGTGTGTAGGTTCAACCTTCTTCTTCTTCAGCCGGCCGATGAAGAAGAGTCTCCAACCGATGCTAGTTTGATGTATTTGTGCAACTAGAAGACAATAAGACAAGAAAGCAAGTGAAGAAGGATTATAACTGAGTAAGAGTAGTAACTTGTAAAAACAATAGCATAAACGACAACTGGAAACAAACTCACCGGATTCGGGGTTAGCCCTAACCCTTTTTTTTGGTTTTTTGTGATCAATGAAATGATGAAAAATAGAATAAAAATTATGCTTAAATATGAAATAAATGATATGAATGAATATTTAGCAAAGATAATGTGAATGATTAAGGATAACACAACCCCGGCAAAGTGGCAACCGGGTTGGACAGATTCAATGTAAACTGGCGTGGCTATGATGTAGAGACCGTAATAGACAGCACCGATGTTAGAATTAAGTGTCGTTTGTTTCAAAATAAATATAACTCACCGAGGGTGTTTTGAGATTAAGACAACTTTGCTTGAATCTTATGATAAATAATCTGAATTTACCTGATAAATTGGATCTTGAACAGTGATGTTCTGGAAACTCCCAGCACAACATTGATGTAGGACGTGCTATGGGAACCACAGATATCTAAATTGAATAATTCTTGTTGGAGATAAAAGATGACTCACCGGGGAACAATTTCTATTAAGAATGTATAGGCTGAATTTACCATTAAATATACTTAAATTGACTGAGAACATAATGACTTAGAAGAGAAGACTTCGGATCTGTCTATGCAGCGCCGGTGTTGAAGCCGTAACCAGCCTAGGGAATGTCAGAATTGATCTCTATTTGTTGGAGATAAAATATATCTTGATGAAGCACACTTTTTTTGAAGGAAGTCATGCTGTAAAATGACCATAAGGATCTGTATAAGCCGATGATTAGCAGTGCAGCACGTCGGAGCATAGACCGGCTTCTTTCTCACTTTGGGACGATCTCCGGGCACCAGGACGAAGAGAGAACGATTTGGGGAGGTTGGGATGAGCCTAGGGTGGCTGAAAGACAAGGATAAGAGTGCTGGAGGATGGGTATGCCTTCTTAGGTCGTTCATATGAGTCTCCCTTTATAGGGGATGAGAAACAGGTCAAAAAATAGCAAGTTTTGATACATCCGAACTTAGGTTGAATTTCCTCCATTTAATGATGCTAATTTTCATCATGAGTCTTCTAGAAACTTACCTAAATGATTTAGAGGGATTGGAAACTGTGGACTCCCTTCTCCATGTTCAAATTATGTCTCCACTTGAAAATGAAACAAATCTGACCTAAAAATAGCAAGTTATGATGTACAAGACAACAAGTTGGATTGCCATCATTTGATGATGCTAATTTCGACCATGAAGCTTCCAAATACTATACCAAGTGATATAGAGAAGGAAAAAGGAAGTTAAGATCGTGAATTGGTCAGAGATGTGTCCAATGGGCTGGGCTTGCATGCAATTGGGCTTGATTAGGGGTGCGTGCGGACAGAATTGTGTGTCTGACTTCTAAAAAGCATTGCAGACAAATGAGAGATTAAAATTGAATGCCGTTTGTTGCATTGAAAAGAGGACTCATAGAGAAAGATTATTTATGTTGAAGACTTCTTTTAGACGCACATAGAATCATGTGAAAAATTTTAAAGTAGAGGATATGCTGGGAAAAGTATAATTTGGCACACCACCAAGCGGCGCGACCTTGGTGTGAAGACCACTAAGAGCAACATGGAAGTTAGAATGGACTCTTGTTTAGCAAACACATATTTGATTAGAGATCAACTACTCTTCCTCATATTTCTAGTGAACTCCTTGGCTCATCCAAAAGGATCGTTCAACTTGATTTGGATGGTCTAAAAGAGATGTTGTCAATGAAATAAGAGTTTAAGCCCCAAACAAGCCTCGCCTTGATGTCGACTTTGCAAGGGAATGTTATGTAGTGAAGCAAAGTGAAATGTAGAGGAATGTAGCGAAGTGAAATAAGTTGTAATGGAATGTAGTGAGGCAAAATAGCAATGGACTGAAAAGGTGGCATCAAGGTGTAGATATAGACATGCTCCATGACCAAATTCAGCAAAGAGAATCTCTTCATGTTCCTTGGATTACTGCAACATTTCACCAAGCCTTCTTATATTCGATTGGTAAAAGATGTGCCATGGGCACAAGAGAAGAATAGCCAACCCCCAACGTGGTGGGGAGTTTCCGAATCATGGGTTCAGCCAGCAACCTAATCTTTGCAGTGTTCCTGTACTGTGATGGGCTAAGGTTTAAAAAGAGAATTGTTTTGCAAAATAAAAGAATACCAATCGAGCATATTCAGGCACTTATATTCATTTGAGTTTTCCAAAAGACATGATTTGATTTGGAATGGAATGATCTTGATTTCAAAAGGCAAATGTTTAGGCACAAGAATAGACCATGAGGATAATGGTGGTGCAAGAATTATGATAAAAAAATGGGTGCCCATGGTAAAATATAAAATGGGAACTGCCACGGTGGGATAAGTAGCAAGAAAGTGTTTCAACGGCCATGGTGGGGACAGAAATAAAAGATTTGAAGGCACATAGTGATTGTGATAGATGATGGACGCGGTGACACGTTGGGGTTAAAGAACATAGTGGGATTAACGAACATGGTGGAATATTGAAAAGATCAGAATTGGGATACATGATGGAATGAAGAGACCCGATGAGATTCAGAGGATGTGATGACCATAGAGGGATGCAAAGATGATAGGTAAGAATGAAATGGAACTAATGCAAAACTATATGATGCATGCTTGGCTAAAAAAGTCAAAAATTTACTTAACAAACTAGTTGAAGATATAGATTGAACATCAGAGGTCAGGATACCCAATCAGGAACCATTGTCCCACGATATTTAATCTTGGCTTATCCGTGAGCACAAAGAATGACCCGATCGTCGTGAATTTTGATGAAGGGGATCTTGGGCCCGGTCTTCGTTGCATTCACGGTCTTCATCATCAATGCATAAAATAAGTAGTAATGCACCTATTATATGCTAAAAACGAAATGATGTCAGTGAGTTTGCGATGTGATGACATGCATTCTGACTAAAGAGTTCATGTGCCTTGATGAAGACACAAAGCAAAAATTCCTTGGCAAAGTAGAGGTTGAGGTGATGATGACACCTCCTCCTGAGAATCCTCAGGGGAGGGAAGTGGGGAGCATCGTCTTGTTGTGTAGTTCTCCTTGTTTGTTCTTCGTGCCTGAAACACTCAAAAAATGAGATTAGAATGCCAATATGGCTTATCCCCTTACAAGTTGCAGTCTGCCTTGACCTTTGTTAAGGGGTATAGCCTTCTTAGGAGTGTAAAAATAATGTAGCAAATATGCAATGAAGAATTTGAAACATGAGAGATTGAAAGTAAATATGAATGTAAAGACGAAAATTCAAACCAAGCATGGTGATAAAATTCTAAATTTTTTTGTTGAATTTGAAAAAGAAGTTTTCTTTTTTTTTGAAAAGGTTCATATTTTTAGGATTTTTGTTTTTTGAGTTTTTTAAAATATTAATCATTTTTTTTTAGTTTTTGAAGATATTCAACTTTTTTTGGAGTTTTTGAAAATATCCAATTTTTTGGAGTTTTTGGAAATATTCAATTTTTTTTTTGAAAATATCGACTTTTTGTGAAGAAAAAAATATTATTGACAAAAGTTCCCATCACTTGGTTATTTTTCTAGGTTCGTTAGTAGACACCATGTGCAAAATGAAGTTTTTTACCCAGAATCTTTTGACCTTCAACCTTTGATCAACCGGAGTTTAGCTTTGATTTGGTTAGCCCACCCACACCCTGGGGGGTTAAGAATGAAGAATTGATAGGAAGTCCTTGATAGGCTTTGGAGATGTCGAGAGGGATTTCTCTACTTGCACCTAATTGCCCGTTGCGGTTCAGTCTCTTCGGGTCTTTTCTTCTTTATTGACAAACCTATTTTTGTGGCACACATTCAGACAGGTGTTTTGACCTGTGGGGTCATTGCCCATATTTTGGTGCTTTTTTTTCATTTTCTACATTTTGGGTACTCATTCAGACAAGCCCATATTTGTTTAAACCTGTGGAGCTCATTGTCCATCTTTTGGCACCCTTTTTCATTTCTTTTGAGAAGTTGGACCTTCCGAGATAGCCTCCTACTAGGGCTGGATACATTCGATACTCTCCCTCTCTAATCCCTTTCACCTATCTTGGACTAAATAGAAGAGAATAGGGTGAGGGTTTTTCTTCCATCTCTAAGCCTTGCCTAGCTTCTCTCGGGTGTTGGGTCATCCGGATTTTGGGATCGGGATGTGTTGTGTGTGTAGAATGGTTTTTACCCTCGACTCCTAGATAACAACCTAGAACATGTGGACTTAAGTCATACTAGTAGTTCTCTCCATTTTTGAGGTAGATTACATTCCATGAGTGAATCAATTGAAAACATGCCTTGCATTGTAAAGAATTCATTAGGATAAAACAAAAAGTAATTATCATCAATCATGAATTTATTTCAAGTAAGATTGTCATGTGAAAATCAAAATCATTTCAAAAAAATAATGCCTTGCGGATGACATAATAATGATGAATGTAATTTCATGTAATACGTGAGAGAAGGAATTCATTGTTGGTGACGACATTGCTTGTGCTTGCCTTGCTTTGCCATGTTGCTTCCACTTTTGATATGCTCCATATCACATTGGATTCAAGATTCAAAGTCATATGATGAAGTGAAAGATGTGGAGGATCTAATTTAGCATGGCGGAGTCAAAATTAATGATGTAAAAGGCAAAGATTGTGGTATCACCCAGGAAATTTCTCTACCCTTGATCTTTATTGAAAGTAAAACTTGGGAAAAGAAAGAGAAATCAAAAAGGAAAGAAACATGCTTGAAAACAAAAGTGTGCTAAAGTGGGCTCTTGGGCCCAAGAGTTGATAGCAGGCTTGAAAACTCGGGAAGGGCTGGAATCAGGGGGCATGTGGGCCCAAGAGTTGAATGCGGGCCAGAGGACCTAGTTGATGTTGATGGGCATGAGGGCCCGACAAAAGGTGATAGGCTCAAGAGCCCGATTGGAGGTTGAGCTCGAGGGACCCAACGAAAAGAGCAGGCACATGGACCCGATTTAGATGGTTGGGAGAATGATTGTGATCTTAAAAATTGATGATGGGCTCGCGGGCCCCATTGAAGAGTATGAGTGCGCAAGCCCAAAGTTGATGAAGTGGGGGCACCAAAGCCCGATTTTGAGGAAGTCTGGGCACGTAGGCCCGATGGTGAAAAAATGGGAGCATACAAGTCCGAAGTTGAAGGAGTGTGGGCATGTGTGCCCAAGGTAGATGGAAGGTGGGCACTTGGGCCCGATTTAGAAGAAATTTGGGCACAATGGCCCAGTTGCAGAAAAACATGGGCATGTGAGTTCGGTTGAGGTGAATTGCAGGTACATGGGCCCGATTGAGGTGAGTTATGGGCACGTAGGCCCGATTTAGAAAAATTAAGGGCACATGGGCTCGATTGGGGAGAATTGTGGGCACGTGGGCCTGATGGAAGGAAAGGGGCACGTAGGCCCAATTGCGGAAAAGGGGCGCATGGGCCTAGTTGAAGGAAAGGGGCATGCAAGCCCGATTGATTAAAAGGGGCACATAGGCCCGGTTAAAGAAAAGGGGCATAAGAGCCCGATTGATGAAGAGGGGCACATGGGCCTGGTTGGATAAAGGGGGCATGCAGGCCTGGTTGATGAAAAGGGGCACATGGGCCCGATTGAAGGAAAGGGGTGCAAGAGCCCGGTTGATGGGAAGGGGCACAAGGGCCCAGTTGGATGAAAGGGGCATAAGGGCCCGATTGTAGAAGAGGGGCATGAGGGCCCAGTTGAGTGGGATAAAGTGTGGGCCATGGCCATAAGATTGAAGAATTGGGAGCCCATGGGCCCATTTGATGGTGGTTGTGAAGAGAACAAGGTCGTGGCTCTAAGATAGATAAATTGTAGGCCCATGGGCTGGATTGTTGCTTAGGAGGAGAATGGGGTAAGGGTCGTGCCCCTAAGATTGATGCTAAGGGATTTAACTGCCTAGCTAGAGGAGGTCCCAGTATCCCTTTGCTAAGGTCTATGCCCTTCTGGAGGCTTGTTGATTCCTTCTCCATTTCACTGACCAATTCGGTCTCCTTACTTCTCAGTTCAGGGGTCAATTCAATTTGACCAACATCAGGGATTAATTCCAATGATTGTAATTGTTGATCTATACCTAGTGAATCCTTGCCTAAACCATCATTGGAATGATAGTCAACTAAATTTGTGATTTCTTCATCTAAGCTCCTTACAGTAGGCTTCTCCTAAAGATGTTCTATGGAAGATGGCATGCCTAGTCTAGGGGATTCCAAAAAGGTGGAAGGGTTTGGTTCAATCTCCCCTACTGCCTAACTTTGATCCTGAGATATAGCAATGACATGATGAGAAGCTGATTCCTCTACCATGGCAGGAGCACAAATGGTTGGAGTGTCTGCCAGGGAAGGAGCATGAAGGGTCAGAGTTACTAAATCGTCTACTATAGTAGGAGTAGGGATGATCAGATTAATTGGTTCCTTTGCTAGGGTAGGAGCATGAATGATAGGAGTGACTGGTTTCTCTGCCAAGGCTGGAGCAATAGAAAAAACAAGGGCCTTAACCGACTTAGGGTGAACCCTATTTTGAGGGGTTGATTGAATAGCCAAAAGTTATTCAGTTGGTGTCGGCATAGAAGTTGGCTCAAGCTGAGGAGCTATTGGTGTAATTAGTTGAGGAGTCAAGGCTTGTGTGGTTAGTCGAGGAGCTGCTGGTGAAGTACATTGAGAAGCTAAGGGCCAGATGATTGGCCAAGGGGCCTTTGAAAATGTTGGTGGAGTCAAAGGCTGGGGAACTGGTTTAGGTAATAAAGTATTTGCACAATAGACAAGAGGAACTTGATTGTGTATAGTTGGTTTCGCCATCAGCACGGGTTGCATGATCGATTGAGGTTGGGGCATAATCAACTAACATCGAGGAGTCGGCCAAAGATGATGATTTGGATGAGGTTGGGGAGGGCTCCTAGGTTGGTGCATAGCATCAATGCTCCTCTCGACCATGGGCCTCAATTCATCATAATATTACATTAATTCTACATCTTCTCTTGCTTTCCCAATTATTAAATAGCCTGGCCCATATCGGTGCAAAAATTTGGCCTTGACAATTACAAAATTTCATATTCCTATTTCATTCAATGAAAAAAACCAATCTAGGGCTACAGCCTCTAAAGATCTCCTAAAAAGAAAAGCAAGGGTCTTTCTATCATTCTGCCATCGAGATGATTTGCTCAGGAAATCATTGACATGGGTGAAGGGATCACCTAAGCCATTGTAGTGATGGTAGGTTGGCATTTGTGATGGGGGGATGTAGATCGTATAGAGGGGAAATTCAACATTTTCTTTATCCTTGGCAATAGGTGGGGAGGAATTCACTAGGGGGTGTGCACGTGGCACTTGGATGGGAGGGAGGTGGGTTGGTGTGCAAGTTGAAGAATGACCCACAATGGAGTGAGTAAAAATTGAGTGCTATTTGTTTCAAAATAAAGATAACTCACCGAGGGTGGTTTGATATTAATACAACTTTGCTTGAATCTTATGATAAATAATTTGAATTTACCTGATAAGCCAGATCTTGAACAGTGATGTTCTAGAAACTCCTAGTACAATGTTGATGTAGGACGTGCTATGGGAACCACATATATCTGAATTGAATGATTCTTATTGAAGATAAAAGATGACTCACCGGGGAACAATTTCTATGAAGGATGTATAGGCTGAATTCACCATTAAATGTACTAAAATTGACTGAGAAGATGATGACTTAGAATAGAAGAGTTCGGATCTGTCTGTGCAGTGCCGGTACTAAAGCCGTAACAAACCGAGGGAATGTCAGAATTAATCTCTGTTTGTTGTAGATGAAATATATCATGATGAAGCACACTTTTTCTGAATGAAGTCAGGCTGTAAAATGACCATAAAGATATATAGAAGCTGATGATCAGCAGTGCAGCACGTCGGAGCATACACCGGCTTCTTTCACACTTTGGGACGATCTCTGGGCACCAGGACAAAGAGAGGACGATTTTGGGAGGTTGGGATGAGCCTAGGTGTCTGGAAGATGAGGATAAGAGTGCTGGAGAATGGGTATGCCTTCTTAAGTCATTCATACGAGTCTCTCTTTATAGGGGATGAGAAACAGGTCAAAAAATAGCAAGTTTTGATACATTTGACCTTAGGTTGAATTTCTTCCATTTAATGATGCTAATTTTCATCATGAGGCTTCTAGAAACTTACCCAAATTATTGAGAGGGATTGGAAACCGTCGATCACCTTCCCCATGTTCAAAATATGTCTCCACTTGAAGAGGAAACAAATCTGGTCTAAAAATAGCAAGTTTTGATGTACAAGACAACAAGTTGGATTGCCATCATTTGATGATGCTAATTTCGACCATGAAGCTTCCAGATACTATACCAAGTGATATGGAGGAGAAAAAAAGGAAGTTAAGATCGTGAATTGGTGAGAGATGTGTCCAATGGGCTGGGCTTGCATGCAATTGGGCTTGATTAGGGGTGCGTGCGGACAGAATTGCATGTCTGACTTCTAAAAATCATTGCAGACAAATGGGAGATCATAATTGAATGTCGTTTATTGCATTGAAAAGAGAACTCATAGAGGAAGATTATTTATGTTGAAGGCTTCTTCATTAAACGTCCACAAAATCTTGCGAAAAATTTTAAAGTAGAGGATATATATGCTGGGAAAAGCATAACTTGGCACACCACCAAGTGGTGCGACCTTGGTGCAAAGACCACCAAGAGCAACATAGAAGTTAGAATGGACTCTTGTTTAGAAAACATATATTTGATTAGAGATCAACTACTCTTCCTCATATTTCTAGTGAACTCTTTGGCTCATCCAAAAAGATCATTCAACCTGATTTTGATGGTCTAAAAGAGATGTTGCCAATGGAATAAGAGTTTAAGCACCAAATAAGGCCAAATTGGCGTGTCTACAAGAGTCTTTGGGTTAAATTGCTTTTGGCCAAATATTTGCAAAAGCTTAATCTGTGGCAAGTTGAACTCAAGCAAACTGACTCTCTGTATGGAAATTCTTACTTAACTCTAGGTCTTTTTTCTTTTCATTGGTTACTTGGAAAAGTAAGGATAGTGTGGGTCTTTATCCTTGGAAGCACAGATGGACCAGAGAAGATAGATCTCCATTATTTCCGAGGATCCCTGGTAGGTATTTCCCAGGTTTAGTAAAGGATCTCATATTAGATGGCTCCTAGAATTCTGAGCTTATTTATGATTGGTTTGAACCTAACTCTGTTGGTCGTATCCTTAATACTCTTCTTCATCCAGAGCTGGAGAAAGACATGCCTGTAAGCACCCGAAAAGGGACACCCGCGGATCTCCCCCTTCCGGCCCCTACGCTCGCTTTGGGGACTTGGTGGATGGAATGATGGTGGGTGTGGTCGCCAGGAGCCAAAGGCTCCAAAATATGGTAGAATGAAATGAAATGGAATAGAGAAGTGATCGTCGTACCTTTGGAAGTGGGGAGATTGTTGGGTTCCGACTTCTCCTCTCTCGGCCGGCAAAAGAAAAGAGCTTAGCGAGTCCTTCGTCTTTGATCCAGTTGGCGCTCCGCCTCAATCGGATTTACCTAAAAATATCCATAAGAAAACATAGAAACAAGTGAAAGGTTCATTAGTTCTAATGAAAGCATAGTATCGTGCTCAAATTTGAATTCAAACATGCAAATGGAAGGAGACTAACCGGATTGGGACGGAATCCCAACCCCTACTTTTGGTAGGTTTTTAAACATATATGAGATGCAAAATGCTCTAAGACATGCCAAATAACATGATGATCAATGCTAGGATGAAAGAGGAAGACGAAAACTCGATTAAACGGGCGATCGGAATTTGAAAATGATAAAAACGAGCTTCTGCCCTTCCTGGTGCCCTATATATAGGGCGCCAGGAGCAGGTGCCCCCTTTATGAGGCGCGTTGACCAAGTCAAAGCGCCCTGTATACGGGGCACTAAGTCTGGCCCGGACAGATTTTCTTCCCCTCTTCGCAACGTCGCTCCGGAGTGCTGGGCGGCTTCCAGGACGAAGTAGGGGCTCCTCCTTGTAGACAATATGTAAATGAAGCTAATGGAAGGTGGTTTTGATGCCGGATGAAAGAGGAGAGACGGATAGAGGCTCTCAAAGTTGGAGAAAAACCATGTTTCTGGGTGACAGAAACAGAAGGTTTTTAGGGTTTTTGGTGGACGATTTTGGATCGGTTTGAAGGCATGTGGGGGGGGGGGGGAAATGACTTAGAAACGTGGTGTTGGATGAGCTCTAGGGTGGCACCAAGTTGGAACCCCCTCCAAGCTCCAAATGGAGCTCTATTTATAGCCCAAAAGAGGGTACTTTGGCCATTTTCAAAAAATAGTGCCACGCGGCATGGCGCCCTATATATGGGGCGCCAGCATCATTAGGTCTGTCAGATCGACAAGACTAGTCACTGTGAGGGGTCAAATCAGCCTGTCAAATTGAATTGATACGGTGCCAGGCGCCCTGTATATAGGGCGCCTGGCCCCCTATATACAGGGTGCCAGGTGCCCTGTTTATAGGGCGCCTGGTGCCCTATAAATAGGGCGCCAGGTGCCCTATATATAGGGCGCCTGGTGCCCTATAAACAGGGCGCCAGGTACCCTACACACTGGGTGTTTGGCTCGGCTGATTGCTCTATTTACCTCTCTTCGGAACGTGCCATAAACTTGATCCGTCCGGAAAACACGATCCTCTTTGAATATTCTCCATGAAAACAAGAATTTAAACTCTCCAACTGGGCCAAAATTGCGTGTCTACAGCTTGCCTCGCCTTGGCGTCGGCTTTGTAGGGGAATGATACGAATGAAGCGTAGGTGAATATAGCGAAGCGTAATGAGGCGTAGCGGAATGAAGTGGTGATGGACTGAAAAGGTGACGCCAAGGTGTAGATTTAGACACGCCCTCATTGGCCTAGTTGAGTGGAATAAAACTTTACCGGATTCCGAGATTACCCTTTGTCTTATCGAAACCTTCCCTCTGGTTGATTGGTTAAATAGAAGAACAGTAGTGAAAGTAAATAACTAAAATCCCACGTGGGGGAGAATTGTTACCGGCCAGGACCCGAATTGCATGGTGTGCTGGACTTGGTAGAAATGCAGTAAATTGCGGAAAGTAAAGAGGAGACAGCCAATCAACCAAGGTTGGGTTCTTTAAATTCATAAGGTTTCACTCAACAATACCGGTTCAGTTCGACATGGAAAAACTTCTTGTTTTGATGAAATCATCGAGACACGGTTAAAATTGGGTCTTCCGGGCAGGCCAAAACCTCCTTGAAAAGTCATGGAAAAGACGGTGACGGAAAGATGATGCATGAGATTATGTGTGATGATGCATGATGTATGCTGGGTTTTAAAGAAATACAAATAAATATAGGAAAATAGTTGAAGATATAGGTCAAATGTAACGGGTCAGGATATCCGTGAAGACACCGTCGTCCCCATTTATTTGACTTTGGCTTATCCGCGGTCCTAAAAGGTGACTGAATCCTTCATTGATTTTGTTGAAGGGGTTCTCCGACTCAGCCCTTTCAGACCCGAGGTCTTCAACGATATGATAGAAAAATGGTTCACGCAATGATCCAAGCGCCCTGTTTATAGGGCGCCTGGTGCCCTGTTTACAGGGCGCCAGGCGCCCTGGTTATAGGGCGCCAGGCGCCCTATTTATAGGGCGTCAGGCGCCTTATAAGTGGGGCACCTGCGCAGAATTCAAGTTCGCTCCTTCCCGAGGCAGCCTTTTGAGCTCTATAAGAAGGGGGGACCTCCCCTTCTTTCCCCCACACCAACTACAGTGCTATTTGCTCTCCCTTTGCTCCGATGGCTTCCTCCTCCTCCCGTCCAACCGGCTTGACCGAGATGAAAATTTTTCCCGAAGTGCCGTGCCATATTCGGAATCAAGTGTCCATGGGAGTGGTAGTGGCTTTATTAGGCATCCCTCTTGCTTTGTTCCGAGACCTTCTGTTCTGATTGCATAATTATTCTGCAGGACCTTCCAAACTTCCCCGGTGCTCGCCGTTACGGTCAAGTGCTGTGGATAGCTCGTCTGATGGCTGCTATCAACATCCACGTGCGGACTATTCTGAGCGGTTGGGGCTTCTCTGGCATCCTCGTTCACGCCAACCACCTCCTCAAATATTTCTGGGACTTTTCCTTGGCGGGTGTGCTTCTCGAGATGTGGCATCCCGATACACACACTTTTGTTTTTGACTCTTTTGAATGTACCGTCCTCTTAGAAGAGGTGGAGCTGTTCCTGGGGCTTCGTGCCATGCCTGGGTACGGCCAGGCCATGTTCATTCCCGTTGGACCGGTCACCGGTTTAGACTTCCTCCGTGGCTTTATGACCACTGGAGAGGCCCGATCTATCATGGTAGGTGGGCGTATTTACACTGAGGCACTGGCGGATTGGTCCATTGGCGTGATTCAAGGCGCCGGTGACAATGAGGACCTATTGTTGCCTGGTGCCAAAGGTGTTGCCGCTTGCCTTGCCTCGGTGCTCCTTTACCCGTGTGAGGACGGGTGGCTTGATCCTACATGTCTTCCTTGTATCCAGGGTATCTGGTCCAACGAGTGCATAGCCCACTCAGTGTTGGGCTACCTTTATGACGGCCTGACCTCTGCTAGCGTTGGTAGGCCTATGTACGGCAGCATCCTTCTGTTCATGTGCTGGGCTGACTGGCACTTCAAGTTTGACGTGTGCTTCGGACCGGCCACGGCTTCCCGGCTTTTCGCTCGGAGCTCCCTCCAGCCTCTCACCAACCGTCTCTGCATGGAATGCAAGGTGATGAACAAGTGCCCTTCAGTGAAGACCCGCGCTGACTGGCGCTTGTACTTTTCAGCTATGAGCAGCGGCGGCTTTGTCTGTCCCACAGAGGCGGTTATGCGCCAGAATGTCCGTGCCTCTCCCACCCCAGGGGTGGATCTTCAGTTGATTACCGGTACCTCGTTTATTATCTACAACCCACATCGATGTCCTCTCCAGTTGGGCCAACCACGGCTCAAAGTCCCTCGTCTCTCTCATATTCCGTCCGTCAAAGATTGTCAGACGGGCATAGCGGCTGATGTTGAGGAATGCCAGAGCATCCTTGCCATCTGGGGAATCTGCAAGAGTTTCTCGCCAAGTGCCTACATGGACGAAGACGAGGTCTGGAAGAGCCGGTACGTGGCGAAGCTGAGGAAGCTGCGCGGTGGGTGACTTGTATCTGCCTTTGATTGTGTCCAGTTGTACTCTGTTTGCTTTTGTTGTGTCCAGTTGTATTTTGTTTGCTTTTGTTGTGTCTAGGACTTGATCAGTGTAGGTCTAGGGTTTGCTTGATGCAGTTTCTTTTCAGTTGTGTCATTGTCCTGTCAGTGTCAGAAAAACAGCAAAAATATGCAAAAGGGAATTGAATATCAATGTTTTGCTGATAAATTTGTGTTTTTCATGAAGAATATTGCTTGCAGACACGTTCTAAAAATTTTGAAAATTTTGACCATGGCACTTTATATTTCCATCCCTGCACCGTTCTTCATTTCACCATCAACTTTTTCTAGTTTTCTATTGAGCGAAACCTTCTCGGGGAGTGTAGCGCATCGTGCGGATTCCACAGTAAGTTTCTTCCAACTGCAAACTTGTAATCTACTTCATTATCTTCATTTTTGCAGAAGAGACCGAACCGATCCGGAGTCGTTCCGGATCAAAACGGGAAGAGAGAAGGGGGCCAAGCCCCTTCGTGCCCCCTTGATGGGGCGCAGGCTCTGCCTGGCGCCCCATCAATGGGGCGCCAGGCGCCCTATCAAGGGGGCGCCTGGTCCAGGCACCCCATAAATGGGGCACCTGGTCACTAGGCCCCCGTCTTCCTTGTTTTACCGTTTTTGACCTATTCTAATACTTTAAAATGATGCAGATGACGAAGAGATCTCGCATTGAGCGTGGCGGCGCCTCAGATGCCGCCGGAGCCTCTTCCTCCGCCGGTGCTTCTTCTTCTGCTGATCCCGGCCCATCGGAGCTTCCTTCTCTCCATCCTCCTCCGACCGTCTCGGTAACCGAATCTTGACTTCTTCCCTATTTGAATTATTCATGATTGTTTGTTTCTAACATGATCGTTTTTTTGTGCAGGGGAAGATCAAGTTTCGGATATCCTGGGAAATGGTCTTCCATGCCTACAAGGGGTTGAAGGATTTCCAGAAGGTACGGTTGGATGCGATGGGTTTCGACCCATTGCTCCGCTGCTCCGCCTTCTGGGAAGACCTCCCCCTGATCCAGGCTTTGAGGGAGAGATGGGATTCCACTACCCATTCCTTCCTCTTCCCTGGGGGCATATGGTCCCTACCTTGGAGGATGTTTCCCGGATCACGGGTCTTCGTGTCCATGGTCGTGCCATCACCGGCAAGACCTACCGCGATTACTCGGCCATGGTCCGGGACTTTCTGGGTCATCCGGTCCCACACTGCCCCGGCGGACTGCGCGTTATGAAGCGCACAGTCGTCGGGAACTTGCTCGGTCTGGGCAATGCCAGTGTAGGTAAGGATGACTTGGTGGCAGATGTACTTGACGCATTGACGAAACGCGTCGAGCGCTACTTGGTCGGTGAGGAGGGCACCGTTGAGGCCGACCAGGATCTCCGCCGGTTCCTTCTCTTCTTCCTCACCCGCCTTCTTCTGGCCTCGAAGACGGACAGGGTGCACTTGCGGTTCCTCCCCTTTCTTGCTGATCTGTCGAAGGTCGGTGAGTATGCGTGGGGTGCCGCCATGTTGGCCCATCTGTTCTCCTCGCTGGCGATGGAGAGCGGTCCGGTTTCAGTAGCCGGCTTCACTCCGTTCCTTCAGGTATGCCTTGCTCCTTTGTCCATCATTAATTTTGCCTTATCTTTTAGTGACTAACTGAGCTTTCATTGACAGGTATGGAGTTACTACCACATCCCCCTGGGTCGTGCCTTACTGAAGGCTGACCCTGAGTACCCTCTTAGCAGCAGCTGGATTGCCACTCGGTCTGCTTCTTCCCATCCTTACCAGGTGGAGAACCTAAGGAGGCAACTGCTCTGCTTCCCTCACCATGAGGTATTCTGTTACTTTTCTCATTCTTAGCTTTTGGTTCTTCTTGTTTACTGTCTTGCCTTGCTTTTTCAGGTGGTCTGGTGCCCATATTCAGACCTTCACTTGGATCGGCAGCCGTGGGTATCGGAGGGTCGTCCGGCTTTTGGCCGTGACACCTTCTTGATCTGCCTGAATGAGATGGAGCCACTGTGGGTGCGCCTCACGATGCGCTCATTGGGGCTTCACCAGGAGTGGGTGGATCTCCCACCTTACCCACGACTGGGTCGTTCTACCCGCGGTCTGATCCAGGAGATCGACTGGAAGAAGGAGGGCCAATTTGCTGTTCGGATCTGGAAGAGGGGTGGCACCCCAGTGACTTCCAGTGCTTCTGACAGTGACGACTATCTGCGTCGCTACATGGCGACATTTGCCCACCTTTTCACTGAGGGTGGAGAGGTACGTACTTGTTGTTTTCATCACTGTTCTTCCTTTGCTTTGATGTCTAACTGTATGTTGCTTTCAGAGTATTCAGGAGGAGCTGTCTCGCTTGAGGGCGGGGACAGCATCTTTGAAGGCCGAGTTGGAGCGACAGGTACTTTCTTTGCTTTGTACACCTCTATTGCTTGTCAACTGATCTTTCTCTTTTCTTTCTTTCAGCGATGTCGCTACCGAGGTGCCCGTTGACAGCTGCGCGGGCGTGATGATGAGGTAACACTCTTTATTTTTCTTTAATTCCTTGAATAAATGTTGTTAACTATTTCCTCTGCTTCTTTTCAGATCTCTCGGCTCCGCGAGCGCATGGTCGAGCTGGAGTTGGGTTCCCATCCAGCTGCCCCTGAGCCGACGATTTTTGACGAGCCTTCAGAGCCTCCCTTTGAGCCGTTCGACTTCGGCCAGCCCACGGGTCCCGAGCTACCTCCTCACCACTTTCCGGTCGACCCTCCTTCCTTCATTCCTACCGATCTCGGGAGCAGTTCTTCAGAGACGGGCTTTCTTCTTGAGGTGATTACTGTTTCTTCCTTATGCTGTCTTCCTCCTTTATTTGTCTTGCTAATCTTCTTTTCTTTTCTTGCAGATTGCCCAGCTGAAGGAACGGGTGGAGGCCCTTACTACTGAGGTGAATTTCCTTGACTTTCTTCTGTTTCACTTTGCTTGATTCTAACATTTTCTCTTTTGTAGAACAAGGATCTTTGGGCGAGGATCTCCGACCTTTCTGCAGGGGGTGCTCCGCCTTCTACTGGTGATCCCTCGGGTTTTCAAGACAAGGTATATAACTTTCTGCTTTGCTTGTCATCATTTTATTTCTTTCCTGACATTTTTCCGGTAGGTGATGGAGCTACAGAGGGAGCTCGGGCTCGAGCCCCTCGTAGGAATTCCAGATCCTGGTCCTTCTACTTCCGAGGTGCGATGTTTTTATTATGATTTTAAACTGGAAATTCTTGGACTGACGCTTCTTTTGGTTTTTACGGCATCGCTCGTAGGATAGAGGAGTTGACACAGGAGGTACTTGTTTGATTCTTTTCCTTAAACTGCTTTTTTGTGTAGCTGATGCATTTCTTTGTCACCTTGTAGGTCGGGAGACTGAAGGCCCGCGTGGTCGAGTTGTCATGACCAGAGTCCGAGAAGCTCCTTCTTCTTCGCCTTGAGCACTCCAGAGAGCTCAATCGGGTGGAGGCAGAGCATCGTCAGCTGATGATGCAGGCATTGCAGTCTCGATCTCGGAGCCACTCCCACCGCTCCGACTCCCGTGGGACCACGCTGCGGGGACCTACCCACTCGGGTTCTTCTCAAACCAGTAGTCATAGGAGGGGAGGTGAGGAGAGACTTTCCATGCCACCTCCGGGTGATCAGGCTCCAGCAGAGGGAGGCGGCGATTTGTGATGTGCCGGCCCCCTCTATCTTTGATGTACTTTCTTTTTCATAGTGATAGTTGTTGACTTCTTTTCCTGACTCCCTGCGTTTACTCAAAAGGCGATTAGAACTTTATTTAGGCTTAGTCCCTTGCGAGAAAAGGGCGAAACTGCCTTGATCTTTTGTCAAGGGACATAGGCCTTATCAAGGTAAAATAATAGGAAAATATAAGTATGCACAAAAGGAAATATGCAAGACTGAAATTAAACATGAATGCAAAGACAACTAATCAGCCTAGAAAGCAAATTTTTAAGTGTTTTGAAATTTTTGATTTGTTTGGGTTTTGATAGTTTTATAATGTTTTTGATGTTTTTGGAACTTTTATGATTTTTTGGTGTTTTGCATATTCTCTTTTTAGGATTTTTGACTTTATAGATTTGTTTGGTGCTTTTTGAAATATTTGATTTTTTTGTTTGGTGTGAGGGACACAATTATCTCATCCTTTGCTTTGCTTGTTATAGGTGCCTCTCATTGTTACCTAAGGGTTAAGAGTAGGCATCACGTGTAAGAGAGTGCCTAGTCCGAGTTCTTCTGACCTTCTGCCTTTGATAGGCTATGGCTCTTCTTGGACCTAGTCGGTCAACCCTATCCTTTGAGGTTAAAGAAGGAAGATGATTGGTGGTAAGTCCTTAGTAGAATTCAGGGATGTCGAACTTGTTTCTCTACTAATACCCACATTGCCCGTTCGGGTTTTGGCCTCTTTGGGTCTTTCCTTCTAGCCCATTTTCTTTGATTGCCCACATTCGAGACAGTCTCTTTCTT
The DNA here is from genome assembly GCA_036172225.1 of Cryptocoryne crispatula var. balansae. Lineage (NCBI taxonomy): Eukaryota > Viridiplantae > Streptophyta > Magnoliopsida > Alismatales > Araceae > Cryptocoryne > Cryptocoryne crispatula. The sequence goes on from CM069935.1 coordinate 11,274,509, forward strand.
TTTGCTTGATTTTGACCTGAGGGGTCATTGCCCATCTTTTGGAGCCTTTTTCTTTTTGGACTTTTGTTGGTACACATTCAGACAGGTCTATTCTTTTGCTGACCTGAGGGGTCATTGCCCATCTTTTGGCACCTTTTCTTTTAATAAGAAGTCAAACCTTCAGAGGCATTTTCCAACTAAGGCAATGGGCATTTTTGATACTCCTCATTCTAACCCCTTTTATCTATTCTGGACCGAAACAAGAAGAGAATGGGATTAGGTTGACCTTCTTTTGCCAAGCGTTGCCTAGCTTTCTCTCTGACTTCCGATCATCAGATCTCAAGACTAGACGTGTAGTGTGTGCAGTATGATGCCTATCCTTATTTTCCTAAGTGACAAGTTGGTGCACCGAGCAAGCAAGCATTAGATGTTATCATTATCCTTCACACCTTGGATTTTATGGATTTTTTTTGTGACTTTTGTTTTTAAGGGAAATATTTTTTGAGGTATACACCATTCCAGGGATGAGCTAGTTCTTCTCCTTCTGCATTAGTCAGCTTATATGAATTACCGGGATAAACAACCAAAATTACATATGGACCCTCCCAATTAGGTTGAAGTTTGGAGCGGGGACCGCCCGGCTTAACGAATATTCTTTTAAGCACAACCTCACCGATTTCAAATTTTCTCTCCACCACCCTCTTCTGATAAAATCTTTTAAGTCTATTCTGGTAAGATCTAGCATGTTCGGCAGCGGCCAGCCTCCTTTCATCCAAGAGTTCGAGTTGCGCGAGAAGCGAATTTCGGCGTTCATCCATTGGGATATCTCGATCGATCTGGACTCGGAGGGATGGAATGATTACTTCGTATGGAACTACCGCCTCCATCCCAAATACTAAGGCATAGGGGGTCTGACACGTTGGGGTTCGAATAGAAGTGCAGTAGGCCCATAGAGCATCAACTAACTTATCTGGCCAGTCTGCGAACTTGCTAGACTTACAAGTCTTCTTAATGATTTTTATCAGGGTTTTATTGGTGGCTTCTGACCGTTGCCTTGAGGATAATATGGAGATGAATGATGCAATCTGATGCAATACCTGTTGCAAAGGTCACGCAGTTCCTGGGAGATGAATTGCGGTCCATTGTCGGTGATGATGTCGCCTGGGATCCCGAACCTGGCAATGATGTTGCGTTTGATGAAGGTGCAGACTGTTGATGCCTTGATTTCCACGTATGCTTCCGCTTCCGCCCACTTGGTGAAGTACTCCGTTGCAGTTAGAATGAAGGATTTGGTTTTGTTTGTGGAGTTTGGGTCACCGAGGGGTCCGATAACATCAAAAGCCCACATAGCGAAGGGCCATGGTGCGTGAATCGGGTGAAGGGAAGATGCGGGAGAGTGAATCTTGTCGGCGTGAAGTTGACATTGATGATAGTGCCGGACAAAGATCGAGCAATCTTCTTCCAGAGTAGGCCAGTAATACCCTTGCCTGATGATTTTCTTGGCGAGGGCTTGAGCATTTACATGACCTCCACATGCTCCGGAGTGTGCTTCTTTAAGCACCAATTCAGCCTCTTCTTCATATACGCATCTTAATAGAATACCGGCCAAGCTCCTTTTGTAAAGCACTCCACCTAAGATGGTGTATCTCTGGGAGACCCTTCTTATGGCTATTTTCTCTTCGGCGGTTGATCCTGATGGATATATCTGATCCTGACAGTAATTCGCAATCTCATAATACCATGGTTTCTCACCCTCTTCTAATTCCTCCAACTCAATTAGAGATACTTCCTCCTTTTGCTCAATGTACTCTTTCCTTTCAAATTTTTCTTTAACCCTCAAGAATCGTGCATCCTCCACTGCCGGAATGGTATGTCGGCGGACATAGATCGTCCTAACTTGTCTGCCTAGCGGGACAGATAGTGAAGATGCCAGGGAAGCGAGAGCATCGGCAAGAATATTTTGAGCACAAGGGACGTGAATGAATTCGAGTTTGGAGAATAGCTTGATGTAACAGGTGGTGAGTTCTTGATATGGTCTGAGCCCCGGATGAGATGTGCGGTATTTGGCCAGCACTTGGCGGAGAATCAATTGACTATCACCGATCACTCTTAGTTTAGTGACACCATAAAGGTGAGCGGCCTCCAGTCCGGCCAGCAAGGCTTCATACTCAGCTATATTGTTTGTTGCTGGAAAATGGAGCTGAAAAGCCTGTGGAATGGTGACACCTTCAGGTGACAGAAGAACAATTCCTATCCCTCTACCCTGGGAGTTTAATGCCCCGTCAAAATATAAAGTTCATAGATTGGAAGATCGAATGGACATCAATTATTCATCGGGAAAATCCGATTGGATAGGGTCAAAGATTGGGATAGGATGATGGGCAAGATGTTCAGCGATCGCGTAGCCCTTGATTGCCTTCTGTTGGATGTAGGTGATGTCAAATTGGGAGAGAAAGCTTTGCCAGCGTGCCAAACGGTCAGTCAGGACAGATTTTTCAAGAAGAAATTTGATGGGATTCATGCGAGCAATGAGATTAACCTCGTGGGCTAGAAAGTAGTGTTTAAGCTTCTAGACCACCCAAACCAGGGCGGCGCATGTTTTCTCCATGGTTGTATACTTCTGTTCACAAGGATCAAAGATTTTGGACAGATAGTATGTTGCTCACTCTTTCCCTTCATCATCCATTTGTGCCAATACTGCTCCCAGGGATCCTTCCAAGACTAAGATGTATAAGATCAAGGGTTTACCGGGAACCGGAGGTTTGAGCACAGGTGGTCTTGACAAATATTTCTTTAAATCATCGAATGCCTCTTGACATCTTGAATCCCATCTAAATTCGGCTTTCGCCTTGGTTAACTCATAGAACGGTTTGCACCTTTGGGAGTGCTGTGAGATAAACCGGCGAACAAACTGTAACCTACCAATCAACCCTCTCAGCTCTTTTAGGTTCTTTGGAGGAGGAATGTCAATAATGGCTTTGGCCTTGTTGGGATCGATTTTGATGCCTCTTTTACTGACAATGAACCCAAGTAGATTTCCATATGATACTCCAATCACACACTTCTTGGGGTTCATTTTGAGCTTGTATTCCCTGGCTCGTTGCAAAACCCTTTTCAAAACCTTAGCATGCTCATCTTGGGTTCGAGATTTGACCACTAAATCATCCACGTATACCTCTACAAATTTATGCATCATATCATGAAATATTGCCACCATGGCCCTTTGATAAGTTGCTCCGGCATTCTTTAATCCGAAGGGCATGACGACGTAGCAGTAGGTTCCCCAAGGTGTAGTGAACGAGGTCTTCTCTTGATCCTCTTTTGCTAACCGGATTTGATTATACCCCGAGTATCCATCCATGAATGACAGGGTTTCGTATCCAGCTGTGTTGTCAACAAGAACATCGATATGAGGAAGGGGGAAATCATCCTTTGGACACGCTCGGTTCAAGTCCCTGAAGTCAATGCAAATTTGAACCTTTCCATCTTTCTTCATGACTGGGACTATATTTGCCACCCATTGCGGATAGAGGACAACCCTAATGAATTTTGCTTGGTGTAACTTATCGACCTCTTCCTTCATTTTTAGTGCTATGTCTGGGTGGAATCTCCTTAACTTTTGCTTGACCGGGGTAGCCTCGGGTTTTAAAGTCAGTCGATGCTCTACCAATGATTTATCTAACCCCGGCATATCTTCGTATGTCCAAGCGAACGTGTCTTTGTATTCTTGTAACACCCCCATTAGATTCTGCTCTTCTAAAGGGGCGAGGTTGGCACTGAAGAGGATATTCTTAGGATCTTCCGGTGTTCCAAGATTAAGTTCCTTAGTTGGTTCATCCACCGTGGCTGATGGTTCTTCGAATCTTCTTAAACCGGACGCATAAGCATCAGCCAAATCCTCCTCTTCATCCTCAGTATCAGGATCTTTTTCAGATACAACCTTGTAGACTCCTAAAGTCGGATCAATATTGTTTCTCTCCTCATATCGAATTTCTCCTATCTGGATTGTATTTTCTAGATACTCTGGTAGCTTGGCACATTCTAAGTCTTTTTGAGCTAACTAATGCAGATATCTTCCTGGAACTCTCCTACCTCTGATTTTTGTTCTGCTTTTACTGGAAACTAAACTTAAAGAAGAAGAAGGTAAATAAGGAGAGGAAGAGGAGGTGGATGGAGTGGAATTTATTGACGAAGGGCAAATGAAATCGATTAGAGACCGGGTGGCCTCCTGATTCGAGTCATCCTTCGGAGCGAGTTGGGATGTTTCTTCGAGCGAAATTTGAGTTGAGAAGAGGACGTTTTTTTTTATCTTTTTGAGAAGTACTAAACATGAATACAGAGGGGGTTTGGTTGGTTGTAGTTTCCAACGCGGGTTGAGATATTGACAGAGAGGGGAACAAATCAAACAAAGATGGGTATCCATCTTTTTTATCTGGTGGATCTGATGGTGAACTTATTGGAAATGGGTTTAAAGAGGCAACATGGTGTGAATGCCCTGGATTCTGACTGCCAGAAGGCTCGTTGCGGAATGATTCATCACTTGACCCTTTTTCAGAAAATAACCATGACACATCGAGATATGGCTCATCCTCCAGGTTGTCCACCTTCTTCCTCTTTGCTTGTTCTTGCGGCTGCTCTTCAATCATTTGTATTGTTTCTCTCTTGTCGAAGAACTTGTGTAAACACCCCTGGAAGTATTTTTGGCTGGTCTTTTGGCCATTATCACATGTCCCATCGTATCCTATCCCGTTCCTTGATGTTGTCTTTACTAGCTGGATGGGTTCTGTGATACCCTGCAGTTCTTTCCCCAGCCCTCTGCCTTCCTGATATCCCAGATTCTCCATCATACGCCACCCAAGGGTTTTGGCGTCATCCTTCTTCTTTCTACAAACTTGCCTATGCTACCTTCCATCCCTTGGCAGATCGAGGATTGTGAAGACCGGTTGATTTGGCAAGCCAGGAGGGAGAGTAACCAGGCAATCCACGGGCATACTTACCACCTTGACAACTTGTCCCTTGAAGGGAAACTTAATGCATTGGTGGTTGGTCGAAGCTACGGCCTCCAATGCCTCAAGGTAAGGCTTTCCCAAGATAGCTTTGTAAGTTGGGTCCATATCCAAGATGTGGAAGTCGATGGTAACAACCCGGGGTCCGAGTTTGACTTCAAGTGTGACCATGCCATGGACGGGCCTCTTTGAATTGTCATATGCTGTTACAGTAATCTGTGATGGCCGAACATCCTCTTCCAGGATTCCACATAATTGTAGTGTCTCTGGTGGCAAGACATTGATGGATGCACCGGTATCAACTAGACAAGACTCAACATCTGTTTTGTTAATACTGACAGTGATACAAAGTGCATATTTTCTCGCTTCTGGTTTGGCCAATTCTTCTTTGGTGAAAGTGAGAGCGGGGTGTTCACTTTTTGGGGTCAAGACCGATGCAATCTTCTCGGGGGGGGGGGGAGGTTCATTGACTATCACTCTTTGTAGATATTGTTGAAGAACTTCCTGATGAACTTTGGACCTTTTAATCAGCTCCAGAATGGAAATCCTTGCAGGGGTTTTGTTAAGGTGCTTCAGCAAATCATAGGATGTTCCTGGCACTGGTTCTTCCGGGTGCTCTTCTTCTTCTTCTTGTGACCGTCCTGGTTGACCGGTCTGGGGGAAAATTCTTTGAAATATGCGCCCTCTTCTAAGCACCGTGGCGAGCTGAGGGACTATGGTCGGTGTAGCGGAGGTAGACGGAGGACTAGGTCGGATGATGGGAGGCCTAGGTAGGGGTGTGGTGATGATAGTTCGGGTTGTAGGGATGCGGGTAGGTTGTGATGGCATGGTTGTATGAGGCGGTACGATGATGGGTCCTAATGGCGATGGTATTTGCGGAGGCTCAACCGGGCGGATCAAGGTCCTACCCGGTTGGAGTTGTACGGCTGGTGGCGTTATGGTTGGCTGTTATAGGGTGCGGATAATCGGTGGTTGGCTTCTTCTGGCGGGGATAACTCGTGGTATGGAGTGAACGGTTCGGTTATTGCGGTTTGGAGGGTTAATGTTCATGAAGGAAGCTGGTCCCTCAATTTGCCAATTCTGGCCTCTATTGCGGGGTTCATCGGTGGAGGTTAGAATAGGGTTAACCCTCTGGTTTTCTGGTGCTGTTGCGGGTGCGTGCGCGGGTAGCGGGTTCTGAATAATCCCTAGACCGGATTCTTGTTGTTGTTGTCGGACTGGTGCCTGCTGCTGCTGCTGAGGTTGGTTCTTTACCGCCTTGATGTACTCGCCCATTTGACCCCAGTCAATACTTCCCTGCTCATGGAGATCATGGATATAATCTTTAAACTGAAAGCAATTCTCCACTGTATGCCCCGGGTATCTGTGGTACAAACAATACCTGTCCGTGTTAGCATTTTGCGGCCACTCCAGCTTTTCTCTCGGCAATGAAATCTGCCCTGCCGCCATAAGAGCATTAAAAATATCTGTGAGAGAGTACGGTAAAGGCGGGTAGTGGTTTCTTCTAGGCCCTGGTCTTCGTGGCACGTAGGCGGCGGGGGGAGGTGCCTAGTTATAGGTGGTCGGTTGGCGGGGTGGTTGAGGTGCAAAGTTTTGTACGGCCAGTTTTCGGGGTTGCTGGGGGACTGGTGTTTGCACTGGTTGTTGGGGATACTGGTTTGGTGTTTGGTGGCGAAAAGGTTGGGGCTGAATCTGAGGGCGAGGTGCCGGTTGGGTTTGGCGGGGATTTTTGTACTGGGGGTTTCTGTACTTCTGTTGGTGATTGTTGGGCGGGTTCCCTATGATGTTGACATGTTCATTAGTTACCACGCCTTCGGTTACGGGCCCAGCGGTGGTGGTGGTTGTCTTTTTGGTGGTTCGGGGCCTAGGGTCGAAGAGGTTCATGATGGGAGAATCTCGAAGTTAGGTCTGGATGTATCGTGCTCTCTCATAGAGTTCGCTCATCGTGGCAGGGTGATGTAATGCCAATACATTTTTCAGAGCCGGAGTGGCGTTGGTGATGATCATCTTGACTTGTTCTGATTCTGACAGTGCATTTTTCAATCTTTCTGCCATTGCCCTCCATCTATCAGCATATCTTATAAAGTCCTCATCGTTCCTCATTTTTTCGGCCATAAGATCTGTGATCGAATAGGTAGGACCGACTCGATCTTGGTATCTTTGCAAGAACTTTGCTTTGACGGTATCAAAGTTGCTAGCTTCCGAGGGGTCAAGTGAATAAAACCATTCCAACACAGAGCCCTCTAGTGATCTCCTAAATAGGTATGCAAGGGCCTTCGGATCGTTTTGCCACATGACAGACTCATAGAGAAAGTCTTTGATGTGGATGAAAGGGTTCCCATTTCCATTATATCGGCGGTAAATGGGCATTTCAGAAGGAGGAAGATGGAACATGGGGAGAGAGGGAAGGGATATTTCGGGGAGAGCTCATGTGTCGATCAATCGTTTGAGCTCCCGATATTGTTCATCCATCCTATTGATTCTGTTGAGCATGGCTTGATCAACGGAGGATTCTCGGACAAGAGGAGGGGGGAGGACAGATGCTTGATTTGCCGGCATGGCCGTCAGATAGGCTGAAGCGGCCGGGCAAGGAGGGTATATCGGGTGGTGCACTTGAGGACGTGCTTGATTGAAATGTGCGGAAGAATAGACCGGTGGCCTAAGTGGTGTGGTGTTGTTTGGGTCCGGGTGGTTCAAGATGGCCACCGGATGGGGTGAGTTCGGAATCAAGGGGCCGTTGTGAGAATGGCCCGGTACTGGTGCGCCGGGTTGGTCAGTTGCTAACTGGGGGGTAGAAGTATGGTGACCACCCTCGGCATGGGTGTGACTAATAGGAGATTTCTTTTACAGGATGGCCTCAATGGCTTGTAATTGAATTGGGTCGGCATGAGCGAATGCCTCCCACAGAGCATCTGGGCGGGGTCGAGGTGAACTGGTTTCAGGGAGCATCTCGGGTTCATTAACGGAGCATACGGCATCCGGCTGGAGGTAGGATTGGTCATACTCCAACTACAACGGCTCGTACCCTTGGTCCGTCATCACGATGACTCGCCCTGATCTCAAGTTCATAAATAGAAACACAAGAATCCCTCTTTTTTTAGTTTTAAAATTTTCTCCTTTTTTTTCGGCTTTTGATTTTTGTTTGAGCAAACAGGTTATCAAGCAAATTAACCCCAAACAAATATTTCTTTTGGGTTTTTGTTAAGTGTTTTCAAAAAATTTGATTTTTTGTTTTCAATTTTGATTTGCATACAAGTGACGGCACAAACTTAGAATGATTACCGCAATTTTTTTGTGTTTCAACCTTGAATTAGTGGCTTGTTAAGAGAAATAATGTCCACTCAAATAAATGGGTAGGACCCTATGCTCTCACAACGCCGAGCACTCTAAGGTTGTCACTCTTTTCACAACGATATGTGGTAGGTACTCCGGGTTTTGGGATAAAATGGTACAACCAGCCCGATCAGTGAAGAGGGAATCCTTCACGTCTGGGGACTTACGGAGGCCTTGATGGAAGCTACCCGGTCCTTCCGAGAGGGAATCCCCGGAGGAGGAGTTGGCGACCACCAAGAGGGGTGTTTTGGGTGTGCAGGGCTTTGAGAGGAGAGAGCCTCCCTTCTCGGATGTCCTAAGGAGACGGGCGAACCCGAAACTCCAATGCAAACTAAATGCAAGTGAAATGTCAAGGAATAAGAAGCGACCAAGAAGAAAATAAAAGCATACAATAATTAATGAGATGTTGTAGGAAGCAAGTAAACAAGACAATGATATGATATAAAATAAAATGAAAAGGAACACTTAACCTTGACTAGAAATGCTTAGCAAATTTACTAGAACGGAATTAGACATGGAAGGAAATAAGCAAGCATATTTGTTAAGGCATGAAATAGGATGATCTTCAAGATACTAAATTGAGATAAGATGATAAACAAAGCTAAAAATCAGATGGCCATGCTTTTAAAAAAAAGATAAAGGGAGGGCAAGTAAACTTGAAGAAAAGTAGATGATACTTCAAGGAAAGTAGCAAGCAACGTAAACAAGCAACAATGTAAGGAAATAGAAATGACTCACGTGGAAATGAAAGTAAACATGCTTTGCAAATGGACATTCTTAGGAAAGGAAAATAGAATCTCACTAAAGCAAAGTCGGTCCCACCGTGGTCGCCAAAAGGTGTAAGCACCCGTAACGGGACACCCGCGGATCTCCCCCTTCCGGCCCCTACGCTCGCTTTGGGGACTTGGTGGATGGAATGATGGTGGGTGTGGTCGCCAGGAGCCAAAGGCTCCAAAATATGGTAGAATGAAATGAAATGGAATAGAGAAGTGACCGTCGTACCTTTGGAAGTGGGGAGATTGTTGGGTTCCGACTTCTCCTCTCTCGGCCGGCCGAAAGAAAAGAGCTTAGCGAGTCCTTCGTCTTTGATCCGGTTGGAGCTCCGCCTCAATCGGATTTACCTAAAAATGTCCATAAGAAAACATAGAAACAATTGAAAGGTTCATTAGTTCTAATGAAAGCATAGTATCGTGCTCAAATTTGAATTCAAACATGCAAATGGAAGGAGACTAACCGGATTGGAATGAAATACCAACCCCTACTTTTGGTAGGTTTTTAAACATATATGAGATGCAAAATGCTCTAAGACATGCCAAATAACATGATGATCAATGCTAGGATGAAAGAGGAAAACGAAAACTCGATTAAACGGGCGATCGGAATTTGAAAATGATAAAAACGAGCTTATGCCCTTCCTGGTGCCCTATATATAGGGCGCCAGGAGCAGGTGCCCCCTTTATGGGGCGCGTTGACCAAGTCAAAGCGCCCTGTATACGGGGCACTAAGTCTGGCCCGGACAGATTTTCTTCCCCTCTTCGCAACGCCGCTCCGGAGTGATGGGAGGCTTACGGGACGAAGTAGGGGCTCCTCCTTGTAGACAATATGTAAATGAAGCTAATGGAAGGTGGTTTGGATGCCGGATGAAAGAGGAGAGACGGATAGAGGCTCTCAAAGTTGGAGAAAAATCATGTTTCTGGGTGACAGAAACAGAAGGTTTTTAGGGTTTTTGGTGGACGATTTTGGATCGGTTTGAAGGCATGTGGGGGGGGGGGAAATGGCTTAGAAACGTGGTGTTGGATGAGCTCTAGGGTGGCACCAAGTTGGAACCCCCTCCAAGCTCCAAATGGAGCTCTATTTATAGCCCAAAAGAGGGTACTTTGGCCATTTTCGAAAAATAGTGCCACGCGGCATGGCGCCCTATATATGGGGCGCCAACATCAATAGGTCTGTCAGATCGACAAGACGAGTCACTGTGAGGGGTCAAATCAGCCTGTCAAATCGATTTGATACGGTACAAGGCGCCCTGTATATAGGGCGCCAGGTGCCCTATAAATAGGGTGCCAGGTACCCTATACATGGGGTGTTTGGCTCGGCTGATTGCTCTATTAACCTCTCTTCGGAACGTGCCAGAAACTTGATCCGTCCGGAAAACATGATCCGCTTTGAATATTCTCCATGAAAACAAGAATTTAAACTCTCCAACTGGGCCAAAATTGTGTGTCTACAATGCCTATTTGGCCTTTTACTTCTCATGGGGGCTTTACTTTGAAATCTGCTTATAAACTCCTGAATGAATCAAATATTCCTCCGAGTTCTTCTAACTTGCAAATTTGGAAAAAGCTATGACATCCTAGAGTGGCTTCTTACCTATCTCATAAAATGCTTGTTTGTCTATGGGAAATCCTTTCTAATTCTCTTCCTACTAATGGCAATGTTCACCACAGGTGTGATTATATCAGTCCTCTTTGTAACATTTGTGGAATGAAGGAAGAAAATTTGGAACATCTTTTCCTTCTCTGTCCAAGGAGCAGAGATGTATGGATGCTATCACCCTTGGGAAGCAACGTTGAGTGGCAATCTCAGTCACTTCATGACTTGATTTCTAAATGGTTGAATTGGATCCTTTGTAAGGATGATTATATGGTAAAGCTTGGAATTACTGTGGTATCTATCACTTGGCATCTATGGAAAGCGAGGTGTACTTTTATTTTTCAAGCAAAGCAAGACAGTCCACTTAAAATTTATAATTCAGTGCAGCTCACAATAGATTTATGTTGGCGGAATGTACCTCAGACGATTGCAGCCCCTAGATTTTCTTGGTCCCCTCCTGATGTACACCACCTGAAGGTTAATGTTGATTGCTCTTTGTCAAATGTTGCGGGTGCCATTGCTATGGTTGTTAGGAATGCAGTGGCTCACTTGATTTTCTGGAAAACTAAAATCTTTCCACCATCTTCTCCAGCGGAGCTGGAGGCGGAGGCTATCTATGAAGCCATCTTTTGGGCCACTTCATTAGATTTGCCAGTCCAAGTGGAGAGCGATGCTAAATGTATTGTGGAAGCTATCAATGGCCAACGTCCAGCGCCTTGGAAAGCTCAAGATCTGATAGTAAATTCCACTCATCAGCTAAACTCTAGTTTGCATGTAACTATTTCATATGTTAGTAGGGAATGTAATTACCTTGCCCACTCTTTAGCTAGACACTTTGTGAAACTATGTAAAGGGGATATGTTTCCTTCACCGTTGCCCAAGGAGACTTGGGCTTTCTTTTGTAAAGATCTACCTGTTTTATCATAGTGGGTTATCAGTTTTACCTTAAAAAAAAGTTATTCAGTCATGTCGATATATAGATAGCAAGAATTAAAATTTCTAGGGCATTTGTTGATCTTAGATATTGCGGTATATTATAGGTGCATCACAATTTTGATACACTATGAAATTATTTTAGTTATATGTTATTCCTATAAATATATTTAGATCTAATGTAGGCAAGTTATACATGAAAAACCAAAATTACCTTGTTCATATAAAGTAGAAAGAGTTCTATGTTTGGAAAGAGTTTATTAATGCCATAGCATGTAGGGGTAGTGTTCTCTTATGTGCATTGAGAATTAAAATCAGGGAGAATTGGTGAGAGATAATTTAGAAAAGCAACATCATTATTGTGGATAGAATATTCACCTTGCATTTGTTACCATCTCTCTCTTTTTTTCATTCAATGAATTTGCATGAATTAATAAAGACCACATTCACTATAAGAAAATTGATTTTTACCTACACTAAAAAACTTTAGGTATAGGTAGTTTTCTCGTAAGTAAATCAATTTATCCATGGAGCTCCCGTAGGATGATCCATAAGCCCATTACAAGTAGGTAAAAGATTTACCTATAGGCAAATCCATAGGTATAAGACTATCATATACCTATGGATCTATTTGTAGGTAAAACTTTTGTCTACTTGTACTATTCTTATGGACAGTTTCGTAGGTGGCTCCATAAATAAGTCCTATACTTGTGGATCTGTCCATAGGTAAAACTTATGCCTAATTGTACTACTCTTATAGACAGTTTCGTAGATGGCTCCATAAATAAAATTGATTACCTACGCATTTGCCGGAGTCTATACCTACATATAATCTTGCTTGTACCTACCAACACTACTTTATATAAATCATGGTTTATTGAGAAAATATGTTTGTTAACAACTAGTTGGTATTACATTTACCTACGAGAGAACTATCCGTAAGTAAATACATACAATGATACAATCTACGACACACAATATATGTTTAATTTACATTCCACACATACAAGAAACATTCTCACATCAATCAAATACAATACTTTCCTAAACCTATTACAACATCCAAACATAATATACCATACAATACTCTCACAAGTCACAACTATTTAATATTTTCACAATATGTTTCAACATTCAAACACAACATATCACATAATGTCTTGAAATTGAAAGTGAGATTTCTTGTTTAAGTCTCACAATAGTCTCACAAACATCCAAACATAGCATACACATCCTCAAAAAATTATGCACATCACAAGTAAAAGAATGGTAAACTTCATCAACCCATAACCCTTTTTTGTTATCTTCTACTAACTTGTAAGTTTATATTCTTATAGAATTGATACCAACCAAACCTGCAACTAAAGGGCTATCATATATTCCAACGATGTAAAATGGTTAAACTTGAAATAAGATATTAAATAGTTTATTTATGTTTTAGTTATGACAACTGAAGCATTAACTCATGATCAACATAAGAATATGTCATTATTTTGATCATTTGTTCCTTGTCTAAAAAGATGGACCAAAAGGATTATATCAATAACCATAAAAGGGACTTTGTGTATGGTTAAAGCACATGGTAGAAATAAGAATAAGTTGGTAAAACCATTGACTCAAGGACTGAGACAACAAAATATATAAACTTGCATCTAAAGAATTTTTTAACCGCAACCTGATTGATTTTACAAAACTCAATGTTTACAATCTGTCTAAACCACAACTCATTTGTTTTCACAATACTCTAACATTCAAACATGTCCGAACAACAATCTCTTTGGTTTTACTTGGGCCTTGTATGAAAATATTGACTAATGAATTATAATAACAACATTAAAAGGGAAAATGTGTGTATGGGCTTTTGAGATATAGGCCCAATACTTACACTCACTAGCTATTTTAGAAATTGGCCTTGGGTGAGTTCAACTTCTAGGGTACTAGAAGGATTTGTAAAAACTGAAATAATTTTTTACACAAAAAAAGTTGTCGCATATGTGAAATGACAACATAAAATATGTGAAGCTCTACTTACTTTATGAATATGAGCATCCTTTTTTTAGCTTTTAGTTTTAGAATTGCCTAAGATAAACCTTCCAATGTGCAATCACTAATGTTTGTGGAACTTCTTGGAGTGGTCTCATGAAGACTCGATCATATTTCATCAATAATCTTTACAAAGTCCATACCAAGCATTCCACATAGGTTGCGAACTATGTTGACATACTCTAGAACCATATGGATGCAATCTAACTAGAAACAAAGAACATAATATTCAGGAGAGGAACAAAAAAATAGTGACCAATAAAATGTGCATAGACATAAATAAATTGAGCAAAATAAATCAAATAATAGAAATGAGTAAAGAGAAAAAAAACCTCAATGGTTTCATGGGAAATATTTTTTTGTATGTCATGAAAAATACTAAACAATGCATAAGAATACAATAACTCTATTTTTTAAGAATAGTAGAAAGAACATTAAAAAAACAAGAAAATATTTTTTTAAGATTTCACAGTTGGGTAGGTTGTGTACATGGACTTAAGATTTATTTTTATTGGGTTTTAAACTTGGGCTATGATTTGAGGATTCTTGAGTTGTGGATTTTTGGTTTGAAGTGCATCTCAATCTTTTTTGTTTTAGTTTGCAGTTTGAGAGATCTTGCTTTAGATTTGAAGGTAGTTTAGTATCTCAAATTTCAATGCATGCAAATTATTTATTTAATTTTTTTTTGAAATTTAACTGCCCTTCTCTTACAAGCTAGGCTTTTTGGAATTTCTAGTTTTTTATTACAGATTGTGAATTGAGATTTCATATTTTTAAGACATTGTGTTTTGAATTTATGGTATTCGATCATTTTGTCAAACTTATTGTCTTAAGCTTTAGGTTTGGTGCTTTTTTTGTTTTAGAATTGAGAACTTTGATATTTTAAGAGTTGGATCCAAATTTGAGACTTAGCTTTTCTCAATTTATGACATCAAGGAAACTTTCAAACTTATCTTTCAGACATGATGATTATCAATTTGTGGTGATCCAGGCTTACATTTTTCTTTCAATTTGGTGGATTTTAGATTTTCCTTATTTCATATTTTTATATCTAAAATGTGAATTTCATGGGGCCTAAATTTATTATTTGAAAGTGCTTTGGATCTCCGATTTGGGTCATAACATTTTTGTTTTAATTTTTAAAATCTAATGGGATGTTTGGTTGCATGATAATGAAGATTGTTGTTTTAATTTTTAAAAATTGTAAGAAAATTTGTTAAAAGAGGTGTTTGGTAACCATGATAATTTTATGTTTTAAAAGTGATTTTCTTCTTAAACAAAAACAGAGGGTCTCACCTCTTTCTTTTTTCTTTTGGTCTCCCACTTTGTTTGGTCATGTGTGGTAGTTACTCTTTTTTGTAATCACATCCCTCCAAACATGATAATCTTATGTCATGAGTTGGTTCACTTTTTATTTTAATATAATTTTTTATCATGAAAGTGTACAAAAAATTATCATGCAACCAAACACCCCATAAGCCTCCAAGTTTCTTTGGGTTGGGAATTAAGGATGATTTAAAATTTAGCAGTTGGATAATCAAATTCAAATCTTAATCCAAGAAGGAATAAGCTTGAGATAACATGGGGTCAATAATATCCAAAAGCATAAATTTAAATGTGATCCTATCACAATTAAAAACAAAATCCTATCTCCAAAGCATGAGCTTGAGGATGCGTCAAACCCAAAATGTTATGCTAAAACCCAAGACATCAAATTCAAATCCATGAAATAAATCAACGAAATCAAAAAGTTTGAACTTGAACCTAAGAGATTTAAAAATCCCAAGCTAAAACTCTATGGGCTCGTTTTAAGAGAAATACATGTCTTATGGCCAATCATAAATGATATGATTTGACATTTTTAGAAATTTATCATCCAATTAAATAGACAAATCTTCATTACTAACTCTTACTAGATGTGAATATCATAATAAAGTCTATTATCACATGTAATGATGATTGAATCATGATAAGATCATGTTAATGAGATCAATCTTTTAGAGATATATGAGCTAAATGGGTCCGAAAAGACTAATGTGTGTGATGTCTTCTCATGTGATGAGGATGATTGATTTAGTTAGTCATTAGTGTGGAGACAGTAAGATACACATACAGGTGTTCATTAATCTAATGGATTCACTAAGTTAACCAAATTAGAAAACCTAAACCATATTTTACTAACTGGCAATCAAGATTATCTTTCATCACAGTTATATGGTTGGACCTTTAACTTGAGTCACCAAAGATATCTTGTTGAGCAAAACTTGTGCTTTGATCATTGACTTATTGATCAACATTTAGATGGTCCAGTATAGTAGTGGAATGGGTAAAAAGAAAAACTTAATGGAGGTAATTAAGCAAACAACTAAGGATCATTCACTCTTAGTAAGTAAAAGTGAATATCCAGTGGGGAAAACTCTAAATCCCTGGCCAGGGTAGAGAGAATAATTAAAACATAAGTTTTTTAATTGATTCGATTTCGAGTACATGATCCTATAGAGTCAATATATTAAACAATTGACAGTTGATGTTGTACTCCATTTCGATTGTGACATTGAATGGATGAGAGTTTATATCCATGTTGTAGTTGATGATGGAAAGACTCAATAAAGATAAGATTATCCCCATAGTCATTTGGGATCATAGAATAAGGCTTGTACCCTTTATGATTGGTAGGTCATTAAATCTATTATCAAATAATAAATTTATTTTAATTAAATAAAATTATTATATTTTAATCAAGTCTCAACTAAATAGGATATTAGGCTTAATAGGTCACACACATAAGGACTTATTCATAAGTACAGGGGCAAGAGCTTAATTTATGGAGATTTTGGAGTTTCATAAAAAATTCTAAATTCTCTATAAATAGTAATTGTTCTAGTCAAACTCTATCGAGCCAAGGTTGAGAACCATGTTCTCAACCTCCTCCCTATATTATCATCTCTCTGGAAGGCATGCATGAGTGATGGAGCTCCATTCAAGAAGAGTTCTTGAGCCTAGAAGGAAGAGAGAACTTGTTGTGGATGAAGTCATTTGGATATTGCTAGAGACCTGACATATAGGTTGAAGAGATTGAGAAGTTCCTTTTATTCTTCTCCAAGGGATTAGATGAATTCCTATTAGGTATATTTGAATATGCTTCGATCGATTTTTTATTTTCATCGTTCAGTTCCGATTGGGACAAGATCAACATGAACCTATAAGAATTGTTGCTTTCACTACACTAATTTTTTTAGAATAATTCATTACAGTGGTATCTATGCCAAGTTCAAGTCTCGGTTGAAACTGACATTAAATTGATGTTATTTATGTATTTTTTGTGTTCTCAAATATGTGTAAACATCTATTTTGTCGAGACTACCATAATTTTTATATGATACAAATTAGAGATTTGTTGACATTAAAAGAATTTTGAGACATAGGGACTTTTGAATCCATAAAATGTTTGAATTTTGGATCACTGTATAGTTCGAAAGAAGCCCCGAAACATGGTGATTATGTCATGATTGAACAGTCACCCAAATTTGATAATTTTGTGAAATCTCCATTCATGGAGATGATTGATGCCTTTTGAAGGCTTTACAAGATAAGTAACATGATTACCTAATCTTTCCACAAGATTTTGTGCTTCGAATGGTGGTGAAAGAAGAAGAATTTAGATTTTTCCTGCAATAAGAGCCCTAGCAGTGGTGGTGCATTCCTCCAGTGATTGTGCCTTTTGGTGAAGATCTAGGGAATAAAGTCAGATGATTTAGAATTCTTATTGAACAAAGATTCTAACAGGTATTTTTTGGGATTTTTCCTACGTCTAGAATGTCTAGAATGGGCAAGCAAATCCAATGGTATCTTGATCATACCCTGATGGTGCCACCCCAATTCTTCTCTAATTTACCATCAATTAAATTTTTTAAAGAGATAAGGCTGATTGTTTTGCAATTATCATTCAATGAGGACTCCAATGCATATTTTATTTGGATTTTTTGAGCCTAGGATAAGGAGATATGTGCCCCAAATTTTGGGTTTCAAAAATGCCCCTTGCAGTGCCCTTATTGGGTGTGGAAGAAGGATTTGGGTCTGATCTGGACCTAGATTCGGATCCGCAATGGGTGGCTCCACGGGCGGCATATGCGCAGGTGCATAGGGTGGCAACACATGCATGGCAAGAGGCTGGCACACATGGGGCACACGCCAAGGTGGCAATGTGCACTAGTGCAAGCAACGCAATGCACCCACAATATTTTATTTATTTTTAAATTGTTTAAAATTATAAAAATAATAAAATGTGCCATAAATTTATATAAAAATTAAAAAAATCAAACAATATTATTTGATAGGTTTTAAAATGTTTTATGGTCCGTTGGATGATATTAAACTTTATTGACATAGTTTCATTCATAGTTGAGTTTTAAAATTATTTTAAGGTTTAACTTAATTAATTTTTTAAAATGATATTTTTTAGCAATTAGGACATTAATTTTTGACTTTGACAAGTATTGAGAATGCATAAATGTTCTAAATAGTTTAGATGAGCTTATTTATTTCATATAAATTATTTATATGTTTTTTCATGTTATTTATTTTCTAAAAATTTAGAATTTAAAATTTATAAATTATATTTTATGATGTAAATGTTATATCATATTAATATCTTATATTCACACTATGTACATGTAATGTTTAATTGTGTGAATGTTTGGAGATCATGGACTTAGATTTAATTATCATGTGATGGTAGTTAATTATGTAGATGTGTTTAATTGAGGCATGCATGTCACATTATCTCTCATTTCAATCATGATTATACATTATACTACCCTCCATTAATGTACTCCCCTCTATTAAAATCAAGGTTTCTTATTAAAGTATGTACATTTGCAGCTTTACATACCCTTAAGTCACTTGTAATAGTTAGAAGTTGGTTCGTGGAGAAGAGGAGATTGAAACCCCTTGGAGAAGCATTCTTATGGAAGTGGTGACACACATCATCTTCAGTTGCTAAGTCTTTTAATTGCACACCATTATGGCTCCAGTGTTGCATAGTTAGGGTTAAGTCCATTATCATCCATTTAATTTATTTCATATGTGATTTGTGGGTGTGTACTATAGATTATACCTTAGATGTATAATATTCCAAAAGTATATATATTGTAATTAGCACATATTATTAATGAGACTAAAATAAAAATCTTTCTCATTTTAATTAGGTTGATAAGTGTGAGATATTAAGAATGACTCACGTAGCCTTCCATTGTTATGGCCTTGATTAGCCAATTTTAAATTAGAAGGGTTTGTTATGCTACCACAAGGCCTATCAGCAAGGGATTGGTGATCATGGCCAAGACATTTGTCGAACTTTAGGGTGGGCCATCTGGATGGCTTTGTTGTGCTATCACAAGGGTTGTTTGAAGAATCCGTTTTTATAACATAACAAATGTGTTTGATCTAACTAGAGTATATGACTTGTTGTGCTACTACAAGGTCATAACTCTAGAGGCTAACTGACTAAGAGTTGCAATAGTTGCAACTAGCAATAGTTTCTTACCTATTAAGTATGGGGTTATTTGTTATGCTACTACAAAGTCATCACCATAAAGTTAATAGGGTCTTAGTCCCCACTAAGATTTCATCGTGATATCACATCTTCACATAATGAGGGTTATGCAAATTCACCAAAAATTAGTAAGAGCATAAATTATGATGAAAGACCATATTTTAATTTTAAATGAATGTCTGCAATGTTATATTAATAAAATTATATCTTAGTTGTAGAATATAATGATAAACCACCAATAATAAGACATACTTGATACCAAGTAGTTTAATAGCTCACACTTCTTAGACTGGCTTAGAACTAAGATAATATTCTCATGATTAACTAACTAACTATTCTGCTTGAGAAGTAGGTGCTCCTAGACTATGTAATGATGTAAGAGATGATAAGATCTTATTTTATATTTAATTGATGGGAAATGAATGTCAAATGTAATATTTTGATGTTGTTTAAGTTTGGATAATCATAGTTTGTAAGAAGAACATTTTTAAATATTTTTTTGCCGAAGGGCTTTTTTGTGCATCTTGACTCTATTTAATGGAGTCCTATTTTATAATCCAAGCAGACATGGAGCTCAATTTTTAGAACACCTTAGAGATGTCTAGTTCTCTCTCTCTCTCTCTCTCTCTCTCTCTCTCTCTCTCTCTCTCTCTCTCTCCACCCCCACCCCATCCCCCTTTATTTGGCTAAGAAGGCCTTCTTCCTTCCCTTCCCCATCTCCAACTAATCATTGATAGAAATGTATACCCTACAAGCCAATCATATACGATATGATTCAATATTTTTAAGAAATATCTCATTCAATTAAATAGGCAAAACTTCGTTACTAGCTTTTATTAGAAACGTATATCGTAATGAAGTCCTTGATCACATGCAATAATGATTGAATCATGATGAGATCATGATAATGAGATCGATCATCTAGAGGTATGTGATATAAATGTTCCTAGTTATAGGATCCTTGAGACAGGATATCAAGAATCTGGATACACTAGTGTGTGTGATATCTTCTCATGTGATGAGAATGACCGATATCATTGGTCATTAGTGTGAGGACACTGAGATATACACATAGGTGCTCATTAGTGGAATGAGTTAACTTAACTAACCAATTTAGAAAAACCTGATCGGTATCTTACCAAATTGTCTATCGGGTTATTATTGCATTTAAATAGCATGATTGGATCTTTAACCTGAGTCGCCAAAGATGTCTTACCGGATATATCTTGTACTTTGATTATTGACTTATAGATCACCATCTTGATGGTCCAGTATACTTGATGTATTAGGTGCAAGAGAAACCTGGTGGAGACATTTGAGCAGATAACAAGGGATCATTCACTCTCGGTAGAAGAGAGAGAATGTCCTATGGGATAGTACTCTAAATTATTGGCCAAGGTAATTAGGATAATTGGAAAATGAGTTTTTCAATTGATCCAAACCTGAGTACCGGATCCCATAGAGTTGGAATATTTTGGGGTTGACAGTTAGTGCCAGACCCCTGACCGACTGGGACACTGTATGAAAAAGGATTTAAATTCGTGTGGTAATTGATGATGAAAATGCTAAATGGATGTTATTTAACTCTCCAAAGTCATTTGGGATCATAGGATGTGGCATGTACCCTTTATGATCAAAAAGTCGTAAAATTTGTTATCGGATAACGATTTTGATTTAATTTAAAGGAATTGTTCTTTTAAATTAATTAAGGCTTCAAAAAAATTGACTATTGGGCCTAGTGGGTCACACACATTAGATCTGGCCAATAAGGTGAGGGCATGGACATAATTTTATAAAAGTTTTGAGTTTTTGTGAAAAAATCCATCTTTTATATATAAATGGCTTATGAAGCCAAACCCTAACAAGCCATAAGGCTGGAGCACGTCCCAAGAAGTCTCTCTCCATCCTCTCTCCTCTAGAAAGCAATCTCCCATGGTCAAGCTTGGATCAAGAAAGTTTCTGGAGGTCCGAAGGAAGGAGAACTCGTCTATTAAAGCAGATCGTGTGGATACAGTTAGAGACTGGACACTTAAATGGTTTTAAGCAAGGAGGAATGTCCTCTCTTCATCTATGGTGAGGGATTTTGAAAATCCCATGAGGTACTCTCGTTCTA
Source organism: Cryptocoryne crispatula var. balansae (assembly GCA_036172225.1). Lineage (NCBI taxonomy): Eukaryota > Viridiplantae > Streptophyta > Magnoliopsida > Alismatales > Araceae > Cryptocoryne > Cryptocoryne crispatula. The sequence continues at coordinate 11,295,840 of CM069935.1, forward strand.
CTTCACATTCGGTTCCCTGTTTTACTTGTTTGACATCGACCAAGACAAAGATCATGGTTTTAAGGAATCAAAATTCTTATGCTATCATGTAATGATTCCTTACAGTCCTAGCTAAGGACTTAGGGCGGCCCTTCCCCCTTCTATCCTTCTTTTTTCCCTATTTGGGCTTTGGACCTTCTTTCTTTTTCTTTTGTCACTATGAGCTCCACCTTCACATCTTCTTTTCTTCTTCCAACAATTGGCACCAATGATCTACTTGGCTTCCAACACTAGCCCATCTCACATGAAGTGGCTGCTTCTCCATTGGTGGCTGCCACTTTCTAATACTCCAATACCCCTTTTGTTGTGAAATATCTGTCACATACGTTAACAAGCCCAATACCCCTCCAGTTGCGAATGATGATCATAGAAGAAGAATAAAAGATGTTATAGGATGTCATACAGTATAGTTGAGAAATTATGTAAGTTACTATAATTTACATATTTAAATTAGTGATAATGATTGTATGTTTATTATTTTCATAGTTATTATCTTCTGGTTGCAGGTGATTTTAGAGGATAAATGAATGAAGATTCTCATAGAGTTGTCCAATTATAGTTGATCTTGTGCATGTGGAGTTGTGTAAGACAAACAATGATCCTTCAGTTGTGGTTGGGGGTGAAACAATTAAAAAATTTTATATTTAACAACTTTCTCACAACTATATCATGTGTCAGTTGTAAAATGTTATTTTTAGATTTGATACTTTATGTTTGTGAGACCAAGTAGGTTATGAATCTCATAATATTGTATACTCAATGAATGATGTTTGGATTTATATGTTGTTAGTTTATTGTATGTTAAGTGTATATGTTTTGATGTAGATTGTTGTGACTTCGGTAAGTTGTGTGAATTTAATATATGTATTGTGAATTGGTTGTATAAATAGATGTGAATTGTTGACTCCACTAAATTGTATTGGGAAATATTTTCATGTAGATTGAGGCATACTATAATTCTACGCATTTACGTACAAATAATACCCCCATAGATAAATGTAATATCTACAATTTACAGTAATGGGGTGTTTGGTTGCATGATAATTTTTTGTACATTTTCATGATAAAAAATTGTATTAAAATAAAATGTGAACCAACTCATGACACAAAATTATCATGTTTGGAGGGATGTGATTACAAAAAAGAGTAACTACAACACATGACCAAACAAAGTAGGGGACCACAAGAAAAAAGAAAGAGGTGAGATCCTCTTTTTTTGTTTAAGAAGAAAATCACTTTTAAAACATAAAATTATCATGGTTGTCAAACACCTCTTTTAACAAGTTTTATTACAATTTTTAAAAATTAAAACAAAAAACTTCATTATCATGTAACCAAACACCCCATAACTTTTTTTTCAAGTATGCATGATTTATCTATGGGATTGTCCGCAGGTACAAGTTTGGTAGTAGGAACATGTCTAAATCAACTCTTCAATATTTATCTACGGGTGTCAATTCGCAGGTATAAGTTGGTAGTATATCTATGGGACATACCCATAGATAAAACTTTTGTCCACTTGTACTAGGCTCATGGACTCTTCTACGGGAGGATCCATGGTTAAATTGATTTACTTATGAAAAATGGTCTATAACTATGAATTTTTTGCTTAAACAAACGTTGATTTTGTCGCGTACAACCAAAATGACATCTTTCACGAAGCTTTAAAAAAATATAATATATATGTATAATTTTGTTTCGATCAAAATGACCCTTTAAAAATGAGACAAAATTACATATGTAACAAATTAAGATGATATCCAAACATTCTAAAAATCATTACATTTACAGCTTCTTAATTAATGTATAACAAATTTTAAATTTCTTGTATAATTTAAAAGTGTCACTTAATTAAATACATTAAGTGTGACTACCAAACAAGGAACGTAATCAATATCACCATAGGTCCCTAACCCCTTAATGATGCAACCATCTGCCACTCCATCACGTTGACATCATGCCCTCGTATAGCTATCAAAATAAAATTTGTGAAAATGCTGAGTTTTGTAGTTCCCTCCCCCCCCCCCACATGCCATCATGCCCTCATATAGCTATCAAAAATAAAATTTGTGAAAATGCTGAGTTTTGTAGTCCCCCCCCCCATATGTTTCCCTCGAAAACAAAATAAATATTTTCTTATTAAATAATGGATGAGGTTACAATTAAAAAAATTTCTCACTTTTAAATATAGTAGAAGTCATTCCAAACAGTTTTTGTCCATTGTTTAGTATTATTTTTAAATTTAAGAGAGAAAATTTTGATAAAAACCTAACCTGGCACCCAACTAGTTTTTGGCACCAACTTTAACTTTCGCTTAACAAAATTGTGCTAATCTTGTAAAAAAAATTAAGTGTGTTATGGGGTGTTTGGTTACATGACAATGGAGGTTTTTTTTTATTTTTTAAAAATTATAAGAAAATTTGTTTAAGAAATATGTTTGACAATCATGACAATTTTATATTTTGAAAGTGATTTTCTTCTTAAACAAAAAAGAGAATCTTATCACTTTCTTTTTTCTCGTGATCTTCCACTTAGTTTGATCTTGTATGATAGTTACTCCTTTTTTTATCACGTCTCTCCAAACATGATAATTTTATATCATGAATTGATTCACTTTTTATTTTAATATAATTTTTTATCATGAAAATATACAAAAAAATTTATCGTCCAACCAAACACTCTCTTAGTCTTGTAATTTTAAAGTTAAAATTTTTTATTTAAAAAAAATAGATTTAATAAATACACTACAAGAAATTGGACTTTTACCCACTAAAACACTCCCCGTAGGTAAGGTTTGGTGGGTAAAAATAACTTTTACTTACTCCCTATACCTACTAAAAATGATTTCGTAGGTAAATTTATCATTACCTACAAAATACCTACGGAAAATGCTTCGTAGGTAAATAATATATCCACAGATTCAATCTGAACCATCCATTACGATATAATCCAATGGCCCAGATTTAATCTCTTTTGCCCTTATCTCCACCGTCCATTGACAACACATGGATGGACCAGATTGAAGCAAATGGGTTAAACCCTCCCGATCGACCCTCTCCCACCTCATCGCGCTCAGCCCCAAATCGACCGTCTCTCCTGTGGGAACCCTTCGACGACGCGGCACCTTCGGTTCCTCCTCCTCCGACGGCAGCGTCTCCGTGAGAAGCCCCTGAAGATGAGTCCCAGTCTCGTCTCCTTTTCCTATGTGCGAGAAAGCTCCATCGCTTCTTCCTCTTTGCAAAGGTCGTTTTACAGATCCTGAGCTTGTTCTACGTAATCATCTGCACAAACCCTCAGTCGTCAACTCGTAGTTTGCTTAGTCGTTCATGGACCATCCCCCCCTCGAGGTCGATTTTGCATGTCCCGTAGTTTTTTTTTTTGACTTTGGAATGCCATCTTTTGTCTTACGAATGAGCCATATGTCATGGTAGTCATGCGAAGACGAGCCCTATGTTTATTTCTGACATGTCTCATTTTTCATTTGTAATATTCATAAGTCTTAAATTGTGTGTTGTTGGCAGGTTCTACTGCAGATTGTCTGTTGTTTGCCTTGCTTGGCGTATTGCTTTCTTGTTGAAGACATATTCTGGTAAGACTTTGCTTGACTTTATTATCTTGCTGCATGAACTATGTAACTAATATGTTTCCATTCTGATAGATCAGAACATAAGCGTGATCAGCAAGGATTTATAAGTGTCAACAAATATTTTCAAGCACAAAATGAGGTAATACATGTTTTTTTATAGCGATGGATGTTCATGAGAACTAGTGTCTGATTGTGTAATTAATGTTTGTGTGTTTCTTTATAGTGATATGGTTTGGAGTTGGATGGATTTACCAAAAAATGTGGTTGGTTACTATGATGGTGTTGATAACTTTCTCAATTTTGCATTTGCAAACTTACCACCAACTCATCAGATTAGATGTCCATGTGTGAAATGTACATGTTTGAATAAATGTAAAAAAGAGATGGTTAGACAACACTTGTACATTGATGGTGTTATAAAAAACAAACATTTCTGGAAATTTTATGGTGAAAGACTGGGTCATGTTAAGTTTGAAGAAAGCCAACATGATTCAAATATGCATGACATGTTAGCTGATGTTTTTCCTATGTGTAGTGATGAAACAACAAATGATAAAGATTCTGAAAGTTTTTTTGCATTGTTAAACGATCTCAACCAACCGGTTTATCCTGGATGCAAAAAGTTCAGCAAACTTTCATTTCTCATTCGGTTGATTAACATTAAATGCATGGATGGAATGAGCAATAAGCATTTCAATATTTTGTTGAAGTTATTGATTGATGTTCTCCCTGATGGGTCATCAATACCGTCCAGCTTTTATGAGATTAAGAAGATACTTGATAAGTTAGGGTATGGATATAACAAGATAGATACGTGTCCGAACAATTGTATTTTATATTGGAAAGAAAATGAGAAGTATGAATGTTGTCCAAAATGTGGAGAATCACGGTGGAAGTCTTGTAAGTCTAGTAAAGTTGTAAAGAAGAAAAGAGTGCCTCAAAAAATTTTGTGTCATTTTCCACTCATTCCACGGTTAAAGAGACTGTTTACATGCTCAAAAACTTCTGTCAACATGAGATGGCATGAAGAGGAGCGTGAAGAGGATGGTATGCTAAGACATCCTGCTGATTCTCCATGTTGGAAAACATTAAATAGCATTGATGATTTCGGGTTAGAAACTCGGAATGTATGCCTTGGATTAGCCAGTGATGGGTTTAACCCGTTTGGAAACATGAACGTCACTCACAGTACATGGCCAGTGTTAGTTGTACCTTATAACCTACCGCCTTGGGAGTGCATGAAGAGTATGAATATTTTGCTTTGCCTCCTTATTTCTAGTCCAAAAGGTCCCGATAACAATTTTGATGTTTTCTTGCAACTACTCATAGAGGAACTTGAGATTCTCTGGCACGGTGTTGATACCTATGATGCCGCTAAAGGTGAGGTATTCCGTCTACGTGCAGCATTATTGTGGACTATTAACGATTTTCCAGCATATACCTACATGTCAGGTTGGAGTACAAAAGGTCGATTAGCTTCTCCTAATTGCAATAAAGACACGTGTTCAACTTGGTTAGAGTGTAATGGTAAATTTTGTTATACTGGTCATCGGAGATGGCTGAAAAATAACCATAAATTTCGAAAGATAAGTAAGCAATTTGATGGTCATGAAGAATGGGGTGAAAAGCCATTGATGTTGTCTGGAGATGAAATCCTACGTCAATTAGGATATTTTAATTCACGTGTTGCAAAAGGAGACACGAAGAAGATAAGTAAGAGGAAGAGACGAGTTAAGAAGGGGGACAAGACCAAGTATCTAGGGTGGAGGAAAGTCAGTATTTTCTATAGGCTACCTTATTGGAAATCTTTGTTGCTCCGACACAACTTAGATGTGATGCATATAGAGAAGAATGTATGTGAGAGCATACTAGGCACCCTTCTATCGATTGAAGAAAAGAATAAAGATGGCTTGAAAGCCCGTCAAGACTTACAGAAGTTGGGAATAAGAGAATGCCTTCATCCACAAGAAATTGAGTGAAGTAAAATATTGCTTCCACCAGCACAATTCACATGTAGTAAGAAAGAAAAGGAAAAAAATTTCAAGTTCTTTCAATCCGTGAAGGTTCCTGATGGATACTCCTCTAACATTGCAAGGCGATTTCTCAACAAAGGTAATAAGTTATGGGGGCTGAAGACACATGACTACCATGTGATTATGCAACAATTACTTCCAATTGCTGTTAGAGCACTCCTAAATCTTCATGTATCTTCATCATTAAGTGACATTTGTCACTTCTTCTTAAACATATGGTCCAAAGTTGCTTCCACCGAAGACTTTTACCAACAAGGCCTACATGTCTCAAGGGTATTATGTCAACTAGAGATGATATTTCCTCTGTGTTTCTTTGATATAATGGTACACTTAATCATTCATTTAGCAGATGAGGCTAGGATTGCTGGGCCAGTTCATTATAGATGGATGTACCCATTTGAGAGGTATCACATTCACTTCTATATGTAAATTTTCCCTTTAAGATAGACCGATATTCATTGATGTTATTTTTTCAGGTATCTGGGCAGATTAAAGTCTTATGTGAGAAATAGGACTTATCCAGAAGGGTCAATTGCTGAAGGTTATATTGTTGCTGAGACAATTACATTTGCAGCTCGATATCTTGACGATGATGTGGAAACATGGTTAAATAAGACTCATCGACAAGTAGAAGACAGTCCAAAAAATGTGAACCTTGGATGGGAAGTTTTCATGGAGACTTGTCGGCCGTGTGGGATAAGTACAATTGGCAAACTACAAAATAATGAGCTGGAAGAAATACATAAATTTATCATATTCAATTGTACAGCACTCAACAAATTTATCAGGTAAGCTTTCGTCAATTGAAACTTTTCATTCACTATATGAATTATGAATATTTCAGGGATCACATTGCTGAACTTAAAGAAATGTCACCTGGAGTGCACATGGATGAAGTGGAACGCATTCATACATCCACATTTACCAAATGGCTGAAACATAAGACAATTATCCTTGATTCTTATAATTATATTTTTAAACAATTCTATGATCATATGATGTCATGATTTTCTATGTTTGTTAATTCTTATCAGGTGCATAAGTTGCAAGAGTTTACTAAGGGAGATATATCTCCTTATCTCCTTTCAATTAAAGATTTCCCTAGTGACGTGGTCAAGAAGTATGATGCATGCATTGTTAATGGTAGTAGGTTTCAAACTAGAAGCCTTGAACAAAGACGAGTTACCCAAAACTCAGGTGTTATGTTGAAAGCAACTACCCCTTCATTTACTAAAAATGTTGAAGAGAATGTTACTTACTATGGTGTCCTTGATGAGATTCTAGAAGTCAACTACAATGGACACATGAGGTTAGTATTATTTAAGTGTGATTGGGTAGATGTGCAACGAGGGGTGAAACATGATGGACCTCTTACAATAGTGAATCCATCAAGTAAATTAAGAACAACTGAACCTTACATCTTAGCATCACAAGCAGAGCAAGTTTGGTTTGTTGAGGATCCTAGGAACATTGGTTGGTTTATGGTTCGCAAGACAACCCCATGTGATTTTTACAACTTATCGAAATCTACTTGTGAAGAAGATGCTGAATTCCAAGATATACAGCCAATGTGTCATTACCAAACATCAAGCATCCAGCATGATGATGAACATGAGGAGATAATGGTCCATAGATCTGATATAGATGGTATTGAAGTGTAATGTAAGTCATTCTTTACTATGTATGTTTCATATTGTTTATTTCCAAAAAAAATGGATGCAGGGATATCTGTATGTACTCAAAAAATTCCTGCATTTTGTTGCCATCATCATTTTATCATTGTTAGTGTCCAAAAAAAATCATTTTGTGCATCCAATTAATGATGCAAATGAGGTCAATGGTTGGGCCACATAATCGAAGAAAATGGGCTAATAATGCTGCTTATGTAATTTTGGTAATTTTGGTAGTCTTGGAAGACTGATGGATGTCACAGTTTATTAGACAAAATACTGCTACATATATATTTATATATATGTATGACTTGAAGACATAACTAACCATCAGTTCAAGTGGAATAGTATCACTTTCTCAAATTGTGTCAGTTGAACACTGTTTAAATAATGTTGTCCCTTCGAGTGATTATATTTTTTCAACTAAAACATGATGGCATTGAACTGCTACATTTGTGATATCAAAACATTACAATTCTTGCTAAAAAAAGAAAAGCCCAAGATCATGTGCTATCTCGGACAAGGCAAGTTAATTTTAGCATCGATAACCGACCTGCCACTAGGAATCCTGCCAAAAAAGATAGGAATTAGGATACATATAGTCCAAGCAAAAAAGTTGGTTTGATTACTTGCCATTGAAATTGGGTTCAACAACATTTTACTAAAGAATAATAAGAGAAATATTGAAGTAAGAAGCAAAAGAGAAACAAAATGGTCTTTAAACGAGCTATTTTTCTACCAAGATCTGATTTGAAGAACTGACACTGTTTGACACGGTATAGACATTAATTAACCCATGATGTAGGACAAACGAGATCCAAGAGATTAATGCTAAAATAGCTGCTTTGAACGTGTTCAGTAAACAAGCATCATAATCCATAAAGATGAGCTGTAATATAAAATCAGGAATTAATTTATATGCCAAAACTTACCACTTGATTTAAATAATCTTCATCAATCACTCTCCAATACAAAGGTTACGTTGCTTCTGTCAATATATAGAAATTATTCTTCATGACTTGAAGACATAACTAACCATCAGTTCAAGTGGAATAGTTTAATTTCCTATAAGCCATTAACAAGTCTAACCTCACAATACTGCAAAGAAGAAAAACAGTCTAAATAGATACCTGGTAGAGTGGTGGGCTGAACTGGCAATATCGGCTGCTCCTGGTAGTTAAAATTATGGCTCATATTGGGTATGTATAACTGAAACCATTATGTTTGATCCTGCCGGTATTGGTCCTGGATCAGCTTGGCAGTTTTGGCAATTCTTGGATTCTTGGATCCTGCACAGCCCAATTTTGAATTTTATGTGAATTGTATGCATTTTATATAATCCAACTCAAATAATAGCAGAGATTGTCTTAATTTGCAGGTTTATCCAGAATATTAATAGTTTCTAACCACCAATTTCTTTTTGTAGGTTGGTTTGTCTATCTCTTACCTGCCACTTTGGGACCTGCCTCTCGGTTGAAAATGGTTTTGATGGAATGACGTAGACATTTGGCTATCAGTCTTGCAGATTAATGTGCCAGATAAACTCTTCATTTTTATTTTCCATTTTACACTGGTCACCTCCTTATTTTACAAACATAATGCTACCTTTATTAGTTGAGGTTTTCTGTCGTTTTTAGTGGACTTGTTTTGACTTTATCGGTGGAGGAAACATAATGTTTGTTATGTAATCTCTTTGCCTCCACTTGATTTGTTTTGTCCTCATTTTTTTGTGTTGATCAGTGGATGATACAGTGAGGGGTAATCTCTTTGTCAACCATCAGTTGTTTTCTACCCGTTTGTTTTATTATGCAAACAGGGGAAAGAAGATCATGGAAAATCTATCTTACAAGTCGGAATGTGCAAGCTCAAAGGAGAAAGGCTTGTGGGGGCCTGGAAGCTCATATGTTAACACACTCTCCAAAAAAATAAAGCACATTGCAGAAATCTATGATCTTTCAAAGTCGGTTTAGAAGAAGATGGACTCCGATCTTTTTCAGAACTTTATGAAGTACATAATCTTCCTTAATATTTCCTTAATTTGAAGTCATATAATTGTTATTACTTACAAGAAACCATCCTGCGTAAAGCAATCAAAGTTCACTTTTACACATGGAATATTTTTAAAAACTTAGTTGTTTCTCACATGTTTTTTTATGCAGAGGAGGTTCTTGTCACATTTTGGAGGGGCTGTATGTTTCCATTGAGTGGCTACTTTCTGATGTATTTATGAGAAAAAATACATCGGGGTTGTATAGTCATCTAGAAAACCATTTTTTTAACTATTTTTTCTTGTCTTTATTTGCATTGACGCTTATTAATCATTTCTTTCAATTTTGGATAGATTTCAGGAAGGGTTGGATTTCTTGATTATTTCTTAGCACATTTTCTAAATTTTTATCCATTTCCTTTTTTCAGCCATATGTGGGTCCAACTACGCATGACCCATAGCACTAATGCAGCAATAGTAGACTGTCTTTTATTTTCTATGTACCTTAATGGCAGCTGTAAGATTATAGAGACAGTAAGGGATAAAGAGGTGTTCGCAAAGACTTATGTCATTATTCCCATTGTTGATGGGTATGTACATGATAGTAGATGTCAAGTTCATGTATTTTCATTTCTTACTTACTAATAAGAAGTATATTCCTAGGGGACATTGGAGATTGCTCTTGCTATGTAATCTTGCTAATTCTTTTACGTCTGACTTTGGCCCTTGTATGATTCTATTTGATTCTCTCATCTTGACTGAGCCACACAAGCAAGAGCCTGTTATAAGAAGGTAAAAGTTCAAACACTTTATATTTTGTGTTTACTTTTCAAGTAAAAAAATGTGGTGACAACATTATTCTTTATTTTAGATTCTTGAAGGATTTGTACCAATCAGAGGGGAAGATGGTTAAAAAGAAGAGCCTTGCCTCTATCCCCTTTTATATACCCAATGTACTACTTGAAAGGGCATTGATTTATCTATTTTACCTCGTTTCTCATTTCTTAAGTGCATTGACATTTGTATCTTTTAGGTACCCCAACAACGGGATGACTTAGAGTGTGGATTTTTCGTATTATACTATTCATATCTCTTTTTAAAGAATGCTCCGGATACATTCTCTCGTTCAGAATATCCATACTTTGTACGGATATTTAACTCATCAGTTTGTCCGATTTTCAATCCTATATTCAGCCATATTCATGGATTGCTAATTTGCGTAATTTCTTGCAGATTTCCAAAGACTGGTTTGGGTATGCTGAGATGGACACATTTATCAACAAAGTCATTGCCTATGCTCAACAAGGAGATATGTTTATCTCCTCACCTGATGCTTCAATATCCTCTTCGACAAAATCAAGAAAATCAAATGGAAATGCCCTTAAAAAGGAAGGTATTTCGGAAGATGTTCTTGATGCAGGTGATGTTCAGGTGAAGAGATCACGGGGCCGCACATATTGTCGGAATGTGCTGGCATTGGAGGATGGCAAAGTCATTTCTGTGGAGTGGAAGGAGTTTGGGCAACCTATTGGAAATGGTGGAAGGTCATTAAGAACCTTCTTGGGAACAATTGTAAGGAATAGTGAAAAATGCCCCATAAATGTTGCATCATGGGATAAGATGCCTGAGCAGAATATTGCCGATATTTGGGGTTTTATCAAGGTGAAGTTGGTCTTTTTCTTGTCTTACACTTCGATGTTATACTTTGTTAAGTCATTAATTTGATGTTTACTTCCTCTATTTTTGCAGAGGAAGTATGATGTGGATGATGGAAATGAACTACAACGACTATTTATTATAAAAGATCTATCTCAGAAGTGGAAATATCATAAATACGCACGAGAAAGAAATACATAGATGGACAGGAGCCACCTCAAGGTCTACATATTTCTTCTGAGATGTGGGAGGCAGCAAAGACCACATGGTGTTCTGCTGAATTCAAGGTGATTTTTTTAAGATATTTTCACTGATGATTCAATAAATAGCCTAATTGTAAATGTTTAACTTTATAGAAAAGAAGTGAGGTTAACCAAAAGAACAAAGGACTACAAAAGATTTTCCATTGTGCTGGCAGTAAATCTTTCGCAGATATCAGGAAAGAGGAGGTTAATGTCTCTTATCTTATCACCATGTTATAATAACAATCTTTCGGTATAACTATTCTGGCCTAATTGTTATGCTCGTATGTGTAAAATATCAGGCTGCTAAAACCGGTGGCAATGTGGATAGAATGGATATTTTTATTATAACACATACGAGGAAAGATGGAAAGACAGTTAATGAAGAATGTGCCCTTGCAATAGTAAGTATATAGTGATTTCATTATATTCTGTTATGCTTGCCATCATATATCTTCTTTAAATACATTTATGTTCTATGTGAGGGAAACTTAAAGCCTACGAAGAATCTCAACCATCTACTAGTTCAGTTCCATTGGCATCAAAATGTGATGTATTCACTAAAGTCCTCGGAGGGGACAAAAAAGGGAGAGTTAGGGGTATTGGTACTGCACCTTCACCTCACCATCTTTGGAAAGATAAAGCCGAAACTTCACAATCTGAAAACAAAAAGTTATATGAACGTCTGCAAGTTTTAGAATCCAAAGTTGCTAAGCTTGAGGCAAAGCCCCAAGAGGTAGATAATTTTTCTCATCACTCATATTGATGTACATTACATATAAAATTTTGTTTTCTTTTGAATCTTTTACAGTCTGGATTGCGCTCTTCGGCCGCAAGTAAGTTGTCAACGTCAGCTGAAGATAAGGTATTTATTCCACTTATGCTTAACTGTCAAGTTGCCAAAATTAAATTAACAGCAACATCTCTAATTAGGATAAACTTACTTTGCCTTCCAAGTTTCTGGTTTGGGAATTTAGACATTGGGGATTTGACTTTTTTTCCGATTGGTCTGAACTTGATGGAACACCTTTCTCTATGTATCACTTAAGGTATGCTCATGTGTCCGTCCAAATTAGATTTGTTTTTTTGTTTCAGTGTTTTAAAAGTTGATTTTTGATGTCCAATGGCCTTAATGACCTGTTAAAAGTTCCATTGGCCTTCGTGGCCTCTTGTCATCATTTTTTAGCCCAACAGGGATTGTTACCATCTTGATGTCATAAATCTTGAGCCCGGGGGATTGTTGCCATCAGTTTTGGGCATTGGCGGCCCACTATCATCATGCTGTCCACTGACTATTTCGGCTTCTTCCATTTGGAATGCTTCTTCCCTTTGTGTCAATCAGCAGAGTACCCAAATCCTCTGCCTTTCTAGCCATCCTGGACAGGTTTCAAATCTGGTTGGGTCTCTTTGAATAGACACTGGGATCCTAGCCTTTTGGGATTTGTTATGAACAGATCTTAGACCCTGAGATTTCTGGTTCGGGGTTCTTGTTTACAGCAGAGAGCAGATTTTGGTTTGAAAGGGGTTCTTTTAGGCTTGGTTTCATGGGAACATTGGTGGTTGACCAGGGAGTACAAGAGCACCAATCCTAGCTGCCAGGGTAAACAGTCACCTATATTAGTCATCTGATTGGTAAGATGAGTAGGAAAATTTCATATCTATATAGTGGTATTTTGGGTGTCTGTATAGAGGTCCGAACATGTGCTGATTAGGAGGAGTTCATATGGCCCATCTAAATATTATCGAACCTGATTTATTCAGGTTTAGGAAGACTGCATTTGAACAGGTTTTAGGTGCATGACCGAGGAGTCTCCATAGATGACTGTTTTAGCATTAGATTGCTATTTATTTTGGGCTTGAAAGTGGGGAATTTCAGATCTATATAGGATCCAAACAGGATTGTTTGAGGCTTCAAACACTACAAGAAATATGCGCTATACCTACCGAAACACTGCTCGTAGGTAAGAATTAGTAGGTAAAAGTTACCTTTACTTACTTCCTATACCTACTGATTAAGGAGTCCGTAAGTAAATATAATAATACCTACGAACTACCTACAGATGTACCTCCGTAGGTAAATGTAATGTTACATAAATCAATCTCAACCCCATCCAATGAAATAAAATGATGGCTATTATTAATATATCATATATTAATAAAAATAAATAACATAATATAATAATAGATATAGTTTAATGATATTTTAATATATTAAGATATAATATAATAATGATAAAATAATATAAAATAATATTTTAATATTAATAAAAATATAATACATTAAATAAATATATATGTATGGACTCAACTCCGTAGAGTAAATATAATACTTAAAAGATCAATCTAAACTTTCTATTATAATTGATCTATCATATATGAATAAAATAAATAATATAATAATATAAATAAAAATATATATAGTATATAAATAATATATTAATATTAATAAAAATATAATTTTACTAAATATTATATAAATTTAAAATAAAATTTTAAATTTTAAAAATATTAATATAGATACACAAGCTTTCCCTGCTCCTTCGATGTCCCAAAATCCATCCCCCCTACCGGTTGGGAAATCTACTCTCGTTTGCCCCGTTGCGAAACCTTTTCCCGCTCCTCTTCCCCCCTCGCAAACCTTCTCCCTCCGAGGCGAGGCGCCCCCATTAGCCGTGCCCTTCGCCGGGCCCTCATCCCACCCGATGGCTTCCTCTCTCGCTAACAAGACCTTTCTTTCCCTTCCAAGGTGAGAGATCGAAGAGTCGAACTCCGAACAGGATCATATCTATGGCCACCTCCAGCATGGCTTTGGCAGCCTCCACCTTCATGCTCGCCCCTAACGAACTCCCATCCAACCCTGGCGGCACCTCCCGCAACTGCATCTTCCTCCCCAGGAGCCTCCAGTGGACCGTCGCCGTCTACACTAAGGATGTCCCGACCCCTACCCCAGTTGCACGAACTGAGGATGAAGCCCTAGTCGCCGCTACTGCTGCCATCGTCGCTGCTACTGCCATCGCCGCTCCTGCCAAGCCGCCTCCACATGGCCCCAAGAGGGGCACCAAGGTAGGCGTAGGTACACACCACAAATTTTTGCCTAGATGGTTAAAAATTTCAAGCTTCTGTTCATCACCTGTTCGGCAAGTCAAGATCACAAGAAGAGAATCTTGCTTCTTTAACAACGTTGGCCTCGGCCGACCAGTAAGCCTCTTCCTCCTCGCTCGGGCCTTCAACAAGGCCAATGATTGAAACAAAAAAAAATATCGTAGGATCCGAAGACTCGCTACCTGGTGGTGGTGCGGTTCAACAAGGCCAACTATGTGAATGTCTCCACGAACAACCATGCGCTCAGTGAGATTCTGGAGGTGAAGTGAGTGTCATCATGGGTTGTGGAAATTGCCTTCATTTTTAGATTTGTTGTATAAATGTAAGCTGTCATGGTCAGCAGGTGTTTGTTGAAATGTCAAGGAGTGTTGTGCTGTGCTGTGCAGCTCCGCGTAAGATCTTCTCTCAATCTAAACTTGTCTTATAATCGTATATATGAATGATCGGATGGAAAATGTCGATATCTTTTAATCACCTACTTACATTCAATGGGTATCCCTCATTGCTATGAACGCCATTTTTTTCCAAACATTTACAGCTAGAGAGTATTTTTGTAATCGTGACACAAACATTTATTTTTGCATAAACTCCATCGACTTTAGCTCCCTCTTCCACAGCCTATTGACGAAGATTACGAAAGAAGTGGCAGATGGAGTCCTTCTCGGAGCCTGTCAAGTTCCTCGAGTAGCAACATGTTGGTTGCTAGGGGCTCCATGTTCATGAGTTTTATTTGCTCCAATTGTTATTTGTTTGCTTTTGTTTTTTGAACAATTGTCTATTTGTATCTTATTCCATATTTTATTTTATACTTTTTATTGAATTAGAGCTTAAAAACACTTAAGGATTGTTTAATGATAAAGAATTTCAAAATTTTGTAAATGAAATTTATCCTGCTTGGGTTCGTAGAAAGTGTTTTTTTTATTTCAAGAAGATACATCTTATTAGTGATAAATTAAATTATGGGTGTACTTATTGGGGTATTTCTTTGTAGCATTGCCATATTTGCTTTTGGTTGGCCTTTATTATGTTTGCTTTGTTTTCCTAACCGATTGTTATGCAGATTTTCTTAGTGGACTGATATCTTTGCTTTTGATCCTTTGAGTCTCAATTCCTTTAATGCATCATTCGGATTGAGGGATGCTTGGGATAGCGTGAAGCATTTCTTCTCACAGACATTTGAAAGCACTTCAAGCACAAAAAGGAAGAAATTTTCAGCTAGAGGAGTGGCTGGTATATATATATATGCATATATTACGTACACTATTTTTCTCGAACTTCACTTGCCAATATCAACTATTATTTGTGTCAGCACACAAATTTTTTTTACATTTTCAGGAATTAATCTCTAACAATTTTGCATTCATATTCTTAACTGAGAATTATAGTGAGAAGAAAACCTAGTATTGTGTAATTTTAGTGACTATTTCTCTTTTTTTACCTAATTCTTGTCCTAATTGTAATTTAAGAATGAAGGTGACAGTCAAGTTGTATCACGTATGGTAGGATTATTTGTAAATTGAGCTACTAAAAAGTATTTATGAATAACACTAGAATAAAGGGAAGATTGAAGGAGTTTTATATTTATCAAGTAGGGTTGTGCTTTGTACTTTCATTTATTAAATTCTTGTTGAGTCCACGACATAAGCCCAAAGGTGCAAGTTGAATGGTTTTCTAGTTTTGTTTGTAATTAATATAAATGGACTATGAACTTTTTAAACCTGTGTTTCTGCAAGGGCAATGAAAGAACCTATGTTTCCTCCCAAGAAACTAAACTCAAAAGATCTATGAATAGAGGATACCTTTTTCTGGTTTTCTGGTTTTTTTTGTAATTAATATATTCTCATTTTTTTGGTTCTTGGTATTGTATATGTCCAGGTAACTTAAAGCACTTCTTTTATTTAGCTTGTGGTGGGATGTAAATTGAATACTTATAGGCATCGTTGAAAGGGTTTCAGGAGGTTGAGAGAAAAATACCATGATCTTTTTTTTCTATTATGGTGTCTCATCCTTTTTTTTATTTTTTGTTACTTCTTTTGTAAAGGTATGCTCACAATGAGGAGTTTACTAATGATCAAGAAGAAATTAGTTGGAAATATATTCATTGGGATGTTTTTTTATTTCCTAAAGGCAAATCAATTCTTGCTGCCTATGATGGCTCTGACACTTAACTTTCTACATTGTTTGTTCTTATCCTTGAAGTTCTTCTGCTCTTTTATTTCTTTGTGCTTATAATTGGGTGGAAAATCTTCCCGATATTAAATCGTGTAATCTTCTCTATCTTTGAATAATCATGAATGTTACATTGTAGTGTCATTTTCATTTTTATTCTTGCACCCGTTGATGTCTTTTACTTGTGCACTAATGACATTTCCTTATCTTGTTTATGAATTTTTCTTTATAAATCAGACGGTGCTGTTTTCTGCACATGCTTATGTTCTCAAGTTAATTTTTATGATCTAAAATATTAGTCTATGGCAAGTGCAACATAATTTCTAATTTCGGTCTTTCACCCTTGATGGTTATGTTTTCTTTTACTTTCGTTGGGTGTTGTAATCAAGATTACATAGAGCCAACATGTTAATTGTTATGTGTAGGAGGATTGTTTCAAGTTTGTTAATGATACTCAGGTTGCAAATTTTGTTGGACGTTGGTTTTGGATGTGGAGAAAGTAAAAGCGAGAAATTTAAAGCTGCAGAAATAGGACTGAAAAGCAAAGAAAGTAGAAAAATGGGGAAGGTAATAGGCACTCTGTAGTTGAGATTTTCATATCCTTAAGCTCCCAGGTATTTTATAGCTCTGATTATTTTTTAAACTTATTTTCATATCTTTAAGCTCCCGCCTGGTACTTTCTTCTCGCTTTATTTTCTACTATGGCACTTCAAGTGTGTATGAATTACCAATCTTATTTGACTACATAATGTCTTTTTACTTTTCCTAACGTTACTATACAATTTACTTATTTTGTCACTTACAGTTAACGTATCGGATAATACATTTTGGTAAGCAGTAGTTATAAGAGTCATCGGTGAAGGAAACTGGTTTCATTAGTTGAGGACAGGTGCACTACTTCAGACTTCTCCATTTTTATATATCATTTTCGATTGTGCTCTTGTTATCACAAATATCAAATATTTTTCTTACATATTTGGTTCTTCAGATGGAATAATGCTTGAAACTTTGTGACTTCATTTATTCTAAACAACAAAACTTGACATCACTCAGTCATGGTCTACTGCAGTTGTTTTTTCATGATTAATCAAATATTGATCTTTGTTTCATGATTAATTAGATTTTTTTAATCATCACCTATAACTTGAGGCTTCACATAT
This sequence comes from Cryptocoryne crispatula var. balansae, assembly GCA_036172225.1. Taxonomy (NCBI): domain Eukaryota; kingdom Viridiplantae; phylum Streptophyta; class Magnoliopsida; order Alismatales; family Araceae; genus Cryptocoryne; species Cryptocoryne crispatula. Next base: position 11,313,484 of record CM069935.1, read on the forward strand.
TATCATGTCCTCTTATATGCTTCTTAAATCTCTTGATATATGGTTGTATGTTTTTATTTTGTATGATCAGATTTAATGTTGTGCTCAGTTTCTTTGAATTTTTGTTTATGAAATAAATTTGATTGTTGTATGTTTTTGAAACGAGGATGGTGTATATATGAGCAGTTTGTGAAAGGTGTATATAAGAATGTTTTGTTGTGAAGTTTTGTTTTTGATCATGTTTTGTTAGTGATGAGTAGACTCTACTTTTTTCCCCGTTTGTTTTGTTTGTGAAATGTTGTCAAAATTTGGATTAGATTGAGTGATGAGGTCTTTTGAAGGTTGAATGAGTTTTTGTGTGGATAGTGTTTGTATTGAGTAGGTGGAATGAGTGGAATGTATTAAGTTCAATGAGTGAAATGTATTCAGGACGAAGGGATTGAGATCAAAGTTTAGTTATGTACTCTACGGATATTACTCCCGTAGATAAAGAGAAGATCGTCGTAGGTATAGACCACATTTGCGTAGGTTACCTATGCAGAAAAATTGTAGGTATAGGTCATTTTCCCGTAGGTAAAACCTTTACCTATGGATCTACCTACGGATTGGTCGCGTAGGGTTAGTACATGTAGGTAATTGTTTACCTACGAACGGTTCCGTAGGTATAGTATGACTTATACCTACGGGTGTATGTTCACCCGTAGGTATAGTACCTGTACTATACCTACGGATTCGTTCGTAGGTAAAACATTTACCTACATGTACTAGCCCTACGGAAGGTTCCGTAGGTACCTCTGTAGGTAAAGGACATTACCTACAGGAAAATGGCCTATACCTACGATTTTTTTGCGTAGGTAAAACGCGAATTTCTTGTAGTGAAACAGAGCCTGAATATAGGATATCTCAGACCAATCTTGATGGGCTGCACAAGGGGTTTTGTAGACCCGGACAAGAGGATATCCAAGGCAGACTGTGGGCATCTTCTCAGCCCCTAAGGGGTTTTGTAGGCCCGGACAACAGGGTTTTCTCTCTCTATCTTTACTTTTTTTATTCTTCTCTCTTTGTTGGCGCAGTAGCAAGGTGAGGGTGTTGGAATGCTTCCTTCTCCTTTTATCTCTTGTGGCAACTGTTGGGGTTGGGAGATGCTGGGCTTGAGAGAGATCCACAAACCAAACCCCTAATCAATCTATTAAATACTGGGAGATGATTTTGAAATCAGATGGCCTACACCTCTGATTGTTTATGTACTGTCCTGAATGATGCTATGTTTCATTTTTTTTAACTGCATTACAATATACAAAAAGACTACATGATTTCCTACTATCAGTTGCAGGGAAGGGCAAGGAAGGTCAAGTTGCTAGATCTTGAAGGACAATATGTGGCAGATGGTTTTCTCATCAGTGATGACCCAGTAAAGACTGTAATGGGGAGATTACTGGGTAATGTCTATTATGAAATATCTGTCACATTTGTTAACAAGCTCGATACCCCTCTTGTTGTGAAGGATGATCATAGAAGAAGAATGAAAGATGCCATAGGAAGCCACATAGTATGGTTGAGAGATTATGTAAGTAATTTACTTTACATCTTTAAATTAGTTATAATCATTGGATGTTATGTATTTTAATTGAATCTTATCTTCCAATTGCAGGTGGTTATAGAAGATAAATGAATGAAGATTCTATCTAGATAGGTTGTCCAACTTCTTTTCATCTTTTCGTTGGGTTGTCCAATTACTTGTGGTGGGATCTTTGCTTGTTGTGGGAAATAGATGATCTTTTCATTGTGGTTGTGGCTGGAAGCCTGGAACAATTGAAAACTTTGTATATTTAACATCTTATTCACTACGTACTGTGTTAGTTGTAAAATGTTTTATGTTAACATGTCATACTTTATGTTTCTGGACAAAGTAAATTTAATGTTTAATGAATGTCTTTGGGATGCTATTTTTTATTGTATTTGTAGATGTGTGATTTGTTGTGACTGTGTCTAGCAGGTTGTTGTGAGTCCAACAAGTGTACGAATTGAATGTATGCCTTGAATTGGTTGCACAGCCAGATTTGAGAGTTACTTATGTAATGGTGTGGATGCCTTGAATTGGTTGATTCCAAGAATTGTGAATGTATTGTTGATTGTATGGCTGGGTAAATGGTTGTGCCCAAACTGTAAATGAAAGAGACGTTGTAATGTAAACATTTACCTATGATTAAACATCCGTAGGTAAATGTATCTCGTGATATATACGCAATGCTTTTTTCAGATACGTAACATTTACATACGGGAGCCCCGTAGGTATAAATCAGGTATGGGGAGACAATTTTATTCGTATGCTTTATATGTGCCTACGGGTCGGTTCGTTGGTAAAAGTCGGTACTATACTTACGGGACATATCCCGTAGGTAATACATTTCCCTACTTGTACTAGGCCTACGGACCCGCCTACGGGATAGTCTGTAGGTAAATCTATTTGCTTACGGGAAAATGACATATTCCTACGATTTTTAGCATAGGTAAAAATCGATTTTCTTGTAGTGATAGATCAAAAGATGAAACATCTTAAAATCCAAAACATGAACAATTTTTCAAGTAAGCAGTTTCGTTGATGATAAGCTCATTTATTTACCTCACCAAACAAGTTCGTTTATTCGACGTGAGCACACATGCCCCACTGGCAAACAACGGCACGAAGAAACATACACGAGTTTGCTCCATTGTCGATAGTCTTAGAAGCCTAATATATAGTAATGATAATACTATGCAGATCCAACTACCAGGCACTGAAGAGGTGCCGAATCCCTGACGATGTTCTTGTTCCATCTCTTTACCGAATCATGCCACCCTGCGGAGCCGGCGGCGCTGTCTCCCCAGCTCTAGCCTGCCTGTCTTGGTTGCCATACCATCCTATATATATATAACCATAGAAATATCCACGGATTAGCAAAACTTTGACAAAGCTACTGCTCCTGTCGAAGAACAATTATCAGAATCTAAAAGACGATACGGTTTTACGAGCTGCAAACATGGAGTTTTTTTTTTCAAATAACGTGGCTTTTATAAATTATAAAAATAATGCAGGAAAAATTTTATTTACAAAAGTAACTTAATTTGGTCAAAATTGTTATCCCGACTTTATGTAAAAGTCTATCCCGTGCTCGTAGCCCAACGGACACCACCGCCCCTCTAGGGCGGTAGTTCGGGGTCTCGAACCGTGCCCGCCCCATAGAGGGCAGTGTTCCCACGAGCACAGACCACTGTGCCACTGTTTAAAAAAAATATTTTATGTAAAAGTCGTACAGAAAATTACTACGACTCGTAAAGTCGTACTATTTAACTATAACTTTCATAAAAAAAATTATTTAATTTCTTTTTTAAATGCTGTTTAGAGATATTTATAAATCGGAGACTCTTAGGTTTGAAATTGAACGATCCGTTCAATTCAATGAATTTAGAACGTTTAAAATTATAGAATCATACTTCTAGATATCAGAATTTCGACTCTAAAAAATTAATAATTCGAAACAATTTCGACCGTCCAATTTAAAAAATTACTCCTTTTAGAAAATTTAGAAGTTTAAATCTAGACTTTCAAACGCTACAAATTCAGGACAAATTTAAAGTCGATAATCCACAATTTAAGAATCTTCACATCTCATTTATTGATATTTAATGATCGGTGAGACATTTGATAAATTAATTTATTAATTAATTATTCAAATTAATTTAATAACGTGGAACACAACACTAAATGAAATGTGAAGATTATTAAATTGTGGATTATCTGTTTTGAATTTGTCTGATCAACTTAGACCAGTGAATTTGTACTAATTGAAACTTTAGGATTGAACTTTTAAACTTTCTAAAATGAGTAATTTTTTATATTAGACAGTGGAGGTTGCTCCAAATTATTAAATTTTTAGAGTCGACATTCTGATATCTGGAAGTACGTTCAATATATAATTTCAAACGTTCTAAATTTATTGAACTGAATGGATCGTTCAAATTCAAATTTAGAATCTCCGATTTATAGATATCTCTAACCATTTAATGCTCGGGTGTTTAAAAAAATAATAATAATTTTTTATGTTAGTTGAATATTATAAGATCGTATTTTTATACGACTTTTACATAAAGTCAGATATTTTTATTCTAATTTTTATTTTTTCGAGTAAAGTTGGTGTTCAAGATATAGACTTTGACTAAACTATCGTTACTTTTGTAAAAAAAAATGAAAAAAAAAACACTTTATTTGAAAAAAAACTCCCTGCAAACATTCAGAGGAGAGTCAGAGAGAGTTTTCTTCACCTCTCGCGAAAACATCCTATAGAAAAAAAATCAAATCATCGATCGATCAAATCTATTGATAGAAAGTTTGTTAGAGAGAGAGAGAGAGTTCGATGGAGGGAACCGGACTCAGATGAGGAAGATCTTCTATTGTGTGTCGGACTTTCCAAAAAATTAATAATAATAAAGACTTCGTCTTACCAAGCTCCATGTCGAAGCCGCGGTTCCTGAGCTCACGGTACTCTTGGCAGAGTGAGCACGACTCGCAGCAGCAGTGGACGAGGAAGTCATGGCAGGGGCTCTCCGGCAGCCCGTACTGCCTCCTCATCTTTGTCCTGTAGAAGCACGAGTACACGCACCCGCAGCCCGTCACGTACGTGATCAAGGCGTAGAGCGCTCCACTGGCTCCGCAAGCTGCAAAATACGCATTCAATCACAACACAAGCAAAGAAACGGATAATGAACACACGGAAAGGGGAGGCTTATATATCAAATGGCCACCAAAAGCTTGATACAAGAAATAAAACATGGGTTTCTAATCAAGAAAGCAAGCTAGGGTACTCACACGTCGATCCCCTGTCGACGATCTCGGCGATCTTGCCGAACGTGACGCAAGGGCAGCAGAAAGTAAGGCAGCCTGGTTTTCCGGCGCATACATACATAGACACACGGACATCATATCACCAGGGAGATCCTCTCGTATCACAGAGAAAATTAAACAGAGATAATATTAGTAGATGATCGATAGAGCACAAACTCACAGTTGCCAGGGTCGTCGCAGCAGTCACATAGGCCGGTAGACCACGGCCCTGTCGCCTGTCCGCCGGTGGGCGGGTAACCCATGGCGGGAGGCGGCGGCGGAGACTTGTGTGCCGGCGGATACTGCTCTTCTGAACCGGTGGCGGGATACATGACAGCAGACGGTGCTGCAAGGTCGCTCGCCGGGGCTCCCGCTTCTTGGGAACAGCTTAGATAGTCGGATCTCTCGCCTCTCACCGGGTACATAAGTAGATAAGAGTGGCAGATCAAGTCATGCTGCCCTCACATGCATGGAAGGCCAAGAAACGAGGAAGTCAGCGCCCGCCACGGATAAGCTATTTTATCCAACAGGACGTGGGACATTTTTGCAAGAAGTTTCGGGGAAGCATGCATGTATTATCCGAGAACACGTCAGCGAATTTTTTTTAAATAACACTTTTTTTATTTTTTTGCAAAAATAACATCCCAACTTATTTATCCGTAAGAATAACACCGTTTGACTCAAGTCCTTCTTTAAAATTAAGACTTTTGATTTCGACCCAAAACCCGTTGCTTAAGGTTCGAACGTAAGCAAATGTTGAAGATAAATTAAATCGTTGGATGTTTAAACTAGTTATTAGACAAGTTGTTTTATTTAACGACTTTATAACAAAAAAATTAAAGTCGTATATTCTCATAACGACTTCTCCTCCGTAATAAAGTGGTAAAACTTTGGAACGACTTTAAAAGTTGTGATATAATTCCACGGCTTTAATTTGTAAATGGGCCTTTCATTGACCACGGTTTTATTTTTTAGTCGTTGTATTAAACAACGACTTACTATAGGGGATTAATAAAGTTGTTTTATAGTACAACGACTTATTCATCCTAATCGGGACCGGAATAAAGTTGTTTTACCTTTAAGCGACTTGAAAGTCGTAAAAGGTAAATGCGACTTTAATAATCATTAAAGTTGTGAATTTATACCACGACTTAACGTTTTAAAGTCGTAGTTGTGAGAACGACAATCTTTGTAAAAATGTTAAAGTTGTACCTATGGTAAACGACTTTCCCTACATCAGAAAGTCGAATTTTAGATCAAGTCGTAGGTTGTCAGAGCGACTATAAAGTCGTATATAATTACCATGACTTTGTGCATAGGACTTTTTAAGTCATAGTACAAATATATGACTATATGAGAAAGTTGTGGTATGTTACCACGACTTTCTTAGATAGTCGTCATATTATAATGCGACTTTATCTCTTTACAGAAAAAAATAAGTTACAAGCCAGATTTATAGACATGTAAAGGTTGTATGCACAATACAACTTAAAAGTATCCATCCATACAAAGTACAGCATATAAAGGCCAACCGACAAAGGCCATCCATACAGAGTACATCCATCCTGTAAAGGCCATCCAACAAAAAAAGTTACTTTATCCTTGCTTTTTTTGGGCTACCCGTAGAAATTGGATCAATTCATTAATAAAGAAATTTATACAAAGGTAGAGTACAACCACAGCATTGCAAAAGATCCATCCAGCAGAAAATCATCCAAGGGGAGATGAACAAACAAAAGGAACCCAAAAACGATACTTCTTTCACTAACAAAAAAGTCAACCACCAAACATCAGGAGAAAAGGCAGGAACGCGGGAGAACATAAAATAGAAATCCTTGAAATCCTACGCAAAATTTTGAGATTCTAGAACTTTGAGCATCCAATTCCATGTTTAAATAGACAGAATTTTGAGAGCCTAGAAATGTTCATACAAAAAAGAGCCTAGAAATGCACATAATCAAAGTAAATCACTAGAGAAAGTCAAATTCTGAATCAAGCTACTACAAACAAGTTTTAAACCACATGTACACATAATTCGAAAGTACATCATTCCTCCATTCTTCCTCTCCTTACACCCTTCCTTCTCACATATCTTCGGCCCGGTCGGGGGATGGGATTTGCATGCCTTCTCGGACATACAGGGGCAGGTGGAGTTTGGTCAATCACACCGGATTGTTGTGTTGGAAATATGGCTTCTACCAGTGTAGTCATCCTCGTCACCTCCTTGTGTGCCCTCTTGTGTACCCTCTTCTGTATTACTCTCTTGCCGTCTTGAGGAAGGCACCCCGGGTCCACTATGCAAGAAAGGAGGTTGTAGCCATGCTCCAAATGAGGATTGCATTGGATCTGGAGCCGGTGGGTATGTTGGCATCGCAACGTGGAGTTTGTTATACATATCTCGTTGCAACTCAAGGATTTCTAGTTTTGTTTGTTGAAGTTGATAGTCGTTGCGTGTAACCAACGTTTCCGTGATACGCTTATGTGTACCAAGCTGTTCAATATTAAACATTAAGACATAATTCTTTTGTAAAGATGTTGTAAATCATATGTAGACAACTTCAACAGGAAGTAAGAATGTGTAGGTTTACCATTTCTCTTTCTGAAGGTCCTCTTGGATAGTACTGTGTTGGAGTCTCTGCAACATTTCTGACAAGATATGGAACTGTATGTTCCATATACCAATCGGTATACCGCTGTGTTTGCTCTTCATTTTGTTCAGCGTTCTCTCCCTCTCTGTCCCTATATACATGGTCCATCCTTACATTCCACCATGTAATATAACGTCCATACTCTAGTGTCCAATCTGTGGACCAATGCCCACATCCATCCTTCCTATCATATTGTTCTCGGCCATTTGGCTCATTTTGAAGAAGTCCAAATTGCTTCAACACTCTTTCAAGAGCATGAATTTCCATGACCAAGCAACATAGTAGCGGAACCGAAGCTAACCACAAATCTCTACTCTCCAAACAGACAAGTGGTACAGAATTTATCACCTCTTCTGTATACAGTTGCCATATTATCTGTCATGAATGATTTCATACACTATTTAGCAATTTGAAGTACCTAAAGATGAGTAATGACGAATAGCTATGATTACTTAGCTAGCTTCTTCCATATCCAATTCATTGTAGTAAAAAAGTAAAGTAAACCAGTGCTTTGGACATATAATGTCTGCATTTAAGTTCCACCTGCAAAAAAGTAGCACATTACATCGCATTCCACTTAAGTAAGTAAGTAATTTACATTTTTTTGACATAGATCTTACCTACACCCCACAGGTCTCGGACCTTGCAATTTACAAAACAGCTGTGCAATAAATGGTCTACCGACATGTAAATGTTCCCAAGATCAAATCTATCAACAACAAAATGATAAGTTAGAAGGAAATACTTTTATGCTCCCAAGTTACAATGAAATATAGTTATTTGCAAGCTTAACATGTACTTGTAATAGATGAAGACATCCCCCTATGCGATTATGTGTTGAGGACATCGCTGAACACAACTGGCAGTATAAGAATCTCAAGACCGCACTACCCCAAGAGAGCCTACCACACAAGTCTATATCTTCCATAAACAGTAAATATTGCATATGTACCTCACTGCCAGAAGTGTCTGGCATCAAAAAACATCCAATGAACATTAACATTAATGTTCTTGCATGCCGAAGAAACACCAAGCGGTTTTCCGCGTTGTCATCAACCGGTAATTGACCCGTCCTCTCTCCAAATTCCCTGTACAACCAAGTCAATTTTGTTGTTGACCGACTAGGTCCCATGTCCATCAACTTTGGATGGACACCCAAGAAGTGCTCAGCTATATCGACCCAACTCTCATATGCCTGGGAAGGAACCCGTATAGGGGTAATGATGGGAGGTCCATCTATATGTAATCCTAGTATCATTGAAACATCTTGTAATGTCATCGTCATCTCACCCAGTGGGAAGTGAAATGTAGACGTCTCAGGAAGCCACCTCTCTGTGAGAGCGGTGATCAGGTGCCGATCCAAGGGAAACCTACGAAGGAACGTGAGATAAAAAAAACCACCCCGCCGCAAGTACTCCAAAACAAGGGGTTTATTTATAACCCAGGTGGACATATGTCTAAAATGACTAACTAATGTCAACAATGTACCATCCTGCAATAAAAAGTATAACAAATGTGTTTTTCAGATTTTTCAAATATTTACAGAATATAAACAATGATAATAACCAAAAATTACCTCGAGACATGAAGAGCGATGTGTAGCCTGTCCACGTAACAATGTCACGTCACGCAATCCTAGATCCATTGCTGCAAATTAAATTTCAATCATAAGTTGGAAATAATTCAATCATAGCTGGCAATGTTAGGAACATAATTGACAAAAACACATACTCAAACATAATTGATAAAAGAAGTAGCAATTACATGAAAAAAACAAAAATCAACAACAATATACATACTTATTGCGTCTAAGAACACATGTAGACCGATTATGACCTCGTTCCTTACAGATACTGCATTGATTTCGTTGTCTTCTTGAATTGCGATCCATTACCATTGGTAATCTTTTATTTCGTGGCCTGCCAGTTCTCCGAACAATACTTGGTGGTAATAAGGGGATCAAATTCCTACTTCGATCAAAGACTGGCCAATAGCGTGCATCTAAGATAGTATGAAATTCTCATTTATATGATAAACAATATTGTTGACTTGTGAACCAATCTGACACATAAATATATAGATCTCAATTAACAGAACCAATAGCACAAATTGCATGTTTACATGCACTACAAGAAATTTGCATTTTACCTACCCAAAAAAATCATAGGTATAAGCCATTTTCCCGTAGGTAATGTCCTTTACCATGGACCTACCTACGGAACCATCCGTAGGGCTAGTACATGTAGGTAAATGTTTTACCTACGGACGAATCCGTAGGTATAGTACAGGTATTATACCTATGAGTGAGCATACACCCGTAGGTATAAGTTATACTATACCTACGGAACCGTTCGTAGGTAAACAATTACCTACATGTACTAGCCCGACGCGACCAATCCGTAGGTAGATCCGTAGGTAAAGGTTTTACCTACGGGAAAATGGCTTATACCTACGATTTTTTTGGGTAGGTAACCTACGCAAATGTAGTCTATACCTACAGTCCATCTTCTCTTTACCTACGTAGTAAAATCCGTAGGTAAATGTTACATAACTAAAACCTGATATCAATCCAGTCGACCTGAATACATTTCACTCATTGAAACTAAATACATTCCATCTATTCAATGCAAACACAATTCACACAAAAAACACAGACAACCTTCAAAAGACGTCATCACTCAAATCTAATCCAAATTTTGACAACATTTTACAAACAAAATAAACATGAAAAAACAAAGTCTGCTCATTACAAACAAAACATAATAAAAAAAACTTCACAATAAAACATTCTTATATACACCATTCTCAAGCTGCTCATATATTGAAAACAATATATGAAAATGGAGAAGTCCGAAGTAGTGCACTTGCCTGAACTAATGAAACCAGTTTGCTTTCTTCACATCCAAAACCAGCGCCCAACAAAATTTGCAACCCGAGTATCATCCACAAATTTGAAACAATCCTCCTCCTACACAGCAATTAACATGTTAGTTCCATTTAATCTTCATTACAACACCCAATGAAAGCAAAAGAAAACATAACCACCGAGGGTGAAGAACTCAAATTAGAAATTATGTTGCACTTGTCATAGACTAATATTTTAGATCATTAAAATTAAGTTGAGAACATAAGCACATGCAGAAAACATGTACACCTATACATAACATAAACTTGCTTTACAAAGTTATTACCATTAAGTAACTTGGTGGAGGGTGGCTTTAGGTTTCAGTTTCCATGTTCTGCTACCAAAATTGGGCATTGAATTGATAAGACCATTCTGAAGGTTAAAAAAATACAGGGACTCTCCTTTCTGTAAAGAGATTAAAAGTTATGAAATTCCACAGAAAGTTCAGAAGCCATGTTAATTTCTTTTCTTACCTCGAACTGGGAAAAAAATAAGGGCAACTTGAAGACAACAGGTATACTGAATTTCGCAAACAAATGCAACCACAAACCACACAAAAAATCTAAAAAATAAAACTTACTCATGAAACATTCATGCATCTGTGAATATATGGATCAGGCATATAGCTTCCTCTGATCAATTTGCTGATGGGTTCACGAAACCTTTATCCACTCAACAGTTTATGACATTCAGGAACAAGCTGAATGTGTTTCCACCACCGTTCAGCTTGAAGGGGGGTGATAAGCACAAATTACATTTAGTTCATGTTGGACATTTCAGATGTCACCTTCTGTAATATTCATTTCATGTAATTGGCAAACTACCCTCAATCAACAATAGATATATATACTGTCATCCATCTACAGATCAGAATATATGGATCCATCTACAGATCTAGATCCAAGAGACATTTAGAAGGGCATCCATTCTAGAATATCCAAAGAAAAATTAAATGGGAGACAAGGTAATAAGTTAGATTAATATCTCTAATATGTCAGAATAACAAGAAATTTAGATTTACTCTCATTCTTATCATTTTTTAGCAATAAATGATACATTTAGAATGAAAGAAGAGAGATAGGCTCATAAAGTTGAAGAACATTACCTCGAAAATGATGTATTATGCTGTAAAAGTTCCTTATTTATGTACACCTGACAAGCCTTGAAGAAAAGCTTTGGAAAAGTACATTAACAAGCAAAATTTACAAAGAAATAAGTACCTCGCAGATTTGAGTTTGAATATGTCAGCTTCCAATCTAGTTGGTATGCAACTTGAATCTGGATGATAAGATAAAATTAAGTTACCACATATTGCAAAAGTTTCATCCAAAACCAGAACCTTTCGGGCCAAGTGAAACTTGAAGGGAAAAGATAACAGAAAATTAGACAGAAAATTAGTGCATTGCAGTTTAGCAACACAGTTTTCTTTAGGATTCAAAAGGAGAAACACCATGCTCCAACAAACAAAGAACATGTCTGCAAAACAACATGCAGACTCAATTTCGCAAACAGATGCCACCACTAACCACACAAAAAATCTAAAAAAATAAAACTTACTCATGAAACATTCATGCATCTGTTATGTACACCATTCACAACCATCCTATATATAAACCATCCTCAAATCCGAGTAATATAATAACCAGGTCTGATTTAAAAAACAAATTCATAAACAAAGTACACATCACAAAGTTGAAATATCTAAAATATGAACATGAAACCATAACAATCACCCACAATCCACCAAAAGTTACATGACTTTGAAATATCACCACAAACATAACATGGCTTTCAAAACCACCACAACCAACCATCAATTTCAACGATAAAAGAGTTGGTTGTCAACCATCCATAGTCCTCATTGATTATTTTTCATCAAAAATAACCTGGAATGTAAAGTCAAAGACATTAAAAATTAATTTTTTACTTAATTAATGATTGTGAGTAAAATATGTAAGTAGTATAACTTACATAATCCTTGAACCATATAATATGGCTTCCAATTGCATCACGCATTTTCTACCTATGATCATCCTTAATGAACAATGGGGCATTTGGCTTATGAACACGAACAATAGACACCTCATAGAATACATCTCCAAGGTGCCTTGACATCATCATTTTCTTGGCGTCGTTGCTTATGAACAAACCTTAAGCAACGCAGTCCCCTTCCATGTCTACCAACTTAACATTCTTTCCTTTTCCCTATTAAAAACAAAAATAAAATTTGAAAGGACATGAAAGATTCATAATTGGCTGGACAGGAAAGGCGGATCATGTATGAAGCACAACTCATACACTGCAGCGATAAAAGAAAGAAAACAACTTCACTTACATTATCTTCGGCCGAAGTTGACAATTTGCTGGCCACCGAAGATCGAGGTGCAGACTACACAAAGTTGCATAAAAAACAATTAACATGACTTACTGGTTTTGTGCATTTTCATAGACATCTGTATAATTTAAATTCAAAATTTTATACCTCGGCATTGGGCTGGGGAGCATCCTCAAGTTTAGCCACTTTTGATTCCAAAAGCTGAAGACGTGCATGTAAGGACTTTTCAACTTTTCCCTCCCCCCATAGTTGCTTTGGTGTTGGCCCTATGCCAATACCCCTAATTCTCCCATGTTTTTCTTCACCAAGAACTTTGGCGAAGACATCTTCCTTTGTGGCCATTGAATAAGAACTAGTAGATGGTTGACATTCTTTGATTGCCTTAAGTTTTCCCTATAATGGTCAAAGTATCTTAGACAATACATACGAAATATATGTACAGAAGGCAAAGGCATCAAAATTACACAGTCCTCTGCGAGGTACTTCATATATATATGTAAGTGGTTCAGTATATGCTTATGATTGCTATAGCACATTCATCGTTGACAGCCTTGCCATCCTTCTTGGTGTGACTGATGATGAAGATGTCTGTTCTGTCCACCTCTTTACCAGTTTTCAACTTCTGAAATTTTAACAGTTATAGGCATTTAAGAATTGACCCATAAAACATCTGTAATGCATAAAATAGTTGGTACTAATCTCTTTTGTTCTGATATCTGCATATGTCAGAGTTCCAGCACAATGAAATATCTTTTGAAGGCTCTTATTTTTCTGATTCACCTCACTCTTCCTCTACAAGTTACAATTCAGAAGATATGGTAATGTGAATGCACAAATTATGAATACTTATGATGTGCTATAAAAGTTTACCTGGAAATCATTAGAAGTCCAGGCTGTCCTTGCTGACTCCCAGATTTCAGGGGTAATGTGCAATCCTTGAGGTGGCTCTTTGTCATTTATGTATTTCTTCCTAAGTGAATACTTATGATATTTCTATTTCATCCCAAGATATTTCATTATAAACATCTTTTGTAATTCATCTCCATCATCAACATCATCTTTTCTCTAGAAAAAAAATTAAAAGTATGTTGTTTGGTAGTCATTGACAGGTTACATACATAACTATAACATACCGAGACAAGATAATTATTCAATTTACCTTGATAAATGCACATATGTTGTTCACATTTGATTGTGACATCTTATCCCAAGATGCCACATTGATTGGGCATTTCTCACAGTTCCTTGCAACTATCCCCAGAAAGGTCCTTAGTGACCTCCCACCGGTCCCAATCGACTGTCCAAGTTCATTCCATTCAACAGCAATCAGCTTCTCATCCTCCAATGCCTGCACATCACGGCAGTATGTGCGACCCCGAGTTTTCTTTGGAGGAGAAGAATCCGCCACTGTTTTGTCCTCGATATTCTGGTCCCTTGTTTCAGCATATGCGTTCTTATCACTGGAGGATGTAGAAGATGGTATGGAAGATGATGCAGAGGAGATCAAGCAGTCTCTATCTCGACCACATTTTAAAACTTTGACAATAAAACTGTCAATATTGGATACTGGAAACCAATCTTTTGTCATCTACAAAAAAAATGTTAAATACCTCATGAATTGAAGAATTTAAATTATATTTTATTTTCTAGGAGACATTGAGTTCACAGTGTGTACAAAATATGGGTACAAAGACCAAGAAAAGGCCTGTGGGGCACCCTTTATGAAAAGGTAAGCGAAATAGAGTGAGAAAAACCAACACTCCAATCCATCCCTTTGTTGTGGAACCTACATGAAGTAAATGCTCAAACAGTAAAGTAATTAAAATTCTATAAATAAAAAAGAATACTCATAAAAACATTAAATGCATACTGAAGGTATATAGTATGGAATGGACGTCAAACTCTTCTTGCTGACCAATTTACCATCACTCTCGTATAACTCTTTCAAAAATCTAAATAAAAAACATACTCTTTTATGAATGTAGATGTGCGAATAATGAAATTGAAAGTGGAACTCATACATTACCTTCTAACTGTTGGCTCTTGCCTTTGTGGCTCAGTCATGTGAAGTGAGTCCAACATGATTGTACACGGTCCAAACTCAGAGTCAAAGGAATTTGCCAAGTTACATAATATTAACAGTCTTCAGTGTCCCCTGTAATAAATTGTTAGTAACTTAGAAAGAAAATAGCCCATTTTAGAGTGAAATGCCCTATTAATTATGACTTACCCATCAACTATGGGGACAATGACATATGTCTTGGAGAACACTTCTCGATCTCTAAGTACTTCTATAATCCTATTCCTACCATTAAGATACATAGAAAACAGCAAACAATGTACTATCAGTGGCATTTATTTTGTGGGTCATCTGAAGTTGATCCCACATGTGGCTGCAAAATTTCAACAATAAACGGTTAGATGAATAAGTAATGCCAAAGGATTCTAATTCACACATAACACATCCCCATAGAACATGAGTTCTGTCACTTGCTGATAAGTGGCATCTGTCCAAACATAATACAACTTTCTCATGCATTAAAAATGTGAGCAACGGGTGAATAAGTAAAGTCAACGATTGCATAAAACACATAAAATTAATACAAAGTTGTAAGTCACCAACGATCCATATATCCATAACAATCTGATTCTAGACAAGAAGCACCTCTGCACCAAAAGAAAAAAAACAAATATGTAGGATTCCATAGTAGATAAATAATAACAACCTCCAGTGCAACTAACTGTGTTTATTTAATACTACTCTACATCCGGTAGTTTTCTTTTTATTTCAAGTATCTGTATTAAGACAATCAAAACATATATGCAATCTTCACACTATAAGCCACTAGTAACTGTTGCATGACAGGTTAAGAGCGATGTTAATTTTGCCATCCACTTGATGCTTCTACCATCAATTTTAGCATCCACTTGATGAAAAAAATTAATTTTATAAGTCAGGGGGATAAAAGTTGATGAAAAAATTTATCGAGAAAGTAGAATTTACTCTGTGATATATTTAATCTACGACTCATGAAACAAGTCATTTATCTGTTTATATCTGAAACATGTACAGGTAAAAGTCAAATTTTAGAAGAAAAAAAATGGCGTGGTCCCGTCCTGTAACATTGGAAGACACTTCTTTCACTGCCAATTTTGGATTTGGTATTGGTGTCAATTATCCGAAGCTATTTACTTAATTGTTTTCTTTTTAAATTTGTGATAAAAAATGTATGTAGCTCAAGTGTCTGCTAGAATCAATTTTAATATTGATGCCCTGTCCTCTTGAAATATCAAAATTTATATCTAACCAAACAGGCTATTATTAACTGATATTATCTCGCCCCATGAGCCACCCATTAGCCTATTTAAATGCAACGGGAGGTGTTGTGATTAATGTGTCTGAAGATGGTTAAAGTTGAAGATTCCAATGGCAGGTTTGGGCCATGTGATGAATGTGCTCTGCATGAGTGTAAATGAGATATGTTGTTCAAGTTTGACTCAATTATATTTACACTCTGTCTCAAGTTCAAGCTCATACTCAGACTTTGTCTAACAACTTGTTTATTTAAACTCGGCTCAATTTTGTCTCAACTCACTTGAGAATCTCCAACTTGAGCATGTTTATGAAGTTGGCACTCGAAATCCATTTAAACTTAAGTTTAAGCTTGAATTTAATTTTTCAATTAAATACACAATCAATCAAATAGTTAATACATTATTTAATTGTTGTGCATGCCTATGAATTCTGCCAAATAAAATGATTTCTAGAAAACTTACTCTATGAACTACTGAAACAAGTCAAAATCCAACTTCTGTAGTGCCTTTGGCATATCGTATATGTCATCAATGTGCTTTATCTTCTTGGGTTGTGATGGGTTGGATGAGTTACCTGGACCCCACAAACCTTTTTCCTTTGACTCCTTAGAGCTTCCACCGTCTGATTTAAAAGACAAAGCCTCAATAACCTTCTTTCTCATGTTTGCATAAAACACATCAATCAAATTTCAGTAATTGATAAAGAAAAATTTATAAATGACATGAGAGCATATAAATAGGACAAAATAAATGAAATGATCATACAAAGGCAACTTACATCACACTTCGATGGCATCTATATCTAACCTACGAACAAGCATTTCATCCAAATCATTGTCATTGAGATTTATTGTTGTTTTCTCATGAGGTGTGGCTTGTATGTCTAGGAATTCAGCACATTCCTTAGAATTATCATTTTTTAAGCTGTAAAAATCACGTGGGACAGTCTTAAGAACAACAAACCAACCAGCATTCTTTGGGTCCTCTACATACCAAACTTGTTCTGCCTGTGATGCCAAGATAAAGGGCTCATTTGTTCTTAACTTACATGCTAGATTCACCAGAACAAGAGGTCCATCATGTTTCACCCCTCGATGCACATCTACCCAATCACACTTAAGCAACACTATCCTCATATGACCATAGTAGTCAACTTCGAAAATTTCATCAACCACACCATAGTATGTAACATTTTCCTCCATGTTCCATGACTTTAAAGGTCCACTTGAAGTCAATACAACGCCGGAGTTTTGAGTAACTCGTTGTTGTTCAACCTTTCTTGTGTGAAATCTAAATCCATTAACTATACATGATTTATACTTCTTAACCACATCAAGCGTTAGATCTTTAACCCAAATAAGATAAGATGACATGTCTCCCCTAGTCAACTCTTGTAGCTTAAGCACCTAATGAAAACAAAGAAATTGTATGCATGTTACAAAAATATCGCCACATCCTACCACAAACATAATAACATGAAAACATAATAATTAGCTTTGCTTTTAGCCATTGTCTGAATTTAGATGTATGAATATGCTCAACCTCGCTTTCATTCAACTCAGGGTACGTCTCTCTAAGTTCAGTGACATGATCTCTAAATTCAAGATGATTAGTTTGCATTTTCATATATATTTGTTATAATCTAAAATTAAAAAATCAAATTTAAACTTACTTGGCATATTGGTTCAAAGCTGTACAATTGAATATGATGTAGTTATGTACTTGCAACAAATCATTTCTTTGGAGTCTTTTGTTCTTAGATGCTCCACATGGACGACAAGTCTCCATGAAAATTTCACATCCTTCCTCTACCACCTTTGACGATATTACACTTGCCGTCGTGGTCTATTTAACCATGTCTCCACATCGTCGTTTAAATATCGGGATGCAAATATCATTGTTTCAGACATAACATATCCTTCAGCAATTGACCCTTCAGGGTATGTCTGATTCCTCACATAAGATTTTAATTTGACCAAGTACCTGAAGAGTTAGTAGCAATAAACATTCATTTAAATCAATCGACAAAATTAAATGTATAAGTGAAAGTAATACCTCTCAAATGGGTACATCCATCTATATTGAACTAGTCCAGCAATCCTAGCCTCATTTGCTAAATGAATGATCAAATGAACCATTATATCAAATAAATTTGGAGGAAATATCATCTCCAGATGACATAATGTCCTTGCAATATCTAAGCCTTGTTGGTAGAAATCTTTAGCAGAAGCAACTTTTGAACAAATGTTTAAGAAAAATTGACAAATGTCACTTAGTGATGAAGAAACATTTTTGTTTGGGATTGCTCTAACAACAATTGGAAGTAATTGTTGCATAATGATATGGTAGTCATGAGTCTTCAACCCCCATAACTTCTTATCTTTGTTGACAAATCGCTTTGCAATATTTGAGGAGTAGCCGTCAGGAACCTTAACAGATCGAAATAGCTTGAAGATAGTTTCCTTTTCTTTCTTACTACATGTGAATTGGGCAGGTGGTAGCACTATCCTACCAGGCCCAACTCTTGTGGGTGAAGAGATTATCGAATGCACATCTTTTGTAAGTCTTGACGAGCTTTCAGCCCATCTTTATTCTTCCCTTCAATCGAGAGAAGGGTGCCTACTATACTCTCGCACACATTCTTCTCAATGTGCATCAAATTTAAATTGTGGCGAAGCAATAAAGATTTCCAATATGGTAACCTGAAGAAAATACTCATCTTCCTCCACCCTAGATACTTATTATCATCCTCCTTACTTTTTCTTTTCCTCTTGCCTTTCTTCTTTTAAAGACATTTTGCAACGTGTGAATTAAAATCATCTAGTTGTTGTATTATTTCCAGTCCAGATAACGTCAATGGTTTGTCACCCCATTCTTCATGACCATCAAATTGTTTACTCATTTTTTAAAACTTATCTTTGTTTGCTAGCCATCTGCGATGACCCATGTAACAAAACTTTCCACTACATTCTAGCCAACTTGAAGAGGTGTCCTTGTTATAATTAGGACAAGCCAATCGACCTTTTGTACTCCAACTTGACATGTATGCATATGCTGGAAAATTGTTAATAGTCCATAATAACGCTGCACGTAGATGGAATTGCTCACATTTAGCTGCATCATATGTATCTACACCCTGCCAAAGAATCTCAAGTTCCTCTATGAGCGGTTGCAAGAAGACATCAATTTTGTTACCAGGACCTTTCGGCCCAGAAATTAGAAGACAAAGCAAAATATGTGTACTCTTCATACACTCCTAAGGTGGTAAGTTATAAGGAACAACTAACACCGGCCATGTACTATGAGTGACATTCATGTTTCCATAAGGGTTAAACCCATCACTCGCCAGTCCAAGTCCTACATTCCGACATTCTAACCCAAAATCATCAATGACATATAGTTGTTTCCAACAAGCCGAATCAGCTGGATGTCTTAGGATACCATCTTCTTCACGTTCCTCTTCATGCCATATCATACCCACAGATGTTTTAGAGCATGTGAAGAGTCTCTTCAAACGTGGAATGAGTGGAAAATGACGAAGAACCTTTTGAGGTACCCTTTTCTTTTTTTACCACACCACTTGACTTGTATGACTTCCATCGGGATTCTCCACATTTTGGACAATATTCAGACGTATCATGCTCTTTCCAAAATAAGATACAATTGTTCGGACATACATGTATCTTCTTATAACCATACCCTAGCTGGTCAAGTATTTTCTTGATCTCATAAAAGGATGGTGGTAATGATGACCGATCTGGGAGCACCTCAAACAACAGCTTCAACAGAATATCAAAATTTTTATTACTCATACCACTCATATATTTAATATTAATCAACCTAATGAGAAATGAAAGTTTGCTAAATTTTTTGCATCCGGGATAAACAGGTTGGTTGACATCGTTCAGCATGTCAAAAAAGCTCTTAGAATCCTTATCATGTGCTCTTTCATCAGAAAGTACAGGAAATACATCATCTAACATCTGATGTATGTTTCAATCGACCCAACTCTCTTGGAGGTTTTCATGACTTGATCCTTCGCCATAAAATTTCTAAAAATTTTTGTCCTTTATAACACCATCGATATAAAGGTGGGCTCTAACAACATCCTTCTCACATTTATTCATACATGGGCAATTCACACATAGACATCTAATCTTATGACTCGATGGCATATTTGCATATGCAAATTTTATAAAGTTGTCAACACCATCATAGTAACCCATCACATTTTTTGGCAAATCCATCCAACTCCAATCCATATCACTACAAAGCAAGAGATAAAAATTAGTAATCAGTTTGGGAACAAAACAATTATAACTAAAGGCTGACTTCGGTCCTGTGGCAACTAAAAATGAAGAGAGAATGGTAGCAAGAACTTAGATGAATAATTGCTGCACATAAAAAGATCTAATAGTTGAAAATCATGAGTAAGACGTCTAAAGAATAACAAAGGAATCACCTAACAAAATAGGAAACTAAGTACACATTACTTGACAGCAAATTGTTAAAAATAGACTTCTTAATCCCACATATTCGGATTGATACATCAGAATAAAATCTGATGTATAAATGTGTTACCTCATTTTCTTCAATCTTCAAACAGTGATTCGTAATCCCACCTATCACCTGATACATCAGAATGCAAATATGAGCAATGTCGTCACTGACGGCTTCCTGTTCCAAGAATAAGAATAAGGTAATAAGAGAATACTCATTTTGACAACATCATACGATGGGCTTACCTATTCCAAGAACCCGTGGAAAATACCAACTCCTCTGCCGTCACTGACGGCTTCCTCTTCCTTCGTCCGCAGAATAACAAACTGCGGTGAGGCCTAGGGCACAGAGGAGGCAATGTCGATGGTTCAAAGTTGCAACCGATAAGGGAGGAGTCAATGTCGAGGGTTCGAAGTCGTTTGTGCGGAGGAGAAGCACAGAGGAGGGTTTGGAGGGCGGTGCCGTGTAGAGGGTGATGCTGTCAGGAGGGAGTGCTGAAGGCGGGCGCTGGTCGGTGAGAGAGAGCTGAAGGCGGGCTTGGGGCTGAAGGCGGGCGCCGGTCGGGAGGGAGAGCTGAAGGCGGGCTTGGGGCGGAAGGCGGCCGCCGCTCGATGAGGGAGAGCTGAAGGCGGGCTTGGGGCTGAAGGCGGGCGCCGGTCGATGAGGGAGAGCTGAAGGCGGGCGCCGGGGTGAAGGCGGGCGTCGGTCGGGAGGGACAGCTGAAGGCGGGTGCCGAGCTGACGGGCTGAAGGCGGGCACCGGTCGGGAGGGAGATACAATCGACGAAGGGCGCCGGTCGGGAGGGAGAAACAGTGTCGAAGGCGGGCGCCGGCGGTATTGGGGAAAATTGAAGGCAGGGCGCGCCGGTCGGGAGGGAAGTTACGTGGTCAGAGGGAAGTTACATTATTTTTTTATTTCAAATATTTTATATTATATTATTTTAAGTTAAAATATTTTTGTAATATAGATCTTATAAATATTAAAATATTGAGTATATAAAATATATATATACATAAATTTTTAAAATATTATTTGTACTTGTATATAGTTATTTAACATATTAAACTGTTACTAATATTAATACATTATTTTAATTATGAAAAAATATTAAATTATATATTATTACATTTTTAAAAATTAATAGATTTATTATATTACATATTATAAAGTAATGTTAAGTTAGCACTAAATAAATTTTGTTATTATATTATTGTATTTATATATATATTTAATATTATACTTAATTATTATTTAAATACTTTTATTTTTATTAATAACTTATTTTATATTCATATAAATATTAAATATTTGTATTATTATATTACTATTTTTATTATAGCTATTATACATTTTTTATATTTATTTATTATTTTATACTTTTTTAATATTAATGTATAATAGATTATTAATATTATTAACATCCATCTTTTAATTTTATTCAATGAGATTACACATTTTTATAACAATGTAATTTCCTACGGAGGTGAATCCGTAGGCACTTCGTAGGTATTGATAGTTTTACCTACGAATGATCAAATTAGTAGGTATAGCGAGTAGGTGAATGTAACATTTACCTACTAATTCTTACCTACGGGCAATGTTTTCGTAGGTAAAGCGACGATTTCTTGTAGTGATGAGAAATGAAGCAACTGAGGCTCACAGCAAGTACATGATAGTGATCTCTCATTGATATCAATTCGGAACACACGACCTTGTGAGTCGTTTACATCCCATTCACCCCTGTTAACTCGGGCTCCAATAATAATCTCCCTGCTCTTTTCTTTCATCTCTATCAATTTCTTTTCAAATTGTGGTGTGAGATATGTCTCCATGTTCAAACCCTTTGCACGGCGTTGAAAAAACATCAATCTTAGATGATGATATGTCATGTGTATAAGAGCATGAATGGGCAATCCTCTAGCAGTTTTTAAGACGCTATTAAAACATTCTGAATAGTTTGTTATCATAATTCCAAATCACTTTCCATCTGTGTCACATGCTAAAGCCTAATGCTCTAGATTCACTTGTACCAACCACTCATATGCCTCTAGAGAACATAGTTGGATATCACCCATTCGGCTATTAAAATCAATCATGTTACAAGTAATGCCTGCATTATACATTCTTTTGTAAAGATCTGCCCCTGAAAACTATTTTTGAAAGTTTAGCCGGTAATGGCGTAGATAATATCGATGGGATGCCAAAGGAAACCATTGTTCTATTGCCCTTTTAATCAAGATATGTCTATTAGAAATCAAGCAAAGTTCATGTCGTCGTTCTCTAACTGATGAGATGTATGTTATCATTTGTTCAAAGAACCATGACCACGATTCATTATTTTCACTGTTCACTATTGCAAATACAATGGGAAATAAGCCTTGGTCAGCGTCCACCCCACAAGCAACGAGTAGTGTACCACGGTACTTTCCATGAAGGAATTGCCATCTACACTTAAAACTCCGACAAAAAATGCCAACCTTCAATACATGGCTGAAAACTCCAAAAGAAAAACTTTAACCTTGAATTGTTATCATCCTCACATAAGTAACTATATGTTGTGCCTGGCATTATCAATCTTACAGCTTCCATGTACCTCAAGAGGTGGGTATATGAATTTTCCCAATTCCCAGACAATTTTTCAAAAGCTTTTCTTCTAGCATTCCACACCTTATAGTATGATGGTCGTATGGAATACTTAACTTGTACCATATCCATTATGTCTATTGGTTGAACATTCAACCGACATCGAAGTATGGGTAAAATTATACGAGATATTGTGGTTGATGTAAGTTGTTTATGACTCATACTATCTGCTGAAGTAGTACATGTGTGATTACCATCATACTTAGTAACTTTATATAAACCACCTACTCTTTTGCTAACACACGCATGTAATCTCCATTTACAACCTTGATGCTTCGCATGACATATCAACATTAGTTTAGACTTCGACGACCTTTCTGTTCAGTATTGCACGTTGCGCTTCAAGGACCAACAAGCAACTGAGGCTATTAAATCTTCTTTAGAAATGAAGACATCTTGTTCAGCAATTTCAATATGTTCACCTTCACTTCTGACTATCTCGTCATTCTCTATCCCACCAACATTCGAATCATCACTATCTATGTATGTGTTAGCGGCAATTGCACTATTTATCCAATTAACGTCTTCACTTTCATGGTACTCATCAACAACGACGATGCTATCAAGCATTTGGTTCGGTATTTCTTCATCATCACTTCATAATTCATCTTATGTACCATTTGACTCAAATTCTTCATTTATCTCGGTCTCATTGTGACAAGATGTTGTATTACTCGGTCCGGCTTCAATATTCGAAGGAGTAATATTACAAGTGTATTGTGACAATAACTCTGTCATACTAAGATTGGTAGGTATGTATGGAAAATCATGAGAGTCTGCTCCTTTCTTGAACGACATACTTAAACTCTATTCCCCTGAAAATATAGTAAGACAATGCTACAATCAAGTACAATATCACACTCTTCTTTGACTAACAACTTCTTCCTGGCATATATCTTATGGAACATTTCTACATGTCGTACATCACCTTTTTCTAACCTATGACATAATTTTGGATATTTTGTAGTATCCTATTATAAGGTGATTTTGGGTCTCACATCAACCAAAGCTGATTGGTAAAAAAATTCCACTCATTTGTACTTTTTCATGCACTTATAATAATAAATGAAAAGTTTAGGACATGATTTAAGTCAACTTATAACGAAAATAAAATTTTAGACACCTCATCCAAGGCGCCTTTTGATGGAGCTTGAGTGAACTAGAATGTCTGATTGGTCGGACATTCTTAAGCTCAAGAAATTTGATCTTTTTGTGAGTATACCCTCTACTGAAATACACAAACCATTCGTGAACTTTAGTGAACAATGATAATCACGTATGTTACAAGACCAATGGTGAACTTTGGCGAAGAATAACAACCACAAGTGAACTTCGGTTCTTAAGCTTAAAACTGTCGAGATGCTCATCTATCTAAACCG
This sequence comes from Cryptocoryne crispatula var. balansae, assembly GCA_036172225.1. Classification (NCBI taxonomy): domain Eukaryota; kingdom Viridiplantae; phylum Streptophyta; class Magnoliopsida; order Alismatales; family Araceae; genus Cryptocoryne; species Cryptocoryne crispatula. The sequence continues at coordinate 11,338,049 of CM069935.1, forward strand.
GCATTGAAATATATAAGAGGAATGCTCGTCTAGCTTAAAATCGTCGAATGCTCATTGAAATATATAAGCTTAAAACCGTTGAGATGGATCAACTTTACCTAACGGTCTTTATGGCCAGCGAGAAGGAATGTCACCTTAAAATCCCCTTTCCGGTCCTAGTTGCCGCCACCAAAGTCCCTTTCTTCTACCGTAGCCACCACCGCCACCACACAGCAGAAAAGAGGTCTTCCGCCTGATGGCCGCCGCCGCCGCCAACTCCTTCCGCCTGATGGATGCCGCCGCCTCCGCACTGTCAAGACCCCTCAGCCACCGTCGGGTCCAATGGGTGAGGGAACGAAGGGGGTCACGTCTTGTCGCACGAACGGGTGGGCGGGAAAGGATCTTCGGTGGTCATAAAATGCATTCACAAAGTCGTAGTATCGTTTAACGACTTTAAACATAAGTCGTACTATTATTATATGACTTTCAACATAATTAACTTAATTACCTTCGATTCTATACTCGGGTGGGGGTTAAAGAATTTTACAACAAAAGTCGTAGATATACCATACGACTTTATAAAAAGTCGTAGTTTTAAAGAACGACTTGAGTCAAGCGGTGCTATTCTTGCAAATTAATAAGTTAGGATGTTATTTTTACAAAAAATAAAAAAAAGTGTTATTTAAAAAAAACTCACACGTCATCACCATGAATCGAAAAAACAATTTTTAACCACCACAGGTATCAAATATATTTGCAAAAATAACACATAAGAAAAAGAATTTCAAAGATGATGCTTTGGTCAAACCGCCGTGGTTGCGTCGAGGTGAAGTCGCTATTTTAGAAATCTTCTCTCCCTTGTGCGCGTCTCCTGCCCTTGTCTCTCGTGAGCATCACTCATCTCTCTTCTACCCAGTGTGTAGATACGCGAATTCGGCCCGATTACAGGAAGTGCAATCTCGTTTCTATAGTTAACACTTGTTTTCTCCAGATCAGAGAGGTCGGTTTAACATAAAGACGATCAAATTTCAGGAAATCTGGAGGCGTCCCGACGCCGCGACGCCTGGCGTCGCAACGTCAGAGCGCCTGGCATCTCCCGCCTTTTCACCTTTTTGACCGGCCGGACGACCACCGTACCCAGAGGTGTACAAAAGTACAAGCGCTCCTCTGCCGGAGCGCCTGCAATTCCGCCCGTGACAGCCGGCTTTTCAGACGGTCAGCGATGCGTTGTCGAAATCGTACCGAGGGTCCAGGCGCTCCGCCGTCGGAGCACTGGATTACCGCCGACAAGCGTCACCGCGAGGCTCCGCATGCGCCGAACTTGCGGTCCCGACGGCCGACGGCCGTAGGTCGTAGGTGCTCCCCGTCGAGCGCCGGGATTTCCGGCCGACAACCGCCGCCCGACACCCGGGGTGGTAGGTGGCGGCAGTATGGTCGGACGTGCGACCCGCCGACTTGTCGGCGGATTTTCGAGCGCTCCCATGCCGCGACGCCGGCGTCCTCAGGGCGGAGCACTAGGGTCACTTTTGCGCACCTATAAAAGGAGACCCTTCTCCCACATTTAAGAGGTCCAGAAAAAGGGAGAGGTTCCAGAGAGAGGTTCCAAGATTCCAAGAGAGAGGGATTCCCAGAGCCTTAACTCCCCAAGAGCTTTCTTGAGCCTTCCAACATCCCCCCACCACCTTCCAAGCCCCCATCTCACTCCCAAGCCTCTCCATCCTCCATTACACTCCTTCCACTCCGCTCATTCAATACCACTCAAAAAACCATTCAAGACCCCTGCCACCATACCATTGAAGGCCATTACAAAGAGTACCAAGAAACCTCCAAAACCAACTAGGAATCCGATCCCTCGTCATTGGAACCGGGAGAAGACTGCATTGAAGACTGCCGCAGAAGGACTGGAGCGCTCCCCCGACGAGACGCCAGGAGACCTGTCGTCGGAGCGCCTGCAATTTCCAGAAGCCAGAAGCACCGGGCTTCTCTACGATCTTCTTCCTTACTTTACTCTCTCCTTTATTGTTCATTTGGGTTCCATTATGCATGTTGCATTAGTATAGCATAACGCATCTTATTCTTAGGTCATTTAGATCTTCCCTTAAAAAGGGGTTAGGAGTTAGTCCTAATCCGGTTCGTTCAACCCCTTTTGTCATTGCTCTTCTTTCTTACAAATAGTTACTGCTCCACCTTTAGTTCTAATCGTTGTGCTTTCATTCATACTTTCTTTTCAGGCAAGCGAGTTTCTCCAAGGCTCTTCTTCCCGGCCGGCCGAGGAAGGAGAAGATAGAACCCCCGCAATCTCCCAGCTTATCGAGGTAACCGGTCACTCTCACTTCCTTTACTAGTTCATTTCTTTTACTTCTATCATCGGAGCCTCTTTGGCTCTGGCGACCACACCATCCCTTCCTCTTTCGGTTTATAGGTTAAGTTAGTGTTGAAAATGCCACCGGCTATCGATCTTCTTTCCCTTCGATTCTCCTCACGACCCGGACCGGTCCTTCGATGCCCAAGTGACATCAAGGGTTGAGTAGTCCGGGGATCAAGGTGAGTGCGGAGAAGGAAAGAAGGAAGAAAAGCAGGCAATAGATCGGTCCGTCGGAATCATCCACGACCGTGTCTATGGCGTGATTAACACGAAACCACCCTATCAAGACCGTAAGAAAGGAAGCACACACACACACTTCGCGCGAGGACATATCTCTCCCTCCTCCGCGAGCTCCCCCCTCTCTTTCCCGGCGTCCACACAGTGCCCTTTCTATTTGAAAAAAATTAAATTTATACCTAATGTTTCCAGTGTAACACAACATGTAAAATTTTCTACTCTAGAAATAAAAAGTTATTGTATACCACTTGATTAAAATTTTTAATGAAGAAATCAGTATTATACTTTGATGTTTTAGTAATTGAAATTATAATGACTGATTTAGAGCTAAAAAATATATTTGTCAGATATTTTAATTATGATGCTTTACCATAATTTAGACATTTTACTAAAATTATAATTTTGGATATCAAAATATTTTCAAGCATAAACATAAATGTAAAATTCAATACACAACTCATGCATAATCTTAAATTATAAGAATACATAATTAAGTACTCAATATGAATGAAATCTACTTTCAACTTTGATGTGAACTCTTCCTTCTGCTCCTGTTGACCTCTTTCTCGGTTGCTAGTATAAATTTTGGATCAGATGGATGAATTAATGCTTGTGAAGTAAGTTCTAAATCATAAGTTCTTGTAGATAGAGTTACAGTTAACACCCAAGTGGATAGTTCCACACTCGCAAAAACCCTCATTGGGTTATGAGTCCATTAAGAAAGAGGTTGATACCATACTTCATTTGTATTTGCATTAAGGGGTGAAGGTTCTTCAAAGTCAACAATATCAAATATAAGACTCATCGGCATCCTCTATTGTAAATGAAGTATTTCATATTTTGTGTCCCTATAATTATAATCTCAGTGTGATTACAATAGCTTTCTTGTTCAATGAGTTAAGTCAAGTTGTTAATACAAAAGGAATCAAATTAGTAATAAAATTATAGCATGGAGTAAAAGAAAAAAATTTATTTGCCAATGTTCTTTCATTATCTCCTCCGAGATAATACTCTTGAGGTAGGACTTGAGAATGTTGAAGAAGATATGGCATACCATATTTTTCAGACCAATCATGATATTGATCATGCACTTCTTCAACATCTTAACATTCATAGTTTGGTTTAAAAATATATGACAATCTACCAATTCATCTATCAACATAAGAACTATAATATTCCAACCAATTTGTACTAGCTCGCCCCCATCCATCTCTGTAAAATATATTACTCTTTTTTAGTGGTCTTATGTTGTTAATAACCAAGTTGGTGCATTACCTACTTCGAACAACATATCAACATCACTAACATGCATCAGAGAGAAATAAATACCCTCCACAACTTCATATTTTTTATACAAATTTATGGAATAATAATGATGATGTCTTGTGAGTATGGTTGTCACACAATCTATAAAATATTATATTAATCACAGTCATGTCCAATATTTTTGAAATATTAAATAACAAATTGTGTGGAATAATAAAATAAACACACATTCTTGACTTTATTTATGCATATCAATCTCATTTCTATAGAATAACAAACAAGAATTTATTAATTAGATTCATGAATATGGATTTAACCTATTTTATAGTATTAAGTTATTAGAGAACTATATAGGAGCATCAAATTCATAACTGTAAAGCAGCTAGATCATTATCTTACATCAATTGGACAATCAATATGCTCCTCTGACAATGGTTGTGGAATAATTAGACAACTAACATGGAGATGTTCCTAACTTAACAAATATATATGTAGGATAATGACAAATACAAGGTTATGAAAGATGAAGGCATACATAAAACTATATGAGTTCTAATATTCATGCATACCTACAACAAATAAAGACAACCTTTTATATGGCTATGTGATGGCAAAGTTTTAGTACATAATTGCCGATATAATAATATGAGTATGGCATTGCCCCAAGAATGTCATTCACAAGTGTATAAATCTTCCATGAATGACAAGTGTTGGAGGTGAACTTCATTACCAGATGTGTCTAGAAATAATATGCAACTAAGGAGCATCAAAATAAAAGCTTGAGCATGGTATAGACAAACAACTCTCATGACTTCGTTGTCCACATCATTTGGCAAGTGCTAATCTTGTGCACCAAATTGTTTTGTCAACTAGTGTAGCCTAATGAAACTATGATTGAAATGACTGAAAGCATCCAATAATGGAGCTTGACCCAAAAGCTATGCACATATAGCTGCCCATAACTTGTATTGTGCAAAAGAAACGTGTGGAGATGATATGATAGATGAATCATCCACCCTTAATCTAAATAGTATGGAATCATCTTTCCTCGACTAAAGTAAAATGTGAATGTTTTTGGTTCTAAGACTTACTCAGAACTATAACAAGATATCGATCTGGCAATCATCATAAGAATCTTATATGCAAAAAATCAGCAAAATCCAGATATTACCTAAGTTGTGAGAAGTAGGCTAGCTACTGAGTAGCCTAAAATGAAAAAAAAAGATACAACAATGTTGACTCCCATAAAACAATAAAGTAAATGTTACATGTATAATTAAAGTTGTTTAAATAGAAGAAATATATGATACCTCAAGATGTAAGAATCGATGTTGCTCTTGGCCACACAGTAATAACCTATTATAAGGGCTGGCCATCAATGTAGATACAATGTCATTAGTTCATGTATCAACAATCAACAAATAAGAGTACAAGTAGCAATTAGCAGTATCAACACAAAAATACCAATTAACATAAGTTGGCTTATTATGACCTTTTTCTTTATTAATACCACACTAGTAATGTTGATGACTTACATCACAATCTATTATCATTGATAACTTCTTATTTTGAGATCTTCCAACTTTCTGAATATTAGAAAGAAATAACAATGGAATCAAATTATTGTTATGGTCAATTGAGAGCCAATAACATACATTTAGAACCATATAAAAATCTACTTGATATGTTGTCCAATATTGTTGAGTTGTTTACCAATGTGAAGCATATTGGTATGGATCATAATTCACATAATGCATTACAAACAACTCATACTTACAAAAAAAGTGACACACCTGAGATTCATAACAAGTACAATGTAAATAATATGGAGTAATATCAATAAGATAAGCATATCTATAGTTGTGACGTATTTCTCACTCTCCCACATTAAATCGACCTTACACTTTCATATCTCTACTTTTCTCTTTATTTACACATCAATTTCTCAATTTTAGGTGTCAACAACATCTCTAAGTTGGATCCAATCATTCGATATTGGAAAAACATCAACCTTAATGATAAGTTGTAAGAATCAATGCATGGATTGGTAGAGCACAAGTTATTTTTAGAACATTGTTAAAGTATTCTAAATAATTTATTTTTATTATGTCAAATCTTTTCCCATCAATACTAAATGCCAATGCATAAAATTCAGAATCTACTTGCTTTAACTATGAATGAGTATCTTTGCACCTAAGTTAAATATCATCTATATAATTTTTAAAGTTTATTTGACTATACTCTTATCTGGTATTATACATCCTCTTATACAATTCTTTCCCATAACATGTGTTTGAAAATTATGTCAATAATCACGAAGACAAAAATGATGTGCAACTATGGGAAACCATTGCTTTATAGCAATTTTTATGCTAATATGTTTGCCAAAAATGATACACAATTCATGTTGTCTTTCTTTAATTAACTCTTATTGTTGAAAAAACCAAGACCATGAAAGATCATTTTCACTATTAGCTACATCAAATGTAATTGAAAGTAAATATTGATTTGTATCAATACTATATGCAACAAGTGATAAGTCACGATAGTTTTTATACAAAAAATGTAGCATTTATACTAATGAGTGGATGACAATGATGACATCCATCAATACTTAGCTTGAAACTCAAAAAAAAAACATCATACACGATATTTTTTCTCACATGAAAAGTTGTATACACAACCCGCTATGGCACCTATCACTATCTCCATATATCTCAAAAAATGCTTGTATGTGGTCTCAATCTACAAAAAGCTTTTGAAACGCTTTTGTACGAGTATTCCAAAACTTTAGTAGAAGAAACACTAATTGAATATTAGACTTTCACAAAGTTAATGATATATCTGGGTCATATTTATAAATAAGAATAAATCATAAGAAGAATCATTGATATATGGTAGATGATGTTGACTATTTATGATTTTGCTTTTGAATTGGAGTATACAATCTCCATTTACATCCCAATCTCTAAAATCATGATTCTTCATAATTCACCAACTCGTTTACTAACACATGTATGCAATCTCCATTTATGACTCTAATATTTTAAAAATTATATTAATGTAAGTTTTGATCTTGTAGATCAATTGGTTCGATGTCGGACATTACGTTTTAAAGCCCAAAAAGTAGTAACATTTATAAAATCTTCTTTTGAAGTAAAAACATCTTCCTCTATAATTTCACCTGCATTTCAAACAACTACGTCATTCTCTTCTATTTCTTTATTTTCTTCATCGTTCTTATTATAATAGTTACTAACGATTGTATGCTCAATCCATAATTTATTCTCATGTTTATGAAAGTTTTTGACAACATCAATACTATTGAGCATATTATTTAATATTTTCTCATTAACATTCTTGGACTTATCCAAATCTTCTTCATCACTATCACTACATTCGAATTTAGTTGATGTTGTATAGGACTTTGTGCTTCAACACGTTATGTTACTTAGTCCAAAATCAATGTTCTACATTGACTTAATAGTTGCATCATATTAGATGCATTATAATCTATCGACCAATTCATGTGTATATTATAAGTTGCCCCCTCCCATTGACTCCTTTTCAACAAATAAAAATATATGTATCTCCACTGCACCTCTCTATCATAGCCCAACATGATTCATCATCCCTCCCATTGACTATATTTGGAGTAGAATGTGTTATATCATGAATTATATTCTTTACTTCTTCAAAGTAGGACATCAAAGATATGTAAATATTACTCTAATATTCACCATCATAAAATGCAAAGCCATTATCGATGAATACAATAAATCCATTATACAAAATTGTGATTATCACTTGACTTAAATATATGATCAATAAAAATTTTATATTACACTAAAATTATGTAAAATAACTATGATAAATAATAAAATAAATAATTATACTAAGTTTAAGAGAATATCACTGAAGCTATGGAGGTCAGCTAGATGAGAAAATGAGAACTCATCGAAGAATCTAGATCACATTTGTCATGTTATTGGGTATACTATTTCTTTTTTGTCCAGAAAAATAAATGCATTAGCAAGGTAGAGAAATAATAATGGCATTAATTCAACAAGTGTATTTTTTTTTCCTTTTGTGTCGACTTTGTTTAGCTAATGGGATAATCTATATCCTTTTCGTGTGGGATACAGAAACGGCTAAGATATTATAAGTCAAATGCAAATACTATAACTCAATATTTGAATTGGGAGTGAATATGGATAATATCCACTTTATAATTTTAATTAAGTTTTATATGACTACTATTAAATATAAAATTATATATTTATATGTTATTAAAAATTATTTTAAATTTCTTAAATGGAGGGAAGGGATATTAAATAGAATAGTTCTTATAGAGAATATTTAATTATATTTTTAAGTATAAGTATTTTAAATATATAATAATATATTGTATATGTTATAAAAACTTATTTGAAGCATACATTAAATGGAGGGGATTTTAGATAGAGCATATCATATATAGAACATTTAATTACATTTTTAAGTGGAGTTATTTTAAATATACAATTATATATTATATATTATAAAATATTGATTCAAAACATACTTAAATGGAACAGATCTTAAATGGAGTAGGTCTTATAAAAACTATTTAATTATATTTTTAAATACAACAATTTTAAATATATAATTATATATTTTAAAATATTGATTCAAAACATACTTAAATGGAATTGATCTTAAATAGAGTAGGTCTTATAAAAAATACTTAATTATATTTTTATACACAATGAATTTAAATATATATTATATATATTATAAAATATTGATTCAAAACATACTTAGATGGTGCAGATCCTAAATAGAGTAGGTCTTATAAAAAATAATTAATTATATTTTTAAATACAAAAATTTTAAATATATAATTATATATATTGTATTAAAAACTTATTCAGAATGCATTGTAAATAGAGCAGATCTTAAGTGAAGCAAAAGTGGCATTTTGTATCTGCTTTGATTAACATTCGCATTGTATCTACATATTCACACCATTGGATATCTTATAATCGAATATTAGCCATCTAAATATATACTAATCCAAAACGAATGCGGCTTAACATATACTTATTCAAAGCGAATGCAATTTGAATATGTTTATGGTCCCACTAATAGAAAAGAAAGCGAGAGATCAAAGAGAGAGAGGAGTGTGAGAGAGAGAGAGAGAGAGAGAGAGAGAGAGAGGATGACACGGTGGTGAGATGGCAAGGAGAGAGAGTGTGTGTGCATGATTGGGTAGAGAGAAAGCGGCATAGGGCAAGGTGGGAAGAAGGTGGAGGTCGTGGAGGTTTAAGTAGGTGGAGGGGATGGTCACTAGGGAGTGGGTCATGAGCATAGGAAGGTGGGGATCATGGCGTGTGGGGTCAAGGGAGGGCACATTTATGGGAGTGCACTCATGGGTTGAAACTCACAAGTCGCTACTAATCGATGTGCCAAAGGTAGCAACTTTGGCCAAACTATCCATTTCTAGAATCTTTTTTTCTTATGTGCTAGTTCTGCAATTATAACTTCCAACTATGTTAGTTTGAAGATTTTTTCCTAAAAGGAACCCAAGGTACATTGTATGAAAGCTAAGTTTGTCGAGAATGGGTCAGCCCAGCCATCACTCAGCGAAGCAACTTGGGATGGGATGTTCAACAACAAAATTGCATAAAATTGAAAATTTTTATCATTTTATTTTTATTCAATTCTCTTTGAATGTTCTACAATATTTATATACTCTTCTCAACAAATTTACTTTAAGAATGTTAGATTATAAGTATGTATATGTTGATTGTATTCTTCACTTTCTTCTAGAATCATTCTAAGATTTCTTTTTTCTTCAAATTTTACCATAATAAGTTGAGTGTATGGAGCTTGCAAAGGAGTAACTATTGTAGACATGCAATTTTGGTCCGGTTGGAGAGCTTAAATTCTTGTTTTTATGAGTATTCTTTTAAGGAAACCAAGTTTTTCGGAAAATCGGAACTTCCCTGCGCATTTCGGCCAAACTGGGCCTAGTGCCCCCTTAATGGGGCGCTTTGACCAAGTCAAAGCGCCCTATAAATAGGGCACCAGGCGCCCTATAAACAGGGCGCCAGGCGCCCGTGGTGGGGCACGCACCCAGTACGGCGGCGGGACAGATTGATGGGACAGTTCTACAGATAAAGTTGCTCTCTTCTTGCCTATAAAAGGACCCCCATGTGGAAGGTTTAGGGGACACCAAGGGCGTCCCTCACCTCCTCTCATCCACCACTACACATCCCAAGCCTTGCAACCCCCTCCAAGCTCTCAAACCGTCCCAAAACCATCTCCCAAAACCCAAAAAAATCATAGTTGCTTCTTGAAGGGATATTCCAGTAGAATGAAGTTACCCTCTTTTGTGCTGTAGAAAGACCCCCATATGAAGGTTTTTGGACACCCCAAGTCAGTATCCCACCTCATCTCATCCACCACTACGAATATAAGCCTTCATAGAACCCTCTCAAGCCCTTAGATTATCCCAAAATCCTTCCCCAAAAACCCAAAAACCTGCAGTTTTCTTCTTCAGAAATATGATTTTTCTCCAACTTTGAGGGCCTCTACACTCTATTTCTCTTACATCTAGTGCCAAAACACTCTTCCATTAGCTTCACTTGAGTATTGTCTACTTGAAGAAGTCCTTTTTACGTCTTTAAGGTCTTCCTACACTCCGGAGCGACGCCGCGAAGAAGGAAAGAAAATCTTCTGAAGCCAGTCCCTGGTGCCCCGTATATAGGGCACTTTGACTTTGGTCAACGCGCCCCATCAAGGGGACACCTGCAGCAAGCGCCCCATATATGGGGCACTAGCAGGGGCAAACCCCGTTTTGCATTTTTTTGAGTTTATTTACCTTTCCGGACAATCTTTTACTCCCCCCTTTCATTTTAACTTTCATTAACATGTTATTTAGCATGCATTAAGCCACTCATTTGCATTTTCATGCATATCTAAACCTTCTAAATAGGGGTTGGGATTCCGTCCCAATCCGGTTAGTCTTTTTCCTTTTGCATGTTTGAATTCAAATTTGAGCACGATAATATGCTTTCATTAGAACTAATGAACCTTTTACTCGTTTCTATGTTTTCTTATGGACATTCTTAGGTAAATCTGATTGAGGCGGAGCTTCAACCGGATCGAAGACGAAGGACTCACTAAGCTCTCTTCTTTCGGCCGGCCGAGAGAGGAGAAGTCGGAACTCAACAATCTACCCGCTTCCAAAGGTACGACGGTCATTTCTCCATTTCATTTCTTTTCATTCTACTATATTTTGGAGCCTTTGGCTCCTGGCGACCACACCCACTAACATCTCATCCACCAAGTCCCCAAAGCAAGCGTGGGGGCCGGAAGGGGGAGATCCACAGATGTCCCGTTTCGGGTGCCTACAACTATCTTGATAATTTGAGAGCATTGTGAAAAGTTGATAATTTTATATGTTTTTTGAGAAAGTAAACAATTAAAGTGCTAGATAGAGTTTTAGAGTGAGAAAGTAAGATTAAATGGAGGGAAGAGATCAAGAGTGAAGGGATGACCCTTATCTAGGCCCCCAAGCTTGGGGGTATTGTAGGAACTAGCCATTGATAAACTTGATCAGCAGATTTGGGTATAGATTAGGTCACCAACCTTACCTACCATGGATGGTGGTACACTGCCCATAACTACAATTTAAAGTGATCACTCAAATATTATATATACATGAAGATATAACATTGTCACTACAAGGAAGGGTGTTATTGGGGATTGTAGACACGCAATTTTGACATAGTTGGAAAATTTAAATTATTGTTTTCACGAAGAATATTTGAAAGGAACCGTGTTTTCTGGAAGAATCGGGCTTTTCGGTGCGTTCCGAAGAAGATCGATAGGACATTGACTGGGGTCAAAGCGCCATGTATATAGGGCGCCTGGCACCAAATCAAATCGACTTGACCGGCCGATTTGACCACTCGCAGGGACTTGTCTTATCGATTTGACATACCTCATGATGCTGGCACCCTATATATAGGACGCTTTGCCGCGTGGAACTGCTTTTTGGAAATGGCCAAAGTACCGTCTTTTGGGCTATAAATAGACCCTCATTTGGAGCTGGAAGGAGCTTCCAACTCCGTACCACCCTAGAGTTCATCCAATACCACGTTTCTAAGCCATTTGCACCCCCCTAAGCCTTCAAACCGATCCAAGATCAACCCCCAAAAAAACCCAAAAACCTGTTGTTTCTATCATCCAGAAACATGGTTTTTTCTCCACTTTGAGAGCCTCTATCCGTCTCTCCCCTTTCATACAGCATCCAAATCACCTACCACTAGCTTCATTTACATATTGGCTACAAGGAGGAGCCCCTACTTTGTCCCGGAAGCCGCCCAGCAATCCGGAGCAGCGTTGCGAAGAGGGGAAGAAAATTTGCCCAAGCCAGACTTAGTGCCCCATATACAGGGCGCTTTGACCTTGGTCAACGCGCCCTATAAGGGGGGAACCTGCACCTAGCACCCTATATATAGGGCACCAGCAAGGGCTGAAGCCGGTTTTGCAATTTTTGGAGTCTGATCGCCCGTCTGATCGAGTTTTTGTCTTCCGTTTTCATCTTAGAACTTTTCATCATTTTATTTGGCATGCATTAGATCATTTTGCACCTCATATATATTTAAAAACCTACCAAAAATAGGGGTTGGGATTTCGTCCCGATCCGGTTAGTTCATCCCATTTTGCATGATTCAGAGTCTATACCAAGCGTGATACTATACTCACGCCAGTGCTAATGATCTTCACTTGTTTTTATGTTTCTACGCAGGACATTCTTAGGTGAACCCGATCGAGGTGAAGCTTCAACCCGATTGGAAGTGAAAGAGCTCACTCAAGCTCTCCTCTTTCGGCCGGCCGAGAGAGGAGAAGTTAGAACCTAACAATCTCCCCCCTTTCCCATTCCCAAAGGTACGACAGTCAAGCTTGTTTTCATTCTATTTGCTTTACATTTAATCATATTTTGGAGTCTTCGGCTCCTGGCGACCACACTCCTACACACAAACAACTAACTCTTCCGGGTGCCTACAGGGATGGCTTCAAAAGGTTATCGCCAATAACTTTATTTGTGATGACTTAAGCCATCTCCAATAAAATTGTCACCACATACACAGTTATGGGCAACGGCTCAAAAGAGCTGTCCCTACTACGTTCAATCATGATGGCTTAAGCCATTGCATTAACAATTAAATTTTTTAGACCTCAGTCGACAGGGGTGAGTAGTGACGGCTTGATAAAGCCATCGCTACTAACTATTAATAACGATGGCTTTAATCGTTGCTAGTGATCCTATCTAACTATTGAACAGTCGATTAAAAGTGGCAATGGCTTAAGCTGTCACCAATACTTTCAAGGTTTCCTAAAACCTGTGCCACCTTACTCCTACCTTTACTCTCTCTCTCTCTCTCTCTCTCTCTCTCTCTCTCTCTCTCTCTCTCTCTCTCTCTCTCTCTCTCTCTCTCTCTCTCTCTCTCTCTCTCTCATCCATTCACCTTCGTCGGTTGCGCTACCATTGATGCTAACTTGCACCATCACCAGCCTCCTCCATCATCGCCGTTGGCCTCTTCCTTTGTCATCGTCACTATCGCCTATGCAGCAAGAGGCCTCTTCCTTCAATTACACCACTAGCCTCCTCCTCCTCTAGGTAATTACTAACCCAAACAAGTTAGTTTATTTGTTTGTATGTATGATTTTGTTATTTTTCATGTTTTATGGTTGTTTGTGCGTTAAGCATTTTTATAATGTTAATTTAGGGACTTAGCATACCTTGTTTTGTATGTTAGACATGTTAATTTATGAGTTAAGCATGATAAAATTGTTTGTGTGGGGTTAAGCATAGGTACTATTGGGTTAAGCATGTTAATTTAAAAGTTTATATAATTTAAGGCTTTCTAAGAACTTTAGATTAAGGAATACGATTTTATTAATTTTGGCCATTAGAAACAAATTAAAACAAATCAATGAAATAAGTCGTAATTGACCAAAATTACCAATTAATCAAAATCGGTTTTAATTTTGGCCCAAAGTGACGTGGAAACCAATTAATGTCCGAAACTGGTTTGAATTGGCCAAAATGTCTTAGAAACCAACTCAAACCAAATTTGTGGTTTAATTTATATCAAAATGACATTAAAAACCAATTAAATTTGAAACCAATTTGAATTTACATAAATGTTATAGAAACCAACTTAACTGGTTTTCATGTTTGATTTATCCCAAAGTCGCGATAGAAACCAATTAAATCTCAAAATCAGTTTGAATTGGCTAAAATGCCAAAGAAACTAACTCAAACCAGTTTCTTGTTTGATTTGTCCTAAAGTGGCAATAGAAAATAACTAAATTTCAAAACTGATTTGAATTGACCAAAATGTCATGGAAATCAACTCAAACTAATTTTTTGGTTGATTTGTACCAAAGTGGCATTAGAAAATAATTAAATTTCAAAACCAATTTGAATTGGCCAAAATGCCTCGAAAACCAACTCAAACCAGTTTTTCGATTTGATTTGTCCCAAAGTGATGTTAGAGACCAATTAAATTCTGAAACTAGTTTGAATTGGCCAAAATGTAATGAAACTAACTCAAACTTGTTTTCCAGTTTGATTTGTCCCAAAGGGGTGATAGAAACTAATTAAATTCTAAAACCAATTTGAATTGGCCAAAATGCCATGGAAACCAACTCAAATCAATTTTCTGGTTTGATTTGTCCTAAAGTGGTGATAGAAACCAATTAAATTTTGAAACTAGTTTGAATTGATCAAAATGTCATGGAAACCAACTCAAACAATTTTTCGGTTTGATTTGTCTTAAAGTAGTGTCAGAGACTAATTAAATTCCAAAACTAGTTTCAGTTATCCAAAATGCCAAGAAAATCAACTCAAACCGATTTTCTGGTTTGATTTGTCCCAAAGTGGTGTTAGAGGCTAATTAAATTCTGAAACCAATTTGAATTGGCCAAAATGCCATGAAAACCAATTGTATGCTAATCATATTTGATTATTAGGGCTTTTAATTGCAATGTTATCGATTCTTTATCTCATGGCGGCTCTATTTTTTATTTGCAAAAAGTTTCAAATGACATTCTCGTTCGAGACTTACTTCTTTTGGAGGAGAATCGATTTTGTGCATATCATATTTGTTTTATATAATTCTTAAATTTTGTATATATATTTGTTTATATTTCTAAACGAATAAATAGGGACCAAGACAAGTAGCTTAGACAAGTCTTGGATAGATATCCCGAACAAATTAAGTTCTAGGTATCTTCATAGAGTAGAAGCATTTCTAGATTATGCTTTTCATGAATGTAGAACCTGATTTGTACATGGACATGACAAAAGTTTGATTCAATGTCCCTGTAAATGATGTTCTAACACTTTCATTTAATAAAAGACTTGTAGTTAAAGAACATTTAATATATGTTGGCATATGGTCAAATTATTGAATATGGATAAGTCTTGGGGGAATAGACCTTAATTTAAAAAACGAATATGAAGTCCAATTAAATGTACCACAAAATGAAAATTTTAACAATGATGTTATAGAAATGCTTGAAGATATTTAAAATATTCAGGAAACATCTAGACATCGTGAGGGTGAACCAAATATAGAAACACAAAAGTATTTCTTGCTATTAAGAGATGCTAATTTATATGAAGGTTGAAAAAAAATATCTAAGTTAAAATTTATTTTAAAGTTGATTTAGTTGAAGTTAGTAAATGACTTAACTAGAAAATGCACAAATAGTATAGTCTTTATTTAAGGATGTATTGCCCAAAGATGCAAGTGTTCCTAACACTTGGTATGAACTTAAATTGTTAAGGACTTAGGACTTAGTTACGAAAAGATAGATGTATGTAACAATAATTGTGTTCTCTTTTAGAAAAAGAGAATACAATAGAATTGCGTGTCCACAATGTGAAACTTCAAGATATAAAGATGGTCACAAAAATAAAAGTAAGAATGTAGCATAGAAGATATTAGATTATTTTTCTTTAAGAGATAGGTTACAGCATTTGTTTATATCAGCAAACACTACTAAGTAGATATCATGGCATAGCAAGTCACGTTTATATGAATCAAGAGGTGAAATGAGTCATCTTGTTGATTCTCCCTCTTGGAAAAGAGTGGATGAAGTATATCCTGATTTTGCATCAGAAAAACACAATATTTAACTTGGTTTGGCTGCTAATGGTTTTAACTCATTTGGCAACATGTCTTCAATGTACAATGTGTGGCTTGTCATTATGATGGTTTACAATTTACCACCATATATGCATATGAAAGTGATGTACACAATGATTTCGTGTCTAACACCATGACCAAGAGCCCCCAGAAACGATATTAATGTATACTTATAGCCATTAGCAGATGAGTGTAAGTACTTGTGGAAGATCGGATTGGAGATATAATATTTTAATGAAAGAGAATTTTCTTTTGAAAGTTGTATTGCAAGGTACCATAAATGATTTTCCAAATTATGCCAACCTATCTAAATGGAGTACCAAAGAAAAATTAGCATGTCCAATATGTAATGAGAAAACATATTCGATTCAACTAGTTCACAGTCAAAAATAATGTTATTTAGGACATCGTCGATTCTGACCCATAGCACATCGATGGAGAAAACACCATTATAGACATTTATTTGATGGCCGACAGTGTGAGAAGGGCACACCAAAGATGTTAACTGGACATAAGATATAGAGACAACAACCGAAGATGGACCCATTAAGATTTAGAAAATTGTTTAAGAAAGATTTAGAAAACTTAAAAAAGAATTCGTCAAAAAATAAGAATTGGAAGAAAAGAAGTATTTACTTTAAGTGACTACTATATTGGGTTTCTTTGATTGTCCGTCATTATTTGGACATCATGCATTAAGAAGAATGTGTGTGACAATATTTTTGATATGTTCAACCTATCATGATCGGATAAAGACAACCTAAACTCTAAAAAAGACTTAGTAGAGTTACAAATTTATCCAGAGTTGCATCAACATAAGAGTTCGTTTAGGTTTCCAAATGATATTTATAGCAATGGACAAAAATCTCATATACTCAATTTTGTGAAGAACATTCAAGCACCAGATGGGTATTCATCAAATTTGAGTAGGTGTATAGATCTAAGTAGTAGGACCATTAGTGTATTAAAGAGATGATTGTCATGTCATGATACAGGTAATTATTTCTCTATCTTTGCAAAGGATCGTACCAAAGGACGTACTTAATTCCATTGTAGAGTTATGTTAGTATTTAAGGTAATTTGTGCTAAGGTTTTAAATAGTAGTATTTTAAAGGATTAAGAATCTAAGCTTGCAATCATATTGTGTATGTTAGAAAAAAAATTTCACCCTCATTTTTTGATGTTATGGTTTACCTTGTTGTGCATATAGCTTATGAAGCTAGAATGTCCAGACCAGTTCAATATTGGTGGATGTGTCCAATTGAAAGATACTTAAAGAGGATAAAAGATTATGTTGGCAACAAGGCGAGAGTCGAAGGTTCCATTGCCCAGGGCTGTTTAGTAGAGGAGTGCACACAATTTATTTCTATAAACATGGGAGATGAGAGCGAACATAGTAAAGATCAAAACTATGATGGAAATCCCTATGAAGATGATCATGAAAAGTGTTCAATGTTTAAGCTAGTTGGTCATCCATTAAGATGCAGCTATGTCCCGACAATGTTGATGAAAAGAGAACAAGATTCAATCCACTCATACGTTGAATCAAATTGATGATATCGATTATTTCTATCAAAAGAATAGTAATGCTCTTATTAACAGGGAAACTAGTGAGCAAAGTTTTTCAATTTGGTTTAGAGCACACATTAGAGAATCAAGGAACATAAGGTCTTCTAGGTACACTAAGGACCTTGAGCTTTTGTCACTTGAACCCTCAAGATTTTCATCTTCATTATTTGGGTATACATGCAATAGAGTTAGATTCCAAATGACAGATTCATATTTGACCAAATCAAGTTAACTAAGTGGTGTCATTGTGAATGTAAAACTTCAATTTAGTTGTGAAAGATATTATAGACAAATATTAGATATAGTTGAGACATCTTTTGATAGAAATAATCTTTAGTATTGTTTAAACGTTAATGGTGGGATGTGTATAATAAAGATAGAGATGTTATGGTTAATGATTATGAATTTATATCATTGAATACATAAAAGCAATTAGGGACTAATGAACCATTTGCACTTGTAATTAAAGTGGAACAAATTTTTTTGTGGAAGATAACATGAGTAAGAAATGGATGACACTGGTGAAATCTCTACCTCATAACTATTATAACTTATCAGAATGGAGCGACAATGAACTAGAATCATGTCAAGAACAATTTTTTTGCATACCCATCGCATTTAGTGTAATTGATGAAGATGTACAACTTTAAGCAACACATCTAATAGAAGTAAAATTTGGGCAATTTAGTTATAGATCATGATAAAAATAGGTATAAATCAGGATAAAAATAGGTTTATATGGCCAGTTAGGCCAATGCAAACTTAAAACATTTAATGCTTTCTAGCTCTGTGGATCCACTACTCTTAAAGTTTTGTGGAACATACAGGCATCTTGAAAGGGTTTTGTTGTTTTGGCAAAAACCCATCCCATGGTCGCAGCTTGGATTGGCCAAACCAGCCATAGATTTCAAAATTGGCAAAGAACTTGTCCCAAGACAGGTTTGGTCAATCCAAGTAGATTTCTAGCTTGGATTGACCAAACTATTCATGGAACTCAAAAATTGGTAAAGAATCCATCCCAAGGCTAGTTTGGCCAATCTAAACTGGAAATTAGCTTGAATTGACCAAACCGACCATGGAAATCGAATATTGACAAAAACTCATCCCATAGATGGTTTGGCCAATCTAAGTTGGAAATTGGCTTGGCTTGACCATACTAGCCATGTAACTTAAAAAATTTAAAAAAAAAACCTACCCCAAGGTTGGTTTGGCTAATCCAAGCCAGTTTGGCCAATCTAAGTCAGAAATTGGTTTGGATTACCCAAACCAGTCATAGAAGTCGGATATTGGCAAAAACCCATCCCATGGCCAATTTGGCCAATCCAAATCTGAATTGGATTGACCAAACCGGCCATGGAACTCAAAAATGGCAAAAAGTCCATCTCAAGACTGGTTTGGCGAATCGAAGCTGGAAATTAGTTTGGATTGCCCAAACTAGCCATGGAACTCAAAAATTGGCAAAGAACTCATCTCAAGGCCAATTTGGTCAATCCAAATTGGAATCAGTTTGGATTAATCAAATTGGCCATGGAACTTAGAAATTGGCAAAGAACTCATCCCATGGCTGGTTTGGCCAATCCAAGCTAAAAATCGGCCTGGACTGACCAAACTGGCCATGGAACTTGAAAATTGACCAAGAACCCAACCCAAGGTTGGTTTGGTCAATCCAAGCCGCAAATTGACTTGGATTGACCAAACCGGCCATAGAACTTCAAAATTAGCAAAGAACCCATCTCAAGACCAGTTTGGCCAATCTAAGCTAGAAATCGACTTGGATAGACCAAACCAGACAAGGAACCAAAAAATTGGTAAAAAAACATCCTATGGGTTGACCAAACCAACTATAGAACTTAAAAATTGGAAAAGAACCCATCCCAAGGTCGGTTTGGCCAATCCAAGCTGGAATCGGCTTGGATTGACCAAACCATCTATAGAACTTGAAAATTGGTAAAGAACCAATCCCAAGGCCGGTTTGGCCAATCCAAGCTGGAATCGGCTTGGATTGACCAAACCAGTCATGGAACTCAAAAATGGGCAAAGAACCCATCCCAAGGCCAGTTTGGCCAACCTGGGTTCTTTGTTAATTTTCAAGTTCCATGGCCGATTTGGCCAATCCAGGTGGGAAATCAGCTTGGATTGACCAAACCAGCCTTGGAACTCAAAAATTGGCAAAAAAAACCTATGTTAAGACCAGTATGGCAAATTAAATCCAACTTGTATTGGCCAAACTGGTCATGAAAGTCGGAAATTGACAAAAAACCATCTCAAGGCTGATTTGGCCAATCTAAGTTAGAAATCAGCTTGGATTGTCCAAACCAACCATGGAAGCCAAATTTGACAAAAACCAATCCCAAGGTCGGTTTGGCTAGTCCAAGCCAAAAATCAACTTGGATTAGCCAAACTAGCCATGGAACTCAAAAATTGGCAAACGCCCTTCCCATTGCCAAACTGGACATGGAACTGTCAAATTATCAAATTGCAAATTGCAATATCAATTTTATTATGTTGTAGATGAAGTAATTTAGCAAGCGCTGCCATACAACTAGGACCGGGACAATTAGTGGATCCATCGATAGGTCCAATGGATTTCATGGTACATCTCAGCTTACACCAGACACAGTTTCATCACCTAGATCATCTCGGGAAGTGGTCCCTCACCCTACTACGGTGACGCTCCCTACAATGCCCACGACCATCTCTGCTTTCATATTGTTCCCTGTCCATTGGTTCACTTTGAATATACTCGAATTGCCTGAGTACTCGTTTGGGAGAATGGAGCTCCATGACCGAACAACATAGTAGGGGTATAGATGCTCTCCAAATCCGTGTATTCTCTAAAGAAACATCCGGTACTGATGCCATGACCACCTACGTGTATGGCTGCCATGTAACCTACAAATGACAAGTATATTTAATATCATTAACGGATTTAGCCTACAATTGACAACTAACCTACAAATGGTAAAGTATATTCACTATCATCAGCACAGTTTAGTATAAATAAATTTACCTAAGAAACCTCTTCTATATCAAGTTCGTTCCTGTAAAAAAGTAGCGTAAATTTGTGCTGAGGGTGATTGTGCCTCAGGTTCCACCTACACATAAATTTGCATAAAATTTTACATCAGAATATCTTAACGTACTTGGCTTCATAGAGATGAATACAATAAGCGTACTAGCATCTTAGTGGTTCCCGTCAATCACGACCAGTAACCGGCCGTGGGACATGTGGGCGACCAACATGTATGTGCTCCCATGACCATATCTAAGAAAAGAATTTAGTAGGTGTAGAACAACTCTATGTAAAAGAAAATAATTACACATACATACTTGTAGTAAATGTAGGCATCCCCCAATCCGGTTACGCTTCGATATTGTTGCTGCACATAGTTGACAGTACAGAAAATCTAGTACCCCAAAACCCTATGATAAATGACCACATGTCTCTATATCTTCCATAAACAAAAGATATTGCATATGGACCTCAGTGTCGGATATGTCTGGCATTAGAAGTGTGCCTATTAACATAAGCATTAATGTCTTTGTGTGACGGAGACAAACTAGACAAGAATATTCACCATCGTCCTAGGGTAATTCGTTTGCCCTCTGTCCAAAAGTGTTGTATAACCATGACAATCGCAAAGTAGACCTACTTTGACCCATGTCTTCCTCTTCGGGCCAAATACCCAATATCCCCTCACACACATCTGGCCAGCTCTCAAATTGTGCCGATGGAACACGAATGGGTGTTATGATAGCGGGACCATCTACCCGTAATCCCATGATGATCGACACGTCTTGTAGAGTAATAGTCATTTCACCCTGAGGAAAATGAAAAGTACATGTCTTAGGACGTCATCATTCCACGAGAGCTGTGATTAGTTGACGATCTAAGGGAATCCATCGAAGATATGTGATGTATAAAAAATCAGCAATCTGTAAATAACCCAGGACTCTATCATTCGTAATTGCCCATGATGACATTTGCCTAAAATGTGACACTAAGTATAGAATAGTATAATCCTAAAAAAAAGGCAACAATGTTAGTAAATAACCAATAGTGTGGACTATAAAAGTTCATATGACATTAATATGGTTACCTCCAACCTCGTCGAGCGATGGCGAGTCTGATCAAGGCGTACTGTATCATGTGGAGCGGGCTCCATTCCTGAAATGATAAGTATTTTAGCAAACACTATTGTACACAAGAATAAATGTAGACAACGAAAATCCACAACAAGATATTGTACAAATTTAAAGAGCAACTTGAACACACCTTGGGTTTTGTGAGCAAGTGGATCGATTGTGACCTAATTGTTTACAAATACTACATTTTTGTTGTTGTCTACGGGGCTCACGATCCATCAACATTGGCAATCGCTTATTTCTCGGTCTTCCGATCTTTCGAACGAGGGAGGGAGGTAGTAATGGAATTAAATTTCTACTAGAATCAAAAGATGGCCAATAACGTCCATCTAACACGGTATGAAACTTCTCTTCATATGTTGATCAATAACATGTACTTTTGAACCATTCTGATATGTATGTGTATGGATCCCAATTCATAGATCCGATAGCAAACAATGCATGTTTATATGGAAAGTGTCTTAATTGAGGCTCACAGCATGTACAACTCACAGAATGTTCATCAATATCAAGTCGAAATGTCGAATCATATCATATATGATTGGCTAATTAATTGAATGAGATATTTCTAAAAATATCGAATCATATCATATATGATTGGCTTGTAGGGCATACATTTCTATCATAAATGGCCAGGAAGTCACCTCCTACCTTGGAGTCTGCAATAGGGTGTATTACAATTTATGGCAACAAGACTACATCACCCTTACAGATGACAAGAAAGAAGCCATCTTCAGAGATCTCGAGACAAATAAAACTAGTTCTATACATGATTTTTTTTTAATTATAAAGTACTATTCTATATAATTATTATGCATGAAACAACATTTTATGTTTGAGCAATATCCATCAATAGATACATAAATTTTAAGGCATATGGGAGAGATGCAAAGAAAATAAAAAAGTAAAAAAAGATAATAAGTCATATTTTTTCTCATTGTTGTCTATTATAAATAATAAAATTTTGACATGTAGTATTTCACAGTACACTCACTGGAGGAGGCACTTGCAGTTGTACCTCCACAATGCAACCCGAAGCAATGGTCTCATATGTGCGAGATATGGGGACAAAGACCAGAGTAAGGTAAAAAATTGCTTTCATTTAAAAGTTTTTCATTTCTAACATGTCGTTTTTTCGAAGAATTAACATCTTAAGAATATTTTTGTCAGCACTTAACCAAAAAAGTAAAACCAATAGGGCTCATTAGACTATACTTTATAGGCAAGGAAGGACAAACATTCATCAACTTGAGATTGATTTTATAAGTATTTTAAATTCTTATCTTTTACTATTGAGTAGCACTTATTGAATATCTATTGTAATATTTTTTCTCTCAAAAGACACAAAAAGGACACCACCCTACTTGTCTAGAGGTCTTTAAGATGACCCAGACACACAAAGCGGCGGATGGATCCATCGTTTGGAGTAATGAAGAAAGTCGTCAAATGATGATAAATATTTAAATTATTTCTATTAATAAAAGTTTTGATTTCAAGTATAACTTGACGTTGTTATATTCACAATGTTTAGGATAATATGCACTAATTGATGAATACCTCCCAGACAGAAAATTTGAATGCTGAGAATTATGAGCATTCATTCTCTATGAAGGAAGCATACATCACCGTGTTCAATAGAGATAGGTCGAGGTAGATTCGATGTAAGGGGAGAGGACATATCTGCAACACCTGGTATGGTGTAAGCAGTGGAGGTACGAGTACCTCTGCAAGTCCGGTCATTTAAGAGTTGATGGAGAGATTGGAGAAGCAAAGTGATTTGCTCAACACTCAAGCAAGTCAAATCGAGAAGTAAAACTCGATTATTGACTCTCTCTCCAACAGCAATTAAACAACCAACAAAAATAGTTCTAGGAGTCAATAAAACAGCTGACACAACAAATATTAGCCAAGATAGATAAGAGACTCTCCCACCTATGGATCCGTCAAGTTTGAGGCCACCTCTAGGACCAAGAGATAACAAAGACAAGGATAAGGATGAGGATGATGACAAGGAGGAGGGATCATTTAGAGAGGATAAATGAGAGACTTCTCTTCTCCTTGTTTAAATTGTAAACTTTTTATATTTTGATATAAATTGAAACATTGGTGTATGTATTTTTGAATGAATGTTAATTGTGATTCAATTTGGATGTAATTGGATTTGTGTATCAATTGGTGTGAATGTGTGTTCTAAATGTATCTTTTTGTGTATTTCACTTTGGGTAAAGAACTTATGGATGTATATAAATGTTGGATGTGAATGAAAGTTATTGTAACAAGTGGATTGTATATTCATGTATGGGCATTTTCCTACCAATACTTCTTTTGGCAATGGCTAAAGCCATCGTCATACCAGATAGTTCACTTCTAAAACCAGTTTGGTGACTAGTCTAGCAATGGTTTTAAGCCATCGCCAATAATCGCTTTAGCGATGGGTAAAGCTTAGTGGTGAATCGCTAAAAAGCTGTCACCAAACCAGATCACCTCATTCCCAGTAAACATCCGGGAGTCAGGATATATAGTTTTGTGATGGCTTTTAGTCGTCGCAATTAAACTAATGATGACCGCTTTAAGCCATCACCAAACCATGTCACCTCACTTCCCAATATCCTCTGGGAGTTGAGGTAGCTAGTTTTGCGATAGCTATAGGCCATCGCCATTAATTTAATCGTAATGGCTGAAAATCGTAGCCAATAAACATTCTCTTTCCCAAATATTCTTTCATAACAGCCAAAAGTCATCACCAAAACATTACTTGCGATGGCCTAAAGTTGTCGTAAATAATTTTTCTGACGACGGCTTCTAATGAGCCGTTGTTAACATCAATGGCGATGGACTTATTTGTGATAGCTTGCGATGACTATGAAGCCGTCACCAATATGTATTAGTAATGACTTTTTGATCATTGGCCATAGCTTCCGGCCATCACTAATAGCCCTTTTTTCCTATAGTGTCTACGACGAAAATAATTAAGAGGAAGATGGACTCTCACCATAGTGTGTATCAATGTTAATGTGTGCTTTTTATTATCAAAATAGCTATAGATCTTGTCAACGAAACATGGTAATATTTCATACTAGATAGGCCACTTTCTTCTAATTATTGCATGTTCTAAATGATTTGCACCCAATAAAATTATGTTGTCTCAAATATGACAAATAGTTAAATCTACACTCATTTTTTTGGATGATGTGCCAAGGCGGTTGTGGCCAACTTGCTCGAAGAGCATGGTTGAAGGATCGATCCTTCGCCTCCTCGTCACGAGGAGACGGATTGTGCTGGTGTTCACACTCAAGAATTCTACATTCACTACCTTGTTTGATATCATTTTCATTTTAATTATATTGTTAGATTCAAAGTAGAGAATATTGATATCAAAATTAATGTTTAATAATTTCTAATAAAATAAAAAATTTGTTTTTAAAAATAATTGAGAGTGTGTTAATATTGTAAAGGATGGTATTTTTTTTTGAAAAAAAAATCAAACGACCACATTTAAAATCAAATTTTTGAAAATAACATCTCTCTCTCTCTCTCTCTCTCTCTCTCTCTCTCTCTCTCTCTCTCTCTCTCTCTCTCTCTCTCTCTCTCTCTCTCTCCCCATATCCACCACTCTCCTTAGCCCCGTCCACTTTCTCTCGACTCATTTAGATTATCTTAAAATATTGATAAATTTTATATATAATGATACTTTATTTCCAACATAAAAATATTTTAAAATTATAAATAAAATATAATCGACATAATATAATAAACAGATTAATAATTTATAATTAATATAATGTAATTATCATTAATTAACATTTTATATTTTTAAGTAGAATAAAATATTTTATAGTTATAAATCATATAGTGATAAAAATAGATTAATAAAAAGATTAATATTTAAATAATTTGTATTAGAATTAAGTGTTGACATAAATATGATGTACTAATTTATATTAATTATGTTGATAATATTTTATAGTTATAGATCATGAGCATAAGATGATAAATAAATTAAAATTAAAATTAAATATTGACATAACTAAGATGTCATAAATTTTTTTTCTATGATAATAATATTTTACAGTCAACATAATAATTTATAATTAAAATCTATTTATTATCTTGTGTTGAATATATTTAATTTATAGCTATAAAATATTATTGTATATGATTTTTTTAATATTTAAATTGAATGTGATCAAGTTGTTGAAGGGGGAGAGAGAGAAAGAGAGAGAGATAGGGCTGTAAACAGGTCGGATTCGGTAGCGGATTCACCAGAATCCTATTCCGATAAGGGTTAAGGGGTTCCGATTCTGATTTCGATAATTTCGGAATCACTATGTTCCAATTTCGATCCGATTCTGATTCCGTTATCGAAATCGGAACCGAATCCAATAAAATACGAAATGCATATTAAATATTAATTTTTATTCAAAAGTGAGTCAATAATTTTCAAATTATTAAAATTTGATATAATCTTCTTAAATTTTATTTTTATTATTTTATCAATTTATATATTATATTTTATAATTTATTTAACTTCATTTTATTTAATTTTATTTATATATAATTAATTTTTTATCGAAATTGGATTAACGGAAACGGAACCTACTGATTCCGATTCCGATTCCTATAAGCTACCGGAATATCTGATTCCGATTCCGATAGCTTATATGATACAAAAAAAAGTTCCAAACCGGTTAATTTTTACCAAAATCGAATCGGAATATCGGAATATCGGATTTCATTTACACTCCTAGAGAGAGAGAGAGAGAGAGAGAGAGAGAGAGAGAGAAGTTGTTGAGAAACTTGCCACTTTCTTATTAAAAATCTCTGTTCATGTCAGCGACTTTAATATTTCAAGTGAAGTTGTTGTTGACTAAAGTAATTTTTCAATATACTGTGTTGGTTTTCCCGAAAAAAAATGTGTTATTCTTACAAATTTATTTTTAAATGTGTTAGTTTGAATTTTTTCCTATTTTTTTGTTAACTTTTATACGAGGCAGACCTTATTATGTGCTTCTGGTATACATGTATTTTGAAAGATAATATTAATTTTATTCTATGATAATAATGTTTTATAGTCAAGATAATAATTTACAGTTAAAATATATTTATTATATTATGTCGAATATATTTAATTTATAGCTATAAAATATTATTGTATCTGATTTTTTTAATATTTAAATTGAGTGTAAACAAGTGGTTGAGGAGAGAGAGAGAGAGAGAGAGAGAGAGAGAGAGAGAGAGACGACTTCAGGAGTTGATGAGAAACTAACCACTTTCTTATTAAAAATCTCTACTCATTTCTTATTAAAATTTTATTTTTATTATTTTATCAATTTATATATTATATTTTATAATTTATTTAATTTCATTTTATTTAATTTTATTTATATATAATTAATTTTTTATCTAAATCGGATTAACGGAAACGGAACCAACTGATTCCGATTATGATTCATATAAACTACCAGAATATCCGATTCCGATTCCGATAACTTATAGGATACAAAAACAAGTTCAAACCCGTTAATTTTTACCAAAATTGAATTGAAATATCGGAATATCGGATTTCATTTACACTCCTATAGAGAGAGAGAAACTTGCCACTTTCTTATTAAAAATCTCTACTCATGTCAGCGACTTTAATATTTCAAGTGAAGTTATCGTTGACTAAAGCAATTTTTCAGTATACTGTGTTGGTTTTCCCAAAAAAAATTGTGTTATTCTTACACATTTGTTTTTAAATGTGTTGGTTTATTTTTTTTTCTATTTTTTGTTAAATTAAATACGAGACAGAACTTATTATGTGTTTCTGGTATACATGTATTTTGGAAGATAATATTAATTTTAAAATGAACAGGGTCTCACAGTATTAATTAAATAATAAAATATGCATTGATACTGACCCTTCACCAAACATGGCGTTAACTATTTAGGTCGGTGGCTATGGCGTTAACTAATAGGGTAGACAGGCGTACGTGACCCGCAGATACACGTATATAAATATATATCTATATATTCAAACACCTACGTAAATACAACACAAGTTGATGACGTCAACGCGATGATGCTACCAGACCGTATATAACTTTAAATCTAATGAAATAATAAAGGAGATATCAACTTCGCCCCCCTGTTAGAGGTGACCCATTTATTTCTTTCTTAGTCCCTGCGCGTCTCCAACGCTTCATTTCCCGGCCCCAACTCTCAAACTTTTGCAATTCCCACCTCCGATTTTCATCTAAAACAGTTCACACGTTAACTGATTCCGCATCTAACTTCCAATTTTACCCCTCCTCCCCTGTGTGCCGATGATGTCTCCTCATCTAATTCTCCAGGCTTTGTCTACTGGACAATACTGCAATACCTGATTTATCCAGATCCGATTTGCAAATTCCCTGGATCAACTGGCACTCCTAATTAAAAGTGACACCTGACCCTAACAAAGTCTATCTAAAATATTTAAGCATTTCTTGGATTTGGATAAACAATTTTATAATATTTTTTTATTGTCATGATTTATGAGTACATCGTCTAATAGATCTTCAATTACACGTCTTGGTTAGTCTCCTCACTTTTTCAACATCTACAAATGTCTAATCAACTATCATAAGAAATCGTTGTAATGTGACAGCTGCAAAAAAAGACAAAATAATTATCCAGAGAATTGAGAAATGTTAGAAGTGATAGACGGAAAACATAAAATAAATATATAACAAGACCGATATTCGAACTTTGGCGTTCGAGAATAAAGGAGAACAAGATGACATTTTGTGGGAGAGACACACACACACACAGAGATAAAATATATGGGTCCGTAAGGCATGCATTATGGAGGTTCTTCTCAAGTGTTGGAGAGCAGTTGAAGTGGGAGACAGAATTGGATATGGTGACGACAAATTCCAAGGTACGAATGGTGGTAACTAGGTATCTCATCGTCAATAAAAGGTTGACACATCCCTGTTATGTTGGCCCCCAGTGGTGCATCTTCTCCGTCGAATGATGTTAGGGCTCGTTGGAGAAGGAGTTTTGCCTGAAAGGGACATGACTAAGTAGATGAGGGTAAAAGCAGAATAAAAAGTTGATACAGACAAAAAAGAGTAAAAGGTTTAAATCTAATTGTTTTTGAAATAAAAAATATTTTATTTGAACAGTGAGATCTAAAATAAATAAATAAAAATTTTTAGGTCTGGAAATTGAAAACTCCTAAAATAAAGTGGTTAACGTACTTCTAAGAGTAGAACGTGTTGGAGTTGTGAACCTTCCACGATGCAATTATTCGTATATGTAAATATAAAACTAAACATACACATCTATCACGACAAAATTTAAAAAATGCACACGAAGTTTATGCCCACAAGATAATATCCATTTTTCTATAATAAAATAAAATGTCAATGGGTTTCTGAGTGGAAAGTATTGATGTTGTTTTAATGACTTTGAAATAACAATATATTTATGTAACAAAAAAAACAAGGAGAAATTTAAAATAAATAAATATATAAACTAATCCTAATCCCACCTTTGTAACTCTCTCTACTTTGTTGTTGTTGTTGTTGTTGTCGTTATCGTGCTACCCTGCCATCCTGAAGCTATTGTAGTGTAGCCCTGGGCCATTCAACGTTGCCAAAAACCTCTCCACTCCACCTCCCATTGTGTGCATCGCCACTGCACCCATTAGTTTCTGATGCCTCTAGCCATGGTAACATCCACACCATCACTTGGTGCCACCTTGTGGCATCCTAGCATGGCCCTATTGGACTCCCTCCACACCCTCCCCATATGTCTCTCCCTCTCTTGCTTGTCAGCACACCAACAGCTTTTACCAAATTAGTTACACTGCATGTATGGTTGGTGTTGCCTCGACACCGCCAGCAGTTGTCGTCTTACTTTTGATCAGTACTCTAATTTCTGCACGTGTTATTCACAAGTGTGATGTCACTCAAGTTCAGCTAGTCCCCGCTAGTTGTGCATTTATTGTCATCCAATCAGCACTACGATCACTGCTTGATCACTTAACCAGCAACCCGATTTACCATCAAGCAATATGATCATTGTCAAATCACCTGACTAGTAGGTAGATCGATCATTTTTGTATCTTCAATCATTCAATTTGCAGTGTAAGTGGTTGCAATTTCAAAAACCGAATTGTCGAATTGATAAGCTCTTCTTACTTATTTTCATTTATGTCACCCTACATATTTATTTTGGTAGAGTATAGTTATGTTAATGCTTCATTCAAATATTTTGTATTGAAGTTATGTGTTAAGAATGTGTTATCATATATTTGGACCTCTAAAATAAATGCTTGATTTAAAAGAAGAACATGTTAAGTTTTGATATCATGGACATTTGACTTACGGCATGTAAAATTAGGTAAGTTTTATGCATATTATTTTATAAGCTTTTAGAATATTTTTAGATTACTTTGTCATGTATTTGGTCTTATGTATGACAGTTAGATCTATATTAACATCTAGATTATTTTATGCAAATGATTTGACCTCAATTAGATATTTTTATGCTTATGGTTAGAGCACGTAAGTGTAAGGTGTAAACCGTATTATATACTAGAGTCCAAGTGAAGATGGTTGGATTTGATGGTTTGATATTAGAGTATACATGCATTAGATACATTTCGAGTCATGGATCGAGAAGTTGGTAAATGTTTGAGTAATATGGGCTTTCGAGTTGCAATATGTGGTTTATGCAGTATGTTGCACTCTAATATGTTATTGCAGTTATACCAAACTAGAGTTATTGCATGTGGCCAGTAGGGATTATAATAGCCATAAAATCTTTCAATTTTAGATATCATAGTTGATCCAAATGTGTCACTATCTAGATGTACTATGCGATTTAACTTGTTATATATATGTTACTTCTATGTATGGTAGAACTGACGTAAATTTTATAACATTGCTACATTTGCATTGAGATATATATTTGGAGTATGAAAAAGGCATTCCTTACATTCTGATTTGTAAAAGAAAGGGATATTCATGACATGACATTTTGTGTGAGTCTATGAAGGTATTATATGTGTTGACATGGTAGGCCTACATAAAAGTCAATATTATTGTTAAATATAAAATATTTACATTTATATTAGAGATCAAGAGAATAGTTAGTTGCATTATTATGTAGTTTAGGTCTTTCACCTAACTAAGTTGAAAATATGAAAAATATGTATGTATGATTGATTCAAAGTTAAATTGATTGCTCTTGAAATTGTTGATCTATGGTTACTTTCCTATACTATCATGTGTGGATGTGGAAGATACTATGTTATGTATGCTTGTTATTTGGCAGTGCCAATAAGTAGGAGTTGTTGTCTAAGAGTCTACTAAGTTTATGTTACTCATCTCAATCTTTAACAGTTTTATTTAATCCAGTTTAGCACAAAGAGAGTGTAGTGTTTTGGAATCTGAAGAGTAGATTGAGCGGTCATTATGTATTTTATATCAACATTTGAGTTGTTAAACTATAAATTCATCTTGTTATTTTGGCTAGAAATTAATCAACTTATTGATTCATTTTTGTTATTATGTTCTTTTTTTCTCAAGTGGATATGTTTAAGGGTTTATTTTCTCTAGTTACAACTCTAGATATATCCGCTACGTGTATTCCCTTTCGAGGCATAACCGAAGTTATATCAAAGCACTAACCCTGTCTGAAGGTCCATTGTGACCTGCCCGGGTGTATGATATCAGTTTAGGTGGATCAAAGTTGATGACCTACACCACTAAATTTGAGCTTTACCTATGGGAGAAATCCATAAGTGTAGGCCATTTTCTCTTAGGTATAGTGCAAGTAAAATTTTACTTACAGATAGATTCATAAGTATAGTGCAAGTAAAAAATTTACCTACAGACCAACTCTAATAGGTAAATGTTGGTTTGTTGATTCTAACATATTTCTACTATCTAACACTCATAAGTAAAACAAACTATAGCTACGAACACCCTACCTATACCTACTAACACTCCTGTAGGTAAATCATAGTTTATCAAAAAAATCATTTTACTAATAATCTATTGGTATTTTATTTACTTACGGGAGGAGTATCTATAGGTAAATGTATACAATTTATACAATCTACACCTACTCAATTTACACTCCATACATATGAGCAACCAACAACACGATAGTCACATATTTCAATTTAATGAGTCTCACAAGATTCCACGACATATCAAACAACATTCAGCAACATATTGAATCTCACAATTCACATGATTATCTCACAAACATCCAAACACAACATATTTAATTAACAATTATGTGGAATCTAACACATCAATGAACATAACATACAAATTTTTAAAGACTATAACTCATCATTGAATACAACATACAACACATCAATGAACACATCACTTACACATTGATGGGGATCTAATGTCCTGTTTGGTTAGAGTTTTATTTTTGGTACTATATCAATATTGAAATTAATATTTTCAAATATTGGAGTATCAATATCAAAAGTAATACAAATAGACACTTGTATTACATAATATACTTTGTTTGAACTATAAATTTTAAAATTGATACAGTTAACCAAACACCTCTTAATGATTCCTATTAATATCAATTTTAAAATTGATAGTGATAGAGATACCTAATAGTGTTACCAAACAGGGCATAAAGCATTGTAAAAATGTCAAGTATACAAAGGTTTAAAGAGTTTTCAAAGAGCATTCCAGTGGAAGCATACTCAAACACCATCATTCTGGTAAAAGGCTCTTCCTCCTCACAATATCTTAGTAGATGAAGTTCTTATGGACCTTCTACAATATAAAAATCTGAAAGGGCAAAAAATTAACCATGTTAGTATGAACAAACATTATGTAGAATAATAAAATAATATTATTTTTAAATTAAAGTTTGATGAATCTTTTTTATAATCATATTTCTTAATTTTATTGATTTTTTGGATATTTTTTCATATTTTTCTTGATTTTTGTTTATTTGTTTAACAATTAAAAATAAAAATAATCAATCTGCTCTGGTTGGGTCATGACTTGGCTTGACTAGGCCAATTTGGGGACTGACCGACCTAGGGCCAACCTCCCACCCAGCGCATGCACCTTGATTATATATATGAGAGAGAGAGAGAGAGAGATGACCAGATAAATAGAATAGATAGAAGATAAAGATAGGTACGAAGATAGGTATCCCAACAAGAGAGTAGCTGCCGGCCGTGCGTAGCACGGTTGGTGCTGGGCCCTCCGCCTGGGGGCGGAGGTCGTCTGTTCGCTTCTCGGCAGCGCCGAGCCGGGCACCCCCGAGGGGGGGTGACAGGTGGGGTTCGAGCGCGGGGCTCGAACCTCCGTCGCCTGCTACGCTGCAGGTGTAGTTGGCCACCGGGCCACGTGTTCAAAAAAAAAACAAGAGAGTAGCTCGAACAGCACCACCCAGCATTCGCATCTCGGCGGCAACACTGCCGGGACACCCCGGGGGGGTGTACCTGTTGGGATCGAGCTGGCGTCTGCGCGCGGAGCTGTGAGCTCGTTGGCCGTTGGGCCATATGACCAAAAAAAAACAAGAGATTAAATAAATTAGGAAATAATTTGATTAGTTGATCTATATGGGAATAACCCAAACTAGCTAGTACTATACGTCAGATGAAGAGATTATAATAGTTATTATTGTGCATATCATATTTGTCTATTTTAGAATTGAGGTGAGAGAGAAAAAAATTTGAGATATTAATTTGAATGAAAATGAATTAGATTTAGGAAAGAGATTATCAATCTAAATTTTGCCATCAAAGGAAGAATTTAAACAGATTGTACAGTTGGTATTTGGTGTTATTGAGTATATGATACATAGAAGGTGCAGTATGAATTTTGTGAATAAAGATTATCTGGGTCTCGGGTTATTCAAAAAAAAGTTACATCCTATGAAATTACTTCATTGATTTGTATTTTATGTGATTTTTATTTTGTATAGAGAAAATGAGTACTCAGTTGATATGTATTAACGCAAAAATAATTTTATACACTCTGATTGTATCCAAAAATTAGAAATATGTATTTATCATTAAATAATTAGATTTTACGTTTTTAATGAACTAATGTTTAATTGTACATAAATTTTAAGGACTACAAATATAAACAAGGTGTAAATGGGCTGTAAGATGTCATCCATGATCCAAACCAAAACCGATAAGACAATCCGCATCCAATTGCAGATCCGATGACTCGTGCCTTTTCGAATCGACCGAAAACCCAGCTCTGAAAATACAATTAATAAGCGGATCCACCTGTTATTACCATTAACGTAATTTTGAGCAAATCGATTATATTATGTTAATTGTTATTATCAGAATATTTTAGATGTCAAGTCCAAAAACAAGTTCTGATTAAAAAATAAAAATATCTAGATTTAAAAAATTAAAAATAATTTACAATATTTAAAAATGCATAACATTCTCTTTATTTTAGTATATTTATTTTTTATTTTGACAAAAATTATCTAAAGAGACTAATAATTGACCAAAAGTGTTGATCAACCACAAGAAATAGGTATATTAATTTAGCATATTATGTAATCGGACAAGTACTTAAAAGTTATAGCGTCATAGGGTGTTTATTTTAGATAACGGTAAAAAAAAGGCATCAGAAATCTTGTAATCATGTAACGGTAGGTGGCAATGGGCCGGGCCAACCCACGGGTTCGCGGGCCGGGCCGGCTGCGGGTCATTTGACGGGCCAAAGATTTTGGCCCGCGGACTTTAGTCGGGCCGACATACGGGCCGAAACCGGCCGACGCGGGCTAAAACGGGCCAAATAACTTTCAATTTTTTATGTCAAAAATATCATTTTTACTTATTAAAAATATATTTTAATTAAATTATTATTAATTTTATAATGTTATCTTAAATAATTAAATTTATTATATTTAATAAATATTTATTTATAAAATATATAGTTGGGCCGGGCCGGGCCGGGCCAAGTCAATAATTTTTGCGGGTCGGGTCGGGCCGGGCCAACAATGTAGTGCGGACCGGGTTGGGTCGAGCCAATATATTTTGGACCGGGCCCTAAGCGGGCCAACCTCGGGCCGAGCCGGGCCCCGGCCCATTGACACCCTTAGTTAACCCTTGAATATTTTACATAGTTTAAGAAATAAAAAGTGAATTCCTTATTTTTTAAAAAAAGAAACATATAAATAACGCTTGAAAATCTTGCAACAAAGCGACTAATGTTATATATGTTTAGTTAAATGACCGCTTAAGTTTTTGTTACAAAATTATGTTAAAAGATGTATTTGACAATGATTATACATTTATGCTTTGAAATAAATTTCTTAAAAAAAAGAGTAGACTTTTTTTAATCTTGTGATCCCCTATCTCTTTTAGTTGCATGATTTTCACTCTTTTTTGTTGTCACATCTTCTCAAACAAAACAATTTTGTGTCATTAGTTGATTTAAGCATTATTTTAATAGAACTTGTTGTCGTAGAAATATATAAGAATTTATTATGTAACTAAACATCCTATAAACAATCTTATAAATGAAGATAGAAAAAATTACATTTACTATTCCTCAAGGTGAATCTACATTTTTTTACGAAGGCGGTGCCAAAACGGAACACCGCACTTCCATAATGTTAGAAAAAAATATGAACAAAGATAGATTATGGAGTGTTTAGTTGCATGATAATGGAGATTTTTATTTTAATTTTTAAAAATTATAAAAAAATTAAAAGAAGTGTTTCACAACTATAACAATTCTATGTTTTGAAAATGATTTTTTTAAAATAAAAAAAGAGTCTCATCTCTCTTTTTTTCTTGCGATCTCTCACTTTGTTTGATCATGAACGATAGTTACTCTTTTTTGTTATCACATCTCTCCAAACATGATAATTCTATGTCATGAGTTAGTTCATTTTTTATTTTAATATAATTTTTTATCATAAAAATATACAAAAAATATCATACAATCAAACATCCCATTAATAATAGGGAAGCAAAAGAAAGCAGAAGAAGACCTGAAAGAGGAGCCTCCCTTTTAACCTGTACTCCCGAGGGGACCTGAAAATATTCTTGTAGTTGTAGCTAGTTTACATGACAGGAGATAAGTAAACCATTTCATGGGACACTGAAATACCTTGTCGTAGAAGAAAATAAATTATTGCATTGTTTGCTTCCTTCAGATACACACCCACAAGTAAAAAACTCTTGAGTCCCGGTAGTGGAATATGTGCAACAAATATATCCAGTGACTTATTTTAATTGAAATTAAATTAAATAAAAAAGATAACAACAAGTATAATAGTCCAAAACATATATCAGTTTGAAGATAAAAAAGATAACAACAGATATGATTAGTTAATTTAATTGAATATATCCAAACAATCACCATGATTTACAATCTAACCCTACCAATCCCAAATACAGGATGATCATTCATCTAACTTTTCTGATTTCAAATCATCATGTTTTTGCCAAGCAAAATATTGTTACTTGAAAATGTTAAAGATGGGGTGAGTTACATAGACTTAGTAGACTCCTTCTCCATAACAAATCTTATTTATCAGAATTGTCAAATATCAAACATGCATATTCATATCATGTATTCACAAACAAGCATGATATCATAAAAGAATAATCATAAATTGGCAAAATTCAAAACCACTTTCTATATGGATCAAAAATGCATATCATGTTATCATTTTCTCTTAATTGGCAGCCCTAACTTCATACCAAACATTAATTGACCCTTAACCATATATGGCATCTTAATTCATGCAAGTATATGATCGAGGCAAGGTAGAAGAATTAAATACGATACTTCATATATACTCGTGACTTTCAAACAAACTATCATATTTTACTATTTTCTAACATTAGACATGTCCAAATTTTCTAAAGACTCATGTCTAGAAAAATGAGTATGGCTTGCACACATGCCGACTTGTGTCTTTTCTTTCACAAGTTATAAGTGTTTTAATCATGTTAGCAAACCATAACATGATAGATTAATTAAGCTTAAATAAAATGCATACTAAAAATTATAATCTTTAACGTGGCATAAATTTTTATTCCTAACTATATGAGCTCGTTAAACATGTACCAAGATAGATTTCTTACTAAATGTCATGTAAGTAGTTGATTTCATTTCTTTTTCAAACATATTCATATAATTACAAGGTATTTATTATCTTGCTTTCACGCATCACACATACAAATATTTACACCAAATCTAATGCATATAGAAATAATATATTGTTAGATTGGACCTAGAATGCGCCTAGCAGTGATGCACTTTGGGTAAATCATGGTATCAAGGAGCGATGCATGCTCAGGATTATTCTAATTCTCATTGTCCACGAGCTTAACCAGATAGTCTGGTGAAGTTTAATAACATATATATAACATGTATCTTGCAAGTTTTCTCATGACATATCAATTTATCTGTTTATTTTATGTACTTTTGGTAGAATCTATATATCACATGATACTACATGTCATTTTCATAACTAACAAGATATAGACGTAATCTGTCATCCATTTCATATTCTTGATTTTAACATAAAACTGGCATAAATATGACTCATAAATCATGAACTTATTCTCATGATTCATTCATAATCAATACATATAACTTTCAATTTGATTTTCAAGTTATCATAAAAATATAAAATATATTTTTATCACGAAACCTCATCAAATGTTTAACACATACACTTATATTTCTCATGATAACTTTATACAAGTTTTTCATATTTATCGAGTCAAATAGGAAGGCAAATCGAAATGCCTACATATCGTACATGCCATAATCCTAATGACCAACAAAAGTATAAGGATCTAGACAAAAAAACTTTAGCCATATGCATGACAAATGAATCTAAATATATATAGTCTGACCATAGCTAATAAAAAGACCTAAACAAGATCAAATCATATATAATGGTCCCGATGCTACTATACATATATGAAGGAATTGTCATATTCTCTAGATATGGTTTCATCGAATATGATTGTCATAACTGGAAATTTCAAATCAATGATTTAATTGCAAGTGGCATATTTTCGTTGATTCATATAACATGCCATTTTCACATGTCTTGACTTAAATGCATCATGTACCCAAAATCAAGCTTTTATTTACTTTATTAAATTATTGACAAATAATCTCATAGACCATGATTAAGACATACATGCATATAAAATAATTTGAATCAGGGTATCTAACATATCTATGAACACTTCAAACTAATATGTATGGCACCATAAATGAAAGTAGGTATAAAGAGTCTATCAGATTCGATGATTCAGTTTTGAACTCACGGTCTCACACATGGTTGGGAGTAAGACTGTTGGAGATGAGGATGCTGACCGTCAGATTTGATGAAGGTCAAGGTTGCCAAAATGCACGATCGACAGTATGAAGAGAGAGAGAGAGAGAGAGAGAGAGAGAGAGAGAGAGATGGCAACAAGAGGGGGAGGCACCGGTGATCAACTTGTTCCATAGAGATTGCTAGAGAGGGTGCACACTAGGGCAATAATGGTGCTGGGCAGCTCGGAGCAATGTGACAGGTGATGCCGAGGGGCAATGTCGAACTGGAAAAGGCAAGAAGATAAAAGTGCACAAACAGGGGTGAGGCACCTAGTAGCTTAAGGTGGCAACGACATACTAGCTTCAACATATGGAAGGTGGGAGGCATTTTTTTAGAATATTAGCTCTGCTTTCTTCAATACTAAACTTCTTAATGTCATAGTTGATCGACACC
This sequence comes from Cryptocoryne crispatula var. balansae, assembly GCA_036172225.1. Taxonomy (NCBI): domain Eukaryota; kingdom Viridiplantae; phylum Streptophyta; class Magnoliopsida; order Alismatales; family Araceae; genus Cryptocoryne; species Cryptocoryne crispatula. Next base: position 11,376,563 of record CM069935.1, read on the forward strand.
ATGTGACAATTGCCACGTTGGGTGATTGTCTCAGGATCGAACCCGGGACAACCTCCCAAGGTGGGAGGAAGGGGTTTCTGTGATAGCGAGGCAATGTCCCCACTGTGATAAGGGCTAAGGATTCATCAATACCAAACCAATAGTAGGAAAATGTCACGACCCGGAATTTAAATAACATAATCACAAATACGCAGCGGAAATACACAATGTCGTGACAGTGGGATGAAACCCAACACTTGGATTCCACAACCCAAACTTAAACAATTAATTTTTCTAAGATCCATCAAAACAAGATAACAGAATCATACTTCTAAGTCTATCCACACTCTTGTTCAAAACACAAGCAAGATCATCTACCTAAGTAGAGAATACCAAGAATCTCCATGTACAAATGACTCTGATTCCTTTGGTTCCACCTGATCCTCATCTTCATGCTCTTAAATCTTCAAAACCTGCTGAAAAAATTTAACCCACAACGGGGTGAGTCCGAGGACTCCGTAGGATTTACACCCTTCACCCATCAATCGGGTAAATAACATATAATCAAGCAATGGTATGTAACATATCTAAATTGAGATGTAATACAAAAGTATAGAATGTCTTCTATATTAATCTCACAACCCATATCTGAACATAATTATCTTCAAAGAAAAGATTATGCCAAAGCCAATTAATTCTAGACCAATGCACACAAGACCATACAAGCTAGACAAATATCATCTAAATGACCTCTGGACTTAACTCAACATGACCAAATTAAAACAGACAAATCTGATTTTTCTAACATGACATGGTTTAACATCCATACATGACACACAAGTAACATATTTCATCTCTTTTCCGAACACATAGCCAAAGAGCAAGGAATTGGTCGTCTTGCTTCACATGTACAAAATGCATTCACCAGCTCTAATATATATATAGAAGTAGCATATACTAAGCTAGCCCAAAGTGCACCTAGGCAGTGGTAACACTAAGGGAAAAACCGCGGTAATCCGGGATCTGTGGGAGGGCCGGATTCATCTAAGTTACCCGCTGCCCACGGGGCAATTGACTAGAATAGGCTGGTGAGGCCTTCATAGCACGTCATATCTCAAGAGTTCATAACATAATTTCAAATCAAGACATACTTGACCATACCATACATACATGACATAAACATCTAATTTCATAGCCTTTCATGCAAGACATAGCATTCATAACGAACTTGACAAGACATATGATAACCCGACGTAATTGAACTTGTTCTCAATGACAACTTGTACTAATCATGACCAAATTGACATAATTAACTATGCATAGCATAGCCCATGATCTGAAACCAAATTAAACATATTTCACCATAACTAGACAAGACTTGTACTAACCGACTTGGTTGACATATTCTAAATCAAACATATACCAAACTTAACCATATGAACATAATCATATCATGCATGACATAATACACAATCTGAAATCATACTAATCAAAATTTACATGATCCTCACACATGCAATGACAAACCGAACTAGACATACTAAAACATATGTACAAGACACTTAACCTAAGTCATGCTTGGCATAAACTGAACAAATTAAGATCTCATGTAATCAATCATAATCTGACCAAAACAGGTTCTAAAAGGTATAATTTGATGACCCAAGAGTTTTTCAAGTCTACACATAATTAACCTTCAATTCTTGTTCCAAACTAGCATATAATCACTTACATGGTTTTCATAAGATCAAATTTGATAGAAAAGGCTTCTACCCAAGCATAATCAAGCTAAACATGTTCCATAATATACAAAATACTAATTTCAAGTTTCTGATTTCATAGATTTTGTGAAAATCAATATTTACAAGTCCAAAGTCTAAGACTAGTCAACTTATGATCCATAAGTTGAATCATGCATATTTTCTAATCAAAATGGGATCAAATACATAGACAAGCTTGAGAAACCTACCTGGAAGCTCCTGTGAATTTTTCGTATTTTTCAGAATTTTCCTGCTATTTTTCTGGCCTCAAATCTAATTTCCGGATTTAATAAATCCGAAAATCAGAAAAATCCCGAACCGGCGTCGAACCGGGCGGTTCGACCGGCTGAACCGGGCGGCTGGACCGGGCGGAGCTGGGCCGGGTGGAGCTGGACCGGGCGGCTGCTGGCCGGTTTGCCTTGGCGGCTCGCGACGGCGGCACGGCGGTGCTCGCGGCAGAGGAGGCTGCCGGCGGCGCTCGACGGCAATGGCCCGGCGACCGCTCATGCGTGTGCGACCGGGTGGCGGATGGCGATGGAGAGGGAGGCGGCTGTCGGCGACGGTGGTCGCGGCATGCGCGGGGGTGAGCGCGGCAGGGGGGACATGGCAGCGGCGGCACGCGGGAGGCCGACGGCGGCGAGGCAACGGGGTGGCCGAGACGGCGGAAGGCGCGAGCCGGTGCTGCGGGACCGGCGACGGACGGCGCCGTGCGGGGGTGGACGGAGGAGGTGCAGGTGATCGGCGCCGGCGACCATGCACTCGCATGAACGGCGGCAGCAGCCGTGGTTCGCACGGCCCGAGCGGGAACGGCCGGTGGACGACGGGGGGTGGCTGGCCGGCGGACGATGGTCGCCGCGCCGTGCAAGGCGGCAGCCGGTGATGTGCGGCGGTGGGCGACGGAGGGGACGCCGGGTGCGCACGGCGGAGGCAGCCCGGGCGCCGGGTGCGCGGCGGCCCCGCGCGCGGCGGCGTCGCCGATAGGAAGAGGGGGGGGGGGAGCTCCGGTGGGGGGGGGGGAAGCATCGCGACGATCCGGGGGGGCGGCCGGCGTTACGGCGGGGACGGCGTAACTGATGAGAGAGAGAGAGGGCGGGGCGGGCGGGTGTAACCGACGAGAGAGAGAGAGAGAGCGGGCGGGGCAGGGTGGGCGACCGGCGAGAGGGAGAGAGAGAGGGCAGGGCAGGGGCGGGGTGGGTGATTTTTTTTTTTTAAACACCAGTTATTACATTCTTCACCCATTAAAATAAATTTCGACCTCGAAATTTCAAAATCTTACTATCTAATCGAAGGAGGAAGCCAAGATGATTTGATTCTCATGAACTCAAAAATAAATCCTCAAATCATCATACAACATATATGTGCTAAACTTCTCATCATCCCATAATATTATCCATATCAAATTTCTAGACATACACTGTTCCTTCTATATCATATCGTTCATGATAATCTAAATATTGTATCTCAATTTCACAAAGAATTATTACATTCAGCTCTCTAATTTATCATGTCTATACCATTCCTAAATAATAATTAAGTCTCCAATCTCTAACTTTATTCAAAAGTTTGATCTTCAAATATTATCACCGATCATCATTTATTATTCTAACCTTCTTATACATCAATATTCTTCAATCTTCTTATCAATTATAACACTTAAATCTCACCCTTATTATCATATCTCAAACATGCCATAATCATCATTGAAAATTATCTAAAACAATGAAGATTATATTATCCATATGAGACAAGATTATCAACCTAGTCCTCTTATCCATTTTTTTTCCAATATTTATCCCTTAATATCTTCTAAATAAATATCAAGTTTTCACAAAGATCTCTAATCTTTTCTTTCCAATACATTTGGGATCCGTTGTCATGCATCGCACTTCCTCAACTACCAATTCATTCCAAATCTCAAAGAACCATAACTATTCTATTGTGATTCTCATATATTCATTTAATCTCCACCAGTTGGAACTCAATCTCTAAACACTTCGGATGTTTAATAAATTTACCAAATTCAAATCACTTTCAAACAACTAGTAAGATATCACCAACTTATTTTTCTATTTTTATTTGACTTGAAGATTTTCTCAACTAAACCAAAGTCTGAACTAAATATTCATAATCATCTAACATAATCAATATTTGCTCCAAACACAACTCCACTAAAACTTGATAAATCAGGGATGAGTGGTAACAAGTACTCCTTGATTGGAGAGGTTATGCAAAGATGATGATAGATAGAATAATTCTCAAGTTCATGATTCGAAAAGAATAAGGTTATAATCTTGGATGCCATGCCATAACATCAACTAGATTTTGATAACTTACAACAAGTGATCATAACCCTACCAAAACAAGTATTAATCCTCAAAACTTATACTACAACATCTTATCTTTAATAACACAAGAATACTACTAATACAATCACACTAAACATTTTAATTCTTCTTCAAGTTTAGCTTTATAATCTCGTTTCCATATCCAACTCTTCCATTCGAACCTCTTAATCAAGTAATATTTCAAAAATGTTCTTTCCTAAGATAGACTCAACATCATACTCCGGGTAATATATGTCATTCTAACCTCATACCACATATAAGTATTATTCCAAATAAATATGCATAAATCAAATTATTCTCACATAGATAGAATTGAATAATTCAAACTATTCCACATATATTACCTAATGAAATCCTTATAATGATTCAACAATCTCTCTTCCATCAATCTATCAGATGATGTCATCCTCATATCATACATATCTGACCATTATCTAAAACAACTGAAATTCTATTATCCTTTTAAAACAAGAGTATCAATCGTTCTTCATCATTCATTTTCTTTTTCTAAATGACAGACCTAAACACCATTATCATCAAATTACCACCAACATTCACTTTCTTATAATTTGAAATCTAGATTCTGATCATCTTGACTAGCAATCAAATTATTCTCATACTTAAAGAGCCACAATCTAATGCCAAAGACATCCAATTCCCTTAAACCTCAACAAGTATATCACGATCTCTAGTTACTTTCTCAATAGAAGTTAAATCACAATTTCCAAATTACTCCAAACAACTCAAATAATACTCTTAATACGAATCAAAGTCTTAACAAATCTATATCTAACAAAATTGTCCACGATACAAATTTAACTCATAATTATAAAGCTGAATCACCTAGAACCTATATACTTCCTATGATTTAGAAATTCAAGGATCAAAGATTTCAAGTCCTTAGACAAGGATATTTGTTTGGTAGAGTAATCACTCAGATTCTAGGTCGGCAAATAATAACTAAAATTTTAGATACTATGGTCATAATATAAACTAGATTGTGGTATCTTATAAATATCTAAGCAAAGCACCACTTAAACAACCATCAATACATGATCTTCTAGATATTTCATCCTCAATTCTATGATTGACTGATCTCATTCCTTCTAATAATACATGATATATCCTCTTATCATAAATATATCCCAATTAACTTACCTCAATAATTCAATTATTCTCATGAAGATCATCCTATGAAATCATTATAAAACTCACTTTATTTCACAATACGAAAAATCTACCAATCTATCTAGCTTTCTATCTTCACTTAAATAAGAAATCATATCATCATGACTTAATCATATTCATTTAATCAATATAATTCACCGGTTACACAAAATTTGAACTTCATCTCATAAAAATACTAAACCATATAATATTAATCAACTGCTCAACACTAAAATTCCATACTCCAATAAAATCTTGCCTTAAGATTGATTCAACTTCAAGATCAACCAAATCTAAAAGTTGATTATCATACATTGATTGATTATCCAATTTAAATCTCTACATATCAAATCACAGTCTAATATCAAAATCAAATTGACCCAAATTGATAATCTCCTCCTATTATCATAAACTGAATCTTCAAGATTTACCAAAATCTGAAAATTGATCCTCATAAACATATACAATCAATCATCCAATCTAGACATCCAATAATGCAATCTTCAAAGTCTAAAAATCAGATCTAATTGATTCAAATAGATAATCCAAGTATCAAATCTAATTCACCCAAATCACTATCAAACACCCGGGCAGGTCAATATAGACCTTCCGGCCGGGTTAATGCTCTGATACCACTCCTGTCACAACCCGGAATTTAAGTAACTTAACCACAAATACGCAGCGGAAATACACAATGTCGTGACAGTGGGATGAAACCCAACACTTGGATTCCACAACCCAAACTTAAACAATTAATTTTTCTAAGATCCATCAAAACAAGATAACAGAATCATACTTCTAAGTCTATCCACACTCTTGTTCAAAACACAAGCAAGATCATCTACCTAAGTAGAGAATACCAAGAATCTCCATGTACAAATGACTCTGATTCCTTTGGTTCCACCTGATCCTCATCTTCATGCTCTTAAATCTTCAAAACTTGCTGAAAAAATTTAACCCACAACGGGGTGAGTCCGAGGACTCCGTAGGATTTACACCCTTCACCCATCAATCGGGTAAATAACATATAATCAAGCAATGGTATGTAACATATCTAAATTGAGATGTAATACAAAAGTATAGAATGTCTTCTATATTAATCTCACAACCCATATCAGAACATAATTATCTTCAAAGAAAAGATTATGCCAAAGCCAATTAATTCTAGACCAATGCACACAAGACCATACAAGCTAGACAAATATCATCTAAATGACCTCTGGACTTAACTCAACATGACCAAATTAAAACAGACAAATCTGATTTTTCTAACATGACATGGTTTAACATCCATACATGACACACAAGTAACATATTTCATATCCTTTCCAGAACACATAGCCAAAGAGCAAGGAATTGGTCGTCTTGCTTCACATGTACAAAATGCATTCACCAGCTCTAATATATATATAGAAGTAGCATATACTAAGCTAGCCCAAAGTGCACCTAGGCAGTGGTGACACTAAGGGAAAAACCGTGGGGTGGCTGGCCGTGGTTCGCACGGCCCAGGCGGGAACGGCCGGTGGACGACGGGGGGGGTGGCTGGCCGGCGGACGATGGTCGCTGCGCTGTGCAAGGCGGCAGCCGGTGATGTGCAGGCGGTGGGCGACGGAGGGGACGCTGGGTGCGCACGGCGGAGGCAGCCCAGCGCCGGGTGCGCGGCGGCCACGGCGCGGCGGCGTCGCCGATAGGAAGAGAGGGAGGGAGAGCTCCGTAGGGGGAAGCATCGCGACGATCCATGGGGGGGGGGGCGGCCGGCGTTACGGCGGGGACGGCGTAACTGACGAGAGACAGAGAGGGCGGGGCGGGCGGGTGTAACCGACGAGAGAGAGAGAGAGAGCGGGGCGGGGCAGGGTGGGCGACCGGCGAGAGGGAGAGAGAGAGGGCAGGGCAGGGGCGGGGTGGGTGATTTTTTTTTTTTAAACACCAGTTATTACAGAAAATATTTTCAAATTTCTTTCTGTTCCTTACTCAACCAAAGTATACCAAGAAATGCAAGATTACACCATCCAATTTTGTAGCTTCTATTGTTGTTGAAGTTCTATCTCAAAATAAATATCATTGTCAACTAAAAATTGAATGTTACAATTCATCCATCTTTGAAAAACTGCTCACACGTTCCAAATTATTCTAGTTCCAGGATCTCAACCTGAACCCTATAAGACAATCCGCATCCAATAGCATCCGGTAACTTGTGCTTTTAGAAAACAAGCCAAAACTCAAATTAGAAAATGCAATTAAGAACCGGATCCACTTGTTATTGCTATTAACGTAATTTTGAGCAAATCGATTAGATGATGTTACTTAATTGTTAATATCATATACTTTGATGTTGACTCCAAAAATAATTAATTCATAATTATAAAATTATAAATATTAAATTTAGAATATTAAAATAGCTAAAATATTTGAAAATGCACAATCTTCTCTCCCTTTTAGTATATTGATTTTTAATTTTACAAGAAACATCTAAAGAGACTAATAATATACCATAAATATTTAATAAACAACAAGAAGGAATTAGGTATTAGTTAATATATTACCTAATTCGACAAGTACTTTAAATTAAAGCAATTAGTTTGAATCTTAAAAATAGTTTTTTATAATAAAAAAGTGAGATTTTCAAGTACAGTAGACTCCCAGAGGTCATCTACCAAATATCTAGAGAGAGGAATCAAAAATTTTGATTCAATTTTACACTCTTGATTTTAGCCATTTGATTTAATGGCTATTCTTGAGTTAAATTCTTACAATTATAAGAGTTGTTTACTAGGATGATTTATGTACTTTGATGCTAAAATACGAGATATTGACTAATACAAACTTTATACTTTGTAAAATAAGCATCGTATCAAAATAAAAGCTTATCGATGAAAATTAACTATCATTTCATGCTTCACACGGAAATACTGGTTTATGGCCTGTTTGGTTAGAGTATCAAAAATGATACTATATTAGTATTGATATTGATATTTCTAGAAGATGAAGTATCAATATCAAAATTGATACAAATTGACACTTGTATTACATAACATGTGTTGTTTACAATACAAATTTTAAAATTGATACTATTAGCCAAGCACCTCAAGGTGATTACCAACAATATCAATTTTAAAATTAATAGTGATAGAGGTGTCTAATAGTGTTACCAAACAGGGCACATTATGTCCTGTTTGGTAACACTATTAGGTACCTCTATCACTATCAATTTAAAATTGATATTGATAGGAGTCATTAAGAGGTGTTTGGTTAATTGTATCAATTTTAAAATTTATAGTGCAAACAAAACATATTATGTAATACAAGTGACAACTTGTATTACTTTTGATATTGATACTCTAACATTTGAAAATATTAATATCAATATTGATATAGTACCAAAAATGAAACTCTAACCAAACAGGGCATTAAGACAAGCCAACTGTAAAGCAATTGAGATTACCGATAGCAAGATTGTCTTTCCCATTTTTTGTTAGATGAATTTTTCATTCAAACTATATATTCCGAGCATGATTAGCTGACACATGAATTTATTGAATAATTTTACTTTATAAATGTATTTCTGCTCGGAAGATCTTCTCTACACTCGATTGGGTGCTCATACATTACGATATTACCACTTTATGCCCTGTTTGGTTAGAGTTTCATTTTTGGTACTATATCAATATTGATATTAATATTTTCAAATGTTAGAGTATCAATATCAAAAGTAATACAAGTTGACACTTGTATTACATAATATGTTTTCTTTGCACTGTAAATTTTAAAATTGATACAATTAACCAAACACCTCTTAATGATTCCTATCAATATCAATCTTAAAATTGATAGTGATAGAGATACCTAATAGTGTTACCAAACAGGGCATTAAAGTAGAATATGATGATTGTAGCTAGGTCAATCACTTTTGCTATTTGCTTAATGATTATTTACAGTTGGTGAGAGGAGATTCACTAACACTATTTACCATTATTTTAGGCCTCGTTTGATAATAGTATCAAACACCTCTAGCACTATCAATCTTAAAATTAATATTGGTAGTAATCACATATAAGTGTTTGATTAATATTATCAATTTTGAAATTTATAGTGTAAACAAAGTATGTGATGTAATATAAGTGTCAACTTGTATCAATTTTGATATTGATATTCAACTTTTAAAAATATTAATATCAATATTAATATAGTATATATCATTTTCAATACTCTAATGAAACAGGCCATTAACTTTTGTTCTTTTCAAGAGTAGGACAACTATTTCAGACGAAAGAAAGTTAACATACAGTTGTCATTCTTGTTGTTTTCTGCTTTCGGTCATCGCACACATGGTTCCAAGATGAGGATGGGTATCAATCTCCTCCCTCACACCGCTAGCTAGGCGTGAACATACGGACGAAATGAAATGGTCCCACAGAAAAGCATGCCATGTGTACCTAACCTACGAGGAATAGTTGTTAAACATATATATATATATATATATATGCTCTCATAAACATCTGAATCATTTTTACTTTAATTAACTTCGATAAAAAGAATTCTTTCCTTCTTTCAATTTCCGAGTAACACTGAGATTAAAAAGAAAATAAACAAAGAGTTGGGAATTTTATGGATTCTTTGGTCTGAGTTTTGGACGTTGTGATATAAATATCTTGTAAACTTTATGTTAAAGTAATATATTAAAATAAAACATGAGATATTTATATACATAAAGGTAACATACTAAAGGGGCATTTAATTTGGGTTAATGAAATGTTCAAACTCTTAATTTCATTTCTACTCTCTTATCTCGTAACACAGAATCTTAGTTATTTATTTTTTAAAATAAAAAATTACAATCAATCAGTTAAAAGTAAATGATATTATAAAAAGTTACTAATGTATTCAAATATTTTATCAAATAATTTGATTCACACTCACATTCAATTATAATGCAAAAATATAATTATGTTTATGTTTATATATTTTATAATATAAAATTATACTTTTTTATTCTTATGTAAATTTTTATATTTTTAATATTTTAAAATAAATAAATAGATTTGAGTTTAACCTCGTGTTCGACCTGGGTTGCGACGTGAGCAAGCCCCGAACCGGTCTTCTTTCTGTTACAAAAATAATTTTTGGTAGAGGAAATTATTGTATCATACAAAGAAAAACCCTACTAGGGATAAAACTGTAATTTTCAAAAGTTTTGGGTTCATAGAGGTTAATGGGATGTTTAGTTACGTGATAATAAAGATTTTTATTTTATTGTTTAAAAGTTACAAGAAAACTTGTTAAAAGAGGTGTCTGACAACTATGATAATTTTTCTCAACAAAAAAAAAACAATTGTGATAATTTTATGTTTTGAAAATGATTTTCTTCTGACACATAAAAGAGGGTATCATCTTTTTCTTTTTTCTTGTGGTCCCCCACTTTGTTTGATCAGGTATAATAGTTACTCTTTTTTGTTATCATATCTCTTCAAACACGATAATTTTATATCATGAATTAGTTCACTTTTTATTTTAACATAATTTTTTATTATGAAAATATATAAAAAAAATATCATGTAACCAAACACCTAGTAAAAAAATTTCTGTGCGATTAGGACCATTTGTAATCATATAAACGCCTAAACAAAATTCTCTACATTCCATTTGCCACTATCATTCCCTATAATAGCGCCCAGATTTTCCAAATGGATCAAATTAAGATAATCTTAACACCTTAAAATCACAACGTGATCGGTTTTCAGGCACGTAGTTTCGTGGAAGCAAAAAAGTCTGTTAAAAAAATGAGCTCTGTGCAAAAGGTTTTTCCGAAAACAATTTTAACTCCGCTAGTTGGTTGTATGTAAATTAATAGTCAATAAAAAAAATATTTTAATTGAGTCTTTAAATGCCCAATCTTGGCACCCCGAACATTCCACCCAACGCCGCTTTCCGGAGAAGTCTTTTTTTCAAAAAAAAAAAAAAGAAAATCGTTACTGTGCTTTGCCGCCGCTGCAAATTGATTCGCCTCCTCCCTCGATCTATCCTCGGTCAGCCGCAGCAGCAGAAAACGAACAGCGGTAATTAATTTAAAATTATTTAATTCAAGTTAAATAATATTTATCATCGATTCAGAATATAATTTAAAATAAAAATTAATATTAAGATTTATTACTAAAATAGTTGTACTGGCTAAGATACTAACTATTCTCAGATGGTAAAAATTAAAATAAGCATATTAGTTCTCGAAACTTTAACGCTGACGCATGATAAAATTGTTTGGTCATGATATTCAAAATATAAACTAATATAAAAAATATTTTACATTATCTTAACAATCTAAAAATAAAATCATTTTTAAGCGTACCAAATAAAAAATAAATCTATTTTTCCGTGAAAAAATCAAATCCATGTAAAACGTCTTCATCACTTTCCCGTTTCTTTTTCTAGCAATCAAATAGATCATATGCTCATTTATTTATCTCACCAAACAAACTGGTTTATTCCACATGTCCCATCAGTAGCCCCACCCACCCACAAAACCTAGCAGGAAGAAACGTACACGAGTTTGCTTCACGCTCAACAGTCTCTTAGAAGCCGTAATAGCGATAACACTACGTAGATCCAACTACCAGGCACTGAAGAGACGCCGAACTACCCCCGGATGAAGTTCCATCTCTCTACCGAGCCATCCCACCCTGCGGTGCCGGCGGCGCTGTCTCCCCGGCGCTAGCCCGCCGGTCTTGGTTGCCATACCATCCTGTAACATATCACCGCAGAAATATTTCATGGGTGAGCAAAATTTGACAAAAATTGCTCCAGTCGAAGATCAATCATCGGAATCTAGGAAGAGGATACGGTTTTACGAGCTGCAAACATTCGGAGAAAGATCCTTCTGTCGTGTCTTCGTCTTACCACTCTCCATGTCGAAGCCGCGGCTCCTGAGCTCGCGGTACTCTTGGCAGAGCGCGCACGACTCGCAGCAGCAGTGGACGAGGCAGTCGTTGCAGGGGCTCTCCGGCAGCCCGTACTGCTGCCTCAGCTTCGTTCTGTAGAAGCACGAGTACGCACACCCGCAGCCCGTCAGGTACATGATCAAGGCGTAGAGCGCTCCGCTGGCTCCGCAAGCTGAAAATTACACATTTAAATCACGAGCAGAGAGCGCAGAAAACCAGGCCTCTCTTCGCAATCAGGTGGATTCGTTCGACAAGAACACGGGTACACATGATATGTATACGGAGGTGGAAAGCAAATCAAATGGCTAGCTAGTTATATTTAAAGCTTGATAAGAAAGAGATCATGGGTGGGTTCATGAAAGGGGTACTCACACGTCGATCCCCTGTCGACGATCTCGGCGATCCGGCCAAACGTGACGCAAGGGCAGCAGAAAGTAAGGCAGCCTGGTTTTCAGCACACATGGACGACATCATATCACCAAGGAGATCCTCTCGTGTCACAGGGGAAAACAGAGAGATCAGTAGACTATAAAGCACAAGCTCACAGTTGCCAGCATCGTCGCAGCAGTCACAGAGGCCGGTGGACCACGGCCGTGTCGTGGGGGACTGCACATGAAGCGCCGGTCCGCCGGCCGGCGGGTATCCCATGGCCGGGGGTGGCGGCTGGGGAGGATACGCCTTGTGCGCCGGCGGATACTGCTCTTCGGAACCGGGAGCGGGATACATGGTAGCGGATGGTGCTGCAAGCTGTGGAGATCAGCTTGGATAATGGGTCGCTATATAAAGATATAAGAGGAAGCTAGAGAAGTTTCTCGTGCCCCTTCCTAGCGACACGTGTATATTATTACTGATCCTCGTAACGCACTGTTCGTTGGGTTGATCAAGATATTTATTAAAGTGATTATTTTTTATTAGATTTGACATACACATTATTAGATCGGTAAGGTGGAACATAGTTTATTGAGTTTAATCTCATGTTAAGCTCAAGATCCGACTATAAACATATTTCTAATTAATCTTAGTTAAATTCGTATTGATCACTCTTCTCTCTATATAAGTACAAACAGAGTTGTGACTTCTTATATCGTTAGAGAGAAGAAATCAGATATTCTTCCTCATTTTTGTCTTTCACAGCTCGATGAAATTTAGATCGTTATCAAATATTCTTAGAAACTTCAATATGTGTATCAGAATCCGTGGCGAATGTCTAATCTGGAAATCGATTTTGTTTTTATCGATTTCTTTCGAGTTCTCTTCTCAGCCAGAATTGGATAGTTTTTATTCGATCGTCTCTTTCCGTTGATGATTCGTATGGAAACGATAGACGGTTCTATTGCTCGAAATCCACATTTTGGTCTCTGTTGGCCCTCTCTGCGATGGCGCTGGGGATGGCGCTCTGTTCTTGGGCGGTGGTGATCGGGAATAGATTGTCCCATGTTTGATCCCGTGGTGGCCCAAAGGTGTCGGATAAAAGGTCTGTGTCTGGGCACTACGTAGGCAGCCTTTCCTCTGCCGCAGGAAGAACCGGGCAAATGGTTCTGCTTCCTTCATCAGATGGGCAGCGCGGGCTGGTCCGCGGCTATGGCTATCAGATCGGCACCAACCGGCAATGGGTGCAGGCCACTGCACAGCACCTGGGGCGTTTAGCCGTTGGCTCACGGCAACGAAACCGTGGCTGATGGCACAGGTGGCACCCCACGGCACCGGTTGGGCGTAGCAGAACTCAGCACCCGATGGTGCTGGTTCCCTAGGAAGGGCAGGCAATCGGCCTCCCTCGGTGCGTGGCCAAGTTGCAACCAATAGCACCCAGGGCTATTTTTCGCGGTGGCTGTCCATCTGCCATCGGCATTGACAAGGTCGGCCATGACATTGTTGGCCGCCTGGTCTAGCGGAATACATCTGGCAGAAGGTGCGGCTATTTTTCATCGCGCCCCCATGGTGGCTGTCGCCGTTGCAAGCGGATGGACAGGGCCGAGCGCCCTCCCGCGGCCGCGGCGGCAGTTACAGCGGATGGGCAAGGATTTGCGTGCGGCTGCACGTCTTTGGCTAGCGAGGGTGCTTCTAATGCTAGCCCTCTACTCCCACCACCACCCCTGTTTAGATGGCGGCTAGGGTTTCTCCGTGAAGGGGAATCGTGGGGGAGAAGAAGATCTTATTTACATGATTACCCCTGGATCTAATAAGAATTAGGTGAATCCGAATCATGTTTAGTTTTGGAACCAAAAAGAAATTTATAAGATCCAAATTTGTTTTATTATTAGATCTAATTGAGGATCCAATTTAGATTTGGATATTAAGTTATAGTATTTTTGGATCCAAAATTACTTTTGTGACATTTGGATCTGAATTTGATTTGTGTTTGGATCTTTAAGGTATTTAAATCCAAATTCTTTTGGTGTTAAGATCCGATTTGGATTCTAATTTTAAAAATGAAATAGATTTGGATTTTGTTAAATAGATTCACGTTTCGATAAATATCATTGTGAATTTATTTTAAAATAGAATCTATTTTGGTATTCTTTAAGGCTTTTGGATTTAATTCAGATTTAGATTCTTTAAGGTAAAATCTGATTTAGATTTAAATTAAGTGGATTTTGAATCCTTTATGCAATTAAATCCGAATCCAATTTGAGTTTAGATTTGATTTAATATCCATTAAGATATTCAGTTGAAATATATTAGTTATTTCTAAATCATCAAGGTTAATTGTTATTTTATTAAAGTTAATGATATTGTCTTTTAAATTGGTTAAAGGATTATCCAATATTCATTTAGTTATAGAATACTAGGCCCATTAAGCATCTTGTAGGGCTGAAATCCATTAAGCAAAGTCGTGTTAAAGGATATAGGGACATGTATGCAAAACAATAGATTCAGAATTAATTCTAGTGGATATTTCAACGGTAGAATTGGATATATATGCTAACAAGTTGCTAAATTTTCCATTTTAAGTTATTTTCAATAAACTTTAGCATGAAAATTTGTACATTAATTATTTTAAAATTTGATTAGAAATATTAAGCATGTAATCATGACCACTTAAAGTTTTATTTGTGCATGAATGTTTCTTATTATTGTAATAATATTATTGATATGTCCTTAGCTCACATAAAGATATTATTTGATGTTGTTATATGGTTCAGTGGTGAATTTTTGCATTCTAAATGGTTGGGTAGATCACCAAAGTGTCACCAATCATGAAGAATAATAAAATTTATTGCTCTTTAGTTTAAATAGCATCAAGTGAGAATATGGTTTTAATACTATTCTTATTTGGAGGAAGGGAGATTTAATATTTGAAATGTGTGAGTAGATCAACAAAGTGGTCTTACACAAAGAAAATATTGAATTATCCTCGTAAATAAAATAAGAATAGTATTAAATTTGTGCTTTTAATTTGAAGATAAAGTCTAACTCCCATATGTGTACTTTATTTTCAAGTTAAGAGTATGATAGAGTAAAATTTATGTATACGATAATTCTTTGAAGTTTGGTACCCAAAGGTATAAATTCTCTAGATATCAAAGTATATATGAATATCAGTTCTATCATTTCAATTTATCAGGGGAGTTGGTCCATTAGAATATTGTAATTACCTCTCAAAGGAGAAATTACAATGATGCATCGGACTGGTTGTAATTCTTTTTTATTATTATAATTACTTTGAGCTTTTAACCTATTGCCCCATACATAATTAAGTTGCATTATCTCATGTGAGCATGTTTATTTATTGCAGTTACTTCTCCACATTTTGCACCTCCTACTAGGTATGTGTCTTTTCTTAAAGGGACGAACTTAACTGAATTGAATCACACTAGCAATAGGAGTGTTAGAGAGCATATGGTTAACGTATGTTTTGAGTCTCATCCGGTTGATGTTCTTTGAGATTCCTGGTGGATTGACTCTGGGTCTACTGTGCATATTGCCACATCCATGCAAAGGTTCTTATTCCAAAGGCTGGTTAATAAGAGTGAGTAGTCAATTCTCTTGGGGAATAAGCACGCTCACAAGTTAAGGTCATAGGAACTTCTAGATTTATTTTAAGTAGTGGATATGTTCTAGACTTGAAGGACATCTTTTATGTGCCATCATTTATTAAAAATTTGGTTTCAATATCAAAACTTTATAGAAAAGGGTTTCATTTTAGTTTCGGAAACTCTTCCTTTAAATTAATTAAGGATACAGTTGTTGTTGGTACTGACAATATTTCAAATAGCTCGTATAGATTGTCTTTCTTCTTCAGTAGAATATGTTCTTGATATCTTGCATACTTCAACTTTGATTGACAATAAGCATGGTAGAATAGATGAAAAGTCATCCATGTTATGGCATAGGAGATTAGGACATACCTCCATTAAGAGACTTTAAAGATTAGTGAGAGAAGGGGTCATTTCTCCCCTTGACTTTAAGGACTTTGAGACATGGGTTGACTATATTAAGACAAAGTAGACACGCACGCCTAATAAGGATGCCACAAGGAGTTTAGGGATCTTAAAGATTATTCACATTGATATATGTGGTCTATTTTCACCATGTTTGACTAGAGAGAGGTACTTTATCACATTTATAGATGACTATTTTAGATTTATGTATCTCTACTTACTTCATTAAAAGGGAGATGTTTTTGACATCTTTAAGGTTTTCAAGAGAGAAGTAGAGAAGCAAACAAGTAAAATAATTAAGATAGTTAGATATGATAGAGTTGACGAGTACTATGAAAGATATATTGAGATGGGATAAAAGCTAGGACCATTAACACTATTCTTTAAGGAAGAGGGTATTGTACCTCAGTACACCACCCTTGGTAGCCCATATCAGAATGAGGTTGCTGAAAGAAGGAATTGGACACTTAAGGAGATGGTTAGGACAATGTTAAGTTATTCCACCATACTTTTATCCCTGTGGAGCGAAGTCGTTAAGATAGTTGCACACACATTAATACAGTTCCAACGAAGGTGGCACCTAAAACTCTTTACGAGTTGTGGTGTGGTAAGAAACCCTCTGTAAGCTATATACACACTTGGGGATGCCCAACTGAGGCTAGGCAATACAATCCACAGGAAAAGGCATTTGGTCTCAAAACAATCAGTGGTTTTTTCATTGGTTATCTATAGAGATCAAACGGTACAAGTTTTATTGTACTTCTCATGTGCCCACCATTATAGAGATAGATAAAGCATCGTTTCTTGAGGATGGTGAAATTAGTTGGAAATGGGGCTTCTCGAGAGATTTCTTTTAAGGAGTTACAGGATTATGATGAATCTCCTGCATCTACTGTTAGCCATGTTTTGTTGTTCATTCCAAAGAATGATACTTTAGGGGAACAAGGCATTGAAGTTGATCAACACCATGATGTTCCTAATATAGCTCTAGAACTGATAGATATAGCAATTGGCTGACCACTTGGGTCAATATTGCGATGCTCTAAGAGAGTTAGGAAACCTGCTATATCTGATGATTTTATTGTATATCTACAGAAAGATAGTGTAGATAGGGGTAGCATTGAGGATCCAATGACTTTTTCATAAGCCGTGAAGAGTGAAGGGTCAGGCTATTGGTTCAAAGCCAAGAAAGATGAGCTTGACTCAATAGTTAATAACCAAGTCTAGGATCTCCTTGACTTGCCTAAAGGGTACAAACTTGTTGGATGCAAACGGGTATTCAAAACTAAGGTGGACTTTAATGGTAATGTTGAACGGTATAAGGCCAGACTGGTAGCTAAAGGTTTCACTTAGAGGGAGAGCATTGACTATAATGAGACTTTCTCTCCTATTTCTATGAAACTCTCATTCAGATTAGTCATGGCACTAGTAGCTCATTTTGACTTAAAGTTGCATGTGAAGAGGTAAATATGGAGCAACCCCAAGGGTTTCATGTTGAAGGTAGAGAACATCTAGTTTGCAAGTTAAGAAAATCCATTTACGGACTTACGCAAGCCTCCCGGGAATGGTATTTTAAGTTTAATAAGATAATTTAGTCCTTTGGGTTTAAAAAGAACACTATTGATGAGTGTTTATACCTAAAGATTAGTGGGAGTAAATTCATCATCTTGCTTTTGTATGTGGATGCATGGTATACGGGGTCGGCGACCCTGTCGGCCGGGTCGGCCGACCAAGTCGGTTTTTGTGCCAACCGACCCCGACCTGGCCCTGTGACCCCGACCTGATTAATATTTTTAAATAAATTTTTTAATATTATTTTCCCCGACCCCGACCCGACCCAGGCTGCAACCCCAACCGACTTGGGTCGATTTTAGGCCCGACCGACCCGGTCCCGACCCCCGACCCCACCTTCCTTGTGTGGATGACATCTTATTTGCTAGTAGTGATCTCGATTTGTTACATGAAACTAAGGTTTTTCTATTTGAGAACTTTGAGATGAAGGACTTAGGTATAGCCCAATATGTCTTGGGTATAGAGATCACCAGGGATAGAACATTAGGCACCTTAGGTCTTTTTTAAAAGTCTTATATCTTAAAAAGTTCTAGAAAGGTTTAACATGAAGTCCTACACTCCCAATAGGGTACCCATTGTTAAAGGTAATAAATTCAGTAAGTTACAGTATCCCAAGAATGACCTAGCAAGAAAGCAAATGGAGTTCATTACTTATGCTTCAGCCATTGGCAGCCTGATGTACTTGCAAACTTGTACTCGTCCAAATATAGCTTTTGTTGTGGGTATGTTTAGCATGTTCCACAGTAACCCAAGCATGGATCACTAGAAGGCTATCAAGAAAGTCATGTGATATTTTAAAGGCACAGTAGATCTTATGCTCACACATAGGAGGTCATATCAGTTAGAAGTCATTGCATATGCCGATGCAGACTTTAGTGGTTGTTTGCATACCCAGAAGTCCACTTTGGGTTATCTTTTCCTTCTAGCAAGTGGTGCTATTTGCTGGTGAAGTGAGAAGCAAAGCATTACAGTTACTTCCACTATGGTAACATAGTTCATTGCATATTACAAGGCTAGTGTATAAGTTATTCAAGTGCAAAATCTGGTCGGCTTTCTACCTTTTATGGACTTTGTTTTGAGACTTATACGAATCTACAATGACAATTCTGATGAAGTTTTCTTCTCTAAGAACAATAAGGCATCTAAGGGTGGTAGAGCCTTGGATATAAAGTATTTTCCTCGTAGAGATCAAGTGAAGAATCAAGAAGTGTCTATTGAACATTTCAAGACGGGTCTCATGGCGGCAAACCCTCTCAATAAGGGACTATCGACTGACATCTTTTGTAGTCATGTGATTCGGATGGATTATGTCAATTCTCTTGATATGTTGTAATTTCTTTTGACACTTATTCAGTTATGAAATTGATTATTCATTGTTGTTATATTCTGCTTGTTCTATTTGTATACATTTTAGTGATGGATTTTAAGTACGTAGAATGTAACTTAAACTAGTGACCAGCAAATAAACATCAAGTGTACATTTATTCATATAGCCATATATAGTGTTTAGTTATGAGAAAGTTGACGACATGTGGTACATGGAAGGTGATGTGTGACTAAATGCATTTACCTCCATAACCCTTGTGATTTGACCTACTATAACTAAGCAATTTGGGTTCCATCTAATAGAGACAATGTGATTACTTTCTGTTTTATCGCATGCATGCATACCAGTTCTCTCATTTCAAGTCTGAGCCTATGATGTCAAATCTTCTATAGTCATTTTCAAAATTATATATATATATTAGTATTTTATGTATTGTTCAAAGAGAAAATTTGATGTATAAGGAGCAAGATGGATTAAGTGGGAGAATGTTGGGTTTATCCCGATATTAAATAAGTGAATCACTTGTTATTGGGCTCAACTTAGCAAACTATTAAGTCTATAAGATGAAGCGTGGATTATTAGGCCTTATCTCCTGTTTGGCCCAGGATCAGACTATGGGCAGTATCCTAATCCTAGTCAAACTTAGATTGGTCCCTCCTCTCTTAATAAGCATAAGTAGGGCTGGGACTCCCCCTTACGGTTGCACTATACAGGCTCAATAGAGAGAGAAAATCAAAGGATCGTCTGAAGGAGACGAGTGATTCCTATCTGGTGGATCTTCTTCATTCTTCATCTTCTGCAATGCAGTGGAGTTTGGATCATCGTTAGGTATTCCATAAACTCTAACAATAGCTTCTATAAGCCATCACTAATAACTTTTACTAACGACTACATAAGCCGTCGCTAGCAATCAGCATCTGACCAATGCTAGTGGCAATGGCTTCTCAATCGTTGCCAATGTTTCATTCATATTATTCCACCCAAGTGTCAACTCTAGACATGAGGTGTTCCCAAATCGGCACTCCTCAGGGATGAGTAGAGAGAGGGAAGGAGGAGATCCCTTCATTACCCACACTCACATTGATCCCCGAATACTTAGCCTTCAGCATCACTAGGATGTTGAAGGGACTATCTAGGTCATGTGGGTAAGAAAAGATAGAAGAAATTAATGCATAGAATAAAATAAGAATTTGGTCACTAGGAACCATGGGTTCTGCTTTATGTAATGGAAATAAATTGAAAGTTGACCATGTGTGTACCTTAGTGGGAAGAGTGGAGTGGGTTATAGCTTCTCCTTCTTTGGCCAGCCAATGAAGAAGACTTCTCAACACGTGGGCGCTTGATTTCCTATGCAGAGAATAAAACAAATGAAACAACTATTATAAATGGATGGGGCGGAGTAGATGTAAGGAAAAACAACATAAAACAGACAATTGAATAAGGACTGACCAGATTTGGGTTATTTCTAACACCTTTTGATTTTTTAACATTAATAAAATCAAACTAATTTAAAAAATCTAAAAATACATAATATGGATGAATAATGATGAAATAAAGAGATAGAAAGAAAAATAGATCAAATCTGAGCCCATTTGAAGAAGTTATAGGCAAATCTAGGTCCATCGAGAAAACCAAATAAGAACCGTGATTTGTCTGGCGTGACTTTGCTTTAGAGCTTGCCACAACCAGCATTGATGCCAAAATTGTGTGCCATCTATTTCAAATTAAATAGGACTAGAAGGGGAAGAACTTTTCTTCAAGTGGCTCAGGCAGCAGACGTCTTCAGACTTCTGTAGAGATCGAAGAACACAGCCCTAGCTAGATGAGCTCGAACCGACTTCCCTCTCTCTAAACACATAAATTTATCTCTCTAAAAATCACTAAAAATAGTGGAAGGGTATAAGGACATCTTTAGATGCCTAGGTGCTCGTGTTCCAACCTCTGGAATGTCATAAGTTGGCTTAATTTATAGGAGAAAGCCAACGTCATCCATTCCTAAAAAAATTGGTTAATGCGCCCTACCTTGGAGTGCATATGCCCCTCTGAGGGTGCATGGAAATTCGGTGATAAATATAAAAGATTTAAAATTTATCAAAATGTGACTTTTTGGATCGAGATAAGCATAAAATATGAAGACTGGTGCCATGTACCCTAGGCCGGGGCATATGGGCATGTGCCCCACCCTTGGGGTGCATGGCCATGTGTCCACAATTGGAAGCACATGGAAATTTTATAAAAAATCTGAAAAAAATAAAAAATAATCCAAAGCGATGTTTTTGGGCTTATCCGGATGAAATTAGAATTAAAGTTGGTGGCCAATGCCATGTAATTTGGGTCGGGGGAGCATGGGCACAAGCCCCACCCCTAGGGCACATGGCCACGTGCCCACAATCGGCAGCACGAAGAAATTTGAAGATAAATCTTGAAAAAATAGAAGAATTTATCCAGATGAAGCTTTCGGACTAAAGATCAAAATTAGAATCAAAACCAATGTTCGGCACCATGTGCCCTCAGTTGGGGGTGCATGGCCATAAGCCCCATGGGAGGGCACACGGGCATGTGCCCTCTAGGGAGGGTGCATGGCCATGTGCCCCCTGGGAGGGCTCATGTGCCCTGGCTTAGGATGCATGGTACTACATCTGCGTGCTTACATTTCGGAAGCTACTACAAGCACTCACGAACTCAGAATTCGATATCATTTGTTGCATTGAAAAAATAACAAGATGAGGAAACTTTCTACAATAGTTTATCATCCACCACATGCTCTAAGACTTCATAATTTCATCTAGAAGTTGGGATAAGGATCATAAGGTTGATCATAACCTTTCATGTTTGATCATTATACTTTAATCATCAAGCCTATTTCTATGCCCCAACAGCAATAGAAAAGACACAACACAAACCAAAACACATCCGGAGTAAAGATTTGATCATAACCTTTCATGTTTGACCATTATGCTTTAATCATCAAGCCTATTTCTATGCCCCATGGTTTATGCATGGCTTTCGCTTGAAAATACAACTCTACTTGAAAATCTTCGAAAAACGCCCAACTATATTTGACAAAGCTCTGAACCACACTAAAATATGAATCACACATATTACCTAATAAAATATGAGTTTTATGCTCTGACTTAGGTGAATTTGACGTGTCTACACCGAGCCCCTTTCTTCCTTCCCGGCTCTATGCACACGCTCTCTCTCTCCCCCTCTCCCTCTACTCTACCCCATCGTTTCTGCCTCTCTCACCGTTGCTGCTGCCACTACCTCCAATTCTCTCATGAGTTCTTCATCTTTCACTACCAGACCAAAAGGACAATGTAACATAATTATTTTTATAACTTACATATAAAAGTGTATTATGTAGGTATGATAACATATAAATAAAATTAAGTACCAAGAATGCTCCAAATAAATGGTTTTGAATACCAACCATAAGGACAATGTAACATATGGAAGACATGGTCAAGGTGATGTTGAGCGATCCAACAAACATGGCACTTAGTAATAGTAATGGTGGCAGAAAGGCATCCTCGACTATAGTCATGAAAGCATCCTGTTGGTGGGGGGAGCTAATGTTGCATTAGGAGGGTGTAGGTGGCAACAATAGTTGTGGGACAATGCACCCAATGTGCGCAAAGGGTCTCTTATGGCACAAGTACTACGATCACTTAAGCGGTAAAGTGGTAAGATATGATAAATCTAAGCAAAACTTCTCTCTCATAAATAGTTATACAACAATTTAAAAGAAAATTGCAAATATAATAAGTTGATAGTCTATATTGTAAGATAAAATATCTTTTTTCTTATTTGGATTTAACCATATCGACCTCTCATCAGTAATATTTTTCATAGATTTTAGCATTTTTTAGTGTGGCTAAACTCCCTAATCAAGTGTTCTTTCCATCTCTTAGTTCTTCTTTTTGTCACCAAACCATAAAACTCACATTTTTGTCACCAAACCATAAAATATCTTCTGGTCTGCCGATCCAGTTCGATTCCCGGTCCAGAATTGAACCGATTCCGGCCCTAATCGACTGCCACGGTCGATTCTGGCGATCCAGGCGGCGGCAGAGTGCGATTCCAGGGCGATCTGAACCTCGGAATCGAGGATTTCGGCGATTCCATCGTCGATCCCAGCTGTGTGCGTCGATTCCAGGGCGATTCCAGAGCTTCCAGCAGTGATTCCGGCGATTCCGGCGATTCCAAGCTACTTCTTCGAGGGATTCCACCGATCCAAGCTCCGATCGGCCTCGATTCAACCTCTTCTTCGATCTTTAGAAGGCTATTAGTAAGATTTCTTCGCCGAAAACTTCGCACGTCCATTCTTACGCGTTTCCGACGAGTCCGAGCGTCGTTAAACTTGGTGATTTCCGACCGAACAAGTCCGTTTAAGTTCTAAACGATTAGATTGGATGTTCTTTACACGAGAAAAATTCTGGATATCCCATACACCTATTTTTACGTGTTTTCGACGACTCCGAGTATGGTTAAACTCGGTGATTTTTGATCGAACAACTCCGCTCAAGTTGTTTGAACATCGATTGGATGTTCTTTCTACGGGAAAAATTTTGGATACCCCGTACGTTGATTTACGACCATTTTCGGCAAATACGTAACCCTTTAAACATACCGAATAGTGTGTTTGATGGGTTGTCTGCTTCTCGAACGGCACCTAAAGTAATTTTTATGTTATCTAATAATTTTTAGTGCATTGTTTACAATTTTTGTAGGTCTAAGCAATGGCCGATCAAGGTGATGCAACACCAGCACGTCCTTCTGACGTGGGTTGGGAACACGGGCACATGGTAGACCCGGTCAGAAAGAGAGTACAATGCAAATGGTGTGGGAAGGAGATGAATGGGGAGTGTTCCGGCTGAAACAACATATTGCCGGAACAGGTGGAAATGTAAAGAAATGTGATAAGGTGCCGAGGGAGAAGAGTGAGGAGATGAGAGGCTACATGACAGGTAGAGCCTCTCAACGAGCTGTTAGGATTGAGCAGAGGGAGGAGTTGCACGATGAGCTACTCCAGAGGAGGAGGGACCGCGATTTGCCTACCTGGAAAGGGAAAGGCAAGGGGAAGGCACCAGCCGAGCCGGAGCCAGAGAGCGAGGAGGAGTCCACAGACTCCGAGCTTAGACATTCTATGCACGCTAGCAAACGTGCATTTGCTGAGGAGGAGGACAGGAGGAGGGGAGCAAGAGGGTCAGGGTCCAGAGTTGACCCAGCTCTTGGCCGATCAGCATCAGCTCGCCCTACCCAGGACCGAGAGACTGACTCCAGGAGACAGGAGCCATACCGCCGTTCTACTTCTACCAGTACTCGATTTACGTCGAGTGATGAGTATTTATTTAGGAAATAGAGTGCTGAGCAGATGGGGATTAAACAAGCTATGAAAGGGATGAAGGCAACAGGAACGGCTGCAAAGACAGCCGTTCGCCACACTGTGAAGTGGTTTTTGCATGCAGGTATCACTTTTAAATTGGCATTTATGTGTGCTTTATTTACTTAAACCTAATTTTTGCCTGATCCAAAATTTTTTTAACTTGATGTAGGCATCCCAGCACATGCAGCCACCAGCCCCTACTTCCAGACGATGGTGGATGCCGTGCATGAGGCTGGACCGGGTTTGCAAGCCCCGGGCAGCAAGCATATATACGGCGATGGGCTGGATGAGGAGGTCCATGAGTTAAAGGAGTGGATGGATGGATTTAAATTGGTGTGGAAGGAGAGGGGTTGCACAATTATGTGCGACGAGTGGACAGGTATCACCAAGAGGAGTATGATAAACTTCTTGGTGTATTGTTCTAAGGGGACCACATTCTTGAAGTCGGTAGACGCTTCTGGGAAGATTAAAAATGCCGACTTCATTTTTTATTTGATGGATGCAGTGGTGGAGGAGATCGAGAAGGACAATGTGGTTCAGGTTGTCACTGACAACGAACCTTCATATAAAGCTGCTGGGAGAAAGTTGATGGAGAAGAGGAAGCACATGTTCTGGGTGCCCTGTGCGGCACATTCTATTGATCTCATATTAGAGGATATAGGCAACGAGGAGAGTGTATCCACCCATGTCAGGCAGGCGCAGACGATCACGTCATTTATTTATTCACATCCCCGTCGGCTACATACTATGAGATCACACACAGGAGGGCATGATCTTGTTAGGCCTGGTCCGACTCATTTTGCTACGAATTTCATTGCATTGGAGAGTTTACACCGGCACAGGCATGCATTGGTTAGGTTCACACAGTCTGAGGAGTATTATAACTATATGGTGGACAACCTGTATGACAAGAAAGATCAGCTGGAAATTCTTGTCAGGTCTGAGAAGCATATCACTAACAAGAGATTTTGGGAGAGGATTGTCTACTACTTGGCAATCATTGAGCCACTGGTAGTTGTCTTGAGATTGGTAGACTCAGATGACAGGGACCAGATGGGCACACTGTACGATGCCATGGACCGAGCAAAATTGAAAATAAAAGAGAAAAATCCCAGAGGTTACAAAAAGTGGTGGAAAATCATAGATGACCGATGGGACAAGACTTTGCACCACGATATCCATGCTGCAGGTTAGTAGGTTCAAAAAATATTTTTGCTCACCTACTTTAAGTTTATTCAATAATTGTCTTATTCATAATGTTAACTATTAAATTCTTGCAGGATATTTTTTGAACCCCCGCATCCAATATGGAGGACAGGTGGTGAACGACAACGAGGTGATGTGGGGTACACTAGCTGTTATTCAGCATCTCTGTCGATCTCAGCAGGACATGATAGAGGCTGAGATAGAAGTAAGTTGGAGTTTATTCAATCAATTGGAGTAGCTAATTATTAGACAACTAATGATTTTTTTTAAAAAAATTTAGATGCAAAAGTATAAGATGAGGGTCGGCGTATACTCAGATGCTGATCTGAAATATTCGTGCGACAAAATGTCACCTAGTATACTAATAGCTTGATGAAGATTTTCTTTTCTTTTCATATAAGTTATGGAAGATAATGGGCTAATTGTTTACCTTTTCTCTTTTTTTTTCTTGCAGCTGAGTGGTGAGTTTAGGTGAACACCAAGAGTGGATGGAATCCACTTGCTGCCATCGGTATCAGGATACTCAGCCAGAGCACCAGTTCCTCTCACGTACATTCAACCTGATACATACGAAAAGGAGGAACAGGTTGACCTCAGACCGGCTGGAGAAGCGGTCTTCTGTCATTACAATATGAGACTGCACATCAAGAATATCAAGGATCGACAAAAGATCAGTGAGGAGCGATTTGCACCATTCGCATGTAGTCCATACAGGCAGAGGCATTCCTCTGCCACACCACCACCTGAGGAGGTGAACATGGATCAGATATTCCAGGAGGAGCATGCACTTGCCTCCTGGATAGAGGAGAGGGAAGCCAGGGATCATGCAGCTGAGTTTGATCCCGATGACCGTGCATGGGCTGAAGGAGAGTTTGATGGTGTTGAAGCCGAGGAGGATGCTTCAGCTCCACCTCCACCTACTTCTCAGGCTCAGGCAGGACCTTCTTCTACCCCAGCAGCTATGGAGCAGCCACTTGTACCTTTAGCCCCAGATCCAGTCCCAGCCGCCGCTACCCAACCCATTCATAGTCCAGGGAAAATGAAAACAAAAGTGACTGCACGAAAATAGGCAAATTTGCAAAGTTAAAAAAATCTTTGGATTCTGGTACTTCAGAGATGGCTGAAGATGTGAAGAGAAGGAAGCTAGAGGTCAGGCGTCTTGTGAGCCCAAATGACAGCACGCGGGTGTAGATACACGAATTCGGCCCGATTACAGGAAGAGCAATCTCGTTTCTATAGTTAACACTTGTTTTCTCCCGATCAGAGAGGCCGGTTTAACATAAAGACGATCAAATTTCAGGAAATCTGGAGGCGTCCCGACGCCGCGACGCCTGGCGTCGCAACGTCAGAGCGCCTGGCATCTCCCGCCTTTTCACCTTTTTGACCGGCCGGACGACCACCGTACCCAGAGGTGTACAAAAGTACAAGCGCTCCTCTGCCGGAGCGCCTGCAATTCCGCCCGTGACAGCCGGCTTTTCAGACGGTCGGCGATGCGTTGTCGAAATCGTACCGAGGGTCCCGGGCGCTCCGCCGTCGGAGCACCCGGATTCCCGCGACAACCGTCACCGCAGCTCCGCATGCGCCGAACTTGCGGTCGACGACCGACGGCCGTAGGTCGTAGGTGCTCCCCCGTCGAGTGCCAGGATTTCCGCTGACAACCGCCGCCTGACACCCAGGGTGGTAGGTGGCGACAGGTATGGTCGGACGTGCTGACCCGCCGACTTGTCGGCGGATTTTCAGGCGCTCCCATGCCGCGACGCCAGGAGTCCTCAGGTCGGAGCGCTAGGGTCACTTTTGCGCACCTATAAAAGGAGACCCTTCTCCCACATTTAAGAGGTTCCAAAAAAAGGGAGAGATTCCAGAGAGAGGTTCCAAGATTCCAAGAGAGAGGGATTTCCAGAGCCTTAACTCCCCAAGAGCTTTCTTGAGTCTTCCAACATCCTCCCCACCACCTTCCAAGCCCCCATCTCACTCCCAAGCCTCTCCATCCTCCATTACACTCCTTCCACTCCGCTCATTCAATACCACTCAAAAAAACCATTCAAGACCCCTGCCACCATACCATTGAAGGCCATTACAAAGAGTACCAAGAAACCTCCAAAACCAACTAGGAATCCGATCCCTCGTCATTGGAACCGGGAGAAGACTGCATTGAAGACTGCCGCAGAAGGACTGGAGCGCTCCCCCGACGAGACGCCAGGAGACCTGTCGTCGGAGCGCCTGCAATTTCCAGAAGCCAGAAGCACCGGGCTTCTCTACGATCTTCTTCCTTACTTTACCCTCTCCTTTATTGTTCATTTGGGTTCCATTATGCATGTTGCATTAGTATAGCATAACGCATCTTATTCTTAGGTCATTTAGATCTTCCCTTAAAAAGGGGTTAGGAGTTAGTCCTAATCCGGTTCGTTCAACCCCTTTTGTCATTGCTCTTCTTTCTTACGAATAGTTACTGCTCCACCTTTAGTTCTAATCGTTGTGCTTTCATTCATACTTTTTTTTCAGGCAAGCGAGTTTCTCCAAGGCTCTTCTTCCCCGGCCGGCCGAGGAAGGAGAAGATAGAACCCCCGCAATCTCCCAGCTTATCGAGGTAACCGGTCACTCTCACTTCCTTTACTAGTTCATTTCTTTTACTTCTATCATCGGAGCCTCTTTGGCTCCTGGCGACCACACCATCCCTTCCTCTTTCGGTTTATAGGTTAAGTTAGTGTTGAAAATGCCACCGGCTATCTGATCTTCTTTCCCTTCGATTCTCCTCACGACCCGGACCGGTCCTTCGATGCCCAAGTGACATCAAGGGTTGAGTAGTCCGGGGATCAAGGTGAGTGCAGAGAAGGAAAGAAGGAAGAAAAGCAGGCAATAGATCGGTCCGTCGGAATCATCCACGACCGTGTCTATGGCGTGATTAACACGAACCCACCCTATCAAGACCGTAAGAAAGGAAGCACACACACACACTTCGCGCGAGGACATATCTCTCCCTCCTCCGCGAGCTCCCCCCTCTCTTTCCCGGCGTCCACAGCGGGCTCCTTCTCACTCCTCAGTTGATGATGACGAGGAGTGCATACCAGCGACGCAACCATCAGCAGCAGCCCAGTCACCTGATTCACGGCATCCAAAGCCGTATTACACACTGGATGAGCAGGCACCACAGCATTATTTTATGGAGCCACAGTATCCAGCATTTGACGAGACTCACCAGCAAATGGATTCCTCCACCACCACCACTAGCTCCACCAAAGTCTGCTTATGTCCCGGTCATCCCGCAGTCCGATCCATACGACCTTGATAGCATGGCATCGGCATTATTTTCATATGGATATGGTCCCAGACAATATACAAGACTGACCACAAGGGAGGAGCGTCGACAGCAGCAGGGAGAGGAGGAAGACCAATATCTATATCCTAGATATTGGTAGTAGATTGATATGATGTAAATTCATATTTTTTATATTTTCATAATGTATCAACTAATTGGTTTTTGAATCAATGGAATATGTACTTAACTTCAAGTGGAGTTGATTAGTAATTATTCGATGTGGTCCTGTGGATGAATGCTAATCTTATTTTTAAATTTTTTTCTAACTCATTTCCTATTTTTAAGATTTTTTTTGATTTTTTTGAATGTTTTTGATGAAAAAAAAAATCAAAAAAAAATCGATCCAGGCTGATTCCTGGATCGATTCCCTTCCCATGAATCGGCCGATTTCAGCTGATTCCTGGAATCGAAATCGGAATCGGTCCCAACCGATTTCGATTCTGATTATGATTCCGAAATCATTGTGCCCTAAGGAAAATGGATGGACGGGAGGATATAATAATGGAATGAAAATTTTTTTGAAAAAAAAAGTGGTGACGTTGGAGAGAGAACATTGAGGAAAATGATAAAGAATAAATTAATAATATTTTTACATCAACCAAAATTTAATCCAAATAAGATATCAAGATATTACACTTATTATTTGTTTAACTCTATACTTATATACAATGGGTGAAAGTTTATATATTTATTTAGTTATAATTTTAGGGTCTTTTAACTAGGATGTCTATTAAGTTAGAGTGATTCACTCCAATCTTTTAATATTTTTCAGGTAATTAAGATTAGCACATCAAAAACTTAGTAGTTTAGACTTAGAGGAGTTTATAAAATGATCAATATTTATTTTTATACCGGTATATGAATTGCTTAGAATGTATCGTTGAATGATATATTTTCGATAGAATCATTTGAATTGTGAATTAGGTCCTAATATAGTCTTCAAAATTTTCAAACCGACGTAACCGAAAGGTTATTTCTTCAGTTACATCGTCCGATTATATTCTGTTATGCATATTAAAATTTTGGGTCGTGACATTCTTTTCTTAGTTGAGCCCAAGAAGGTTGCACAAAGTGGCGTCCATTTTCAAGTAAAAAAAATCCTCTTTCATTTTCTCTTATTCCCTTTTGGGCTTTGACCTTCAAGATGACAAATTTATAGGTAAGACCTCCCAACGTCCAAAAATGTGGAGTATCTTTACGTTTCGTATATCACTTGTGTCAATAAGAGAATCTAAACAAATCTTCATAAAAACCAACATTTGGCAACTTTTTAGAATATATTGGTTCACTAATGCGACAGTGTCGATCGATCGATGCCATTATAATTTAAATTTAAAGAGGGTTAGTCGAGCCAACCGGTTGACTTGGGAGATTTCCTATGCATGTACTCAAAGTTTGTTCTGTAGATTTTGATCGAACCAGTGCTAGTTCTGACAAAAATTCTCTATTGAAATTATTAGTCTACCGATCGATGCATTGTGAGCAACCAAGAGGTGCATACAGTTTTTGGTTCCCTCCGGTTTGATTTTCTTTCTCGCCCTTCTTCCAATGATTTAAACTAAATTTTTGCTTATGTTTTGAATACAACACTCAAAATTACTTCTTTTAAGTTTTGTTCATCGTTAAAATCCAGAGTGGTTCCACACTTTTCTGATGCGGAAATGTATGTAATATGTTGGATGGTACGGTGTGTTTTTTGCACTTCACCAGGTAACATTACTTGGATCAGATGGCAGAGAAATGATTAAAATAATATATGCACTCTACTATATTTAATTATATATTTATTTTTTATTAAAATTAGATAAATTAAATCAGAATTATCTAACTTTGATTTTAATTTCAATAAACTATAGAAATATTTAATTTCGACTTTGATGGTTTAGAATTTGTGAAATAATTTTCGAATTTATTAATTTTTAACAAAATTAAATCGAAATAAAATTGATAACTTTACCGTCGGTTGTGCCATGCGACGGCCTCCGGATTTCTCGGAATTTCACTGGCGGATGAAACGTCATTAACGACGTAAATGCTCAGATCTGGTTTCTTCTGACAGACTTCGAGTTATGGGGATGCGCGGCAGCACGCCAGCCAAGGCTGCACTGCGGGGCCATGGCTGGCCTTCCTGAATCATCATCACCCACGCCCCCGGAGTCAAGCTTAGCGTCTACAGGAAATCGTACCGCCGGAAGGAGACGAGAGACACCGTTGTCCCTCATCTCCCGGTGCGGTGGTGATGGTGGTAGCTTCGATAGCGTTAAAACGGGGAGGCGTTCGAGCGGTGGCGTCAGGAATGGGCAGCAGAGAGAAGGAGACGCCTCGGTGCTGGCTAAGCTGCTGCTCCTCTCAAGCGAGGCAGAGGGCACCCCTGTGCCGGGCATTCTTGTCACATCCCAGCACAGCTGTCTCCTGTGTGCAGATCACCGCCCGGATACACAACCAGCGGAAACAGCGGCCGGCGACGGGCGGGGAGGACACTGCGCATGTTAAAAACCGGCCTCTTCTTTCCTCGTCGGCAAGTCATCCGTATCTTCCGCCTGCAACTCTTGCAGCCTTCTTCCCCTTTCGCAGAATCCGAGACTCGGGGAATTAAAGTTGCCATGCGAACCGCGTCGAGAAAAAAGGGGAGATCGATTCACACCCCCGAGAAACTCTGCAATCTCCAGCCTCGAATGGGTTGCCGGCCGGGATCAACTAGTGTGCGTAAATATTATGATTAATGGAACTGCAGAAGTGATTAATAAGGTTGGAGAGCAGAGTAATGGCCGCGCAGAGAGGAGATGAGCAGAGATGGCTCGATATCTGTGTTATCAACGCCGTACTGTAGCCGTGCCTACCGCATCCGGAGGAAAACGCAAAGGTAGCTGCTGCGAAGTCCGCAACGAGGGGAAGAAGAGAGTTTAATGGCGGACGAACGAGCGATGCGAGGGGAGGGAGATTGAGATTTGAGCGATGTAGTGTGATATACTGATTTGATCCCTGTCCCTCGAAGACTACACTGCCGTGAACAGTGGGACAGTGGGGTTTCGTCTTCTACATCATTATTATGGAGATTCTGGAGATCATTGCCTCTTCCGATTCCTTTATAGCGACCGGTTGCTTCGTCTCCGAAAATGAAGTGATACGACGCTTCTGAGTGATAGACAGAAAGATAGACTTGGACACAGACACGGAGATAGAGGGCAGAAAGAGAGACAGCGGAATGAAGAAGGTCTTGAGCCGAGGATCGAGGAGCATGCGAAGCCCAAGGAGTTACTTCTCGCCGGTTCTTCCTTGCGAGCTCTGTCTTCTCCCCGTTAATATTCTTGTTCTGTCTTCAGCTCGGCACCACTCCAGCCCTCTTCTCCTCGCCCTTTCAACATGTATTCGTCTCCATACTTCGGGTAAACCGCACCTGTCTCTTAGTCTGTTTTCTTCTCACGTCCGATTGCTGATCCACGGTTCTCTTCCCTGCTCTGATTAGGGGAATGGACACTAACAGCTGCAACAGCGCTCGGTTTCACGTCTTCGGCCAGCAGCAGCAGCCGCCGCCGCCGCAGCCGGCGGCGGCAGCGACTGGGTACCATATCGTCGACGCAATCCGCGACCTCACTCGGAGTAAATGATGACATTGCCCCCTTTTGTTCAGAGTTCCTTTATAGCTATGCTCTTCTGTCTAGTGATCACATTACCATGCTGTTTCGCCTTTCTTATGCTTCTGTTACACTTGTTTTTGATCGATTTGAAGTTGAAGGCCCCATTCTCAGCCCGAAATCATCCAGCAGTCTCACCGTTGTCGCATCGTCTCCTCTGCATTTTGGGAGCTTAACCCACCATGTAGTCTGCCTTCTCTTCTTTCTTCTGTATCTCAGTTCTTACATTTCATCCCATATGCGCTCCGCCCAAGTTCACTTCACTTGAGGTTGTTCTCAACTCTGTACGTAGCAGGGGCTGGTGCCTATTGATGCGACTGCATCGACGGCTGAAAATACTCTTCCACCGGAGTCCGACAGGTTTGGGCTGCCAAAGGGGCAGCTTGAGAACTGGGCTGATTCAGGAATGGCAGTGTCCAGTCCGCCGACTGACACCTCTGCGGAAGCTGATGCAGACACTAGGAATCAGATGGTACAGTTTTAGTTCTATCTTTAGATGCTTATCTCTGCGTCATTAAGACTACTATAGTGTTGATTGCTAACTGGTATCCGCGAACTGCCATGCCAAGTCTGCGGTGGTTTGTTTTTATAATCCGCCATTCTGATGGTGTAGCTTTTGTTTGATTTTACGGGTTTCTTTTCTTGTCTATAAACTAGTCTCGCCTTCACCAGAATGGAGTTATTGCATCTCTAGACTCCGCTAGCACAGCAAAGGAGAAAGTAGGGGATCAAAAGGTGTTGCTCCTTGTAATTCTGCTTTTTAATCTGTCATTTTGAAGGTTGCAGCTTGCGTTTCTTGAAGCACTAGCTGTTGTTTTCCTTTGTTCTGGTGCAGATAATTCGTAGGCTTGCGCAGAACCGTGAGGCTGCAAGGAAAAGTCGACTGAGAAAGAAAGTAAGCACTACCGATTGACCCAAGGTTCCTTGTTTAAAAAGCTTTTTGCTTTGTTACTTCTACTGGGAATGGCTTCTATGGCTAGGGATGACTTATATCTTTGGCCATAGGATTTGACCTTTTCATACTGGTAACAATATATTTTGCTGTGTGGTGGCTTTGTCCTTAAGCTGAATTTTGAATGGTACTCTTTGATCCACATCATGTAAGAAACTTGATCAGGCTTCATATACAAATAGAATAAATTCTTAAGAGAATTGGTGTTTACTTTTAGTGTTTCCAGTATATACATTTGATGGATGTCTAGGACAGATAACTTATTATGATGAAAGTTAGTAGGCTATAGAATTGTATCCCATGTCCTTAATAATTGTTTTTCTAGTATGAGGACATTTGAGCTACATTTTATGTTAAAATCATCCCATATTGGTTATTACAATGAAGTATGGAATGCCAGGTCCGGTTGGGTCAGCCAATCCAGTCTGACCCAGTGGGATTTAGGCCCGACCAATCTGATTGGGAACCAAATCAGGCGATTCTGTCTGAGGTCAGCCGGGTTGGCTACCTGGGTTGACCGAGTGGACCTCGACTAGCCAATGGCTTTAGGTTGTCTTGGCTAACCTATTCTGATCTGGGGCGACCCACTCTTGACTCTCAACCCGGCCTACCTTGCAATAAAGAACACCAAAATGCTAGAATGGTGCGTAGTTTATTCATTGTCTTCAAGTTTTGAGTTAGATGATTGTCTAGATGTATTTTTTACTAGAAAAAAGAAGGAATAGGAAGCATACTACTCACACTCAAGTGAGGGGAGCCACCTTATTGGGTTTATTAGGCCCCAATACATTAAGTGGCCCAAAATGTCCAGCCCAATAAAATAAGAAAAAAAAGATAATGGACCTCCAATGCTGATCAAAAGAAGGGAGGGAAGAAATTTTAATCCCACAAGGGGAGGGTTAAATATGGAAAGGAGGGAACTCAATAAGTTTTGAAATCAACTAGTCATTGGACCTTCCTCTATACTAATTCAAAGGAGGTATAAAAGTAATAAGAGGGTAAAAAAAATCTATCCAACTATGGCAGGGGAATCCAACGGGGGATTTTGTATCTCACCTACCATTGTGGGCCACCCAATTCTTGACCTATAAATGCCTCAAGACAAGAAGGAAAAGAGAAGAAGGAAGGCTTCATGAAGGCTTTTTTATGTGAGGAAAATTAGGAGGGAGGCTGTTATGTGCAAAGAGAAACTGCTGCAAGAGGCTATGAGGAGAACGAAGTGCTGCTATAGATAGAAAAAGGCTATTGTGTGGAAAGTGGGGGCACTATATCCAGAGGAAAAGAGGACAACCTATTGCTTCATCGAATGGTAAACAATATGATGTAACCTCAAAAATCACTACATTTAAGATTTTGATTTGGAAATTCATTTTCCTTTTGGATTTGATTTTTAGATTTGACCTTAGTATCGACTTCTTAGGAAAATAGATGGTACTCCGTAAAAGTATTAACTAGGGTCAATTATATATATAATCATAATTTGAGGTTGTTAGGTTCTTTGAAATTTGATTTTGACTTTTTCCCGTTGGATGGTGCGAAGATCCGACGTTAATTACATCGAGATTACTCGAAAACCCTTGATTATCGTCATAGCAATCCATGGAAGTAGAAGACAATGCATCCACAAAATAAACATTCATACAAACACATAGGAGAAAACAACTCCATGAACATGATGGAAGGCAAGCACTTAATGTGTTTTAAGTTTAATTTGGATTTGATTTAAGGTGAGTTGAATTGATTTGGAATTGATTGATTTAAGTCCAGTTTGTTTAGTTGAAATTTAACTTGGGTTTGATGTTTGATAGTTTGTTATGGTTTGAATTTATTAATTTGAATGGGATTTGGGCCTTACTTACAGAATTTGATTTGTCTTAATAAATTTGGATTTGTTTTATTAAGTTTGACTTGGGTTTGGTTTGGAAAGTTTGGTTTGTATTTGAGTTGATTTGATTTAGTTTGAATTTAAGTTTGTTTAAAATAGTTGAAATGTGAGTTTTAATTTGATTTGAATTGCATCTGGGGGATTACGTGAGAATTTAAGGTGTCTGGATTTTCTTTCATGTGACTTGCAAGTTTAAGGTTTATGTGAATTGATTTGGGGTTTGCTTGTCTTGAATTTGTTTATGGGTTAATTTAAATTCAGTTTGTTTGTTTTCAACTTAATCTGTTTTGTTAAAGCTTGGTTAAATTTTTTATTTATGAGATTGGATTGTCTTAAGTTCTGGTTGGAATATAAGTTGTTTGAACTTGATTTGGTTTTATTTCACTTGACTTAAATTCTGATTACTGATTTGATTGAGCTTGAAATTTGTTTAAGAATGTCTTAATTTTTTTGAATTCAGATTGCAGATTTGTTTAAAACTTGATTTAAACTTGATTGATTATTTGATTCAAATTAATTTAATTTAATCTGAATTAAATTTGTTTGGCGAATTTGAATTTGTTTAAGAGTTGGAATTCAAAAACGATTTGAAAATTGACTCTGATTTTGGTTACAGATGTGTTTACTTTCTGTTTGGACTTGGTTAAGGAAAAACTGACTTGAATGTTTCTGGATTGGGTCTGGGAAATTTGATCTGAAAGCTCTTGCTTGTTACAGATTTGTTTGAGGGAGAATCCTGACTTTTGAACTGATTCCAATTTTTTAGAGTTTTCAGATTCACACACTTCGGCTTTTTCAGGTTTTGGTTGCAGGTTTAGGAACTTCACAATTCTGATCGACAGATTTTGTTGGAAGGTTTCAATATCAGATTCTGGATTTTATGTTCTGACTTCTGATTTTCAGGTTTTGTTACAAATTTCAGATTTGGGTTTTTCAGATTTCGGACCTCAGTTGCAGGTCTTGATTTCAGATTTTCAGTTTCCAGATTTTTTTTAAAAAAAATGGCGGTTCTGCATATTGTAGATTCAGATTTCAGATGGCAGATTTTTCTTAGTTCAGCTCTCCTTCAAATTCTGTACATTCCAAAAAATTTTCATATTTGGAATTTCCAGAATCGGCCCTCTTGCAGAATTTTACAACTTCGGATCTTCTGATTTCCAAACTTTTTTGTTGCAGGCTTATGGGTGACAGTTTATGGACTTTTCATATTTTACAGTTTTCTGGATTTTGTGCACATTTGCAGATTTTGTGTGTTTTAAGTTCAGAGATTTATTTATTTTCAATTCACAGGTTCGGTTTCAAATTTCAGATTTTACAGTTCTCAAATTTCTTTTGTCTTGCCTTCCAGGAGTTTCATGTGATTGTCCTCTCCTTGTAGCATAAATCTATTGCACCAAACATGAATTTTTTCGCTTGTTCTCTCAACATGTGACATTTTACAACTTGACTAGAAATCCAGTCCCTTGAGCCCTTGATGAACTTGTCAATTCATGGGTGGCATGTACCCGGTCTTGATAGACTTATGGGTATCCCCCACTGTTTTTGATGATTTCATTAGCATATGACCGGCATGATGGCATATTGATTATGCTCTAACCTTGCATAGCTTAATGAACTTGGTAAGACATTGGGGTCTTTTATAAACCTTTGTATGTCTACCTTAAAGACGTAGAGGCGGATGGTTAGTCGACCCCCCAACTAGTCCGTATTTTGATTTCTTTTAAGTTGAGTCAAGATGTAGGGGCGGATGGTTAGTCGACCCCCGAACTAGTTTCGATTTGTTGGATTAAATCTGATTTTTATTTATTTTTCACTTGGTTGTTTATTTTAATTAAAAAAATTGCTGAATGTCCTGCTGGGCACTATGCATCCGAAGGCCGTCAGGTGCTGGCCGGTACTGTTTGGACCGGCGGTTCATTCTCGCGGGACCGGCCAACTTTGCCCGGTCGGTTCTCTTTTTTTTGTGTTTTCTTCACCGGGTGGGCCCCACGCGAAAGTTGACCCGCGGGTCAACTTCCCCTCCCGCGGCCTCTCACGCGGCCGGCCGGCTGCGCCCGGTCGACTCTTTTTTTCACTTTTTTTTTGAGTGGGCCCCGCCCCTTTTCCACCGTGGACCATAGTTGGGAGGTATTATCCCCCCCTCGGCTATAGTGCCTTCTCGACATCTTCCGGCACCCGACGGCAGCGAGACACCATCTCCGGCACCTCCCGGCTTCGTTCGACGGCAACGACACCGGTGGAGGAGAAGGAAGGATCCGGCAGTCTTGGGGGAAGGTAGAAACCTTCTCCGGCAACAACGGCAAGGGCCAATAGGCTCGACGGCGTCCGCTGCGGCCCGTAGAAGAAGTGACGGCTTGACGGTGTCCCGCGGAAGACGAACCCGGCGGCTTGGCTAGCTCCGGTGAAACAGGGGACGGCAACGGCAGTCGATGATCTCTCCTTCCTCTCTCCCGCCTCGGTCTGTCTTTCTGGTCTTCTCTCTGTCTCACCGCGTCCGCCACGTGAAGGAGGGGGTTCGCGCAGGATCTAATTTGTTCGTGTGAGGCCGTGAGAATTTAGAGAGCTTCACGGTGCTCTAGTAGCAATCAATTGTAACCCGGGGGGTCATGGCATAGACGATGACGAGCCAGGGGTAGAGAGACCTGCATTTATTTTTATGCAAATCGTCTAAATTATTGTAGGAGTTGGTTTGTAAGAACAAGTTGATCATGCCTCGACACCATTTCAACGTAGGACTGAAAATTTGCTAAAACCAGAAGTAAAATACTGAAACTGTATCAAAAGATTAAAATAAAATGTTATTCTAATAGGCTACCCTGATTTACAAAGGTGCTTGTTGCTTGAACCAACAAAGGAAGCCAGTAGGTCTGCCACATTGAAGGAGGGGGTTCGTGCATGATCTGATTTATTCATGTGAGGCTGTGAGAACCCGGAGAGCTTCGTGGAGCTCTAGCAGCCATCGATTGTAACCTGGGGGGTCGTGGCATAGACGAGGATGAGGACATTTGAGTGTGGGGGATTGGGGATCGTGGCATCTTCCGTGTGAGAGAACGCTGAGCCCAAAGGCAGCATTGAAAAAAGTTTTTGGACGTGCGTTGTTGACGAGGAGGGTCTGCAACATTGCAGCCATGTTGGGTGTTTTGAGGGACTATTCATTGTCTTCTTCGCGGAAAATTGGGGATGTGAAGAAATAGAATCAAAAGAAGAATGACGAAGAAAAAGAGAAAAGAGTGCGGAGACAACAACGATGACGTGTGGACATGGTTGTGCAGATAACCAAATTGCTTGCCATAGTTGAAGGATGACTCCATTGAATGTTGCGAAGCTTAGGAGTAGGGGTGCAAACGAGTCGAGCTGAGCCAAGTAGTATGGTGTTCAAGCTCGGCTCGATTATTTTACACGAGTTTGAGTTTTAATGAGTACGTTGAACCCTTGTTCAAGCTTGGTTCATTTATTAATCAAGCCGAGTCGAGCTCGAACTCGAGTAGTAGCTAGACTAAAATTCAATTCACATTCAACCTTACAAACTTGTTTATAAATTCCAAAATCAATGAAAAATCTTTTGTGAAACTCTAGATTTAGCTCAGTTACGAAACTCAATATAAGTTTAAACCCAAATTTTGAATTATTTAATATATTTAAGTGACAACATATAATTTTTAATACTCATAATTTAATTTCTAAAAATAAATATATAATATAATATTTAATCGAGTTACTCGCGAACTTATCGAGCCGAGCAGGAGTTTGTTCAAGCTCAGCTCGTTTAATGAGTCTTTATTTTTTGTTCAAGTTTGTTCATTTAACATAATAAACGAGCCGAGTCGAGCTTCGAGCTATTTGTCGAGTGTATTGGTTCATTTGCACCCCTACTTAGGAGACAGTGATGCAAGAGTTCCAGCATTGCGTGATGTCGCTGTAGATGGAGGTTCATCTGGAGTTTGCTGAATTGAAGAAGCTCAACGTTGTTGAGCTGGAACAGTTGAACAGATTCTGGGGGATCACTGGATCTGTTTTCCATCAGAAGTTGCCTCTCGCGATGCTTCGTTATGCCAGCTTGCGATACAGTTGGGACTTTTAGAAGGTGTGCATGATAGGAGGAGGATGTCGGAAGTTGTTGCCCACACTGCACAATGTTGCGGAGAAATGATGATGGTGGTGATCTATGAACTTGGAGGTTGGAGAAGGAACTGACCATCTGCTGGGGTGGAGGATGGAGTCCAGATGCCCTTGGAGGTTGGAGAAGGAAAGACCACAGGGAACAAATGGAGGGGGGAATGAAAGAGATCGGGGCCACACCTCTCTCGTGGATGAATCGCTAAACAGGTTTCAAAAATTCATATTCGTTATGTATCGGGAGTAGATATGCCTCTTTATATAGAGGGGCCACTTATTGCAAAAGAATTCTAGAAGAGATATTTACAAACAAGTCCTTTTAAGGAATGAATCATAAAAATCCTAAAATTGATTCCCATCAATCTATTAATATAGATATCAAAAGTAATTCAAACACTTCATAAGATAATTTAGTTTATTAACATTTTTGTTAATTATTTTATGCAGTATTTATTTTTTTCATACAATACAATATGTACAATGTTAAAGTCAACAATTTAAGTACACTGCAACACTTAAGTAGCTGTAATCTTTTTTCAAAAGTTTGTAGAATTTGCTTCTAACTCAGGTAATTTCAGCTCATGCCCTTATGGCTATTAGCTGGACTGCATCAGGATGGGGAAGGATTGAATAATCTCCTTTGGATTATCGAGCACAATTTCCCTGGATAATTTACATGCTTCTGTGCTTGCCATCTTTATGTTTTCAGCTTTATTTTTGTATATTATTAGACCCCATTGTTATGTTGGGAAAAGCTTATGCATAACTTGTGTTCCATCGAAAGACAAAATTGGCCTGCACTTATGTGTGAGGCCAGAAGGTTATACTGGATTTGAAAAAACATTTGGAGATTATATGTAGAGTATACGTCAATGATTTGAATTGGTTAACTGATTACACTTGGAAGTCATGACCACATGTTTTTGAGTGATGCTCGCTCTGGGGCATGGATTGCAGAATCGGTGGAATCGGTCCGATTCCGACCGATTCTGGAATCGGATCGGTGGATTCCAGGCGGAAGGACCGATTCCGGGAAGAATTCCGCGGAATCGATATGAATCGCCTGGAATCGGTCGGAAGACCGGGTCAATTGGCCCGGTTCGATTCCCGGTTCGATTTTGGACCGGGAATCGAACCGATTCTGGCCCTTTTAGGGCCGGAATCGACACGCGGCGGTCGATTCTATCGACCCCGCGGCAGCAGAAGGTCGATCCGGCGATTCCGGTGCGATTCCCGGGTGATTCCGGCGATTCCAGCCTCGATCCCAGCTGCCAGCATCGATTCCGGGCCGATTCCGTCGATTCCAGCAAGGATTCCACCGATTCCGGCGATTACAAGCAACGTCTTCAAGGGATTCCGCCGATCTAAGCTCGGATCGGCCTCGAATCAACCTCTTCTTCAATCTTTATAAGGTTTTTGGTAAGATTTCTTCGCCGAAAACTTCGTACGTCCATTCTTACGCGTTTCCGACAAGTCCGAGCGTCGTTAAACGTTGTGATTTCCGACCGAACAAGTCCGTCCCGGACAGTATACAAGACTAAGCACGAGGGAGGAGCGTCAAGCACAGCAGGGAGAGGAGGAAGACCCATATTTATATCCTAGATTTTGGTAGTAGATTGATATGATGTAAATTTATTTTTTTTCATGATGTATCAACTCTTTGATTATTATTTTTTTCATGATGTATCAACTTTTTGATTTTTGAATCAATAGAATTGGAATATGTACTTAACTTCAATTGGAGTTCATTAGTATTTATTCGATGTGGTCCTGTCGATGAATGCATTGGTTATTTTTAAATTTTTTTCTAACTCATTTCCTATTTTTTAAATTTTTTTCTGAAAGTTTTGAATTTTTTGACGAAAAAAAATTCAAAAAAAAAACCAATTCCGGCCGATCCGGAATCGATTCCCTTCCCATCCTGGAATCGGAATCGGAATCGGTCCCAACTGATTCCGGAATCCTTGCTCTGGGGGTAACCTTTTCAGCCATAATGTTTTTGTGTGTATATATATGTACTGCTAAACTAAAATTGTAGCAGCCTTGCTCTGGGGGTAACCTTTTCAGCCATAATGTTTTTGTGTGTATATATATGTACTGCTAAACTAAAATTGTAGCAGCTTTTATAGTTTTTCATTTTTTGTAGGCTTATGTTCAGCAGTTGGAGAGTAGTCGCTTTAAGTTACTGCAGCTTGAGCATGATATTCAACGTGCAAGACAGCAGGTATAATAGAACGTTTTAACTTTAATTATCTACTCAAAAGTAGAAAGTGACCTTGCCTTGTGCATTCTGGTGTCGGTGTAGGGTATTTTTGCTGCAAGTGGATACGTTGGGGAGCATGGCCCATCTCTTGCTGGCAGTGGTATGTTCCTTATCAGACTTCTCTGTAGTTTTATTTGTGGTTTTAGATATTGCATTGAAAATATAGCACTTTTGTTTAGCTTCTAACAGTAATTCGCATGATGGCAATTCTATTTTTATGATAGTGTGTTCCCTAATTTTTCCTAATGAATCATGGAAATGTTTGAAAGATTTAGAGGTGGAACGGCTAACTCAACATTTTAACAAAATTTTAATCTTTAAGAAAATATCTAATGAATGGAGAAAGAGTATCATTTATGGGGACTCAAGTTTGAGCCCAGTTCGATACAATTCACATTTGTTGATGTTGTCAATGCACCTTTGATTCTTTATGGATCAGAGATCAGGACTTATATGTGTGTGCTGACAGATTTTTGTTTAGGTTTTACTTTGACTTTAGTGAGGATACATATTTAAACACAGTTGGTTAGGTGTTCTTTTCTACATTAGAGGTAGTTTCTGGGTTTTCTTACAATTTTACACGGGTCCTATAAAGCCCACGTATCTATATACACACAGGATATGATGGAGTTTATATGAGATTAACAGGGGCATGGTTTTTCATCTCACCGAGATCTCGCGAGATTTTTGGTCTCGTCAAGGGGCCGAGAAATGAGATCACCGAGATCTTGCCAAGGAGTCGATCTGCGACTACTCTGCGTCCCGTTTATGATAGTGTAAACATATTAATATATTTTACTATCATTTATACGATCACAT
Source organism: Cryptocoryne crispatula var. balansae (assembly GCA_036172225.1). Taxonomy (NCBI): domain Eukaryota; kingdom Viridiplantae; phylum Streptophyta; class Magnoliopsida; order Alismatales; family Araceae; genus Cryptocoryne; species Cryptocoryne crispatula. Next base: position 11,419,605 of record CM069935.1, read on the forward strand.
GTATATAAGATTCTTAATCATAAATATATGTTATATACTTTAATTTTATAAAGATCTATTTTAACTTTCTTCTCTTCCACATAAACCTATTCAAATAATGTTCTTAATATATTCAAATTTTAGATTTAGATATTAATCATCAATTTATTGTAAAAAAATTATTTCTTATGTAATAAAACAAATTATATCAATTCAATTTCATAAATATTTAACCATCAATTTGTAATAAACAATTGTAATTGTTCATTCACATAGTTGATGCACAAATATGTTATATATTTTCATGTAAATTCATTGATGTATTCTCATCTTTATAAGATATTATGTTATGTTTCATACATATATATACATTTTGATCCGAGAATCCCTTTGATTCTGTGATCCACAACAAGCTCATCACTATTCTTCGTGCTTTCACTCCTCTACCCCATCCTCTTCGTATCACCAACCCATCGCCCTGATTCCCGACCCTCGTATGGAACTTGTTGATGCTGCACCATCAACTGTTGTCCCCCCAATCTGACCTCCAAGCTATTTAGACAACTCTCCAGCACCTTAAGAAAGAGTCTATGAGCTTCTGTGCCATTCCTCTTGGGCCTTCTAATCACCAAAGTTCAATTTCTAGTGCTGATGATTCACGAGTCATTAATGCTGCAATCAACAAAGGAATAGTTTACGGCCTGCCTTGTGATGTGGGACAACAAAGAATTAATTGTCATTTATGTACGTAAAGTGGCCCAAACTGGTCACTAAGATGCTACCAATAAGTATGACCGGACTGAATCAGGGTGACTTGGACCAGTGCCATGCTGAAAAGTTCTGAGTTGGCATTTGAACAAAGTTGAACTGAGTTGTAGAGTATTAAACTGGCCTTGAACCAGCCTGAACCGGACATGAACCACCCTAAACTGGGCCAAACCGAGCTGAATTGGCCCCATGATGGCTCAACCGACGTCAACTTAACCCTTGATCGGGTGTCGTGGCCATCTCTTGGTTGCTTCGGGCCATGGGGGGAGTCATGCCTGCTGTGGTAGGTGTTCAATTGCTCATGAAGATGCCACGGAAGGGTCCCTACAATTGTTGGGTGTGACGAGGGCTTTTGTGTCTTATCATCCGTCATTTTCGTCGCTTCTTTGGATGGTAGGGTCAAGTAGGGATGGTTGGGTGGTTGGGCTTTGGAGGGATAGTGGTAGGGTGTCGACGGTGGAGTAGGGGAAGGACATTGGAGGAATGGGACTTTGGTGGAAATGGGACGTCCACCATTGGTGATTGGAGGTGGTAGAAGGGAAACCAAGATCTTTTAAATGTGAAGGGAGTGCTGGTAGTTCTAAAGGTGGGTGTTGGCACCCGAAATTTTCTTATCAAGAAAAAGGAGGGATTGCATATTAAGCCTCCTAATTGTCTGGTAAGTGCAGGAGTAATTTACAGTTTGAAATAAATAAGAGAAGAAAAGGAAAAAAGGAAAAAAAGCTACAGGAGAAAATATGCACAGGGTCAAGGTAATGAAAGAAGAGTCAGTTGATGGCATGAAGAGATGTACCTGGTTGCAATAGAATGGGGTGGGTCGAAAACCTTGTAGGTTTGATGATCTGCTTCTGGACCACAAGAGAATTCTGGTGGTTGCATAAATTGCTCGATCGGAGAAGATTTGAATGTTGGAAATGGATTGGCACAGCAGAGGAGTTGCTCCCACTGAAATCAAAAGGGTAAGTGGACCTACCAGCAACAAAGGAGCAGTCGAAGAAAAAAAGAAAAGAGAAAAAATAGAAATATGGCTCACCGTGTCTAAGTACTGTAACCGGTTTCTAGTCGAAGGCAACCGACGGTAGAATATTGTAGATCGCCCTTTTGCAAGATCTCCTAAACAAGGGAAACACCGAGATTGATTTTCCTAGCAAGTTCCAATAGTGGTAAGCAACGTTGAGGATCCTCTTCGACGCCTCCTGAGGCTTATAGTTTGACTAGGATTGGGTTCCAAATGTTATAGAAGCTCCTGAGTCCTATTCGGAGGTGAACAGAAGGATTGCATGGCCTATAAACCCTTGTCAAGGTAGATCGTTGAAAAGAAGAAGAAAGAGAAAAATGAGAGGGAGGTGAAGGAGGAGGGAGAAAAGACGAGGGAGAGAGTATTAAAGGAGAGGAGCACCTTACACAATCGTCGTCGCCGTCGTAGCAAAGCCCTCCACTTATTCCTTCTCGCTCCTTCTGTGTTCTAGCATCGAAGCCCCCATCCTATGCCACCGTTTGAGATTCTTTTGGCCACCGAGGAGTTTGCCCGAAGTTCTTTATGTTCACCGTCTCTGTCAACAAGGTAGGGGAAGCCAGCCACCCCCTTCACCGTCATCGTTGTCGAAGGGAGGAGTTGTCTAGAGCTTCTACATTCATGTCGCTGCCAAAGGGATCCCGTCCTGGACTTCAAAGGCCGCCGCTGTCGTTGAGGATCCTGTTTGAACCCTCTAAGATCGCCGTCACCATCCAGAGCCTTGGACCACAAAAGCTCCCTCGCTGGAAGTCGCAGGTGCCCTTTTCTGTAAGTCTTTGAACGTCGTGGGAGTGTCTGGCAGTGGTTGGGCATCGCGAAGGGGCAACCGTGGTGAGCCTGTCTTCATCGTCTGCTCATGATTCAATAAAGGAGGGTGGGGCCCACTTGTTAAACAGGTTGAAAAAAAAATGGAGAGGTCCTCGTTGGACAGCCAGTTGACGAGGGACAAGGCCCACTTGATGGTCAGTAGGCCCACAAGGCCTATTGAGCCCCGAGAAGGGTTGTTTGTGAATTGTTCCACCAAAAAGAGAGAGAACTTTTAAATGTACACTCAATTGAAAACTTAAATAAAAATTATTAATTTACTTTAAAAAAATTGAGGCAAGTATTGAGCCGGCTAAAAACTCACCTCATGGTTTTGGCATATTCTAAAAGAATTCTAAACCCAAATGGGTAACCAAGAGGTTGGCTAAAAACTCACCTCTTGACCTTGATAAAAAATAGTAAAAAACAAACAATAAACAGAAATCTAAATAAAAATTTATCAAATTATTTTTACAAACCAAGACGAGCATTGGGCCGGTTCTAAACCCACCTCTTGACCCTTCTTCTTAAGGTAAACATCAAAGGGTCTATTAAAAGACCTCAATGTTTTACCACTCCATAAGAGTGGGTGATTTATTCACCAAATGATGAAGAAGCTATGGATGTGCAATAAGAGCTATCTCTCTATATGTCTATCAAAGCCACTTCATAACAATGGGTAATTTATTCACCAAATGATGAAGAAGCTGTGGATGTGCAATAAGAGCTATCTCTCTGTTTGCCTATCAAAGGCCGGACTATACTCAATTTCAAATTGATGGGACAAATGACATAATGCCTATCAAGGGCCACTGAGTTTGATTCGGAACTATGGCTATTATGCCTTCCCCATACATATTTGTAATTTGACTCAAGCAATGCAATACGATGTCATGGTCTGTGCACGGTGGATGGCATCAAATCCATAAGCAGCCCTGAACGAAATTAGTGGAATGCAAGCATGTAAAAGAGAGAGAGAGAGAGAGAGAGAGAGAGAGAGAGAGTGATGGGGACATTTTTTTGGTTTTTCTTTTACTTATGTCCCTACGAGGACAAGTTTGTAAATAGTCGATTTTAGAGGGTCTTTTATTAAAATTTGTCCATCCTCTTTATAAGAGGGTCCGATGTACATAGCTTTAACAATCAATAGAGTGAATTTTTGGAAACGCCGGAAGGCTTGGTTCCTCCCATGTAGGGGCTGCGGCCCCGCCTTCTCCTTCACCTCCGGCGTAAGGCCGGTGCTCTCTTTCCCTTTCTCCCGGAGAGGTGCGCCATTCTCCCTTTCCACCTTCCAAGACCGGCAGGTAGCCGATCCCACACCCTCCTCCTCATCCTCTGGCCTCCGTGCCATTCTTCCTCTCTTCCCTTCTCCGGTTCGACTGCAGTCCTAGTCCCGACGCCCATTCCTCTCCTCCGGTAGCGTCCTGCCTCGACGACGGCGCTGGCGGAGTCTACCCCTTCGCGGATGCGGATGAGAAGAACAAGAAGAAGCAGAAGAAGAAGGGGTTGCGGGAGGAGCAGGTCCGGCGATCCCCGGATCTATCCTTCCCCGCGGCCTTCTCCCTCGGCGACGGCGAGCCCCGCGACATCCGCCCCGTGCACCACCCTTCCGAGGCGGACGGTTCCCTCCTTCCACCCAGCTCCGCCTCTGCGTTCTCCTTCTGCCGGATGAAGACGAAGACGATGGCGCAAAGTGCCGATGGCGACGCCTCTTCTCCGCGCACCGCCTGCGACCGCCGGATGACGATGACGCGCACGCACAGGTCGGGACGACGCGAGTGGGAGGGCGAGGCGCGCTCGCCCGCGTTTTGTCGCGGCCTGCGTCCGCGTGGGCGCCAGCGATCCCGCCGCGGCGACGGCAGGCGACGGTCGGATCAACGCCACGCCCTTCCCCCCTGCTGCGACGACGAGGAGGCCACCCACGGGGTACGCGGTTTCCTGTGCCGCGGCCACGACCCCCCTCCGGCGATTCACTCGCGCCCGCGAGCGCGGGCGGTGCTCGCGATCGGCCCGCAGCGGCTCGCCAGGCCGGTTCGCGCCCAGGCCGGCCGGCTGGCCAGTTCAACCGGGTCCAGACCCGGCCCAAGCCGGTTCAGGCCGGTTCGGGCCATCTTGAGCCGGTTTAGACCGGTTCAGCTTGGTTCGACCCGGTCCGGACCGGGTTCGGGACTGTTTTGGACCGGTTCGGACCGGTTTGCTCCATTTTGGGTTTGTTTAGGTGTTTTAGCGGCAATTAGCGCCGGTTTAAGTCGTTTTCGTTCGGTTTGGCCGGATTAGCCGGTTTGTCCCGCATCAGAGAGAGAGGAAAGGGAGGGCAACACGGTCAGGCCAGGGACTGAATCAGAATCTAGGATTAGAATGCCAGGTTCAAAACTAAAGTTGAACAGGAGATTTCTGTCAAGAGACTGGATAAGATAAATAAATCAAAATATAAAATTCAAATCAAACCTCTAATTAAGCTGTTCAAATTAAAAGACATCAAGCTGAATATCAAACCAAATCCAATACATCTAAATCAGAACCTGATCAAAATTTAAAACGAAACCGGCAAGATAACAAAATCTGAAATCTGAAAATCTCAAGAAGCCTGCAGGTTCTGACCAAATTCCAACAAGATCCCAACCAAGATTTAAAGCAAGATGATCCAAACCAAAAAAAAATGCCTAGTTAAAAAATCAAAACAACTCACACCAACTCTCAACTAAAAGGAATAGAGTCTTGATATAAGATTTAAGTCAAATCCTTGAACGTGCATCAGGCAGTCCAAATTGAAATCAAACGTCACAAATTGAATGAAGTGTTTTGGTTCTTGTTCTGTCCCCAGGTTGATTTCAAAGAAATCATCAACCGTTGACTGACCGCCATCCTCAATCTCCTCGGGTGTTGGTCGCAGATCAAGATACTCAGGATGTGGTGATTCTTTAATGCTTTGTGCACAGTTTGACATGAAGGGAGGTTCTAATGTGGATTCAGGGTTGCTGTCCGGACCCTGTATCTAGTGCCCGCCATTTTCAATGGATTCTTCAAGGGCGAAGCTTGAGATTTTATGCCCCTCTTCTTCACGTTGGATGCTTACCATGTCACCGCATAATAGATTGGTGCTTCATACTCTGAATCGTAAGCTATCCTTGGGTGTTTGCTAGTGGAGTTCAAATTCTTTTGTGGGCAAGAAATTGTGAACGGCGCAAGCTTTCTTCCAAGATTGTTTCTGAGGAATACCCACCTTTCTATACATTTTGAGGATCACGGGGGATACTCTTGGAGAGGGTTGGATTGTGACAAAATAGGAGTCAGAATGCTCATGCCAGCTAATGTCATCCCGTACCCTCTTCTTAGTGGGTTTAACCCCATGAAAAATATGGTCGGGCCTGTTAGGATAACGAATCCTGAAGATAGAAAGTTTCTCAACGTTTTGGAGTTCTTGCTCTCCTGCTAACCACAATAGGTCTTGAGGCATCCCAATACTTTCATCAATTTCTCGTGTTATGGAATTGGCATTATAGACAATTGGACGAGTTCCTTTCCAATACATCTGTGTCTTTGGTCCTTGTAATTTCAGAGAAAGTCTGAACATCTGAGCTCTGACTTGATCAATTTGAATTTCACCCTCTGTGGGATTTTCATCTTCCATCTTCTCTGTCTTTATTGGCCAGGGGTTTCGATGGCACTGTCTAAAAGTATGGTATAGCATCTGCCAGATGCCATTCTGTAACCTCAAACGAAGCTTTTGATAGACGTGGGGATTCTCTCTATTTTGGTATAGCATATGCCAGATGCCATTCTTTAAATCCTTCTAGTTTTTGGTAGGCGTTAAGGAATTTATTTCAATGATTTAGGATAGAATGCACTCAGCTTTTGATAGGCATGTGGGGATTCTCTCTATTGGGTTGGGGATCTGAGTACACCCGTCTTGGACAGGCATGTTGGGTCTCCTCCCATGGTTCATGAACCTCATTACCATATGGTTTGACATATTGACATGTTAAACTCGTCTAGCCTCTTTATAGCTTGATGGGTAAATTCCTCCGTTGGGGATGGGGGCATATGACATTGGGGGTCTTTATGACATTTATATGTGAACCTTAAGGACTCGGAGCTGTGCCCAGCCCCCCAACAAGTCGGTTTTAGTCAAATAACGACAGGCAAGTTAAGTTGATTTGAACTTTTTGTTTTACGAGTAAATTATTCTATTTTACAAAGTACAAACGCGCAATGCCTACACGACAACTCTACCAGATTGGGGTCCAGTTTTGACATGTTCTGCAAATTGTCAGTTCAGTTGGATTCAGCAGTTAATTCAGCTCACTTTGGCGTTAATTGGATCGGGTTCATAACTGTTTGGAGGTGTGAACTCAGTTTGGTTCAGATCTGTGGGATCCACTGTTTGATTGTTGAGTCGGTATTTGACCCATTCGCAATGGATTCGCTGCCTCATACCACATCAGTGTTGACTTGGAAATCAGATTTATTCTTGTGTATACCAGTAGGTGTATTTTTCACCCAAACATGTGCTCAGTAATATAATATCTATTGATTCATGTGATACCAGTGAATATGCAAACTTTGGTTGCTGACGGATTTGGCATTTCCACTTGCAGCAGAGGCATGTGTTTGGCTCATTTGGTTCGGTTTTGGCCGTCAGATCTTACATAGTGACTAACAACAAGTGTTTCCAAATTCCACCTTGCAGATGATGTTGCACTGATTTTGGGAAAATATTTCATGTAATATGGGTCTTAAGATTTTAAGAAAAACTGTTAAATATTCTTCACCTGAAACTGAATCTAGAAATATACTGTTGGCACTTAGAATTTTAGATAAAACATTGACATATGTTAAGAGTGAGGCAAAATGGAGTTAGATATATTTAATTCCCTGCACCCCACCACCATTATATGGAGCAAAATAAGTGAAGGAGACCAATAAAGGATAGACTCAAACACATGATTAAGGACAGATATACACAATTGGATGTGAATGCAAAAAGGGGAGGAGGTTCCATGTGCCTATACCCTCCCCGATGACCAAGTAAAACACCAGCAAAAGCCCCCGGAGTAAAAGAGAAGGAGGGGGAAAGAAGAATTGGATCAAGACCCCAATCGGTGATAGCATATGGATATATAGAATTCCTGCATAAAAGATCAACTGATCTAGCACATATGCTCAAGGTCAGTCTTACCTCCACCGATCCAGAAAAGGTCTAACAAGGAACTAAAAGTAATACAGCACGTATACATTATCCTGCTAGTCCAAAATCAGGCAGAAATTGGAAGAGTCCAGAAAAATAGAGGGTCAGGAGACCATGAAGGAAAGGAGGCCATATAAGAGTATGCCCGGTCAGTTTTGGCACATATATAGCAAGGGTAGAGGATCGCAAGCACCTAGGCACCATGAGATGAGAGGATGGAAGAAAGAGAAGTGAAGTAATAGGGAATAAAAATACTTAATTCCCTACACCCTACCATTGGTATATGAGTCAAAGAGGGAGTCAAACACATATGTCTAAAGCCGGACATGCATAATTGGATGTGAATATACAAGGGGGACTCAAAGCCCAATCCTATTAGGCATATACCAAGGGAACAAAAAGACAGAACTTTCATGTGTATTCCTGCCCCTGCCGACCAAAGAGGGACCAAAAGGTGACCCCGGAGCAAGGGAATGGAGAGGGGAATAAGAGAGACCAGGAGTATTATACATCCCGCACCTCCGGATCCTCATATAGTATGAGGCAATTCACACATCTAGGAGCTGATGGGCTCCTGCTCAAAAAAAAAAACAGCAAAAGCCCCGCGCCAAGAAGGGGGAGAGTTTGATAGGGGCCCCAACCAAGGGTGGCATATGAAGAAGCCGGGCCTCCTACATATAATGGCAGACAACCAGCCATACGTATACTTGCAAAAAGGCATGGTATAGGACAATTGAGGTGCTACCGACAGAAGATAGAAGAAGAGAGCTAGATCCATAAACATATCCATGGTACAAAACAGAAGAAGGAGCATGTGCGGTTGCTAAAAGATAGCAAGGACCGAAGATGGGATAAGAAAAAGGGGAGATATAGAAGAAAATGAGAAAATTACCAATGCACAAAGATGAAGAGGGAAATCCACCAAGTGTGCCCCACCCGGATGTGACTGAAATGATGTTCACCTCCACGGATCAACACTAAGTAGAAGATAAGGGCACCAAGAGCTCCAAACAGCAGGTCCGGTGACTCTCCTTGGCAAGAACAAGCTGCAACAGCACCTATGGAGATAGGAGGGTGCGACAGGATGAGGAGGAGGGCCAGCTAAAAGGGGGTTCGCGGGTGGGAGAATCTGTCTCCCGATGGGAGACTCAACAGAACCTGCGAAGAAAGAGGAAGAGAGGGCAATCCGCGGGAGAACAGGTTGAAGAATTCAAATGGGATTAATTAAAGGGCCAATCTAGCATCTAAGATTGATAGTTAATATCTCAATTGGATCCTAATATTCATGGATCCTCAGCGCACAGCACTGATGGCCTAATTGGATCCTTAATGAGATAATGTCCAATGGATCCAGCATGATGGGATATCCGATAGATAATCCTTGGGCAAGGCTAATTACCGGATGTCAAGGCCTTCCCGGATCCTTAATAGGATTAATATCCAATAAGAGGATCAATGGCTAGGATCAAATGGAACATCTATCAGTCGGCTGAGCCAAATACTTGAGACACTCCATCAAATGAAGGGCCAGGATCAAGAGTTTATTCATTTAAAGGCCAGGATTTGCTGTCGGATTAGCTAATTGGATTCCTAATCTTCTTGGATCATCAACGGTATGACAAGATGGCCAAATTAAATCCTTAGTAGGATAATACCCACTGGATCCAGCCTTATTGGAAATTTGATTAGATGGGATAATTCCCTTCACGTAGGCAACAAGGCCTAGCTCCAATTAATCAACGGATGAGGGCTAATCTGCCATTTACAGGACTGATGAATGGAAGGCTTGGATTGAGCTATCAAATGAAGATCCGAGGGCATCTAATCAAGGGTTGAGATGCATACTTACTATGCGATGAGCCCATCAAGAAGAGCTCATGGGATCAATGGAAAGGATGCCCATAATTGAGGTCAATCAGTGGCCGGGATCCTCTGAATAATCAGAAAGTATACCAAGGATAAAATCAAAGCTGAGCTACACCCTACGATGCATCTCCTCCCGGCCCTGACTTGGTCAAGCCCCACCTTCTCCACGTTCAGGAGAAAGTGGCCCCACTTTCTCCATGCGCACACTGCACTACCCAGTCCATCTCTCGGGTGAACAGCACCCACCCTGCAAGCTATAAGAGGGGCAGTCCCCGCACATGAGAAGGGGTCGGAGGAGGAGCAGGAAGAGAAGAGGGGGAGGTTCTGCTAGAGCTATTTCAGCAAGGAATTCAAGGGCATCTCCGAAGCATCAAAGAGGGGAAGCAAATTGAAGGGCTTGCGGCCACTGTTCTGCAGCAGGATAAGTGCCCGGGTTTGAAGGTCATAAGGTAGGGTGCCATGGCCATCACTCCATCCGTCCTTCTCTAAACACCATGCCCATAGACAATTCAACATTTATCACCCTATCCGTCCCTATTCAAGTACTATGTCCATTGACTGCCCAATGACGATGATCCCTTCCCAATATGGTTAGGATATCACCTTAATTGGGCGGAAATGCTTAGACAAATGTTAGAGTCCCGCGGGCCCATATGATTGCCTGAAATCCACCCTCACCTTCCTATATATTCCAAAAGGTCAGGTCCATAGGAAATTCTCATCTCTCGGACATCAAAGAAATAGTTAAGGGCTAGAGTCTTAAATGGATTCATTTGGTTAGGATAATACCAAATTGATGGCCACTGTCCTGGATGCATCTAAGCCATATCCTAACCTTTTGTTTGGCCCTCATGATTGGGTCCATTCTGTTTCCTCCCCCCGGGTGCATTTCTGTACCACCATGTATGGAGTCTTTTTATATATATATGTGAATACCATGGATATGTTTGATTCCCTTCTTGACCCCCTCTCTAGAGCTTCCCTCGGCCTTGGAATTCCAGAAGATGAAGCCTCATAACCTTGTCATTACAGCAGAAGTTAAAGGGCATTTGGTAGCCCCAAGATAGAGAGGGGTTATACCCGGCCTCTTTGGAACCCACATGATGGACCAAAGACCCCCGGGTAGCCCTGACAGAGCAGTGGATATGAAGAGGGAATGGCCACCCGGGCCTTGAAGATTTCATGATAATTGAGCATGAAAAGTGCACAAGTTATGAGTGAATTACCTATTGACTATGAAAACAACAAGCCGAGGATGCCTATGGATAGGTTCATACCTATAGCAGGACATGAATGTGGCCTAAGTTTGGGCCTAGCTCAGTATATGTATTCCGGATAGGACTGAAATTATGTGCAGTCCCTTGGTCCATCTCATAGTGAAGAGGGCCAATTGCAGGCCAAACTCCTATGAGAGGAGTTCTTTTTATGCATAGAGATATGTACTCCCAAGAGGGATGAGATGACCTCGATATGAGGAAATTGGGGTTATTGTTAAATTCCTCCATTGCAAGAATATGTTATACACCATATGTCATCAATCAAAATATGTTGATACTCATATGATGGTGATCAAGGATCTTTGAATATATCTATATATATATGATATGATTTATAAGAACCTGATTGAGAGGGCCAATTTCCGAACATAAGAGAGTAAAGAATGCATATATAATTTGACAATAAACTGGATTAAGCACTAACTCTCAAATTTCAGGCATATTCTAAACCTGATTTCAAGAGAGAGTTTGCTCTCAAGATTGATGAGAGATGGGGGACTATATATATATAAAACTTAACACTAAGAAATATCGATCTAAGCTAAGACATAAGGTCAGTAATTACCCTCAAACGGCACTATGGGGTTTCATATCTGAAAGCTCATATCTTTCAGGCCCCGATCAGAATATAAGGAGGGATACAAGGAATTGTATCCAGGGCATTATGAGCTTTGGAATCTCAATAAGATTTGAGGGTCTTCACCCCGAAGTCCTGCATTTTGGAGGCCCTAATTCTGATTTATGATAAGCCTCTCGGTCATAAGATATGGCTAGTCAGAGGGGAAGATAGAGAGAAGGAGACAGGCCTTAGATCTGGATATAATCAGATCATTGAGGGCCTGTGCAAGAGGGCTTACATGACAAAATTAGGGGCCTGGCTCAGGATGTTTGCATAGTCAGACTTCTGAGGTTAAAGCCTATTTTAGAGACAAAAGGACCAAACTCATAGCAACAGGTGATAATGCGCTGTCCCGGACAGTTTTACACCTGCTTATGTATATAAAAAGAAGGCTCCGGAAAGTGTTATTTAGTTAACTCATTCAGTTGGGAGCTGCGAGAGATTACACCTAAACAAATAGGTAGTCATGAAAGGGAGTCATAAGGATCACCCTTATGATGGGATTTCAAATCCGAGAACCCCTCCCCATAGCAAGGCTCCAATCAGGTCATAGAGAGATTCATAAGACTTATCCAAGGGCATTTTAGGTCTTGGAGTTTCAACTATTCCATAGATTCTGATTTCAGGAGTCCCCTCGGCCATAGACTACCTGGTTTTAGTATCAAGTTCAATCTGTCCGAAAGGTGAGTAGAAAGAAATCTTTGGACGGCCTTAGATCTAAAATAATCAGGTCATTGAGGGGTTATGATTGAAGACCAAGCCTCTCGATCACATGAAGGAAAGGCTTTAGATGGCTTTAGATCTGAACATAATTGGGTCATTGGGAGTTTATGGTAGAAGCTAAGGTGAATATTCCATGGCCTATACTAAGGTCTTATATGCCAGAAGGATAACCGAACTTGGGTGTCTTAAATGACATACATTTCGGGTTCATTTAAACCTGGTTTTGCATGGAATTTCAGGCTTCATAGAGGCAGATTCCAATGTATGGTTTGGTGTTAACTTTTGACCATTCTAGGGTCAAATTTCAGGATCGACTTTGGGTCTGAATCATAGTGACACCCAGGGCATCATAGACTTTGGGGCTCCAACTTTGTCAAGAGGATATAAAGCTCCCCCATCCCAGAGGTCTGGATCCTAGTTTCAGCTAGTCCGAGGGGCAGATAAGGAAAAGGCAGCAGGCCTTAGATCTGGATATAACCGGATCATGGAGGGACTGGTGCAGGAGGCATGAATGAAGGACTTATAGCCGAACTTGGGAGGTTCAGATAATAGATATTTCAGGCTTATTCAAGCCTTATTTTGCATAGTATTTCAGTAAACCTTAATGCTTGGTATAATTTTGACCAATCCAAGGTCAAGTTCAGGGTCGGCTTTGGGCCTGAGTCCAAATGTTCAAGTCTAGGCCATCGAGTTCCAGATTGTGAATTCAATTGTATAAATCTCAAGCATCTAGAATCCCAAGGAGATAGGCAAAGGTCCATATATATACAGGATCTGGCTTTCGACAGAATACTGCTGGACTATAGTCAAGACCAGGTGCTAAATCTGAAGGATGAGTAGAGGAGGTCCCAGCTTTGAATTCATGTACAGTTGGGTTTAATTGAGTCCAAATGAACCTTATAACATCTACAAGATGGATAGAGTACCTATCAAGAATAGACCTTAAGGCATGGTTTAATATAACCATTCCATGATCCATATCGGGGGGCAGGTATAGACCTGAATACAGGTGGTATTTGGAAGTCGATTGCTCACATTTAGATTGGTCCTTATGTCAAGTACATGGTCACATGAATCCCAAGCCAGTCAGGATCTACATCCATGAACATCCAAGATGACAGCCAAGGTTCACAACCCATATATAAACAATAACAGGTTTCTCGGTGAGAAAGTATATCCAAGTCTAAATGGCAACAGGAATTGAAAGGTCTAAATCCTAGGAGGCAATTAAATTTTGGGGTTCAGCACATCTTAACTCGGGTTTTAAAATATAAAATGATGGTCTCAAGTTAGATATAACAAGACTTGAGGAAAGGGATACACAAGATTTCTTGGGAGCATGTCCATATATATGCTTTAAAGACTCTAATACCGATATCTTAGACATGCTTAATTCTAGGGAGCATAGTCACAACAATGTTTGATCCGATAACATAAAGATCAGATCTAGGTAGATCTGATTAAATAGGAAATTCGGAATTTAATGATAACCAGATTGCCTAGATCCGAAATATCTTCATGAGTCCCATAGTTGTTTTTTCCGAAGTAATCATATAACACTTAAGCATGTCTATAATCAGTCTTGGCATTTCTTCACTCGAAACCTAGATATTTTAAACACACCAAGTTATGGCTATGGGTGTCTTAAGTCAAACTTTAACATACTCATAGGAAAGAGCCTTTCAATAATGGGAGGACTTAGATCTTGACGATAATAAGGCACATATGCCATTTCACTAAGTCTAAAGACTTGGAATTTGAGAGAATTCAATTATCTAAGTCTAAGATGATGGACTTAAGTGAAGATAACATAAGTTCAATAAAGGAGGGACTTAGACCATAAAATGGTATGTGTGGGCAGATTTCATTTTTGTTCGATATATGACAACTTACATGAAATCAACATAAGATTTGATCTGAATATGCTCGGATCTAGATTAGTTCCAATAATCCAACATATGTCTTAATACAGGACCTTAAGTTGAAATGGCTAATCTCATGCAAAGTATATAGATATGGTTTGAATCTTTACCCATATACTAAGTTTGGCATTAGCCATCTGACCTTATATGGTCACTATGCGTTGGACTTAAATACTGAGTTTACATTCCATTGATTTTATGGGTTATAATTCCCATGTGGTTGTGTTTTGTGGATGAAAGTTTTCTTTCGTATACGAGTTACTACGACAGTTAATCAAGGGTGTTCGAGAATCTCGATGTAATTAACATCAGAAATTCGCAACTTCCAATGGAGAGAGGTCCAAAGACAAACTTTATGAACCCTAACCTCGACATATATATTTTATATGCATACCACATATTTTGGCTAATATTTTCTATGAAATATCATATACTTTCATAGTAGCCAAAGATGAGATAATGAAGGTTCATTTCCTAAAATTAATGAAAGTTAAATGAATTTTCAAACTATGCCATGCCATCCAAGCATATTTTTATATCAACATATTTATATTTCTATTCGAGGTTTCACCATATACCCAATTGTTTCTTCAACCCTCCCTGCATCAATTTTTAATCATTAAACTTGTACCACTGTCTCTACTTCAAGTCAATGTGTTACCATCTCTTTCCTTCTGCCTTTCCATAGTTGCAGGACTTATAACCATCCTTCTGGAGATGATGTTCTGATTTTGGGAAAAGATTTCATGCAATATAAGTCTTAGGATTTTAAGAAAAACTGTTAAATATTCTTCACCTGAAACTGAATCCACAAATATACCCAATTGTTTCTTCAACCCTCCCTGCATCAATTTTTAATCATTAAACTTGTACCACTGTCTCTACTTCAAGTCAATGTGTTACCATCTCTTCCTTCTGCCTTTCCATAGTTGCAGGACTTATAACCATCCTTCATGCCTTGCTTCTCATACTTTTCATTTCTTATATTCATTCCAGATTTTGATGTGCAAATCCTGTTACTTGTTTTTGTCTCACTTGGCTTTCTACTTTTGTTCTCATGTTCATATCTATTTGCTCAACTCCATGTCATCATGGTCGCTCAATTGTATAGTGGAAGAGAAATGAAATGGTAATGAAAGACCCAAAACGGTTTATAAACTGTTGTCAAATAGGACCATTCAATAACACCACTTACACTGATCTGCCTCAGCTTAGTTCGTGAGCAAGTGGGTTCTCAAGCCTTGATAATTTTTGGACAACATTTTTCAAGAGAACGATGTCAGTTTTATTTGACTTGTATTTTCTTCTAAATTCCAAAGACTATTATTACCGAAGAAAGGCCTATGTTGTAAATAAATAGATCTTCTTCAGGTTCCTTGATGTTCGACATGGAATATGCCCGATGGCTGGATGAGCATCAGAGGCAAATCAATGACCTTAGGGTAGCTGTTAACACACGTGTTGGTGACAATGAACTGAGGCTCCTTGTTGAGGCAGTGATGGCACATTACGACGAGCTATTCAGGCTCAAAAGCATCGGTGCTAAGTCTGATATATTTCACATGCTTTCTGGGATGTGGACCACTCCTGCAGAACGGTGCTTCATGTGGTTGGGCGGGTTTAGATCTTCGGAGCTTCTGAAGTTGGTAAATTCCAGTCCGATATTGACTTTTCTTCCTCTTGTGCAGACTGCATTCTTTAGTTATTCTCCGAACTTTCAGATCCTTGCAGGCCATGTGGAACCATTGACAGATCAACAGCTGATGGGACTCTGTAACCTTCAGCAATCCTCTCAACAAGCTGAGGATGCACTGTCACAGGGAATGGAAGCTCTGCAGCTGTCCCTCGCAGAGACTCTTGCAACTGGTTCACTATTTTCAGCCCCAGGCTCAGACAATGTTGCTAGTTACATGACCCAGATGGCTCTAGCAATGGGCAAATTGGGCACGCTAGAAAACTTCCTTAGGCAGGTAATGTACTTTCTTTCGAAAGATGATTCACTTTTAGATGGCCAGCCATCTTCGAGTTTTATGGTATTGACAAGTCCTGGATGATTGGTAGATCATCGTCGGTTTCTCTTTTTCCTATCTCAGGCCGATTTGTTGAGACAACAGACCTTGCAGCAAATGCAGCGCATCTTAACAACCAGACAGGCTGCTCGTGGGCTTCTTGCAATCAATGACTATTTCTGTCGGCTTCGAGCATTAAGCTCGTTGTGGTTGGCGCGGCCGAGGGACTGATATCTTCCGTTGCCCTCTAATGACAGCTGACCTTAGTGGTATGAATTATGAATTCTTCTAACTAGACAGGCTAAAGTGGATCTTGCGGTAAATCTGCCAGGTGGGCAGTTTCTTCAATGCAAGTACAGTGTATTGACTCATTTAAGGAGATTGTTGGAGAAACAGTGAACGACGGGCTGTCGGTCCATTAACCAATGTCATGCTGGGAACCTTGATGTTTCAGTCTAAGAGTAACTGTGCTTTCAGATTAGTACGCTTTGCTGTATTTGAAATTTCTATGGACTCGCTTTTGTGGTTTGCTTCTTGGCCCTTTGTCTTCTCTTGATTCCTTCCACAAAGTGAGATGAAATTCCAACAATAATTGCCGCAACCCAGAAGATGTCAGATGGATATCTATGATTTCAGTGCGATGCGGATGTAGTCCTGTAAACTAGCAAGTTGTCTGTGTTTGGAGAAGCCATTCTAACAAGGGATTAGAAATCCTAGTAAAGCACGTTTGGAGTGGCACACACTTGTTCTTCACTTCGGGTGACCCACCCGAGAAATATAGGTTTTCATTTATAACTTGGAAATAGGTATTCGGGTTTCATCGAAAGTGGGTTCCACCCAAACACCAATTAGAGTTTAAATATGATTTGGAGGGGGAGAATCCTCAAACCCGATTTTAGTTCCGGATCGGGGTCAAGTATCGGATTTGTTAGATCCGGATAGGTCGGAAAGGAACGTTGCTTGCTGAAAGGATGATGGACACCCATCTCTATTATGTACCTCTTTGGAGAAAGCCCTACCTAGGGGTTAGGGCACGTTTGCAGCGGCACACACTCATTCTTCACTTCGGGTGGCCCACTGGGGAAATTTGTTTATCTTTTTTTAAAAAAAGAATAGGATCATATTCATTCATACAAGATTAAGGAGAATATATAGTTTGGACATCTAAAAAGATAAAACAATAAAAGTACTTGATTGAGTTAACAAAAGAGTTATCCTGGAAAGATAATTTTTCAAGAGATGATCATACAATCACGAGTTGACTTGCACACATATGTGCAAACGTGGTCAGGTGGTAGAAGTAGAATTTCTTTGTTGGAGTTTGACAACTATATCAAGATTGGAATATGACTCTAAACAAGAGTGAATAAAATCTATACTAATGGTTTCGAGAAATGATTAGCGTCAAAAATGTTAATAAAAATAGAGTTAGAATTATAACTCAGCCTCTCAACTACAAACATCAACGAAGTAGAAAAAAAATGAGATAGATTTAAGTAGCCCGAGCTCCACAGTTCCAACACAATAAAACGATACAAAATGCCTAAAACATTTTTAGGCAAAGTGTTGGATAAGGGAGATTGGGAGGGGGGAACATCCCTCCCTCCCAGAACTAAACCGACCTCAAAACGACGATGCTAAGAACACGAACGAAGGATCTATCACAGAGTACGCTGGCTATAGGGGAGCCGTCAAGAGTGCCGTAGCGGCAACGTTACTGCCACGAGCAAGCCGGCCAAACTTGTGCAAGGGGATGCCACCGCAGGGAGAAGCTCTACACGAGGGGATGTGCCACAAAGGTTCCGCCGTGAGAACCCATGGCGAAGCTTCCAGAGTACGCCCCCGCGAGGGCTCCCGCAAAGTTTCCGGTTTTCACTGGGGAAGAAGGCCACCGGGAAGGGGTTCCGCGGGGCGTCGGGTGGCTCGAACGAGCAAGGGCTTCCGTCGGGGAGGGAGTCCGCCGGGCGAGGGTTTCTGCCGGGGAAGAAGGCCGCCGGGGAGAGGTTCCGCCAATAAATCTGTTTATCTCAGAAAATAGACATTCAGGTTTCATCCAAAGTGGGTACCACCCGAACACGAATTAAAATTTAGATATGATTCAAAGTGGGGTAGTGAATCCTCAAACCCGATTTTAGTTTCGGATTGGGGTTAGTATCGAATTTGTAAGATCCGGAAACAAGTCGGATGAGAAAGTTGCTGTAATTTAAGGATGATGGGCACCAATCTCTAATATGTACCTCTTTGGAGAAACCTAGGTAGGGCACGTCTGTAGCATCACACACTTTGTTCTTCATTTCGGGTGACTCACCTAAGAAATCGGTACCTCTCAAAAAATAGACGTTCGGGTTTTCATCCCAAGTGGGTACCACTCGAACATGAAATAAAATTTACGGGATGTTTAGTTGGATGATAAATTGAGTTTTTGTTATAATTGCTTATTTTTTAATAAAATTTGAAAAAAATTGTGTTTGACTACCATTATAATTTTATATTTTTAAAATGATTTATTTATTTAACAAAAAAGGGTCTCACCTCTTTTTTTAAAGGAAAGCCGGGTCCGGGTTCAACTCAGAGTTGATCAACCCCAAAATCGTCCCGGTCAGACCAAGCCGCGACTCAAGTTGGATGGGGTTGGATTTATTTGTTTCTTTTTAAAAAATTATAAAAATTATAAAAATTACATTAAAATAGAAAAAAAATATTTTTATACTATATATTTATGTATACATAAAAATATATACATAAATATAAGTATATTTTTATGTTATAATTGAATATAAGTGTTTATACATGAATATAAATAAATATGATTTTTTTATTATATTGTATTAGTATGTGTTAGGAAAGAGTTACTCTTAAGTGAGAAAGTAAAGATGATTAAGAAATAAATTTATAAATTTTAAATATGTATCATATATTTATAATTATAAATTTTAATTATATGCAATAGAATAAGTGATTGTAAAATATTGTTATATTATTAATAAACGAGGTGCTCAAAAGACCGGTTGGGTCATCCAACCCGGGGTGATCCCCAAGCCACCCGGCAAACCATATATTTTTATTTTGTAGTCCTCCACTTTGCTTGGTCATATATAATACACACTCTTTTTTGTTATCACGTCTCTCTTGATAATTTTATTTCAGTGACTAATTCACATTTTATTTTAATGTAACTTTTTATCATGAAAATATATAAAAATTTATTATGCAACCAAACATCCTATTAGAAATGATTTAGAGTGGGGTAATAGAACCTCAAACCTGATTTTAGTTTTGGATTGGGCTCAAGTATCTCTAAGATCCGAATACAGGTTGGATAGGAACGTTGTTTGTTGGAAGGATGATGGGCACCCATCTCTTTTACATGCATACCTCTCTTTGTCATGAACCCAACTCTCACTTGCTTCATGGTCGGATGGGAATGTTGCTTGCTGGAAGTACGTAGTATTCAATTTCTCTTAGAGTTCGAATCACCTCAAGCCCCTGGTGGAGAGAGTACCTTCAATCCCCAATGAAAATCGGCCTCGACCCCAGGCCACTTAAGTGGCGGTTCAAATAACAAGTTTGGTGAACTGCTACCGAAGAGGGTTGAAACGCTACCGACGTCTTACTAACTCACTACCCGGTAGCGAGTTGTATTAAGATCAATAGTGAGTTTGTAAGGCATCGGTAGTAGTTCAGTAACAGTTCACTGACTCATTAACACGCTACCGACGAGGTTGAACCACTATCGACACCTTACTAACTCACTACGTATCACTTAAGTGGCTAGTATCGTGGCATTTTTTTCATTAGAGATTGAGGGTGCTCCCTCCACCCGGGAACTGAGGTGATCCGAACTCTTTTTTCTCTTATCGCATCCATAATATGGATTGTTGCCCGGTCCTATGAGAAGCTTGTTGTAGTTCTTGTCATGGGCATCAATGCTTGAAGAGATACAAAAATTCTAATGATGTTTTGTGAACGGTAAGTTTTATATGTTTATACCCTAGAAATAATTTTATTTGCACCATATGTATCTCTAAATTGTGCAAATGCCCTTGTTGCCTTTGTTCTCCCCCTTTCATTGCTGGTCCCTCAAACCTTATTTCTACGTCCCTCTCTTTACTTGCCTCTCATATCGTTAGGCATCTCTCTTTATCCTTCTCTTCATCAAACACCACTGGAAACTCTTTAACTCTCTTGTTTTCAATCTAAAATATTTTAAATTAATATATTTAATTATGTGGTGAGCCCATATATCTTCCGTTTGTTTGTCTGTTAGTTTATCTTTATATTCCAAGCACACCATCTAGTTTGACTTCTTCCTATTTATTTTGACCATTCAACCTCTGTTTATTTGAAAGAGCACTTCTTCGGTACATTGACTGTAACGTTAAGAAATTTTAGGATTGATATAATATTTATTATAATTAAGGTGTAATTAATATATTTATTTATTCTCTCTCTCTCTTGTTGCTATCTTTCCCTCTTTCTCAATCCCTAAATGCTTTCACTGCTGCTTCCCCTTTAACATGTTCTGCATCCTCCGATTTCCCCCTCCCATTCCATTTTTTTCTCCCCTCGGTTGCATTGTTGTCTTCCCCCTCGGCTGCCATCTTTCTACATCACTCGGTCGCCGCCGCCATTGTCCAGCCGCAACATTGCCGCATATTGCCAGCCACGCCATCCCTTGGCCATGGCCTCAATCTCCTCGCCGTTTGACTGCTACCGTGCCGCTGTCATCTCCTTGCATCAGCCACCACCGCCTACAGTTGCGTCTCTGCTCCCGCTCGCCTTCTCTTTTTTTAGTTGTCTCGACCATCAAGTTGTTGCACACGAGCCCACATGCCTCCTACCTTCTGGCCAACTACCGCGTCGTCGCCCACATTGACCACCGTTGTGCACCAACAACATTTTTCACTGCCTTGGTCACCGCACCACCGCGACCGCCTCCCACTTCACACTACCCAGACATTGACACCGCACCATTGTGGGTGTCAGCAGCTGACGCTGCCATGTTGCACCCTCTGGTTATCGCTTTTCACCTGCCACTGCATGTCTAGCCGGGCAGCGTCACCCATTGTCTGTCGCTGCCTCCGTACCTCCCGTCACCGCTTCGCGCCCACCCAACTGCCAATGTCGTTGACCACTACCTCGGTCCCCAAGCCCCCTCGTTGCCCTTGCTACCACCCATCGGTCACCGTTGACCGCCTACGCTACCCCCTCCGACCGATAATACCTTCTCTCTCTCCTCTATTCTCTTTTCTCTTCACACTAATGATCAATAAGATCGGTCATCCTTATCACATGAGAAGATATCACATCCACTAGTCTATCCGGATCCTTGATATACCGTCTCAAGTATTCTATGACTAGGAACATTTACATCAAATATCTCTAGATGATCAATCTCATTATCATGATCTTATCATGATTTAATCATCATTACATTCGATCAAGGACTTCATTATGACATTCGCATATAATAAGAGTTTGTAATGAAAATTTTGCCTAATTATTTGAATGAGATATTTCTAAAAATGTTGAATCATATAATACATGATTAGCTCGTAGGGCATATATTTCTATCATATACTTGGTTTGTTGTGGATTTTAAGTTTGGTTTGAATTATTTCCAGGTTGTTTAAGTTGTTCTAGTGGGTGAGTATTTTGTTCTCTAAAATTGTCCTAATTTCTGGATTATTTTTGTTGTGTATGTATTTTTCAGGTCGTGGCATAACCTGTGGCAGGTTATATGACAAACTGAGCACAAAAGAATGTGAGAAGGATATTTACCATCTAGCCAAGCTGATGGAGAGGAGATATCGGGACTTAGGACAGGTTCGATCTATTGAAGATAGGGATGGGAGTGTTGACCCAGGATGAGAATATCTAGGTATGGTGGAAAAGCTATTTTGAAATACTCTTCAATGAACATTTTTAGGAAAGCACAATAGAGTCGGGAGAGGATCAGAGGCAAGTGGCAAAGTCCCCCTAAAACATTTCCTTCGCTAGAAGTGCATCTTGCATTGGGGAGAATGGGGACCTCAAAGGCGTGTGACCCTGATAACCATACTCCTTAATAAAATAATTACCTCTGGAAAGATGTCAAATGAGTGGAGAAAGAGCATCATCATCATCCTGATAAGGGGACGTTCAAATTTGTAGGATTTATAGAGGTATCAAGCTTATGTGCTAGACCATGAAGTTGTAGTAGAGGATTATAGAAAGAAGATTTAGAGAGTGCACTAAGATCATTGTAAATCAATTTGGGTTCATGCTAGGTAGTTGGACTACGAAGGCTATCTTTCTAGCTAGATCATTAATAGAGATATACCGAGGCCTAAAGAGAGATCTTTATATAGTTTTCATTGATTTAGAAAAAGCATATGATCGAGTTCCAAGAGAGGTTCTTTGGTAGGTGTTAAAAAAGAAGATGGTGCCTAATGGATTCACTAACATCATCAAGAACATGTATAAGGGTTCAACTGCCCAAGTTTCCTCTCTGGGAGGGGAGTCAGGACTCTTCCCAGTATCAATTGGAATACACCAAGGATCTGCTTTAAGTATGTATCTTTTTATCCTAACCATTGACGAAATAACTAATGATATACAAGCAAGTTTACATTGGTGTATGATGTTCGCAAATGACATTGTTCTTATTGATGAGACTCATGAAGGTATTAATAGAAAACTTGAACAACAGAGAATTGCGTTGGAAGCCAAGGGGTTCAAGATTAGCAGGACTAAGATAGAAGATATGCACTTGAGATTTAGTGAAAGTCCAAGAATGGAAGAGGTTGAAGTTATTTTGGATGGCAATGTCCTCGCACTAGGTACCCAATTTAAATATTTGGGTTCAAACTTACGTATAGGCAGGGAATGTAACGAATATGTCAACCACATGATCAAAGTAGGTTGGCTGAAATTAAGGTAGACAACAAAGATTTTGTGCAACCATAAAATCTTCATAAAATTGAAAGGAAAATTTTATCGCACAACCATAAGACCCACCATGATCTGCGGTAGTAAGTGTTGAACAACTAAGAAGAAACATATTGCCAAATTGAGTATAGCTAAAATGCATATGTTATGGTGGATGTATGGCTACACTCAAGTAGATAGAATTTGCAATGAGTGCATAAGTGATAAAGTAAGAGTTGTGAGAATCAAGGATATTGTTAAGGAGAGAAGACTCTATTGGTTTGGACACATCAAGCGGTGCCCTCTTTAGATGTCTATCAAAGGAGTCAAGACTCTGAGGTTGTCAGCACAGAAGAAGCAAAGAGGTAGACCCAAGTTAAGTTGGCATAGGCTATCCGATATGACTTGGATGAATTAGGCGTACAAGTGGAGTTAGCGAAAGACCGTTGAGAATGGAAAGATAAATTCGTATAGCCAACCCTAACCATTTGGGATTGACGCTTTGAATTTAATGTAGAGTTTGAGTTTTTGAAAAGAATGCATTAATACAGGAAAATGACATCATTTACAACATATTTAGTAAAATAACAAGATTTGATCGGTAAACACTAGGGGTGTAAACTGGTTTAATTCGGTAGCGGAATCACCAGGATCCGATTTTGATTTTGATTTTGATTCTGAGAATTTTGGAATCATTATGTTCTTATTTTGATCCGATTCTAATTTTTTTATCGGAATCGAATCCAATAAATTCCAATTCTGATATTAAATATTAAATTAAAAATTAAATTAATAATTCACTTATAATTATTAAAATTTAATATAATATTTTTAAAACTTTATTTATATTATTTTGTCAATTTTTATAACATATTTTATGATTTATTTGACATTACTTTAATTATTTTTACTTATATATTTATTTTTAATTGAAATCGGATAAACGTAAATGGAACACCTGATTCCTTTTTCGATTCTAATAAATTATCGAAATATTTAATTTTAATTCTAATAAATTATCAAAATATCCGATTTCGACTCTGATAACATATAAAAATAATTTTTAAATCTGTTAATGTTTACCACAACAAATCAAAATGTTGAATTATCATCTTCCATTTACACCCCTAATAAACACCGGATTCCCATGCAAAAAGATGAAGTGATGTGTAAAAACAAGAACATGGGACGGTTCCTTTATGCTTATGAATAATGAGTTTTGGCAGATACTTCTTTGGTGTCATGTGACGTACACAGACAATTAATGTGATTAAATTAGCGAGAATATTTTGGTTGATTTCTAGAAGCAGGAAAATAATTAATACGATGTGTACCCAAAATCTGATTGTTAAGTCAATAACCTGCAAAATATGTACAAGTTGCTTGACACTTGACGGAGATTAATTAACTTTTTCAAGCAACTTTTAAATTTCTCACTCTAACTATCTTGGTCGGCTGATCATCCTAGATTAGGTTAATACACAACGACTTTTAGGACCCAGCATTAGGAATATAGATTTAAAAAGAATAGAAGTGTCAAATTTTGTCCCCAGCTACAAATCATTGCATCTCATTTCTGAATAAATCAAAATTGTTGTATTTCCATTTTATTATTGAAATAAAAAACGTATTTGATAATATTTAAAATATATATTATATGTTATTTTGTATTAAAATAAGCTCATAAATCTCGTGTGGCTACAAATTTTGATGCGATGGCCTCAAATTTTACTTTCCTTACCACTTGAGATGTCATAAACGTAGCTATTTTTGTTTTATAGTATATGATGTTTTAGAAATATGTATTATACTTTTTTATAAAGAATAAAATAGATATGAAATTAATCGATTTTGCTTTTGTTTCAGAACTCGACGTACAGTGACTTTGGGTTGAGCCGGCCATCGCATCGGTGGATAGCGTCAATGCGGCCCACCACTTCAACGGAGGAGGAGCGTGTAAGGAAAATGGACCGTGCTTTTGAAAAAGCTGAATCCGGTTTGGTTCGGGGATTTTGAACCCGACGTGAATCGAACACGCAACCTTCTGATCTGGAGTCAGACGCGCTACCATTGCGCCACGGATCCGGTTTAAACAGCTCCATTAATTTATTATTAATATTTTAAATCTAATGGCTGATACCTTGCCTGCGTTTTTCTTTTCTTTTCTTGATCGCAGCAGTAGGAAGCACGTTCGCATCATCTCTCTAACTTATCAAGATCACGGTATAGTTAATCCTTACTCGTGCGGGACCAACAAACCCAGCCTGCAACTAGAAGGCGGGAAAACCTCTAAAAAATCCGATGGAAACATCACGATTGGTTGTCTTGTACCGGAGTCCCCAAAATACCGCCTGAAACATCCCCCCCCCTCCCTCTCCGGATCAATCCCTCACTGGTAACATAGCACCGTCGATCGCCGTCGTACTCGATCATCGCTGTTGCCGTCGCACAGCACAGCTCTTGCCGCGTCTTTCGGTACCATCGCGTCGGTAGCGCGATCTCTGCACTCCGGCGAACTTACACAGGTTGCAACGCCGGCGCCGGCGCCGCCGGGCTTAGTGCCGCTGCCGCCGTCTTGCTCCGGCATGTCCCGCCACCTGCCGCCCCAGTTCTGCAGACGCCGCCGGGCAGGGGTGGATCCAGCCTCCTGGTGCCACCAAATGATTGATGATATTTTTTAAAATTTATATTTAATTACAACAATCAAGATGCCGTTACAAAAAATATATATACTTGACGTGTTATCTTTTTTTTTCAAATTAACTCAACCAATTTTCATATTTTGTGTGTAGCGCTCTTCATTTTCGCCCGACAGAAGAAGACCGTGTTCCTCTCTGTTTCGTAGCACCGAATGCAAGCGATTTGGGATTAGGTCATTTTAGTATTAATACTAAACTGAATAAGTTAATAAAAATTATAATAATTTTATTAATTAACTTATTACTTTAAAATAACTCAATAAAATAATATAAAAATTTCAGTGAGGTTATTTATTTAAAAAGTTCTAACAAAGTATTTACAAAAAATTTAAAGAAATAATACTTTTCAAACATTTTAGATTTTGTGATAAATATTGAAGAAATTATAATTAAATAGTCAAAAATTACCTATGCCACTGTACAAGATAAAAACTATGATATTCTAACAACAATTAAATTTATCCACATAACATTTAAACGAATTTTTGATGATGAGCGGAAATGTTTGATAGAAACATATAAGAACCTAAAAAATGAATCAAATGATTAGTAAATAATTACAAAAATACTATTAACATCTTTAAATAGTTATACTTAACTAAATAAGTTAATAAAATGATGATAATTTTATTAATTATTTAATTATTTTGCAATTTTAATTAAATCACTAAAATATTTTAGTGAGGTTATTTCTTAAAAATCTAATTAAAAGTATTCATGCAGAAAATTAAAAGAATATCTATACTTTCTAAAAAATTTAATGGCTTCACGTGATGCCACATGTTTAGCCAATAGCTTTATGAAATGAATTATGTGATTCTTTTGGATCAAGTCTTAGAATAATTTCTTTAGAGATTGATGAATATGATCGCTATGTATACATGTACAAAATTTTGTAATCAACCCAAATGACATAAAGATGGTATATAAATTATGTACAAAATATAAAATGTGTCACATTAAAATAAAATTGATAAATTATTTATTTAAATCATATTATTTATTTAATCTAAATTTCTATGATTTTGTGATTTTTTTTAGTTTTTTAAATTTTTAAAAATATACTAAATATGGTCACACTAGTCTAGGGCCAACTTACCCCGTTGTGACCCCCAAATCTCCTTAACTTGTTTTTAAAGAGCCATTGATTTTTTCGATTCCCTTTAAACTCACAAATGCCATATGTATTCATCGAACAAAAATGTAATTTAAATTATTTTTAATCTTATTCTATTACCTTTATATGAGTATGTTTCTAAAATTTGATAATAATATATTTATAAAAACAAAAAATTACAGATTAAATCAAACTAGAGCAAGTTGAAATTTTCGGTCCTTCTAGCTGAGTAGAGGCATTAGTATAATGCATACATGTGATGTGGGGGCCAATATGAAATTTTATGGAGCTCAACCCCATTGTCGCACCAAACTATGTTTTAGTTGGTTGGGTCAGGGAGAGAATTTTAATCAATAAAGCTTTTAACAAGTTAAAATGTCGTCAAATGCGTCTAATTTTAACTTCTAAGTCGCAATACTCAATCTTAAAAATGAGAGAGAGAGAGAGAGAGTCGTTTCTTCTATTTGCTACTATCCAAAGCCTATAAATAGTTGTTATAATAAAGAGAGAATCGTAAATTATTTCTTAACTGACAATACAAAATATTTGCTTAGTTTTTATATGTCCATTATTGTAATTACATATGTTTCTAAATATGCCTTTAAAAAATAAAAATATTAATTTTCTTAAAATCAATTGGTTTTGGTTTTGGAAAAGGTACCCCGTGAAGAAGCACTCCAAAAACCTTGTTAGTCAAATATTTTAAAAACTTTATTGACAAAAGATGTGCTCACTTTAATAAAGAGATAAAAAAGATTAGGGAACAGAGGGAAGAGATGATGTTAGAAAAGAATGTTTTTTGTAAAAATTTAAATGTTTGTTGTAAATAACTTTTATCAATTTTCATACGACATGAACTTAATTATCGACAATAAACTTTTGTGTGATATTAAAATGTTCAAAATTTAAAAATATTAATTTCAACTAATCCATACTAATACGTAAATATATTGTTTTGGCTCCTAATGACCCATCTAGTTACAGTATCAAAAATAATATTATATTAACATTGATATTCATATTTTTAAAAGTTGAAATATAGTACATATTTTTTTTGCACTATGTATGTTAAAATTGATATTAATAATCAAATATTTTTAATTGATTATTATTAATATTACTTTTAAAATAAATAATGATAAAGTATTTTATAGTATCACCAAACAAGACATAACATCTTACCCACCGCACACTACTTGACTACACGTAGCCGATAACATTTACGAAGGGTTTTGTTGGGGGTGGGGTGTTTTCGTTAAACCTCGAATATTTCACTTTATCCAAGTCCCACTTCAAAAACACTCGCCCTCGCCTCTGATCTCGCCGAGTTGCTAGGGTTTTGGTGGTGTTGCAGGCCCTCTGCATCTGGGGATCGAGAACGTGGTGGACGAAGGACGCAGGCGAAGATGTCGCTTCGAGTGCTGAATCCACAGGCGGAGGTCCTGAACAAGTCGGCGGCGCTTCACATGAACATCAACGCCGCCAAGGGCCTGCAGGATGTGCTCAAGACTAACCTCGGCCCCAAGGGCACCATCAAGATGCTCGTCGGTGGCGCCGGTGACATCAAGCTTACCAAGGACGGAAACACTCTTCTGAAGGAGATGGTATGCCTTACGGCGGCGCCAGTCCCTGACCCCTCGTGGAGATCCAATGGCGTAATGGCGGATCCTTGGGTGTTAATCTAGTGATGTCTGCTTTTTTCTTCTTTTTATCTGTTTGAGCAGCAAATCCAGAATCCCACGGCCATCATGATCGCGAGGACCGCAGTTGCCCAGGACGATGCCAGCGGAGACGGAACGACTTCCACGGTCCTTTTCATTGGGGAGCTTATGAAGCAGTCCGAGCGTTACATAGACGAAGGTTCGGTCACAGTTCTGTCCTTCTCACTTTTTCAGCACATGTTCTGTTCCTATCCGCTGCGTCGCTTATGCTTCGGTGTATATATATATGACGGCAGTCGTAAGCCTTCCATTATCTTAATACTTGCTGTAATTTGTGAACGCCTGTTCCGTGGTTGAATCTGGTTTAGTTGGCTTTTACTTTTTAATGACAGTTACCTTAACGCTAGAGTCTTTGTTCACGACCTAACATCTGTATATAGGAGGTTATTTCTTCTATATTTATAATAAAGTTTGAGTTTGATTTTGGCTTTGGCAACTTGTGCAGCAATTACGGCAATTAGAGTAACTTAAATAATTTTTCTTTTACTGTCTAGTTGGAGACATGCTACACTAGCATCCTTTAGGACAAAGATGTTCTCTTATCTCCGCATGCTACTGTCTTGTTGGTAGAAAGTTACTTTTTAGTTGTCTGCCATATATGCAAGTCCGTTATAATTATGAATTTTAATGGGATTATCCAACGGGAAATAAGTGTGCTGTGTCTTTTACCTGGAGTCCATAACTTCTTTAAGAAAACAATGAAGCTTTCCTTTTCTTCCCTAAACATGGCTTGGAGTTGGCTACTTTCTGAACACTTTCTCTTTTAGAAAAAAAAGAACTTCTGGAACATGAAAACAAATTTTGATGAACATAGGAGTTTTCTCTTATGTAATCTGCATCCAATTGATTCCAAGATGCAGATAAATATTATGTTGCCAGTTGCCACTTCTGAACTTGGATCTGCCTATTGATATTAAACTTGTCTGCATTTCTCTTAATGAAAATCCTTCTAGCTGAGGTCTCATTTTGGTGCCATTACGTGTTTTTATGGACGACAATGCCAAATACAGGAATGCATCCAAGGGTTTTGGTTGATGGATTTGAAATTGCTAAAAGAGCAACTCTTGAGTTTCTTGAAAAATTTAAAACTCCTGTTGTGATGGGTGATGTGCCCGATAAAGAGATTTTGAAGATGGTAGCAAGAACAACTCTTCGGACAAAGGTATTTTGTTTTCTTTTGGTATGTTTGAAATAGAGTTACCGGGCATGATGTTTTTGTGTTCTTTACCTATGTTGACGCTACCTCTTTTATTGGTTTGTTGTATTGTTTCAACAGTTGCGTGAAGAGCTAGCAGACCAGCTGACAGATATTGTTGTCAATTCAGTAAGTAGTGTCCATACGTTAAAAAGATGTCCATGTGCTAGGTAGAAATAGAACAATGGAAGCTGAAAGTTTAGATGTTCTAAGCAATGCATGTTTATGAAATTATAGCTTTTCTTTTTTGATTCTTATTTACTTATCTAGCGTGCAGCTGAATCATAATTCAAATTCATCTATATGCAAATTTGGGATAGTTTTTTATATCATTTTGTTGGCATACATTAGGATTTATCTAAGCAGTCGCTCTTTTTTACACCAAATGACATTGACATTTGGAATGCTATATGATGCAAGTGCAACTGTCACTAAAGTCATGATAAAAATTGCTTGATATTCTCAGAGAACTTGGTCTTTGTAACGAAAAAGGAATTGGCCAGGTGACTTGTGGTTGGTGCAGTTGGCCATACACCATCCCTCATTGGCAGATCCATGTTGTTCCTGATTTTCAGTTTTGAAACCTTTGATGCAACTATAAGCTGTTGATTATGTAGCAAAAATTTCAGTAAAACAGTATTTTATCTTAGCCTCATGTTGGGATATAGTCTGGATATTTATGTAGAGATAGATTTTTGCACTTCTTATCATTACAAGAGCATGGACATATCAAACATAGATCTAAGTAAGCTCTAGTTCTATGTTATCTGAAATGTGAGGCGCTCGAGGTGAGGGCCTTAGGCGCTTGAGATGAAGTATATTTTTAATATATATATATTATTTTATTTATGTATATATGAGATATTAATAAATCATAATTCAAACTTTAAGTATAAAATAAAAAATACAACTAACATGAAATAGTGAAAACAATTAAGTAAGAATCAATTTCAAACAAAATAAATCAACAATGCCAATTTAAAATTAGAACAATATGGCAATTTAACAACATAAATTTTGAACAACTTAATAGCATCAACTCAGGAAAGACGATTCAAAACCAAAACTAGAGATAATTCTAACATATACGAATTGCTAAAAAGTTAGAAATGGTCAACAAATTGACACCAAAAATAAAATTTTTAAGATTGCATTAATTAGCAACATAAAAAAGATTACATAAATCTATAACTAATATATAGAAACGCGAATGCTGTTTTTTGGTCCTCCCCGTGCCCTTTTGAGTGTTCCTCGTGACCGTATCTTCAAGTTCGAAGCGTCGTGTCTCCTGTTACACCATGCCAAGCCACTTGTCTTTCAGGCTGTAATGTTGCCCTATTTCCAAATGTGGGTAAAGGCTTTTTTTTTGCATCGTCCCTCTCTTTAATGGTGGTGGGCAAAGGCTTCTCCCAGTTACGCCTTCTTCGGTTTCTGCATATCATCTATTTTATGTACAGACACATTCCGACGATGGTTCTTCTAACACTAATAGTCATCCGTTTACAACCGATGGTTTCACCCAACGCTGTAGGCTCTCGATGGATTCTCTTGCCGTTTGCCCTCATCCGATGGTTTCGTCGACCTTTTGATCTGGCATTGTCCGAGGGCTCCTGATGTCGTCTGTGTCCCTCGCCCCCTCAGCCGAATGCAGTGAAGCATTCGCAAGAACCAGCTACCTTATGATCTTTACAAGGTAAATGTCATCGAAACTCTACCATCTACAGGCATCCTTCTTCGGTAGAAGGGGTTGCCCCTATTCATACGCCCACCTCTAGATACGGGCTCCCGTTGGCCTCTCCTGCCTTCCGCGCTGCCGTTCCTCACCTTCCATCCACTCCATCACCCGTCGACTAGCAGTATGCCTCCAGGCTCCTGACGATTTCTCATCTCCTGCTGTCAGCCAATCTAGCAGCATGCGAACCTAGTGCCTCATGTGGGTTCTTCCTCTTCATTTGAAGACTTAGCCCCTCTCATTATCCTTCTGTGAGAATGTGGCTCCCGGGGACATCGTTCCCACGTTCTGTTTGGTCTTTGCTTATATCAATCTTGGAAATAGTATTTATAGGTTCTCGGAGACAACTTTTCAATTCCGCTTGCCTTTGAATCATAATATGTTTACAATTACCTCGATAGAATCTTATCTTTCCAAAATAAAGTTTGATCCTATCTTCAACCAGTTTTAAATTCACTTGGTTTTGTTTAATCATATCGTAAACCACACTTGAATTTCTCTTTTTCTCTATATCTTTCATCATTTTAATGTGCAGGTAGGTATCTTATTTTTAATCCAAGATAAACCTTCTCTAAATTTTAATTTACCATCAGGGGCCCTTAATTTTGCATCTAAATGTAGATAGATATTTTAAAGGAGATGATTTTAGCAGGGACCTTAATTTAACAACCATAGCACACAACCATACATATAAATCAACATACATGCAATGGTAGTTAACTGATTTTAACAGGGACCTGACTATGTTATATGAATGTGTGCTATTCCATGGTTAACAGGAACCCTTAATTTACCAACCGTAGTTTGAATCACCATGTAAGTTTCAATTCTTAATTTTAATGTGTCGATAGATAGATATCAGACAGCCAATCAGCCCAGGAATTTATCACAAATTAACTACTGTTTTGAGATTGATGTTTTTGTATTTTTTATTTCGATTATTTGTATATGCGGGTTCTAGGAAATAAGTTTCAGATTTGAGATTTATCTTCTTGAATCCCCTGAAGTTTAAAAGGAGTCTGAAAGTTAAGGGATTGAAAATTTGAGAAAGTTTGAAATTCTGCAAAAATCCAGAATTTGTAAATCATGGTAACTGAAGAATCATAAATTGTGGGAAAATACGAACTAAAAGCTTTGAAGACTTGTAAAGTAAAGAAATATCAAAAGTCACTAAATCTGTAAACTCTTATGGGGTGTTTGGTTGCATGATAATGGAGGTTTTTATTTTAATTTTTAAAAATTGTACTAATTTTTTTTAAAAGAGGTGTTTGACAAGCTTGCCAATTTTATATTTTGAAAATGATTTTCTTCTTAGACAAAAAAGGCAGGTCTCACCTCTTGTTTTTTCTTGTGGTCCTCCATTTTATTTGGTCACATGTGGTGGTTACACTTCTTTGTTATCACATCCCTCCAAACATGATAATTTTATGTCCTTGGTTGATTCACATTTTCTTTTAATATAATTTTTGATCATGAAAGTCTACAAAATATTATTGTGCA
Organism: Cryptocoryne crispatula var. balansae; assembly: GCA_036172225.1. Lineage (NCBI taxonomy): Eukaryota > Viridiplantae > Streptophyta > Magnoliopsida > Alismatales > Araceae > Cryptocoryne > Cryptocoryne crispatula. Next base: position 11,452,648 of record CM069935.1, read on the forward strand.
ACCAAACACCCCATTAAGATTTGTGGGTTCTAGGGTGTAAGTTTCAGATTTGAGATTTATGTTCTTGAATTCCCTGAAGTTTAAAGGAGTCTGAATATGTATTAGTTTTTTTTTCAGTGATTTTGCTTGTTTCCAACTATGACAAGTCTTGGAATTGCTTTGTGGCTGGCTGATAATATAATAGTTGCTTTGTTGCCCTTACTTTGCTTGATCCTGATACGTCCGTAGTCTGCCTATTTTTTTATTTTCTAACCCTGCAATTGCCAGATTGCACGTTTCCCTTGTGTCTGCTGAGTTTTGGGACCAGTAGGCCCCCTTCGCTGATTCTTAGTCATGACAAGCTCTTGATATTATGATTTTTTTATAGTCATTAGCCACTGTCTCATAGCAAGTAGACCTGATTTTTTACTGAACATCTGGACTACAAACCTGTAGATTGTTGAGTTCTTGAGTTTCTTTGATTTCCATATTTGTAGGATCTTTTGGACGTGTTTGAATGTCCCATGTCCCTTTTTCCTTTTTATGGAATCCCAGTTGAAGATAGATTCAATTTGGGTAGGACATAACATCCAAATTGTAGTGGGATTTAAGATTCCCATTTGGTTGGATTTGACATCCCATCTTGATTATGACTTAGAAACCATTGTGATTTTTTTTTGCCTTGTTACGGATCTAGGTCCTAATTTATTTTGGAAAAGAATTCCATGTTGCATAGAGCTTGAGTGGAAGCGATCTCCACTTCTTTCCTTTGCTTCTAAGTTTTTTTTTTAAAGTTGGTAAAATTTAGGTGCCAACATGTAGGAATCATCTCAAACCATGGATTAATGTGTATTTCCGAGATGGCCAATATATAGCAATATTGAATCAAGTGTAATGGCTTATATCTCAATGTTATATAGCATTACAGTTTTAGGCCATATATTCATGTGTATATGATTTGAACTAACTGTACTCTCACAATATACATAAATAAAATGAATGGTATAAATATTCTCACTTGATTTATATGTATTTATGAGAGTAAGAGAAAAACAAAAATCTCAGAGCTGGATAAAGTATTTTCAGGCTTGCATGGGATTGATTCTTGTAGGTTCCTATTTTTGGTTGTCCTTATAGCATATTCCATATATTATTTTTTAAATCGTGATTATGCAATTCAATATTTTTTTTTTGAAATCATGATCATCCTTTTTGATCTTAAAATATATTAATTTCTGAAGTTTTATTATGATGGGCAACATTCTTAAATTTATCGTCTTCTTTTCTTTTACACATGCATTTTGATTGTTTTTAAACATGTGCTCAACCTTGGTATGTATACAGCTCATTATTTCATTGTTCTTACTTTATTGCTTTTGATGTTTTACTTGTAAAGGAGTCACTGTTTAACCCTGTTGCATGCTTTTTTGTGGCCTATATAAAAGATGAGTTCTTTCTAAAATGTTTTTTTTTCTAACTTCCTAAGAAGTCAAATCTGCACTTCTGATGCACACATTAATTTGGAAACCCAGGAAGTCTGAAATTCAGCAAACCTAAAAAAATAAGAAAATACAAGGTTTTTAAAATACTCAATGTGCTAATCAGAAGTTTCGATTCTTAAAATCTCAATGGAAAATGTCAAGAAAATGGCATTATCAAATACCACTGAAATAGTAGCAATTGTGGGCCCTAACAATATCGCAAACATGTCCCGTTCAAGAAATGGCTGAGAATCACAAACAATGTACTGAGTAATCTTCACTACTTCCATCTCCATTTGAATTTATAAAATTGTCTCCATCTTTAAGTTATAAAAATGAGTAATCTTAGAATCTGAAATTATCAGCAATGTCTAGAATTCTAAAATAAATATCAAAACATCTGAAAATCTGGATATATCAGAGTACCAAAAAAATGTCAAAATTGCAGATAAGTGCAAATTCTTAAAACCTGGAAATCTCAGAAAGCCACAAATTTTAAAAGTTCAACTATCTGCCTATTGTCAGGAAACTTTAAAACTTGAAGTTCTTACAAAACTAAAAATAAAAAAATTAAATTCACGCTATTCAGATCTGAAAATCGAAATGCAAAATCTCAATACTGAAAATCTTCAAGTCTGAATAATAACTTTTTAAAACCTCAAAATAAACATTAAAAAACCTGGAATTTTTAAATCAAATTATCTGATTTTAGATTAATTAAAATATAAAACATTAACAAAAATGCAGCCTTGAGAATCAGTAAATCAAAATTCCAATCGAGGTTTTTTGGATCTGAAAAAACTTTAGTCGAATCAAATCATTAGATATGAGATCAGAAACTTTAAATCAATGAAAAAGTTCAATCTGAAGTTGAAATCAGGGGTAGAAAATATGAAATGAGAATTGAAATCCTCAAACATCAAAACTAACCCACGCAAGTCAAAGACAGTTCTCAATTTAAAAAAATTTTCTGAACTCAATGTTTAAAATCTGTAACACAAATCTAATTTGGCGAGGTCTAAAACTAAAATTAAATAAATTGAAACCCCAATGCCGAGAGAACAAAAATTGTGAAACTGAAATTATATAACCCAGGTTTGAAATAGTAATAAAAATATGAATTTCTGAAAATCAAGTCCTAGAAAAAATAGAAACCTGTAACAAGTCATCAGGAGAAAACTCTAAAACCTGAAGCTTCATGGTATATAAAAATCAGAAAGGGCTTGAATGTTATGCAAAACTAAAAGTTACATGATCCCAAATCTGAAAACTAATCAAATTTGAATTTGAATTTAAAAGGACCCAAAGTCAAAGAACAAATAGGGTTTGAATGTAGCCTTCGGATCTTCAATCTAATAAATTGAAACCCACGTATCGAGAGAACAAAAATCTATATCTGAAATCAAATAACCCAGGTTTGAAATAATAATAAAAATATAAAACTTTGATTCTTCAACTTCGAATTACACTACTCCAAACACTTATTTTACTTCCAGTTTTTTGAAATCATCAACTTTTTAAATTTTTAGAGAGAACTCTCATTTGAATTAAGATGTTGCAAATCTGCCAATGATTATGTTAGGCTATATAAATTAGTGAAACTTCAGTGGTACTAACTGTTGCTTGTACACATATAGCAAATCTCTATCTATGCCTAGCCTCCAGGCCGACCATACAAAGATCTGATGATCAGCAGAAGCAGGCAGCACATCAAGCCATGAAATCTGATGCACAACGGGAGTTCAAACTGAACATTGAAGTGAAGACAATGTCTAATCCAGACTAATCTAAGGATCTTAAATTTAAGTGTTGTCAAAAATTTCCAGAACAGATAAGTTTAGAATGTTTAAAATTGAGAATTCTTCATCTAAAACTAAGAACAGAAGGCCAGATAAGGTCATCAAAGTTGTGAAATCAAACCTACCGAAGAGTTTATAGCCCATGGGATAATGAAGTTTTAAGTATAGGATGCTGAATCATGATCTGAGGAGATTGACAATGAATGTCTTATGTATGGAGAAAATTTGCATTTTAGGCTTATTCTTTGGAAGCAGCAGGGGTATTTTTTTGGAAATTATATATAGATTGATAGATCGGTATTTCTTTCTCTAAGATCTCTAGTAAGTTAAGTTACCATGATGAACATGTTAATGTTGATAGGTATTTGATTTGTCGAACTAATCATTTATTTGGTCTGAGTTGAATTCAAGTTCAAACTCGAGTAAGAACTCAATTTAAATTTGACTTGAACTCAATTACGAAACTAGGCCCAAAATTGTTTATGAAGCTCAATCTCATACTAGATGGGAGTTTATAACGAAGCTCAAACTCAATGTTAAATTTGTATTAAATTCATTTTTAATTTATTTAATATATGTTATTCACAGGATATACTATTAACTGTGCCTACTTTACTTTTAAATAAATAATAAAGTCTTATTATTTTCATGACTGTGATGTTCATGAGCAAATACTCAACGATAGTCATGTTTATTACCACTAATTTTTTAATAATTATTTGTTCATATTAACATAATATTTTTATGTAATTTTTTACAAAAAATTAGTATTATAAATATCATAAATTTTACATGTACACGTGCGAACGTCGCTTTTGACTAGTTTAAAATAAAGAGAGCAATAGCATCAATTTAAAACTGAAAAATATATAAACTGAAAAAATCCCTTGTTTTCTTCTAATTGTACAGGCACAGTTGCTTCTATCATAAACATCTTTTTATCATTTGTATATATCTAATTAGTTTACATTTTTTATTTTGTTTTTTATGCTAATTGGTTGTTTGGTTGCAAAATAGTTTTGTCTACACTTCTGTGATAAAATTATATATTGAAATAAAATCTATGATAGCTTAAGACATAAAATTATTATGTTTGGTGACAAATGATAATGAAATTGTAAGGATCGTGCATAACAAAAAAACATGATGGGAAACCACAAGAAAAGAAAATAAAGCTTGCTTTTTTTGTCCAGGAAGAAATTGATTACAAAAACATTGTGACCAGTTTTTCTTGCTCTGCTTTGTGACCTTTAGCAGGAAATAATGGTGTTTCTGTTGCAATCTAATGGATTTAAATTTTTATTTTTTAATTGCATTTCCGTTTTTTGGTAACTTTGTAGGTTCTCTGCATACGCAAACCCGATGAGGCTATTGATCTTTTCATGGTTGAGATTATGCATATGCGTCATAAGTTTGACGTGGACACACGTCTGGTAAGTATAGCCTTTCTATCTTGATAATGCTCGAGTGTTGAAGCTCATTTTATGGTTGCTTTTAACATTTTCTCATGCTTTGAAATGTTCAATTCATAGAACAAACCATTCCACTACTGTTGGTAGGAAAATTGGTTTCAATTCTCTCATGTTCTTGACACAATTTTGGTGCTTGCATAGTTGCATTACGATCTCTGATGTGACTTCAAACATTTTGGTGGGGGTGGTTCTAGCATTTCTTTTTGGGTCTTACTCTTGGCTTGGCAATTTTTCTAAATGGATTTCCCGGTCTATTTCAAAATTTAGAGGTTTCTTCATGTTGTCTAGCTGATTATTGAGAAGCATAATGTATTTCCTGTAGTTGGAGGCTTTCTTTTGTTCAGCATCTTCTACCTTTTGAAGAAAAGCAGTTTGTGGAAATCTTGAGGCTGCTGCAATAGGTAACATCACTAACAATGAGATAAACAATAGAATATGGATTTAAACTTCTAATAGGATTTTTGTCAGTTCGATTTCATTGATGTTGGGCTGGAGCAGTTGTAAGCTCCCTCGGGCATCAATTGTGTGAATCTGGATCAAACAGTTGCTGTTGAGGCTTCAAATATTTTTATGGAAGGTGGTCTGTTGAAGATACTTATATAGCAAGGATAAGAGTAAGAAGATCTCAAGGTCTTAACCAAGTCATATATATCAAGGATAATGAAGGAAAGATTTTGATCAAAGATGATGAATTTTAAAAAAGGTGAAGTTGTTTTGATACTCTTTTTAATGATAGTTTTATTAGAAACAAGAAGACAAGATATAGCAAAGTTTAATATGAATTATACTAGAAGAATTAAATTTTCAGAATTTTAAGAGACATTGTAGAAGATAGAACATGCAAGGAATGTGGCCCTGATAGCAAGGTAAGTCAGGTCGAGGGTAGGGATCTAGTTGCCCCAACCACACTCGACTCGAGTCGGTTGAGATCGGATTTGATTGAAGAAATAATTTATCATTTTAAAAGTATAAAAATATATAAATAACAAAAAGGTATTAAATTTTTTAAGTAAAAAGAATTAATTAAATAACTAAAAAATATTTTTATAATTAAAAATATTATAAAATATTAAACAATTAATAAAAAATAAAAAAAATGAAAAATGAAAAATGAAACACTGTCATGGCAACTTGACACAACGGCAGTTCAGGCTTCCTGCGTGTGGGGGAAGTCAGGGCTGCACCTGGGAAGGGTGGGATTTTAGTGTTGGAGTCGTGGGTTCGGGGTCAGAGTAGTCGCCCATACCATGAAATCGACTAGGTCGGGTGACCTGGCCCGACCTGACCCCAATCCGGTTAGCCATGCCTGATAGAATCTATATTGAAGTATGGAAATATTTGGAGTTTTAGGGGTGGAATGATTAACTACTTTTAACAAAATTTTAATCTCTGAAAAATGTCGAATAAATAGAGAAAGAGGATCATCATATCCTGTTTAAGAAAAAAAATGAAACATACACAATTACTCTAATTATAAAGGGATCAAATTTGAGTCATACTATGAAATTGTTAGAGTTATGGAACATCACATACATACTATAACAACTATTTTAGTCAACCAATTTGGAATTTTACAATGAAATTATTTTTCTTATTAGAAGTTTGAGGGGGAAATGTCAATATATGAAGAAAGATTTGTATATTATTTTTTGACTTGGAAAATAGTTTATGATAAAATTTTAAAAGATAATTTGTGGTGGGTGATAGAGTGAAGGACTGAGTTTGTTAAGTATAAACAAGTGATAAAAAGACATGTATAATAGAGTAACTACTAATGTTGCATAATTGAAAGAGAAATAAGAGATTTTTTATTTCAATTGATTTACATGAAGGATATGTAAGAAGTCTTTACCTTTTATTATTAATTATGAATTTATTAACAAGGAATATGCAAAATAACATACTATAATGAATGATGGTTGCAGACAATATTATATTGATGGATGACGAGACACGAGGAGTTAATAACTTTGAACTTCGGAGACATATTTTAGAGTCTAAAGAGTTCAATATAAGTAGAACTATTACAAAATAATTGCATTATACGTTTAATGAAAGTCAAAGGGGAAAAGATGGAGGAGTTATTTTGATGAAATAATACTATTTTTTTAACATAACCCTAAGGTCATTTTCCATAGAATGAAGATGCAAAAGAACAATTACAAAACTTCTACTAAGATAGTAGAAGAGAAAAGAAAAGGAACTAAAAGAAAAACATTGTAAAGTTCAAGAATCTGTCTTTAAAGTCTGAAAATACAAATGAGTTCCTGCCCGACAACATGCCAATCTTTTACTAGGTTTGCCATAAAATGAGAACAGTCAACAGTTTCTGGAAGTGGTCCTGAAAAATTCTTTTGTTTTTGCCTATAACATCGCATGTAGGATGATCTTCTATAAACTGACCTCATTAGGCCATGGGTTCCAATCTTTTCAATCCAATGAAAGCTCAAAAGTGCTATTGGGTTCCACTCAGTTCATGTTTCAGCTCATGAACATAGTTTTCCACAAAGAGTGGATAATGCTACAATGTAAAAATAAGTAATCAATATCTTCTTTCAACACACCACAAAAGACAGGTCAAAGTGTCGACAGGAAAAATCATGTGTAGGTGGCATTTCGTTGGTAGTCTATGCTTGACAATCTTTCACAGGAACAATCTACTTTTGGTGCAGAGAAGCAATGACCAAACAACCTAGTGCCACAAATTCTCTAACCTCAAAATTCAGCTTACAAATAGCAGACTTTATCGTAAAAACATAATTCCTTTTGGGCAACCAAAAAAGTCTGTTATCTAAATTGCCCACACACTTGATATCTTTCAAAAAGCTCCAGCAAACTGGCTAATTGGGAGATCTCTTCATCTTTAAGATTTTTTCAAAAAGAGAGGTTCCAGTCTGTGCTGTCATCCCACAAGCTACACACTTTGGATTGGGTAACTCAACAAATACCATAGAGGGCAGGGTAGAGCGTGACCAGAGATGTCTCACCAATCCAATGGTCCTCAAACATAGTTCTACTGCCATTACCCAAAACTATAGACATGGAAGCACTAAACAAATCCCATTTGTAAAGGATGCCCTTCCATAGATCAGAAATTCTGTCTCCGTCCTTGAAATTATTGATTCAAGCCCCAACACTCCCAATACCATATTTAGAATACACAATTCTTGCTCAGTAGAGTTGCTTAAATGGTTCAGCTTCCAGAGCCATTTGGAGAGAATTGTTATAACCTCCATAGGAGTAAGACCCACTCCCCCCTCTACAACAGGTTTGTAAAGGTGATTCCATCTGATCAGATGAAGTCCTTTCTTATCACCATTGCCCTGCCAGAAAAACTTAGCTTTAAGAGAAAAAAAATATAATGGAATGCTTTGCAGAATAGTTTTAGAGAGCACCCATCTACCACCAGTGCTGAGTATCCTACTCTTCCATCCTTGCAATTTACTCTCGACCCTAGTAGTAATGATGGGTCTTCGACAAAAAAAAAACTGTGCTGTTCCAGGTTCTTTGTATTCTTATATGAAAGAGGTAGGACAAGGTATTTGATGGGAAAAGTAGTATAAGGCATATCTAGAATGCCCATCAGCTGAGACTGGAGAACATCATTTATATTGAGGCATATAACCTCGCATTTGTTCTTGTTTACCTTTAGCCCTGTGACAGACTAATAAATGGAGCACTTTTAAATGAAAATAGCTAGCTACCTTATTAGAGGAGAAAAAAATCATGCCATCTACAAACTAGAGGTGGATGACAACCTCTCGGTCGTTACAATGCAAATGCTTTCAATCTGACATGCCTGACCTGCTTTTTCCCACATAATGTTTAAAATCTGGCCAACCATAATAAAGAGCAATGGGGAGATAGGATCCCCCTGCCTCAACCCTTTGGTACTGGAGACGAAACCAAAAGGCCTTCCATTATGTGCTGTTTATGAATGCACTCATGGGTTGTCATAAACTTATCTAAAATAAATCTACCAGGACTGAAGGCAGACTGTAAGTGGCTAGTGATCTTACTATTGACCCTAATTAATCTATTAGCAAGAATTTTCGTGTTATTTATAGCTGCAATTCAAGAGACTGATCAGTATGAGGTCCCTGATGACTGATGTCATTCACATTTTCTTTCTTTGGCAAGAGTACCATAGTAGTAGTGTTAAAAAATTTAATGCACATTGGATTCTACTTGAATTTTTTGATAACAGCCATAAAGTCCTGTTTGATAATGTCATAACATATTTGATAAAACCAGCTGAGAATCCATCCTGGTCTGGATAATGTGATGGAGAATGTGATAAGGATGTTAATTGTACAGGATGGATGCGATGGAGATTAGATGAATGGGTGTTATATGATCAAAGTTGAAAGTAAAATTTTATTGTACAGCTCTCAAGTCCTACAATGTTGTAGGACAATGAATGCTAGAAAATAACTGTAAACTATGTTTCCAAAATAAATGTTGAAATAAAAATGTGAAGGTGAATGATCATACTAGATTAGATAGAATACCTATTAGAGAATTTGGTTTGGACATTTAATGTAGACATAAGAAAGCTTCAGCTAAACTGGTGAAAAATATCAAAATAGTATAAATAAAAAATAGACATTGTGGGCCTAAGCGAACTTGGACAAATTTAATTCAATATGGTTTGGATTATTTAAATATTATTGAAGAAATAACTCAAAATTGTGGAGAAAGAAAATTTATATGGCCAAACTCAAATAATATAGGATTAAGACTATTGTTTAGTTGATTTGTGGCCTGAGGCTTCCTATGGCTAACTGATTGGGTTGGATCACAATTAGGGGCTAAAGGAACTATGTTATTGGAGGTGAGTGCCTTTGTTGCCTAGGCGACAAGGCTAGGTGAGGCAAGGCAAAATTGCCTTGCTTCGGTCTATGTAGCCTTGGCAACCACCGTGCGGTTGGAATGCCGTGAAGCCCGCAGAGGTCTCGCCTCTATTGTCGGAGGCAACGAGGCAAGGCACCCTCCCCTTGCCCACCTTACACCTTTGACCACATATAAAAGGAATGTTTTTTTTTTGCTGATACTTGGTCGAAGATCATTATCAATTGTTTGTGACTAGTATTGTTAGGGAGCTTTGGCATATCTGTTCCAAGATTTTTGGAGGTCATTTGGATAATTCTTTTGTGCCAAGGGCCTTGCACGTGGATGTGGGCCAGCGACAGCAGCTATCCTCTGGTATCGGGATGTAACAGAACATAAGATGGGTCAGGGATCTGTATCATTTGGTTCCTGACTCACAGGCTTAGATGCTTATTAAAGGCTACGAGCTAGACAGGGGTCATGAGCTATTTTTGGCAGATGGTTTTTTAAAGGTCCTTTAGTGCCTGGTCTCACTATTCTCTGTTCTTTGATCTTTGGGTTTTCTTTTCTTTTTTTGGGCCACTTGGCCTCTTTAGATTCTAGTGTCTTCTGCTTTCTCTCTCTTTCTCTCCCCCCTCTCTCCCTCCTCTCCCCCCTCTCTCTCCCCCCTCCCCCTCTCTTGTGCACTTTTTATCTGTCATCATGTAACTTTTTGAATATTCATTAATGATCCATCTCCTAACTTGGCAGCGCTCAAAAGGGAAAAGATAAAAGTAGCCCAGGCCCAAGATGCACGAATTATGTTTCTAGCGACTTGAGTGAAAAACCCTTTTTACCTTAATTCTAGTTATTTTCTATATTTTTAGCATTAATACTATCATGATGACATGACTGTATAACATTATTTTAAATATGATCACTATTGCTTATTTAAGATTTAAATGTTATTAAATGCTTAACCTGTATTCCTGGGACCTTAATTTGAGAGCGTCTGACCTTTCACCACCTGCAGATTTTTTTTGACTGCAGAGGTGTACTCTCTCTCTCTCTCTCTCGGTTGTAGCAATGGGCTGGGCTGACATGTCTGGATGGATATATCAGCCCACAGGCCTTAAATTGGCTGCTTTTTGGAATGAAGCTGGCCAAACTGGGCTGAAGCTGATTAAATGGGCCTAAATCATAAGCTTTCAATAATAAATTTTAAAGTTATATTGAGAGAATACAAATTATTATAAATATTTTTTAGAAAAGTGATGTATATATCAGAAAATATGTTTACCTGGAGATTGATTTACATGTTACCAAATAACATGCAGAGGTGTACTCTCTCTCTCTCTCTCTCTCTCTCTCTCTCGGTTGTAGCAATGGGCTGGGCTGACATCATAGTTGTCAAGGCGACAAGGCGCAAGCCTAGGCGTCGCCTAGGCGTTAAGGCGAGGTATGAAGGGGAGTGGAGTGTATATGGCATTTTTTGAAACTATCATGACATTAAAATATATAAAAATTGAAATGAAACTTACAAATCTAATCAAATTGACATACATTCATAACCAAACTTGAATAAGATCAAGAACATAACATGTACAAAAAAATATAAACTTAAGACAATTTAAATCAAATGAACTTACTAAATAATGTAAACATTGTTTGAACTTCTTTTTTCTTTAAGAACCTGCATGATAGTGTTCACAATATATTTGCAAAATACAAGCTAACATAAGTAAAACTAACATAAGTAACATCAAAAGACAATACAACTAACATCACCATTTACTAAAAACATAAGTAACATCAAAAGAGTACTTAAAACATGAAAGTTGATAGATAAAACTTAAAAGCCAAGAATATTTAAAAGTTACATCACCAACTCAAAGTTTAAAACCAAACACAGCATTTTCTAAAATGTCAACATCAAGTGCATTAGTTTCCTCTTCTTCGTTGTCTTCTTCGTACGTGTCTCTTGACTCTCCCATGATGCACCTCCATCATCATCATCATCATCATCATGATCATCTATATCATCCTCTGGAAGCTCTTCATCACTATTTTCATCCCTTGATCGCGTAAAATGTGATGCACTTGATTGTCCAATTATTCTTTGAGGTCTACCCTCTGAAGCTCCCATAGCATCATCCACATCTCTCCATGTGAGATCTTCCCCTTCATGCACTAAATCTTCATCTCCCTTTGTCATCCATTCATTTCCCAATCTAGATCTTCAAAACAAATAGGATCATACTTTTGAGGATCTTTTTTCGTGCTATAAATCTATCACGAAGACGCCGGTTGTATTGCACATACACCAAATCATTCAACCGCTTATGTTCCAAGCGGTTCCTCTTCTTAGTATGAAGCTGAAAAAAATGAATATAAAATTATGAGTTGAAATATAAATCATTTAATGTAGATCATGCTAGTTACATGTATGATGTATCACAATTTTAGAAATCTTGCAAATTCAAAAGTGCTCCAATTTCGCTCACAACCCGATGAGCTACAACAAAGGCCTAGAACCTTCAATGCAAAAGCTCTCAACTCAGGTGTTTGCCCGCCATATTGTATCCACCAATCAACTATATTGACAAAGAGATATTAACCACAAGATGTACAAATAGTGTTAATCAAAAAAAATATAATGATACTTGTGCCCTTACTTGGAAGCTTTTTATGACATGACTTGATAGCGAAAGATATGCCAAATGTGCCTTTTGCTTCCATATAAGAGGAAAGTTGTTCATCTATTTTTTCTTGTAAATCAGAATCTCCCACAATTCTCTCCATACAAGTGTAAAAAGCACCTTCCATCTTGGCGGTTGAAGTTGGATCTCTTGCTTTAGCATCAAAGTAAAACTTAGGATTCAGAAAATAGCCGGTTAAATGTAGAGGGCGTTGCATTTGTACCTCCCATCGTCGATCCACAATTTTTAAGATAGGAGTGTATTTTGTTTCCTTTCCCGCAAAGTTTTCAATAATTTTCTGCTTTGCACATTCCATTGCAGCATACAAATAGCCCATTGCCGGCTTTTCATCCCCATCCACTATCCTTAAAACTTGTAAAATTGGTTGACATGCTCTCAAGATTTCTTCTACTCCATGCCAAAATTTGATTTGAAACACAATAGACTGCACATTTTTTCCCATGTTTGTCTTTGCCCACACACTTCTATGCCAAGCATCGGAAGAAAATAATCTCCTCAATCCTCTTTTTACCACATCATCATTTAATCTGTCTAATGTGAGAAAAGATGTAGCAAACCGTGTTACCCCGCACCTTACAAGTTCTTTTCCTTTTGTTTCCTTCCTCATGTAATCCAATAAACGTGAATGATTATACATGTAATTAGTTACCTTCTTGGCTTTTGAAATTGTACCTGCATAAGCTTTCATCTTTCCGATATCCTCCAACATTAAATCAAGACAATGTGCTGCACACGGTGTCCAATACAAATGTTTTCTTTTTTCCATTAACAATCTCGTAACTGAAACGTTGTATGATGCGTTGTCAGTCACAATTTGGAGCACATATTGCTCACCAATTTTCTCAACAACTTTGTCCAAAAGTTCATAAATAAGTATGGCATCTTCTTTGCGGTCAGAGACATCTATGGACTCTAGAAAGTAGGTCCCCTCTGGACAATTGACCAAGAAATTAAGTAATTTTCGTTGTCTTCTATCAGTCCAGCCATCACACATTATGGTACAACCATAAACTTTCCAACATTGCTCATACTCCGAACGCATTGCAGCAATTTTTTCCACCGCTTTCTTAAGCAAAGGCACCCTCAAGCTATGATAACTCGGAGGCCTACAACCCGGCCCAACTCTGACCTCGAAACTTCTCAGCTTTGTAGCATTGAATGAAATGCCGGCTTCATAGAACCAAGTGGCTGCATGTTCTTCAAACAATGCTTGTTCTTCTTTCTTCAATTGACTATTCAAAGTGCTTTGATATTTTTTGCCACTTCTTCTTGCATCAACAAAATCCTCAGCCGACATTCTTGTAAAGACATCCATAGGACCCTTATTTTTCTTGCTTTTATCTGGAAGTGAAACTAAATTTGTAGATTTAGTACTCCCACTTCCTTTCTCTGAACGTTGTATGTCACCCTCTGGGCATCTTCATCACTTTCAGAACATGCAAGAAAGTCATTTGTTCTTGAAGATGACAATTTTCTCTTCTTACTTTTATTCAACCAACTTAACATCTCATCAGCAATTTCCTTGGTAGTTTTTGGACATTTCTTAACATCGCTGAATCCTCCAATCAAATGTTCCTTTTGTCTCTTAATTCCACCATTTGTCACCAAGCCACAAAGTTCACATTGAACTCTATTCTTGTCCTTATCATCCGGCCAAAAAGCATATTTCCAACCCGGATCGTTCGACTTCGCTTTCTTCTTTTCAACAACATTCATGTTGACTGATCCTGATCCAGATTCCATCAATCAACCAAAGAAAAAACTCACCGGCTGAACACATAAAAAATTATCAATCTAACACATCCAGATTATATAAATCGACATAAACAATTAGACAACAATAGAAATAGAAAAATAAGAGAAAACAAAATTTTTTCGATCTCAAACCGTAGCATAAATGACTCCGGCGGAGATTGAGAGGATTTCAACTCTATTACGTATAATATAACAATCTCCGTACATTACACAATGTCAATGATCTATTTAGAATATATAAATATACTTGAAGAAGCAAGAACAAGGGAATCGGAAGTTAACGACGCACCGAAGACGTTTAAACATGAAATATTTTACATATTCATACATAGATAATACTTAAGAAGACTTAAGGCATCGTAAAAGATGCTATTACAACAAATCAGCGAGAATAAATGATAAGAATAACAAAAGAAATAAAAAAACTAGGTTTTAGAGAGAGTTGGAGGTCCGTACGGAGAGCTGAGCGGCTAGGGCTTCTCTTGGAGATGAAAATGCCACGTAGAAACCAGCCGCGGGGTGGAAGGAGCTGTGAGGCGTCGAGCTAGGGCCGCAGGAAGCCGTCGGGGACGAAGTGCTGCGGCGTCGGGCTGGAACTGCGGCTTCGCGTCCGCGGGAGGCGTCTTCGGCGTCTTCGGGCGAATGCAGGGGCCCGAGCGGCCCGGGCTGACTAAAAGGCCGGCTGGACCTGTGTTCGCGTGAACCGGTGGCACCGGTTCAATGCTGAACCGGCGGGCTCTCCGGACCAGGCGTCCGAGCGGCGCCTAAGCGGCAAGCGGTCAAGGCGTACGCCTTTTCCAGGTCTCGCAAGGCGGACGGCCCAGGCGTTGATCCAAAACCGCCTTGTCGCCTAAGCGGCGCCTAGGCGCCGCTTAGGCGACCGTCTTGACAACTATGGCTGACATGTCTGGATGGATATATCAGCCCGCGGGCCTTAAATTGGCTGCTTTTTGGAATGAAACTGGCCAAACTGGGCTGAAGCTGATTAAATGGGCCTAAATCATAAGCTTTCAATAATAAATTTTAAAGTTATATTGAGAGAATACAAATTATTATAAATATTTTTTAGAGAAGTGATGTATATATCAGAAAATATGTTTACCTGGAGATTGATTTACATGTTACCAAATAATATGATATTTTCAGTTTTCATGAAAAAAATGATTCCATAAAATGTCTCCTGAAAATTTATGTTTTTATGTAACCAAACAGACCATAAGTTTGTTGAATTTGATAATAATGTACTTCTGGAATAGAAAACAAATGGGTCAGGCTGGGCCAGACCGGGTCAAGACCCAGGTCCCCCCCCCCCAGGGGGGGGCAGGCCTGGCCCATTAACACCCCTGCGCTCTCTCTCTCAAAATGATTAAGGATGGAAGCTGGAGTATTTTGCTGTTAACTGTGTTTTATCAATTTTTTATCTGAGAATATATTTTTTTTGTTGTTCTCCAATTTACTTCACCCATTTTTTCTTACTATTTTTTCTGTCTAGAAGCTCACTCGGAAAGAGTGTTGGTCCAATGATTCCAGTTTCACTTTTTGCAAAGTTGTGTTTCTTTTGTACACCCTAATTTACTTCACGGGTTACATTACATGTATACGCTGCTATTGTCTTATCTATAATTTATCTGAATTTACTTTCAAAAGGGAACATTAATTTATTTAAATTTGATGAGAGTGCGTAACAATAACTGTTATTCTTCTTAGATTGAAGGTCTTGTGCTTGATCATGGTTCTCGCCATCCAGATATGAAAAGAAGGGCAGAAAACTGCTATATCTTGACGTCCAATGTATCTTTGGAGTATGAGAAAAGGTAAGCTTACTATCTCGTTTTTCTGGGTGTATCATAGGCATTTGAGCTTGTTGTGTATACATTTCAATTAAAATTGTTTGGCATTTGTTTGCACTCACCCCCGGATCCAATGTGCAATGTGTATTTTCTAGGGCCAAAAAGGTGCCCTATGCTAGCCTAGGCAGCCCGGATGGCTACTTAGACAGCACCTTGTGGGTCTAGCCCACTACATAGGTCACATAAGCCCCTGGATACTCCTCAGAAGTCAAAATTTATGTTGCTTCTTAACCTCCAATCAAGGCCCCTCTTGAGATAGCAAACCGTATTAAAAAGGTTAGTATCACTTGTGATATTAATATATATATGACGATGACGGTAGAAGCTCTCTCTCTTTCAAGTAGAATCTTTTAGTCCCTGAACCATCTTTGTCTCGTATATTGCAGGCCATCAATCTTACCACCTTCCTAGGGTTGTAAACGCGTCAGATTCGGTAGTGGAATCATAGAATCCGATTCCGATAAGGATAAAGAGGTTCCGATTTCGATTCTGATAATTTCGAAACCACTATGTTCCGATTTCGATCCGATTCCGATTCTGTTATCGAAATTGGAATCGAATCTGATAATTTCTGATTTTGATACTAAATATTAAGTTCTATTCAAAAATAAGTTATTAATTCGCATATAATTACAAAATTTTGATTTGATATTTTTAAAATCTTATTTTTATCATTGTATCAATGTATATATCAATTTGACTTTATTTTAATTATTTTTACAACTTGGGTGTTGTCAAATATTATTATTTTTGACTTTAGTTTGATTCCATCAAATCCCTAATTATCACAGGACGCACTCTTTGCTGAAAAGAAAACAGCTTTCATCGATCAGATGGGGGAGTCGACAAATCCATTCTGCCTAACATATTCGGGTAAAACGACAGATTCAATACAAGCAAGTCTGGGAAGCAAGAAAAACATAAACCAAACAAGAGAACAAAAGCTGACCAGTCTGTCTCTCAAACACAGACAATCCAGAATAGAAGGTTAAAAACTTAAAATTGAATGGGAATCATGATAATCTAGAAGACTCTATTTTGCATGCCCAGCAGGATTCCATGAGAGTTGCCAACTCTGGGCACATAATTGGGGGGACAGCAAGTCTTCTGTTCTGTAAGGCAACCACTCCAAGCCTCCAACCACCTGCAAGACGTGAAAATGTGGAAATCATAACTTTGAGGAAAACCAGATACGTAGTCTAAGAAAACTTAGTTTTCCTATTTTTGGCTCTCATATTTTTGCTTATTGATGCATGGAATGGGATCAACTTCCCTATTTCTGGCTCTCATACCGAAAGAAACAGGGGGCTAGATACTTTCTGCAACTGTATCTTTCTGTTGTTTAAAAAATGTATCTTACAGCATTGCCTTTAAATGGAGGAGGACAAGTACAAAACAAGTGCAACCAAGGTGCTGTTCATGATGTACGAAGTCGAGAAGGCAAAGGATCTAGCATGAAAATACACAGGATAGACTAAAATTTATCCTGATACCAAAAGAGTGCTAAATGTCACAGAAGGTCCGTTGGAAATCATCAAAGTAACTATGGGGAAACCTTGTTAGTTTGTTTAACACATGCAGTTCACCTCACTTAAAACTCCGTCAACTTGACCATTAAATTCATCTGTTGTTTTCACCCAATGAGTACAACTGAAAAGTGAAGTTTTGAAGCTCCTGGCCTATTATGCTCATGGAAATTTTAAAGATTCATATAAAGTTATCAAAGCATTCATCTGTTGTTTTTCTCTATCTACAAACAGTCTAATTTATCCTAAAAGATACGTTTCTTTAAAGATGACCAAAAGAATAGCCATAATCAAAACAGAAAAAGGGGGAAGGTACAGGACAAAAGTCTCTATTAAGATTATGAAGAAAACAGGAAAACAGGAAAACAGACAGTCAAGGCCTGAATGGTTAAAGTTAAAGTAATAAAGAAAGATTTGCGGGGAATTTCCATCTTGAAGCTCAAGTGCTAAGAAAAGTAGATTCCTTACAATCAAAAGAACATTAATAAACTTAAAAAACTAGTCTTAAAAATGTTTAATAACAACAACAATACTATACATACCTATGTAGTCAGAGGCGTGAGGCGACCGAGGCGAGGCACCCCTCGCCTCGCCTCAGGCGCTTGAGGCGGGCGCCACAGGCGCCCGAGGCGACATTTTTTATTTATTATGAGATTTAATTTTAATACCTGAAAAATCTATATAAGAAGGTGAAGAAATATAAAAAAATACAATGAATGCATCAGAAATGCAGGAAATATATATGAAAATACAAGGAATAAATTTAAATTTGCAGGAAAAATAAAAGTTATGTCCGAAGATGCATACAAAATTATCTAAAAAAGCTGAACATATCTAAAAAATTGTGGAAAATACAAAAAACAGCAGAAATTACGTTAAACATGTATTAAATGATTACTGCAAAAATAAGTTGAAAGAAGTACCTTTTCTCATTTCATTTCCATAAGCATGCCTAGAAATTGAACACATCACCAAAATCAAAAAATATAATACATCAAGTAGAAGGATGTTGAATAAAAATGATAAACCAAACATAGAAGTACATAAATAACGATAAGTTCACAACAACGTTAAAAGGTACATTCATCTAACATCTCTCCAATCAGTTAACACAAATATCAATAATCAATCGGAAGAGTAAGGGTCATCATCATCAGTAACATGAACATGAATATCCCCATCCGATTCTGAGGTATCTTCATCCATGGCCACACTCTTTCCTTTCTCAATCCTTTGCCTTTTAGAGGCCTCTGCTCTAGTTGATGGACCTTCCTCTTCATCAATACCCGCTGCTAGTTCAACTTCCCTCCATGTGAGATCCCCTCCTTCATGCACATACTCGTCGTCCTCTCTAGTGATCCACTCATCAGCCTCATCAATATCGTCCAAAGAAATATGATCATGATTGAACTTCTCCATCCTAAAATGGCGATCTCGAAGCCTTTGATTGTATTGGACATAGACAAGATCGTTTAGCTTTTTTTGTTCCAATCTATTCCTTTTCTTTGTGTGCACCTATAATTTAAGGATGAACATTAGTGTAGAGTATCGAATGAAACATGCTAAATCATGAATGATACCAGTGCATACCTGTTCAAAGGTACTCCAGTTGCGTTCACAACTAGAAGCACTACAAGTGAGACTTAATACCCTAATGGCAAACCTTTGCAATTGAGGAATCTTGCTTCCCCAATCCTTCCACCAATTTGCTAAAAGAAAGATGAGAATTAATTAAAATTAAAACAATACTTTGAAATGTATAAATGAAAAGTTTTGAAAAGTTAAATGTCAACCTGGAATAGAAGTTTTTCTTTGTCTAATGGCCATATCTCTACCAAATAGGCCCTCAGCATCTCTGTATGTATTAAGTTGCTTGGTAATCATATCTTGCTCTTCAAGACTTTCAATTAGCCTCTCAATGGTATCATAGAGTCCTTGTTTTATTTCTCCATCACTCTCAACATCCGGATTTGAGTAAAAATATTGAGGGTTAAGATAATAACCCGCTGCATGTAATGGACGATGGAGTTGATTGTCCCACCTCCTATCAATAATATCTTAAATTGGACCGTATTTGTCAAACTTCTCATCCAAGGCACTCTCAATGCCTTCCTTTGCCCGGTCCATTGCTTCATATATGTAGCCCATTGCTGGTTTCTCACCATCCACTAGGCGTAAGACTATCACAGGAGGCTTGAATATTGAAAGAGCATATGCTACACCTCTCCAGAAAGTTGTTTTCAAAATGATGTCACATGATTTCTTTCCCTCAGTTTGCTTAGCCCATCGGTTGCTAGAGCCAGTCCACTCTTCAGATGTAAACATCCTTCTCAATTCAGCCTTCAAGTTGTGTAGGCTCTCTAAGTTGAGATAGTTGGTCGCAAACCTTGCACGAAAAAAAAAAACAAGTTAATGGCAATCAATATCGCAAGTCAATTCACAAACCAATTTAAACAATATAAAAATACATTTCAAATTGAGATTATACCTTGTGACTGCTGCCCTACACAAATTTCTTCCATTGGTGAACTTCCTCATCATGGCAAGAACCTTTGTATGCCCATAAATAAATGTAGTCACATACTTCGCATGCCTAATTGTGGATTTGATACCCGACAATTTAGAAATATCTTCTAGCATCAAATCAATGCAATGGGCTGCACATGGTGTCCAAAACAAACGAGGATGCATAGACATCAACAATCTACCTGCAGCTACGTAACTTGCCTCGTTATCCGTTACAATTTGGATAACATTTTTCTCCCCAACTTCAAGAACTATTTTGTCCAACAAATCAGCCAACAACCTTGCATCTTTCACTTGTGAAGATGTGAAGATGCATCTATTGATTTTAAGAAGACTGTGCCCGTAGGTGTGTTGATTAAAAAATTTATCAATGTTCTCCCTCTTCTATCTGTCCAAGCATCGGACATGATAGTGCATCCATATTTCACCCAACTTCCTTTTTCTTTTTCAACTAATTCTTTAGTTATTTGAAACTCTTTCACAAGCAAATTTTCACGCACCTCATGATATGATGTACCTTTCAATCCCGGGCCAAATTGACCAATAGCCTCTAACATGGTTTGAAAACTATTCAAGTGTACGGTGTTGAAAGGTATACCTGCTTGGTACATCCACCGAGCAATGTATTGCACTACTTTTTCTCTTTCTTCCTTCAAATGTTTTTTGTCTTTCACACTCTTCTCTTTGGAAGCCTCTGGATTTTGCCTCATAAAATGGTCCATAGGACCTCTCAAACGAGGAGGCAAAAATGCTGGATCACAAACAAGTGAAGTATCTTCAGCTTCCATGCCTGTCTCCGATGTGTTGACACCAAGAAGGTTGTCTCTTCCCTCAATCTCTCTAATCACTGCAACCTTTTCGAACCGAGCTTGTTTAGCTTGCTCCATTTGTTGTTTAATCTTTTCTTTGGCCTCCGGTGTAGTGTTCTTGCAAGTTGTCACATTGGTGGATAAACCGGCAATATGTTGCTTCAACCTATATATTCTACCTTTGCAATCCTTGTTGCAAAATGTACATCTAACAAGATCCCGATTTTTTGGATCCACCAAAATTCCATACTTCCAACCAACATCCTTTGACTTAGGAGCATGTCTTGAGATAATGGGGCCCGACGAAGTTGTTTGGGTGTTTGACCCCGTCCCCGAAGCTTGCTCCACAGTTTGAGACATTTTCATACAAAATACATAAACAAAAAATACATAAACAAAAAATACATAAACTCTGTGTTAATAAATCGGATTCAACAAACAATCTGATTTAATAAATCAGATTTAACAGAAACTTTGATTTGATAAATTAAATTTAACAAAGAATCTGATTTAATAAATCAGATTTAACTAAAAATCTGATTTATTAAATCTAATTTAATTAAAAGTCTGATTTAATTAATAAGATATAATAAAAACTCTTATTTCAGAAATCTGATTTTAAAAAATCAGATTTTAAAAAAACAAATCAGATTTCAGAAATCTGATTTTAAAAAATCAGATTTAAAAAAAACAAATCAGATTTTAGAAATATGATTTAAGATATCTAACTAGCATTAACATAAAAAAGACTATATCAAAATAAAAGAAGTGTGTATGAAGAAGACGGAAAAAACGTAAATTATACCTTTTCGACAACGTCCGGGTTGTTCGGTAATCTTTGCAAACCCGGTTAACAACACTTGCGCCTTCTACACGTTGCCAATAGCCTAATAAAAATATTGGAATGACATTTACAATGAAAAAGATGAAGACTAACCAAAAAAACGTACCTTATACGTCTAAATCCGGTCTTCTAACAATGTACACCAAGATAGAAGAAAATAAAACAAAAGATAAGATTTCTGTATTAGTAGAAGGATGTTGAATAAAAAAGATAAAAAAATTTGAAGAAAAAACGTTAAAACCCTAAAACGGACCGGTTGGAGAGCTCCTCCGATGCTCTAGAAGGTTTTGACACCTTCTACAGCTACTGGCGGCGGCGGCGAGGGCTTCTCTGGCTAGCGGCGGCGGCGGCGGGTCCTTCTCCGGCAAGCAGAGGCGTCGGGCTGAAGGAGAGGGGCCGCGGGAGAGAGAGAGCCAGGGCGTCGGGTGCGAGAGAGAGAGAGGAGGCTGCCGCGATATGTTAAGTCTATCGGATCCGGCCAGTTGGGTCCGGATCCGATAGGCAGAGGCTGAGGCGAACGCCTCAGCCTCGCCTCACGCCTCCCCCGCCTAGGCGGCTGAGGCGGGGGAGGCGATCAGGCGATCGCCGCAAGAGCGAGGCGGCACATGGCCGCCTCGCCTCGCCTCCTCGCCTAGGCGACCGAGGCGGTCGCCTCTGATAACATAGATACATACAGTTCAAATTTACTCTCTTCATCATCATCTATTCTAGATGAGTAAGGAAGATCAAATAATACATCATCTTCATTTCTTTCTCCATCTACATTCGAGGCCAACGGTATTGTTGCAAGCCCACTTGATATATTTGCTAAATCAAAAAGATAAAAATGATTGTTAGAATATGATAGTAAAAAATTAACACAAATCAAACTTGTTAAATCAAAAAGATAAATATGATTGTTAAAATATATGTACGGTACCTTTTGCTTCATGTCTTATCCAATTTTGACAACAAATCAATCTTTCAACTGTATTTGACTTCAAAGAACTTCTATAAGCATTTAAAATTTTTTCTCTTGTACTAAACACAGATTCAAAGGCAACTATTGAAATGGGAATTCCAAGAACATCACGAGCCATCTTAGCAAGAATTGGATAGTTGCCTTCTTTCTCTCTCCACCACGCTAAAATATCAAAACTCCCTTCGTACTTTTGCAAAATGATATCGTTATTAAGAATTGGAGCTTCAAAATATAATTCTAAGTCTGATTTGTGTGGTTGACTTGAGGTGTTTTCTTTGAGCCAAATATCAAGTTCGACTAATTCATTAACAACGAAAGAACATGAAGAAAGCTTAGGAACACCACTATCATGAAAAGAAATCCGACCACCGTCACTTGCATGTCCACCTCTGTCCGTAGAACCTCTTCTTTGATCAACATATGCTTGATATACTTTAGAAAAGGATATGCGAATATCATCAACTCTTGTACAGGTCTCTTTTACATGAATTTTTTCAAAGAAGAACTCAATTGATTTCATTTTGTAACGCGGATCCAAAATACATCCAATTGACAAAACTAAACTCAAAGTACCCCAATACTTGTTGAACTTCTCAAATATTTTTGTAGCCATAGAAACAACGAAGGCTCGTTCGTCTCTTAGCCAATTTTTCAATTGTTTGAGGATCAAGCAAACATCATTGAAATAGAGATTTGTTGTAGGATATTTAATACCTGAAAATCTATTTGTAACTTGATAAAATAATTGTTAACAATTTTTAACTGTTTTCACATTTTTTCACTCTTCAAAACTTGGAGAACCTTTATATTTATTATCAAAATATAATAAACGATTAAATGCATCACGAAATTCATAAGTAAAAGACAACATCATATAAGTATAATTTCATCTTGTTTGAACATCCAAAATCAATTTTTTTCTTGGTGCATTCACTTGTTCTGCAGCTTTCTTGAAATATTCTAACCATACATGTGAACTTCTAACATGTCTTACACAGTTACACTCTCACGAATTCTTGAGATGGTCATCTCTAAAGATTTTAATTCAACTTGTACAATTAAGTTCAAAATATGACAACATCTTCTAACTCGAAAAAGAGCACCATTAAAAAGAATTTGGCCACAAACTCTTTAGTCAGCATGTTATTTGAAAAAGCATTATTTAAAATTATACTATATATATTTCTATAAATATTCTAATCAAATAATTTTTGCTTTTATCACTTTTGCAACTTCCACACCACTATGATACTTTACGTTGACAAAAATCAAAATTTGCTTTTGTGAATTTCAATCCTTCTCAATAAAATGACAAGTCAATGACATAAGAAGTCTGTTGGCACCCAAAAAAAATGTCATGACATCCAGAACTGGCAAGTTTTGGGCAAAATACATGAAAGAAAATCGAACAGGCAAGTGTGATATACTTTTCATCACATTTAGGGCCAATGGGCCGAACAGGCCCAATAAGCCTTATTGGGCCCGACCAGCTGGATGATGACTTGATAACGGTCAGACACCACTATCTTGTCCGTCTAGCTCAAACTTGAGCAACAACGAAGTCGGATCGAAAATCCGACTTGAATTCAACAAGTTATGGGTCAAACGATGAAAACACTCCCGAATGGCCTTTGGTAGGCTTAATGGGCCCAAATAACAAAACAAGTTGACTCACAGCACTGTACCAGTCAAGACATTTCCAACGGCGCCTCACATGTCAAAATCGGCCGGACGGTAAAATGCCCGTTTTGCCCTTGTGGGATTCGGGCAATCTGGGGAAGCTCCAAAGAAAAGTGGCACCACCAAAAGGTCTACTTGATTTTCAGATAAACAATGACAGTCAGATCGACAATCCGACCCATATCTGGAAAGTTACGAGGAAAACACCGAAAGTCGATTTTCGAATGGCCTTAATAAGGGCATATCAAGTCCGAAAAACAAAACAAGTGGGTCCCGTAGGGGCATGTACCGGTTGAGGGCTTCGCAACGGTACCACGAATGTCGAATCCGATTTCGGATGGTACCCGAACGGTAAAATGACCTCTTTCGCCCTTGGTAGGTTTGGACAATTCGGGATAGGCCCGATAATATCTTGGTGCATCATTAAGTCCGCCAAGCTCCATATTGAGCAACATTAAAGTCAGATCAGAAATCTGACTTGTATTCGGCAAGATATGGGCAAAACAATGAAAGTGGACTTTTAGGCGGTCCTTACTGGGCTTGGTGGGCCCAAATGACCAAACCAGTGTGTCAACAGTATTGCCTCGACAGAGAGCTTCACAACGGTGCCTTGAATGTCAAAATCCGACTCCGGACGAAAAAATGACCGTTTTGCCCCTATTGGGCCTGAACAAATCCAGACAGGCCCATTAACATATGGCGTCACCAGAAAGTCCGCCTGACTTCCAGATGAACAACATCAAAGTCGGATCATCAATCCAATCTATATGTGGAAAGTTGTGGACAAAATTTAAAAAATTGCAAAGTCGGCACACACTTTGAAACAGATGGGTCAAATGAGAAGAGGATCGAACCTGTTTAGGTTATTAGGTTCTCTCGTGCTGCTGCTTCAATAATAATTAGATTATGGGAGATAAAGAAGGGCCAGGATGCCATCTCATGATCAGATTTAGATCAAGGGCCCAGATTTGATATAACTTAAGTTATTGGATCCTGTCTTAGTGGGTCTTAATGGTATCAAGTATTTGAATGGGAGAAAGCCACGTACAGCCCATCTCTTGGCCAAGTCAAATGTTGACTTCCCAGAATTTTCAGGAGGGCTTAAAAGAAAAAGAAAAAAAGGAACGTGGGGGAGGTTAGCACACTGAATTCCCCCCCACTACGCCCACTACAAGCATGACTCTCACCTCCTCCATGATGGGGGTGGGTTACGCTGGACTTTTTTCCTCTCTTTAAGAGAAACCTGCCAGAGAGAAGGAAAGGGGGGCTGGAGCATTCTCACGTGAAGAGGAGAGCACCTGTGTGAAGAAGAGGGAGAAAAGGTGACAGCCTCAAGGAGCTTGCTGTGCACAGCTGCTGAGAAGCCAAGGAAGGTGAAGAAGAAGAAGAAAAAGAAGCTCTCCTAGGCGGTTCCCTCTGCTGGTTCTCTCCTCCAGCAACCAAGGCGGCCCTCTCCTCCAGCAGCTTCATCAACAACAGGACCTCCTTGCGGTCTCCCCTCCTGGCCAACCTTTTTGATCATCCGACCAGACCATTGTCAGGCCTGGTTCGATCCCCAAGGAGACCCCCCCTTGCTTGGTCCTCCACGCAGGCCAGTCAATGGCCTGATTACACCCCCCTTGCTTGGTCCTCCACGCAGGCCAGTCAATGGCCTGATTACACCCCCCTTGCTTGATCCTCCACGCAGGCCAGTCAATGGCCTGATTACACCCCTCCTGGTGGCCCTCGAGCAAAGCATAAAAAACCTACTTCCGGTCCCATTTTCTGAATCAAAAAGAGGAGTCACGTGCTGCAGATCCTTCTAAGGACAACCAGAACTCAGTTTTTTTCTGGTTGAGATCATTTAGGCCGCCAGGGCCTTATTTCAGCAAGTCACTAAAGCCCAATTTCTGGACAGAATTAGAGAGGCCATCAGGGCCAAGGGAGCTGGCCGACAGGGCCTTGATGAAGCCCAAACGGGCCTTTAAGGCCCAGTAAGAGCAGTTTGGCCGCCAGGGTCTTCAAAGCTTCAAATGGTCACCTTGGCCCAATGAGGAGTGATCCGGCCATCAAGGCCATAAAAAAACAAACTTAATCAAAATTTGAGAAAAGAAATTTAATTAAGAGCTAGCCTATTTCACATAGGTTACCTCAAAGGACGGGCACTCGGGCATGTCCCCGGCGTGTTTGATCCTGGACGGGGAAATGGGCAAGTCCCCATATTCTACCGATCCTTCCTCCAAAGTAGGGAGTATCAAACTCCACCTACTAAGGGAGGTATATCTCATCAATTTAAGGGGAGGTCATGCCAAAATTTCCCCTTAAATTAAAAATGAGAGACATATGCCGAGGAAGGATCATCCTATGTCCATCAAGGACTAAGGAAAATTCATCAATGGGAAACACGACATTTTATGTCCCCCACATGTAATGTGCATTCGAATTTGCCAATAAATGGAAGTTTCGAATTTTGCATGTCATTATTGTCATTGGGGCTTATAGAACGGCCCATGAAATTGAAGGAATGCAAGTCTAAAGTTGACATTGTAAAAAAGTTACAACATTTAGATTTCAATAATTCTGGAAGACTTTGAAATCTGTAAAAAGACTTAAAAAATCTTGAAACTTGTAAGTCTAAAATCTGAATTTTCACACAACCAGATCCCGAAATTAAAACACTCTCAAACAAATCACAAACTTGATTGAATTCATAAGTAAGAGAGTCTGAATTCTGGATCTGTACACCTAATCCGGATTCTCAAACCTTTAAAGGCCAGACTTAGATTTGTGACCTAAATCTGCAACAAACCAATACCAGAAAATTAGGGCCTGGGCGCCAGAGGCCAGAACCTATCTCAAAATCTGAAATCCGGGAGATTTGAAATGTTGGAATATGAAGTCTGCAATTAAAACAATCCGAAATCTGTAATATTGAGGTTCTGAAAAATCTGCTTTGGTACAGAAATTCGTTTCAGGAAACCTGTAATTTGGAAAAGATGCAGAATCTGCAGGAAGTCTGGAATTTGAAGAAAAAAAAATAAAAAAAATCTGAACTTTGCAAGGATCTAAGGGCTGCGAAATGTGCAGAATGTAAGATCCAAAATTTGAAATTTGAAATTTGAAATTTGAGGTGTGAGAGTGCAGAATCTGAACTCTAAAAATAAAAAAATAAAAAAAATCCAAGTCAAACTTAATCAATCAGATGCAAGTGAAAAATCAATTCAAATCAAAGCCAAAACCAAATTAAGTTCTTGCATTCCACTGATTTCATGGGGTTGTTCTCTCCTATGTGTGAATGTTTATTTTTGTGGATGTATGTCCTTCTTGCGATGAATTGCTATGGCGGCTAATCAAGGGTATTCGAGTATTCTCGATGTAATTAACATCGGATCTTCGCACCATCCGATGGGGAGAGGTCAAAAATAAATTTTCAAAGAACCTAATAACCTCAACATATATTTTTATGCATACCACTGACCTAGCTAATACTGTTATGAAATACCACATATTTTCTTAATAGTCAAGTCTAAGTCAAAAGTCAAACCAAAACGGAAAATGAATTTCCGAAATTTCATCAAAGAAATTTGAGGTTCCGACAATTGGCACGCCCGGTGGGACCTCTCCTTCCCTTCATCTCTCCGTCATAGCAATTCAAGAAGACATACATCCCAAATTTCATATATATCTAACACATGCTTCTTTCCTTTTTGTGCGAGGAGGAGGCGAAAAATTTCAAAAGATGAGACCCGGTGGGGTCCCATGATCCCGCCATGAAGACTTCATCCTGATGCTGCAAACATCTCAAGAAGCCGCTCTCGGAGTTCATCCAGCACCGAGAATATTTCAAGGGTCAAACAACTTGACCCTATTTTCAAAGAGCTTACCACGGAAGCTTCCCAACAAACAACTCCGGGAGCAGGTGGTCATGGATTCTGTCACCACCAACCCTCAAAGAAGTCAAAGAGGCACCAAACATGCCATCTCAAGACCCATCAACTAGATACCAGGGTCGGTCTTTCATAACCGACCAAGGTAATGGGAGGACAATGCCAAAGCAAAGTAACTCCTCCATCTCCAACAAGTGCATGGCACCGGGGCAACTACAACGAGAAAAGGTTGACCACAAATAAAAAAAGGGGGGGCTGCTGGCCCACCGGCAAAGAAAGCTCTTGGACTCAAGCTGGCAAGTTGTCGTTCAGCAGGGAACAAATCCCCAAGTCCAAAAGAACTCTATCAACCAAATGGGGGCAAGGAACAAATCCTTCACCCAAAAGTCATATATGGTCAAGCAATGACCATGCCAAAGATGTTCTCAACTCGTGAGATTACCATTGCTGGCCAACTGGCAGAGAAATCTCTCAAACTCAAGCTGGTGATGTCGTCATTCAGCAGGGAATAAATCCCTAAATCCGGATGAACTTCACCAATCAAATGGGGGCAAGGAACAAATCCTTCGCCTAAAAAGTCATATTTGATGGCCATGCCAAGCAACATGTCAAGAAGAAACCAACTCTCAACTCATGAAACTGTCATGGCTAGCCTACCAGAGGCTCAACATATTCAAAGGGCAAGGAATTAATCCTACGTTTCCAAAAAAAAAAAAAACACTTGGCCAATCAAATATCGGTTTGGTCCCAGGAAATGCTAATTGGGTAAGGAACAAATCCTACGCCCAAGGAAACAAAATCATCAAAGCATGGCTGCCCAGTCAACGGCATATGCCAAAGTTGTTCAAGGAGGGATTAACCCTCAAATCCAGGGGATTATCGTGGTTCTTGGTCAATGGCCCATGCCAAAACCGCTTCAAGAAGGGAACAACCATCAGTCCACAATACTGCCATTAGTGGCCTTCGTCCACAACATGCAATGGGGAGTCGAAAACGGCATATGCCACATAAATGCCATTTCCATGGGAAATCAATCCTCACTCCATGACATGAAGTCTTTATGGAAGGCTAACCAAGTAGGGGAATCAATCTTTTACTCTTGAAATGCCAAGGGCTAGCAATCATAGGCACAGTCCCGAGATGCTATGCATTGTGGCTACCCAACTGACAAACAACATCAAAGTTATGTGAGGGATCAACCCTCTAATCTGAAAATTGACAACTTGGGCCAAGCAATGGCCCACCATGTTGCTGCCAGGGTGAGGGACCAACCCTCAACTCATAATCTCAACCAAGCCTAATCAACCAGCAGTTGGGAAATAATCCCATACTTGCCTCATGGCCCTGGCTATTCAGTTAGTGGCACAAATCCGAGGTATCACTTAAGCTAGGAATAAATCCGATGCTCACATTAAAGCTTGCATATGCAGGGCATCATCACACTCTACTTGGGTATGGAATCAATCCACCACCCACTATACAGTAGCCGTTCCTCGATCTGCTGGTTAGTATCTTCATATCATCTATCCAACAGGGGGCAAGATGCTCATTTATACACGCCATGTTAATTTGACAACAAGTCAACTTGAACAACTACCACCAAGATGAGGGGGCAGCCCTCTGCTCCTCAGTCCAAGGATGGCAGGCCGATCAACGGTCCATGATGATATTGGTCAGGCGAAGGGTTAAAGCTTCAGCTCAACACTCCAACAAGTCATGCCGACCAACAGCTTGGTTAATTTATGCTTTCCCTCGGACAAGGAATCAATCCTTTGTCTGCTCATATGTCGGGGTCAACTAATTCTCAGTTGAGTCCAGAAAAAATTTTGGGCAAAGTAGAAATCAAGTGCCCATGCTGCAGCCAACTTGATGGAAGGCTCACCAAACTCGAGAAAAAAAATTTTCAGAAGTTTAAATTTGGCTGGGGGCAATTGCCCAATTGCACCACAACAGCATAGGCCAAGGATAAACCCCATGTGTCATCAAAATGATCAGGGAGGAAGCAATCCTCCACCTCAAAGGGAAAGCCGGTACAAGTTCCAACATTACTAACCGTCATGCCACCCTGGCCCGGTTGGAGAAAAAGGACGAGGCTACTCCCCAACCTTCCACCAACACTGCTGCAAGGCCCATACGGGGAAAGAAGAAATCTTTCACTCGTCAGTTATTCATGGCCAATCAGTGGTCCCAATTATTACTGAAGAGAGGGAGCATGCCTCTTTTCTTAAAAAAAAAAATCAACAATTTCGGCCGATCAATGGCCCACCAAGTTATGGTTCGGGTGAGGGATCAACCCTCAGCCCATTATTCAAACGGGGTTAACCGATCAACGGTGCCGTCCCCACATACTACCTTCAATTTGCCAGTTCAACAGGGATGACCGATCAACGGTCCTATTCCCCAATACTGCTTGATGGGCTGGGAATCAATCCTAAGCTCACCAGTTGAAAATGCTGCCCGGATATCGGTACAACTCCAAAATATCCTTCGGTCTAGGAACAAATCCGATGACCACATCAAAACTTGCCCGGATGTGGCTTCTTTCTATTATGCTGAGGCAGATGAAGTTGAAGCTCGTCATACAACAGTTAGCCAATCATTTCGCCACTCTGGCCCGATTGGATGAAAAGAATAAGGATGCTGCCCAGCCTTTTGCCAGCATTGCTGCAGCTGCACGGGGAAGGAAGAAATCTTTCACCCGTCAATTCATTTCTGACCAACAATGGTCCCAGCTGCTAATGGATAGAAGGATCAGTCCTCTTGTCTGAAAATCAACAAATCCAGCCGATCAACGGCCAGCCATGCTATTTCTTGGGTAAGGGACCAGCCCTTGGCCCGTAACTTCAACTAGGGGTAACCGATCAACGGTTTCATCCCTGGACATTATCTTCCAAGTGAGGGATTAACCCTCGACTCGACAGTTCAAGCAGGACAACTGATCAACGGTTCCGTCCACCAAGACAACTCGACGAGCTTGGAATCAATCCTATGCTCGCCAGATTGCAGGAATGCTGCCCGATTATCGGTGCAACTTCAAAGTACTCCATGGTCCTGGAACAAATCCAATGACCACATCAAAGATGGCCCAGATGTGGTGCCTTTTCCATGCTCGGGTTCGGAATCAATCCGTCACTCGGTATACATCAAGTGTTGGTCAGTTCGCTGGTCAACTCACAACGTCACCCGTCTAGCTGGGGGCAAGCCTCCAAGCCACCCCAGTACAACTTGGGCTGAGGATCAACCGGATGCCCATCATACTGGTAAGGAGCAAAGGAGAAATCCTTGGCGCACAAAAGGAATGCATTCAACTAAAATGACCGGTCCTCTGGCCACCGAGTGAGGAAGCAATCCTCCATACTTCAATAAATCTGGCCAATCAAGGGTCGAAAACATGGCTTTCAGTGAAGCAAGGGATCAACCCTACATTCTTCAGTTGGAAGGAGCCAGCCGATCAACGGCCTATGATGCTACTGAGAGACCAGCCTTTAGCCCTTTCTCTCAACCAATATGACCAACCAATGGTCCAGTCTTCTAATGCTTGCTTGCAGGTGAGGAATCAATCCTCTATCTGGTGAATGGATGCAACTGTCATATGACAATTGGGCTCGGAACAAATCTTACGCCCCCACTGAATGATGCCTATATGACATCACCTGATAAGATTCTGCTCGGGAGAGAAGGCAATTCTCGGCCCATTCTGCATCAAAAACCAGTTAGTTTCTTGAGCGGTCCTCTAGGAACTAATCATCCGGCCGGGGGCATGCCCCTAAGCCATGTCATATCAAACAGGTGTGAGGGAGAACTCTCCACCTAAGAAGGTAACAGGGGGGCAAGAGGACCAACCTCTATCAATAAACCCCCAGAAAATCACCAATCTGTGCTAACTACAAAGGGAGACAAAGAAGAAATCAATGTCCCAACAGGAGACTACATGAAGCCAGTCCTGTTATCGGGATGAGGGAGCAACCCTCCACCCTTCAAGTTAGCATATCAGGCTGGACAACGGCCCCCGAGGCTACAATTCAGTGGGGGACCAACCCTCAACTCAACATTTCAAAACAGTTTTGCTGGGCAACAGCTCAACCCAGTTATGCCTTTTGACAAACATGTCAGCATGCTAGGGCCGGCCATTAGTCCACTAAAAAGCCTAAAACTTGGGCAAGGAAGAAATCCGACACCCGCCCCAAAATTGGGCCAAGGGAATGAAGAGTCCATGGGATAGCCCTCCACAACCCTTCAATTCAATCCCAAAGTAGGCCATCAACCTGCCCTCAAATGTCCCCAAAGCAATCTCTTATATGCCCTCACATACCACAAAAGAAACAGTCTTCATGGCCTCCGACATGCCCATGTACAAAAAAAAAACCCTCCTTGGCCTCTGACATGCCTAAATCCCAACTCATGCTAATGGCTGTGACATGCCTATGCCCACATACAGGCCATCCCCAAGGCCCCCAATATTCTTATGACCAGCCCTACACAATTCCCCTGTGTAGACTCCAAAGGAATTTCAAAAAAAAAAGAGAAAACAGGTTGGATGGAGGAGATACTCCCAACTCAAGCAATGAGAGAAATGAATTCTCAAATTGACACTAGCAACTCTTAAAAGGGAAGAAATCTCTAAGCTGAGTTGGACATGCAATCTCGGCCAACCATTTGATCGAGAAAAGGGAGTCTGGAGGTTAGTACAAGGTCAGTTGGCCATCACTAGTATCACCTCGAAGAAGACAAAATATATTGAGGACACAAGGCAACATGTTCGTTTGTGCTTGTCAAGCCTCAAATTTCAACAATAAGAGAAAGTGCACGAGGAGGTCAAGAGCCTAAGGTGCCAATCCTGTGTCACCTCTCCATGCATTTCTCCATCAACACATCAGGCATCTACATTGATGGTGGGATGATGAGTAGGCGGAGCATGACCGAAGTTCATATGGCTTGAGGGAAGCCTGAATTCCCTTGTGAAAGAAAAAAAAAAGAAGAAAAAAAGAAAGAAAGAAAGAAAGATGAAATACCTTGACAGACTTGGTTAGTTACACCATTAATCGACCAAGGGCAAAATATGTCAAACAAAAAAAGAGAAAGAGAAAAAAAAAGGAGAAAGAAAAGAAAAAATCCGGCTGAGGTGATGACCCGTTGAGGGGCACCCCAGGCAAAAGTGGATCACCCTGCTGTATGAAAACCCTGCAAATGGGCGTACAGACAAAAGGAAAAGGGGACTAGCTTGAGTGAAAACCTTTCAAAAGGCAGTCAAGTTAGCTTGAAAAAAAAAAGAGAAAAAAAAGAAGAAAAAGAGAAAAAAAAAGAGAGTGAGAAACTCTGGAAATTCAAAGTTCAAAAAAAGAGGAGACTCACCTCTTATCTAAACATGTCAAATTTCATGTCATCATGACTTGCATGTCCACATGGCTTCAAGCAATTTCATACCATTATGACCAGCCAGGTCTACATGGTTTTCAAAAAATTCTTACCATTATGACCCTCTCGGTCTATATGGTTTGCTAATAAATCCCGAGGCTATCATAACCCTCTTGGCCTACATAGCCTTCAACCTTTCGTACCATTATGACCCTCTTGGTCCATATGGTTTGCTAACAAGTCTCCAGACTATTATGGTCATTTTGGCCTATATAGCCTACAACCTTTCATACCATTGTGACCCTCATGGTCCGTATGGTTTCAAAAAAATCACATGCCATTATGACTCTCGTGTCTACATGGCTTCCAATAACTCCATACCATTATGGCTCTTCAAGTCTATATGGTTTTCGAACATGTATACCATCATGACCCCTCAGGTCTATATGGTTTTCAAATCTCCATACCATCATGACCCTTCAGGTTTACATGGTCCCCAAGTCCTTACGTCATCATGACCGGCAAGGTCTATGTATTTGTCAAATTCTATACCAGTATGACCCTCTCGGTCTATATGGTTTTCATAAATCCCATACCACCATGGTCTTTTGGTCTAAATGTTGTTTGGATCCTATGCCACCAAGGCTGGACATTGAACCATTCTTATGCCCCAAATCCCACCGGCAACATTTGAGCCTTGAGCCTTTAAGCTTGGGTTTTACCCTAAATTCATACTTCATGGGCCAAGTATGATCATTTCATACTTGCATGTCCCACAACTCTACAAGCGGCAGCAAGCCATCCCACATTTCATCTTTTAGACCGAATGCGACTCCTTCGCATTCATAAGTCTTTAAATTCAGTGGCATTAAGCCATCATGTCACTTTTCGGCATCAAGCCACCACATTCGGCATTAAGCCATCACCTCCTCTTTGGCATCAAGCCATAATATTCTTTTTGGCACCAAGCCATCATACATCTTTTGGCACCAAGCCACTACATTCGGCATCAAGCCGTCATGTCCTTTTGGCATCAAGCCATGATACTGCTTTGACAAAAAGCTATATCTTTCGGCCTCAAGCCACCTTCATATTCACACCCTCATATTTACATCACATTCGGCATTAAGCCACAATCTCTTTTTCAGCATCAAGCAACCAAATCATTTTGGCATGAAGCCACAATACCCCGTCACGGCATCAAGCTGTCAACTCCTTTTGGCATCAAGCCACAACACCCTATTTTCTGGCATCAAGCCACTATAACCAAACCGGCACCAAGCCATCATCTCACTTTTCGGCATCAAGCCACCACAACACATTCGGCATTAAGCCATCACAAACCATATTCTCTTGGCATCAAGCCAACATATTCCTTCGGCATCAAGCCACAAAATTTGTTTTGGCATCAAGCCACAAAACTCATACCCAACAGGCCGAGTATGATTTCTTCACACTCACATGTCCTATGGGTCCATCTTGGCATCAAGCCACAATATTTATTTCGGCATCAAGCCACAAAACTCATACCCAATGGACCGAGTATGACTTCCTCGTGCTCATATGTCCTACGGGTTCGTCTTGGCACCAAGCCACCCAAATCTCTTTGGCATCAAGCCACTCCTTTGGCATCAAGCCACCCAAATCCCTTTGGCATCAAGCCACTTTTGGCATTAAGCCACCAAATCCCTCGGCATCAAGCCACCCAAAATCTCTTTGGCATCAAGTCACTCTTGGCATTAAGCCACCAAATCCCTTGGCATCAAGCCACTCCTTGGGCACCAAGCCACCCAAATCTCTTTGGCATCAAACCACTCTTGGCGTTAAGCCATCAAATTTCTTTTGGCATCAAGCCACCAAACTTCCTTCGGCAGCAAGCCATTTAAATCTTTGGCATCAAGCCCCACTCTTGGCGTTAAGCCACCAACTTTCCTTAGGCATCAAGCCACCAACTTTCCTTCGACATCAAGTCATCTAACTCTTTTCGGCATCAAGCCACCAAATTCCTTTCGACACAAAGCCACCAAACTCATGTTGGCAGCAAGCCATTTAAATCTTTCAAAGCAAACACTTGTGGCACCAAGCTAATATATCTCTCTTGGCATCAAGCCATCTCAGAATCTTATGTCCAACGGGCTGAGTCTTCACGCTCACATGTCCCTTGGGTCCTTTTGGTGTTAAGCCACCCTAAACTCTACCCAATAGGCCGAGTGTGACTTCTTCATACTCACATGTCCTTTGGGTCCTTTTGGCACTAAGTTACCCTAAACTTTACCCAATAGGCAGAGTGTGATTCTTTCATGCTCACATGTCCTATGGGTGTCTTCGGCATTAAGCCACCAAAAATTTTGCCCAACGGGCCGAATATGACTTTCACATATTCAATTTACAAGCCTATGGGTTCTTTCGGCACCAAGCCATTAAATTTCTTTCGGCGTCAAGCCATCAAACTTCTTTTGGGCATCAAGCCATCAAACTCCTTTTGGGCATCAAGCCATTTTATTACTTTCAACATCAAACCATCAAGTTCATGCCCTACGGCCGAGTATGTCTTCTTCATACTCACAAGCCTACAGGTCTATCAAGCACAAAGCCCCTAAATCCCATGGCCCTGGGGAAGCCTCAATTCCTCTCCGCCAAAATTCTATGGCCCGGGGAAGCCTTAATTCCTCATTTATCCAAAACAATCTCATGGCTTGAGGGAAGCCTTAATTCCCTACAAAAAAAAAGTGGGCTAAAAAAAAAAAGAATGTTGCCCGACAGTCTTAGCTGGTCACCCATAAATGATCGGTTGAGAGCAAAAATGTCAAAAAAAAAAAGAAGAAGAAAAATACCTGGCTAGAGTGAAAACGAAAAAAAAAAAACAGGCACTCTAGGCAAAATCAGGCAACCCCGCTACATGAAAACCTGTTCTAAGGCATGTAGGCAAAAAGAGAAGGGGGCTAGTCTGGGTGAAAACCTTGCAAAAGGCAGTCAGACTAGTAAAAAAAAAAAAGAGAGAGAAACAAAATGAAAAATTGAAGACCTTACATCACCACAACTCTCTTAGTCTGCGGACTTGAACTCTACACTGCCACGGCCCTTACAGCCTATGTAGTACCCAAAACAAAATTTTTCACACCATCATGACCCTTCCGGTCTATATGGTTCCCAATCTTAAATTGTACACCATCATGGCCCTTTCGGCCTACATGGTTTTCGCCTAAAAGTTTCATGTCATAATGACCCATATAGTCCATATGGTCCTCCAAATCTCTTGCCCTCAATTTTTTTAGGCTTATATGACCTCATACTATTGGGCTGTCAGGGCCGGACATTAAATTTCCATGTGTCTCACAAACCTCACCAACAAACCATACCTCATGGCCTAGATGTAAACCTTATCCTCCAAGACAAAACTCAACCCTACGGGCCAAGTTGGAACAAATCCAACTCAACATGCCTATGTGTCCCCAAGTTCAACCCTATGGGCCGAGTCGGAATAAATCCTACTCAACTTGCCTATTGGTCCCTAAACCCACCCTACAGGCCGAGCTGGAACAAATCCTACTCAACACGCCTACAGGTTTGGCATCAAGCCACTATACAACCTTACCCTATGGGCTGAGTGTGACTTCTTCACATTCACATGTCCCATAAGTCAAATATTGAGCCACCACATTCACATTCATACCCTAGGCACGACCATATCCTATTAACATGTCCTACAAATGAATTCCTCACCACCAAAACAAACCAATTTCATAGCTTGAGAAAAGTCTCAATTCCTACAAAAAGGGGGAGAGTCAAAGTCTAACATATGGGGAATGGCAGCCAGGCAAGAAAAATCAAAGTTGGTCACATCCAAGGGCCCAAGCCCTTCTCTGTCCTAAAGAAGATCAAGTGGTAGGATGCAGCACGGCGGACAGATAGCCTGCGACAGAAAGACAAGAGGCCAGATGCCAACTCTACACGGGCGATTCCTCATCGCCTCCTGTCTCCAAGAAATCGCCCGTGGGGGGCATTTGTTGGCACCCAAAAAAAATGTCATGACATCCAGAACTGGCAAGTTTTGGGCAAAATACATGAAAGAAAATCGAACAGGCAAGTGTGATCTACTTTTCATCACATTTAGGGCCAATGGGCCGAACAGGCCCAATAAGCCTTATTGGGCCCGACCAGCTGGATGATGACTTGATAACGGTCAGACACCACTATCTTGTCCGTCTAGCTCAAACTTGAGCAACAACGAAGTCGGATCGAAAATCCGACTTGAATTCAACAAGTTATGGGTCAAACGATGAAAACACTCCCGAATGGCCTTTGGTAGGCTTAATGGGCCCAAATAACAAAACAAGTTGACTCACAGCACTGTACCAGTCAAGACATTTCCAACGGCGCCTCACATGTCAAAATCTGGCTTCGGACAGTAAAATGACTGTTTTGCCCTTGTGGGATTCGGGCAATCGGGGGAAGGTCCAAAGAAAAGTGGCACCACCAAAAGGTCTACTTGACTTTCAGATAAACAATGACAGAGTCAGATCGGCAATCCGACCCATATTTGGAAAGTTACGAGGAAAACACTGAAAGTCAATTTTCGAATGGCCTTAATAAGGGCATATCAAGTCCGAAAAACAAAACAAGTGGGTCCATGGGGCTGTACCAGTTGAGGGCTTCGCAACGGTACCCTGAATGTCAGAATCCGATTTCGGATGGTACCCGAACGGTAAAATGACCTCTTTCGCCCTTGGTAGGTTTGGACAATTCGGGATAGGCCCGATAATATCTTGGTGCATCATTAAGTCCGCCAAGCTCCATATTGAGCAACATTAAAGTCAGATCAGAAATCTGACTTGTATTCGGCAAGATATGGGCAAAACAATGAAAGTGGACTTTTAGGCGGTCCTTACTGGGCTTGGTGGGCCCAAATGACCAAACCAGTGTGTCAACAGTATTGCCTCGACAGAGAGCTTCACAACGGCGCCTTGAATGTCAAAATCCGACTCCGGACGGAAAAATGACCGTTTTGCCCCTATTGGGCCTGAACAAATCCAGACAGGCCCATTAACATATGGCGTCACCAGAAAGTCCGCCTGACTTCCAGATGAACAACATCAAAGTCGGATCATCAATCCAATCTATATGTGG
This sequence comes from Cryptocoryne crispatula var. balansae, assembly GCA_036172225.1. Taxonomy (NCBI): domain Eukaryota; kingdom Viridiplantae; phylum Streptophyta; class Magnoliopsida; order Alismatales; family Araceae; genus Cryptocoryne; species Cryptocoryne crispatula. The sequence goes on from CM069935.1 coordinate 11,491,207, forward strand.
AAAGTTGTGGACAAAATTTAAAAAATTGCAAAGTCGGCACACACTTTGAAACAGATGGGTCAAATGAGAAGAGGATCGAACCTGTTTAGGTTATTAGGTTCTCTCGTGCTGCTGCTTCAATAATAATTAGATTATGGGAGATAAAGAAGGGCCAGGATGCCATCTCATGATCAGATTTAGATCAAGGGCCCAGATTTGATATAACTTAAGTTATTGGATCCTGTCTTAGTGGGTCTTAATGGTATCAAGTATTTGAATGGGAGAAAGCCACGTACAGCCCATCTCTTGGCCAAGTCAAATGTTGACTTCCCAGAATTTTCAGGAGGGCTTAAAAGAAAAAGAAAAAAAGGAACGTGGGGGAGGTTAGCACACTGAATTCCCCCCCACTACGCCCACTACAAGCATGACTCTCACCTCCTCCATGATGGGGGGAGGTTAGGCTGGACTTTTTTCCTCTCTTTAAGAGAAACCTGCCAGAGAGAAGGAAAGGGGGGCTGGAGCATTCTCACGTGAAGAGGAGAGCACCTGTGTGAAGAAGAGGGAGAAAAGGTGACAGCCTCAAGGAGCTTGCTGTGCACAGCTGCTGAGAAGCCAAGGAAGGTGAAGAAGAAGAAGAAAAAGAAGCTCTCCTAGGCGGTTCCCTCTGCTGGTTCTCTCCTCCAGCAACCAAGGCGGCCCTCTCCTCCAGCAGCTTCATCAACAACAGGACCTCCTTGCGGTCTCCCCTCCTGGCCAACCTTTTTGATCATCCGACCAGACCATTGTCAGGCCTGGTTCGATCCCCAAGGAGACCCCCCCTTGCTTGGTCCTCCACGCAGGCCAGTCAATGGCCTGATTACACCCCCCTTGCTTGGTCCTCCACGCAGGCCAGTCAATGGCCTGATTACACCCCCCTTGCTTGATCCTCCACGCAGGCCAGTCAATGGCCTGATTACACCCCTCCTGGTGGCCCTCGAGCAAAGCATAAAAAACCTACTTCCGGTCCCATTTTCTGAATCAAAAAGAGGAGTCACGTGCTGCAGATCCTTCTAAGGACAACCAGAACTCAGTTTTTTTCTGGTTGAGATCATTTAGGCCGCCAGGGCCTTATTTCAGCAAGTCACTAAAGCCCAATTTCTGGACAGAATTAGAGAGGCCATCAGGGCCAAGGGAGCTGGCCGACAGGGCCTTGATGAAGCCCAAACGGGCCTTTAAGGCCCAGTAAGAGCAGTTTGGCCGCCAGGGTCTTCAAAGCTTCAAATGGTCACCTTGGCCCAATGAGGAGTGATCCGGCCATCAAGGCCATAAAAAAACAAACTTAATCAAAATTTGAGAAAAGAAATTTAATTAAGAGCTAGCCTATTTCACATAGGTTACCTCAAAGGACGGGCACTCGGGCATGTCCCCGGCGTGTTTGATCCTGGACGGGGAAATGGGCAAGTCCCCATATTCTACCGATCCTTCCTCCAAAGTAGGGAGTATCAAACTCCACCTACTAAGGGAGGTATATCTCATCAATTTAAGGGGAGGTCATGCCAAAATTTCCCCTTAAATTAAAAATGAGAGACATATGCCGAGGAAGGATCATCCTATGTCCATCAAGGACTAAGGAAAATTCATCAATGGGAAACACGACATTTTATGTCCCCCACATGTAATGTGCATTCGAATTTGCCAATAAATGGAAGTTTCGAATTTTGCATGTCATTATTGTCATTGGGGCTTATAGAACGGCCCATGAAATTGAAGGAATGCAAGTCTAAAGTTGACATTGTAAAAAAAGTTACAACATTTAGATTTCAATAATTCTGGAAGACTTTGAAATCTGTAAAAAGACTTAAAAAATCTTGAAACTTGTAAGTCTAAAATCTGAATTTTCACACAACCAGATCCCGAAATTAAAACACTCTCAAACAAATCACAAACTTGATTGAATTCATAAGTAAGAGAGTCTGAATTCTGGATCTGTACACCTAATCCGGATTCTCAAACCTTTAAAGGCCAGACTTAGATTTGTGACCTAAATCTGCAACAAACCAATACCAGAAAATTAGGGCCTGGGCGCCAGAGGCCAGAACCTATCTCAAAATCTGAAATCCGGGAGATTTGAAATGTTGGAATATGAAGTCTGCAATTAAAACAATCCGAAATCTGTAATATTGAGGTTCTGAAAAATCTGCTTTGGTACAGAAATTCGTTTCAGGAAACCTGTAATTTGGAAAAGATGCAGAATCTGCAGGAAGTCTGGAATTTGAAGAAAAAAAAAAATCTGAACTTTGCAAGGATCTAAGGGCTGCGAAATGTGCAGAATGTAAGATCCAAAATTTGAAATTTGAAATTTGAAATTTGAGGTGTGAGAGTGCAGAATCTGAACTCTAAAAATAAAAAAATAAAAAAAAATCCAAGTCAAACTTAATCAATCAGATGCAAGTGAAAAATCAATTCAAATCAAAGCCAAAACCAAATTAAGTTCTTGCATTCCACTGATTTCATGGGGTTGTTCTCTCCTATGTGTGAATGTTTATTTTTGTGGATGTATGTCCTTTACTGCGATGAATTGCTATGGCGGCTAATCAAGGGTATTCGAGTATTCTCGATGTAATTAACATCGGATCTTCGCACCATCCGATGGGGAGAGGTCAAAAATAAATTTTCAAAGAACCTAATAACCTCAACATATATTTTTATGCATACCACTGACCTAGCTAATACTGTTATGAAATACCACATATTTTCTTAATAGTCAAGTCTAAGTCAAAAGTCAAACCAAAACGGAAAATGAATTTCCGAAATTTCATCAAAGAAATTTGAGGTTCCGACAAAGTCATATTAATAGATGTTCAAAGATCAGTAGTGATACTAACACGAGATGAGGTCTCTTTGAGTATGTCATAAACTTTTTGTCTCTCTTTGTCGTTTCAAACAATCTGATTTTATTGTTACTCGGCTCAAAGACTTGAATTGTGGTTGTAGAGAGGTACAAAATGATCGAAAGAATCCATATTCAACAAAAGAGAATGGAATTTTATGCACAATTATCATTTTTTGTTAATTCTTCCTGACTCTTTTCTTGTGTGGATTGAAATATTTCAATGAAGCACTCCCCTCGTTACTCCCCTCACATGCTTTTAAGAGTAATTGACTGACATGAGGAGTTTTATTACTACTTCTCTTATAGTAAACACAATAAGTTAAATGAGATTTTAGATGTGTTGTTCCTTGTTTGCTATCTTCTGACATTTGTTTATGACAAAATCGACATTTTGCAATAAACTTTCTATCTTCATGTTGAATTCTTTCAAAATCGTTCCAGACAGTTGATCTCAAATTTTTTTTTTTGCATGTTCATTAAGTTGAGCTGCATTTTGTGCAGGAGATGTCTCTTGTACATTGCTCTCAACTTCTAGTTCATTATTTTCAGATGTTCTGGTAAAAAATATGCATGACTTTCAGATTTCAATGAATAAAGTAAGTCACAAAAATAATAAATGAATTTTAGATTACCTTTCATTTTGAGGTGCTGAACTAGCATCCATTACTTTATAAAATGTCTCTTATTGTGCTAATTCAGTGATTTCTGCATATTTAAAGCAGTCACACAATATCTAATACCAATTAGTAAATGAATAGAAATACAATATTGGGCTGGAAAAAACAAGAACCTGTTAATCTTACCTTTTTTTGATGATCAAAAACTGTCATGGTGTAGTTGGCTTATGCAAACAAATCAGCCCTGGTACACAATTGATATCATTACCAAATGACAATGCTAACTTGTCATTAAAATATAAGCAGTAAAAACAACAATTGGGTGTTTGATTCAAACTTAATTTTTTTTGTGACACTAAAAAAGGTAGATCGGCTTGCTGACAGCATCATAGAAAGAGTAGAGTTGAAGAGGTTCTCTTCGGATCTGAACAGGTGCCATGTCCATTGTGTCTGGTCGTCTGGAGGCTGCCTTCTGGGAGTCGTCCGCAGTTCGTTGCTTAGAGGATGTAGCTTTAGGTTTCGCCTTTGTTGTTGATTGTTGATTACCTTTAAGATCTAACGGTACATATTTATTCTCTTGGGGCTTATCGGAATATAATATAATCGAATCCGGTTTTAGGTGATTTCGATTCCGATTCCGATTCCAATAAACTATCGGATAATCCGATCCTGAATCCGATAATCTATCGGGTATTTTATCGACCCTCCATTTAATGTTAAGCCAATCAAAATCGGGTTGAACTATTGGAATATCGGATACCGTTTACAGCCCTACACCTTCCTGAACATGTCCTTGTGCATTCTCTTCACCCTTGATCTTCTTTAGGGCAGTTAAATGTTCTCTCCCTGTCTCAGTCTACCTGCCAGTCTCTTCTTTTTAATAGCTGCCTTTATTGCCTAGGCTAACAGTGATGCCTAGAATGTGTTGGACATCTTGTCCCCTTGACAACTATGGGAGAACTAGCTTTTTGGAAGTACGGTCAATGGTTTACCATCCTGATATGTACTCTTTTAGGAATATACATTGTGTGCAATCATTTCAGTGATCAGTTGTATCATTATTCATTTCTCTTCTTTTTGAAAGTGGATAATGTTTTAAGGTATCCTCTTCTGGTATGGAGAACCTTAACGTTTAAGAAGTCCTCAGCTTTCACACGTGAATAGAGTTGTCCCATCATCAGATACTGCCTCGTCCGGTGATCGATGCATTTGGAATCGATGACGAGTACAGAAGGCTGACTCATGTGGACAAGTCATTATTCAGAGAGTTCAATCGTCGTCAGCATTGGCTTTATAATAGTTCATTTGTTCTAAGATTTTTATTTATGCATTTTATCTTTATCTGCGGACATTTATAAAAGTTTGAAAACTTGTTGCCTTTTGTAAAAGGGAGAGGTAACTTTTGTTTATATTTTATAGGGACTGAAATGTAAAAATGTAAATCAGGGCCTCTATAAAAATTCTCATCTTGTACTCGTCCTCCTCCCCCCTCCCCCACACACAAAAAAAGATTAATGAAATGAAAACGAAAATTTGAGGCCTTCCACTTTTCAACCCTTCTCCCTCCCTCTCTTATCTAGTGGTGGAGTGATGCGGGACAAACCAGCTAATCCGGCTAAATCGAATGAAAACGACTCAAATCGGCGCTAATCGCCGCTTAAGCACCTAAACGGACCCAAAATAGACCTAAAACGATCCAAACCGGTCCAAACAGGCCCGAACCGAACCCACAATGGTCTGAACCGGTCAAAACCGGCTCAAAACACACTGAACCGGCCTGAACCGTTCAGAACCGGGTCGAACCGGGTCGAACCAGGCCGAAGCCGCTTCCAAAAATTCCAATCGTTCTTGTTTCAATATGTACATCGACCCTCCTTATAAAGAAGGAGTGGGGAAAATTTAAAGAAAGGACCTCTAAGCAACCTATTTACAGACTAGTCCTCGTAGGGACATAAGTAAAAGAAAACCCAAAAAAAATGTCCCCATCATGGAGGTCCCCCCCGGTCAGCCTCGACCCCCCAGTTCTGGATCGTCCACATTATTGAGAAGCTTAAGAGTTCCGTGCATCCCGTGCAAGTCGGCCACTGGCCCACTACCGGAGGGCCAGTCAGGCACACATCCATCACCAGCACAGCTCAGGCACTGACCCCACGGCAACACAGGGACTCTCACTTCGCAGAAACCTCCATGATGCTGCCCTGAGACTGTCTTCAGCCACTCTCATGAGGGCATCTTTTACAGGACTGGTAACCCAGATGGTGGGACTTCACCGCAGGGATCGCTTTGCTACCCTGATTCCTTTGCCAGCTGCCTTTTTCCATGCAGAGTGTGGCATACTCGGCAGTGAGAGCAGTACACTAAGCTCTGCGGCGCTACCTTACCCTGTCCATCATCTTGCTTTGCTCCACTGTTTTTCTCCATGAAGATCCTTTCTTATCTCCCCTCATTATTTCAGTCCAGCCGGCCTGCCTCCCTCTTCCCTGTCAGCCTCTCGTTGCCCTGGCTCTTCTTTTTCTACCATTGCAAATCGGCTTAGGCTGCCCCACCCCCCTCCGCCCATCAGGGTTCTCTCCCCTCATATCTTTTATTGACCTGCTTCTCTTCCTTCCTTCCCTGCACAAACCGTCCTTCTGCAGACCCCCTTGCACGGCTACCAGACTGTCCTGCATACCAGACCTTCGCCTGCAGCTCTCCCTTCCTCAGATTGCATTCATTCCCTTTGCTGCACAACTGCATCAGCCATCATCTTCTTCCTAGAGTTGTCAATGGGCCGTGCTGGGTCGGCTTAAAGCTGGCCTAATCAACGCCCGATACAAAATATAATAGGCCGATCTGGTCCGACCTGCATTATTTTTCTCGCCCGGCCCTGCCTTGCTTGATCTTTATAATCTATACTAAGATATACATCATTTTTTTTAAACATCAGACCTGCTTCTAAGATTTAATGGTGTCATCGCTATTTATATAGATCAATCAAGCACAAGTAGTTCAGGTTGAAACATTATATCAGATCATGTACAAGCAGGAAACACGAATGAACCATGTTAAATAAATAAATATGCAGTGATATGCTCCTTTTAGAGATAAAATATGGGGGTAGGTAATTTACTGCTTGATTTTGGCATAATACCCCCAATATCCTTCAACAGGCATTTAGCTGAAACAGTTTGGTTATTGAGGTCTGCCGAACATACTAATTACTAAGTATTGTATATGATCCCAGGAAATTGGAAGATCTACAGTCACCAGGTATAACAGGTAACAACTTAAGATCTCCGCCGTAAAATCTTACCCTGAACAAAGTAATCTTTACTGTCGCAAAACAATTTGCATACCAGGAGATGGCTTTGGACATGATGCTCACTCCCTTCACGAAAATACAACACTGCCCCCTCAAAGTTCAGTGCTTACTGAATCGAGAAGAATATTTGAGGTCATGAAATGACAATAGATGACATTGGTACCGTGCAGATAGGTCAGTACCTTTGCAGTTCCAAGAGCAACCTTCATCCTCAGATTCCTGGAAATAGGTTGGAAGTGCAATCCCCGTGGAGAATTATTGCACATAGCTACTCATATCCTATTAAGAGTGCCTTCAAAATATGACATCCAAAATGCCTTCAGAAGCTGATAAATCTGTTACACCATTGACCTCCTTCAATCTATATGTATTATCGAATATATGTGTGTATTTATAGATAGATATAGATACATCAGTCTGGGGAGAGCTCTGCTCGAGTCTTTGATCAACGGAACACTGAGCTCATCAAGGAAGGAAAGACGGTGGAGGAATGGGGATGAGGACAACACTGGCCTTCCTATGGACAGTGATGCTCGATGCCTCAGTCACATGGATTGCAGAATCGACCGATCCGGATCGGGATCGGCCGATTCTTGGATCGGATCGGTACCCACCGATCCGATTCTGGCCGGAAGATCCAGCTTGGACTTCCAACTGGATCGGTCGGAATCGACCGGATCGGTCGATCTTGGACCGATCCAGGTGGATTGATCTGGGAATCGGTCGATCCGGACCGATTCCCTAGAACCCGGAAGGGTCCAGAATCGGATCGATTCATGACCCGATTCCGGACCATTTTCCGGTCCGATCCCCCCAATAAGAGGGAGATCAGACCGATTCCCCCTTACCACCCCTCATTCTCACTTTCTCTCCCTCCCCTCATCGTCCAGGTCTCCTTCTGGGGCTTGGACCCCTCGCAGGCTCCCCCCAACGATCCACCTTGAACATTGGCCGATCCCCCCTTAAACAGGTAAATTTTGGGGGGGGGGCTCCGATCCGCAACTACTCTGCGTCCCACTGATGATAATGTCAACATATTAATGTATTTTATTATCACTTATACTATCACATATATAGAAGATTCATAATCATAAATATATATTATATACTTAAATTTACGTAAAGATCTATTTTAACTCTTTTCTTTCTCTCTTTTATATGATAGTTTATACTTATATGATAGTTTCTTAAAAGGAACTTACTTTGTATGATATTGTTTGATAAAATGTCATCCCCATTATTTTTCATTTTTTTGAATTAATTAAATATTTTTTATGATTTTTCTGATTTTTTGAGAATTTTTATGATTTAAAAAAATAAAAAATTTTGCCCGATCTGGACCGATCTAGGATCGGCCAATCCGGACCGATCCGATCCCGATCCGGATCGGATCTGTGGTCACCGATGCCGATCCCGATCCTACGATCCTTGCTCAGTCATGTCCATGTCCTCCCTTCTGGAGCCACCTGGCACTCCCCAATCAAAGCCGGCAGAGCAGGTTAGCCAGCATAAGCTCGGCGACGGCAATAACGAACATGGTGTCTGAGCACTCCCTTCTCTTGGCACCGAATGGGGTGTATTGGAAGTGTTGCCCTTTGAAATACATCCAATCTCTGGCAATTGTCTCTGGCCATAAATCCTCCGCCCGCTCCCCTTGGGGTCCTAGCACCCTAGTGTGGCACTGGCAGTTGCAAAGAGGATGTGGAATTGGCCTGCCATTGGCCCAAAAATGGCCCATCTTAAGCCTGCAGGCTCATTCTGCTGGCCCAAAATCAGGCCTAAGCCTGGACTGGTCTGGGGGCCCATGGGCTAACCCGGCCCATTGGTAGCCCTACTTCTTCCTCTGCCTTGCTCACGACTTCTCTTCATCCACCAATACATTAGCCTCAGCAACCTGCCACCAGATCTCTTACTGCCACTGGCACATGCCTCAGCGGAGAGCCCGCAGTGACTGACAGAGCTGCAGCCCACAGTTCTGCACCCATTGGGGACGGAAGATTGGGTCACATGCAAAGTCACATGCACTTTTACATGCTTAACCATTTGCCTAGGGAAGCAGGGGGCTCAAGCTGGTTCAGCTGCCTCAGACTGGTCCAGGTCAGCCTAGGTGGTTTAAACTGTCTCTTCCTGTCCTGGTCCTGCCAGTCAAATCTGATCACTTTGAGTTTAATTTGGATCCAGCGAGCGGCCTTGATAGCGGTTTGGATTTCCAAATCATGGGCCAGCCCAATAATTACAGGTGATGGAATGTGCCACACCCTACGGGCATCATTGATCCAGAAAAGGGCAACTCTCCTAACCAAATTTATATCTTAAAGAGGGTAACTAGGAAAATTGCGGGATCAAGAAAATTTTTTTTGGAACTACAAAAGAAATGATAACTTTTTTATTGCACTCGCACGACATATGCTAGCAAGGCATTTGTGTGACCACATAGGGAATGGGTCATGGTAAGTTCGTCTGATTAGGCATTTGTGTGACCACCTATGTTATCCAAGGTGCAAGGCGGTTCGAGGCGAGAAGGGGCTCACCTCGCCTCAGGTGCCAAAGGCGAGTGCATCAGGAACCTAAGACAAAGTATGTTTTTTAATATATATTTTTTATTTTATATATGTATATATATGAGATATTAATAAATCATAAATTCAAAATTGAACTAAAGAAGGTGAATAAAATATTTATAAACTAGCAAGAATGAGAGAGAGAGTCTCAAGATCTTAATCAAATTAGATGTATAAAGGATAAAGAAGGAAAAATTTTGATTAAAGATGATGATATCATAGAAAGATGGAAAAAATATTTCGATACTCTTTTTAATGACAACTTTGCTAAAACCATAGACAACATAGAGAATGTGACAAGCTTTAATTTAAATTATATTAGAAAAATTCAACTTTCATAAGTTAAAGAAGCATTGAAAATGTTGAAAACAAGGAAGACGTGATCCAGATAACATTCCTATTGAAGTGTGGAAGTGTTTGGAAGATTCAGGTGTGGAATTGTTAACTTGACTTTTTAACAAAATCCTAATATCGAAAAGAATACCGAATGAATGGAGAAAGAGCATCATTATACCTATTTTTAAGAAAAAAAGGAGATATACAAGATTGTGCAAATTATAGAGGGGTCAAACTTATGAGTCACACTATGAAATTATGGGAAAGAGTTATTGAGCGGCGATTACGGAGCTGTACAAATATTTCTGCTAATCAATTTGGATTTATGCCTGATCGATGTACAACTGAAGCTATTTTTCTTGTTAGAAGTTTGATAGAAAAATATCGAGATATGAAGAAAGATTTACATATGGTGTTCATTGATTTAGAAAAGGCTTATGAAGGAGTACCAAGAGAGGTTCTATGGTGGGTGTTGGAACGAAGGATGGTGCCTGTTAAGTATATACAAATGATAAAAGACATGTATGATGATGCAACTACTAGCGTATGCACAATTGGTGGAGAAACAAGAGATTTTCCTATTTCAATTGGCTTACATCAAGGGTCTGCAATAAGTCCTTATCTTTTTGCATTAGTTATAGATGAATTAACGAATACTATACAAGATGATATACCTTGGTGTATGATATTTGCAGACGATGTCGTATTGATAGATGAAACACAAGGAGGAGTGAATAGAAAGTTAGAAATGTGAAGAAATATTTTGGAGATTAAATGTTTCAAGATAAATAGAACTAAAACAGAATATATGCATTGTAAATTTAATGAAAACCAAATAGAAGTAGGTGAGGGCGTCAGTTTAGATGGGATAATATTGTCTCAAAAAACTCAGTTCAAGTATCTTGGTTCAATTATTCAAGAAGATGGAGAATGTGATGAAGACGTTAATCATAGAATTAAAGTAGGTTGGATGAAGTGGAGATTGGCTTCAGGGGTTCTATGTGATCGTAAAATTTCATTAAAGTCGAAAGGAAAAAATTTATCGTACAAGTATAAGACTCGTAATGTTGTATGATAGTGAATGTTGGACAATAAAAAAATGTACTTCTAAAATAAGTGTTGCCGAAATGAGAATGTTAAGATGGATGAGTGGTCACACTATATTAGATAAAATAAAGAATGAATATACTAGAGAAAATGTAGGAGTAACGAGAATTGTAGACCAATTGAAAGAAGGGAGATTGAGATGGTTTGAACATATTAAACGTAGACCTAAAGAGGTTCCAATTAGAAAGATAGAAAATATTTAAATGATAGAAATAAAAAAGGGGCATGGTAGACCTAAATTAACTTGGAGGAGGGTAATTCAATATGATTTAGATAGTTTAAATATCTCTGAAGAAATAACACAAAATCGACATGAGTGGAGAAAGAGAATTCATATGGCTGACCCCAAGTAATTTGGGATAAAAGCCTTAGTTGAGTTGAGTCGAGTATAAATTCAAAATTGAAGTATAAAATAACAAAAATACAACTAACATAAAAGAGTGAAAACAATTAAGTAAGAATCAATTTAAAACAAAATAGATCAATAATGTCAATTTAAAACTAGAAAAATATAGTAATTTGACATGATTTTTGATCAACTTAATAATATCAATTTAGTAGAGAATTCAAAACTAAAAGTACGGTTAATTCAACATTTATGAATGACTAAAAGGTCAGAAATGGTCAACAAATCGATAACAGAAGTAGAACTTTTAAGTTTGCCGTAATTATGACCATAAAAGATTACATAAATTTAAAATAAAGAGAGTAATAGAAAATACATAAACTTAATTGAATTAATTTATAATATGTATATAACATCAAAATTTTAAACTGCAAAAGACTACTGATGTAACCTCGAAAATATTAAAACATCTTTCTTTTACCTTTCTGAAAAAAGAAAAGGCCTTTTTGGTTTTGATTTAGCTTTAACAACTAGGAAAATAAATGGTTTTTTATAAGAGTGTAGCTAATTCATGGTATGTATAAAATACATATTGTGGTTGTATTCTTTGAAAATTTAATTTTGATCTCTGCCCATCGGACTTGTGAAATATCAATGTTAATTACATCAAACAACTATTCGATCATCCTTGATTAGTTGCCATAGCACTTCAAGAATAGAAGGCATACATAAACACAAAATAAACACATTGGGAGCAATGGCTCCATGAACTTGATGGATTGCAAACACTTAATGTTTTGAGTTTAAGTTTGATTTTTTTTTTAATTTGGGCTTGTTTGAAAGTTTGATTTGTTTTTTTGATTAAGACTTGGTGTTTTTTGGATTGAGGATTTGTATTGAATTTGATTGATGATGCTTTTAGATGTTTAGATTTTGGTTTGGGTTGATTTATTTTTGACTGAGATGTTTTATTTGGTTAAATTTTGATGTCTTTTGCCTTTGAGATTGTTTTGCATATGATTTGAGTTGCTTAAAGTTCGTTTGAGGGGTTCTATGTTATCTGAGGCGCTCGCCTCAGGCGCCTAGGTCGGCAGATCTCGCCTCGCCCGGGTGAAGACCCTGCGAATGTCAAATTTGATAACTTAAATCCTCCTTCCCCACCCCGAAACCCCCAATGTCCAGTTTTCCACCTTGATACTCTAATATCTTGATGCATTATAGGTTCTAGAAGTGAATTTTTTGTATTTTTTATGTTTTTCTTCAAAAGTTTCAACGTTATATGTATATTTTTTTAGAAGTTCTTCAATAAAAAAAATGTCGCCTCAGGCGTCTGAGGCGAGGTGATCCCTCTCTCGCCTCGGTCGCCTCTCGCCTCTAACTACATAGGAGGGATTTGATTTATTTAGAATTGGTGTTTTCTTGAATTGAGGATTGTTTTTGTTTTGGGTTTGATTTGGATGCAATTTAACTTCTGGGATTTCATCTTGAGTTTGGTGATTTTCAGATCTTTGAAACTTTCGGATTTTTTAGATTTTCAAGTTCCAGATTTCAAAATTTTTTGACGTTGGGGTTCTGACTTAGTTTTTTTATTGGGATTCCCTCATTTGGGAATTTGATTATGTTTTTATATTTGAATTTCATATTTGATGATTTTTTATTTAGGATTTCGGATTATCAAATTCTAGCTTCTGGACTTTAATTCAGTTAGAGTTTGAATTGCACAAATTTCAATTTAGATGATCAGACGTTTTATTATTTTTTCTGTTCCTTTTTAGAACTTGCTGAGAATTACTTTGATTTCAGTTTCTTTTTTTATTTATTGGGATTTTGCACTTCCTAGAGCATAGATTTATGTTAAAAAATTCTTGTTTTAGTTTGGTGCTGCGAGGATTAGAGGTCATTTAACGGTGGTAGGGACTAGCTATTTCTTTGAATCTGACAGCTTCACGTGTGCATCTTCGATTTTTCAGCTTTATGGAACCCTCAAATCATCTAGCCACGCACATTTGGGAATAATTGTAGCACTTCATTTTTTCTGATTCTTGGGTGTATTCGGATGTGGTCATTCTGAACTTTGGTGAAAACCTTATATTTAACCCATCCTCGGGTCCTTTGCTCATCACCCTTACTCATATTTATCTTAGTTTTGCAACCTCCACATTGCCTTGGATTGATACTCTGCGTACATTGACAAGCTCTTTTTTCTTTAAAAAAAATCTTCAGATCAGATTTTGATCAGAATTATTCTGCAGGTTCGAGGTTTAATCCTTCTGTGTTGGGATTCCAATGGGTCTCAACTTTCCTTCACATTCTGTGACTCGTAGATGTGGCCTGTGGGGTCCTAGATCCCCAAAGGCTCTGATTTGGTGACTGAGTTCGAGCTTTTAAGATACTGAAGATTGTTTTATCAGTTGTTTTTTTTTTGGTCTTTTCCCTTTTTTGTGTCCATGTTCTATCAAGTTCATGAATCTGTTTGTCTCACATGCTGTAAAATGTACATCATGAAGTCGTTCATTGCTTGAAATATATGTGCGGGCAGGCATGGAAGTCATAATGCTCACGGATTTGAAAGAGACTGAGATTAATTTTTTTTAGCTTTGTAAAGGCGTTGGGAAATATGACCTCTTGATTGATATTAAGTCTCCTTTGATCTTTAATAAGCATTAAAGATTATCCCATCAATTTAAGATAGAATGTGTCCGGACTCAGAATGGACATACAGGGGGCCCTTCTCATGATTTATGGGTCTCGTTAGCTTAAGTTAGGCATGTCTACGTGTTGCACACAGGCCTCGCCGTAGCTTAATGGGCATGGTTCTATCTTCTATGGCCTTGTTGGCTTGCGGTACGGCATGTTTACATGTTGCACATGTGAGCATTCCTGTGGCCCAACAGGCATGGTTTTAACAGCCTTTTGGGCCTATCTGGCTCAATCACCTAGGCCATGAGGGGCGACATTCGGTGGCCTGGTATGTCGGTTGCTTCAATCAAGTTAGTTCTTATATATAACATCGCTGGAGGAAGCTGGTATGCGACGGTCATTTCTCCATTGTCTCTTTTGATGCTTATTTCCAGTTCTGTTTGACGGTGAGGGGACATGGGATGTTGAATGCCCACCTTTTAATCTCTTACTCCGATGTACGTCGGGTGTGAATGGTGTGGGAGGCAGCCTGGTTAGTTCTTCAATGGCTGCAGGGGACGCTGCAGGAGACTTCAGCTGCGCTCTCGATCTCAACAATGATGGTGGTGCTGTCCGGGCCTTTGCGGTGTCTGTCCGGTCTCGTCCGCGGCAGATGGATGCTCACATGTGGGAGCCTTTACCAGCGCCCCTTGAATTTGATGATATCTTCATGATGGCTTGATGCCCTTACTAGCGGCAACAAGGGATGCAAGTGGTGTCAACGACGATGGTAAGCAGAGTAAGCTGCTTTAACGATGACAATGGGGAGAGGCATCACTTTCGAGAGGGTGCTCTGGCTTCTTGGATGTTGGAGGAGGAACGCAGTGGCAACCTTTCCTGTTCTCCTTGTTCCACTGATTATCCTTACTGTTTTTTGTTGTCAGGAATCTCTCCCCCACCTCCAACCTATGGACGATGTTGCTAGAGATCCTTTTATAGCCGCAGGGGGGACTCTTTCATCAAGAGTCTTGATTGGGTTTCTTCTTACGAATGAGAAAATCTAGTTCCGTGTGGGGATTGTGGCTACTCCATGATACTTGGATGCCACATGATAGCTCTTGTAGATCCTCGATTGTCTCTTCTGGGGTTTACAACAACGTCTAAGTATGGATATGAATTCCTTGCCATTGGGGGAGGTCCACATTGGCGTTAAACTTTGAATATGACAACCATGGTGCTCTGCGGCCCTGCGGTAGTCATGATGCCTGGTTAGTTCTTCAATGGCTGCAGGGGACGCTGCAGGAGACTTCAGCTGCGCGCTCGATCTCAACAATGATGGGTGGTGCTGTCCGGGCCTTTGCGGTGTCTGTCCGGTCTCGTCCGCGGCAGATGGATGCTCACATGTGGGAGCCTTTACCAGCGCCCCTTGAATTTGATGATATCTTCATGATGGCTTGATGCCCTTACTAGCGGCAACAAGGGATGCAAGTGGTGTCAACGACGATGGTAGGCAGAGTAAGCTGCTTTACCGGTGACAATTGGGAGAGGCAGCACTTTCGAGAGGGTGCTCTGGCTTCTTGGATGTTGGAGGAGGAACGCAGTGGCAACCTTCCCTGTTTTCTTTGTTCCACTGATTATCCTTACAGTTTTTTGTTGTCGGGAATCTCTCCCCCACCTCCAACTTATGGACGATGTTGCTAGAGATCCTTTTATAGCCGCAGGGGGACTCTTTTATCGAGAGGTCTTGATTGGGTTTCCTCTTACGAATGAGAAAATCTAGTTCCGTGTGGGGATTGTGGCTACTCCATGACACTTGGATGCCACATGATAGCTCTTGTAGATCCTCGATTGCCTCTTCTGGGGTTTACAACGACGTCTAAGTAT
The DNA here is from genome assembly GCA_036172225.1 of Cryptocoryne crispatula var. balansae. Taxonomy (NCBI): domain Eukaryota; kingdom Viridiplantae; phylum Streptophyta; class Magnoliopsida; order Alismatales; family Araceae; genus Cryptocoryne; species Cryptocoryne crispatula. The sequence goes on from CM069935.1 coordinate 11,506,829, forward strand.
GGATATGGATTCCTTGCCATTGGGGGAGGTCCACATTGGCGTTAGACTTTGAAGATGACAACCATAGTGCTCTGCGCCCCTGCGGTAGTCGTGATGCCTGGTTAGTTCTTCAATGGCTGCAGGGGACGCTGCAGGAGACTTCAACTGCGCTCTCGATCTCAACAATGATGGGTGGTGTTGTCCGGGCCATTGCGGTGTATGTCCGGTCTCTTCCGTGGCAGATGGATGCTCACATGTGGGAGCCTTTACCAACGCCCCTTGAGCTTGATGATATCTTCATGATGGCTTGATGCCCTTAGTAGCGGCAACAAGGGATGCAAGTGGTGTCAACGACGATGGTAGGTGGAGTAAGCTGCTTTAACGGTGACAATGGGGAGGCAGCACTTTCGAGAGGGTGCTCTGGCTTCTTGGATGTGTGGACAGCTCTCCTAAGGGGCTGTTTGGCCATGACAGTAACCCATTAGGTGATTGTTAGGGCAAGGGGGACTTGAACAATCTTTTATGAGACAATTTCGGTGAATTCTGGATGTTAATAACTTAAAAAATAGTGAAAATCAGCTATGTGGGAGTTAATTGGGGCTTAGAATTCAATCAATTCAAGTTTTGGAGGACTCACAATCATTGCCAAATCGTCGGAATCGATGTTGAATTACCTGGATTGCCGTCAAATCATAAGGTTTGATGCCAGAATCACAAGGTCGCCGGAATTGCTTGTAGATCGCCGGAATCGACAAACCCTAGGACTTTACTAGTCTTTTGGGGCTGATGTCGGCTTTAAATGGTCAAAATTGAATCGACATCGGGCCCAAAATCGATTCAAATTGAGATTTAAGTTGTCCTAGTCGAATCAGCCGGATCGACTGATTCCATGTGAAAATTGGTAGAATGGGATTGATTTAGACCAATTCAACTGATTCCACTAGAATTCTAGCTGGAATTGGTCCTTCTGGTAGGAATTGGATTGATTTGATTCGATTTTGGAATCTACTGATTCTGATCAGATTTCACCGATTCTGCGAACCATCCCCCTGCTGTGTGTGGCTTTCGACCACCATCCCAATTAGGTAGGGGTGTTGCAATATATCCCTACCAAATATCCTCTCCTACCCCTCACGCAGTCTTCGATGCTAGCAGGGACTTCCATAGAGAAGTACCTTCACAAATGGCAACTTCCGCCTACCACGGAGTCTGTGGCAGTAGTTTTTGCCATCATGGGATTCCGACAATTCCTTTCTCTGGTAGGACCCCCAAGGTTCTTTAAGTGCCAGAGATGTGCCTAACGGCTTTGCCGACTGCCAGGGGTTGCCACCGGCAGCTGCCTCCTCCTTGAAAACTCTCTGGCGCGTGTAAATGCCCAGGTTCATAGGGGAGGGGGTATGTAGGTTGTGTGATGGACCATGTAATGGGCTCCAATCGAGCCCATCGAGGCCATTGGAATTGGGCTAGTGTCTATTCAAGAAAAATATACCGAATCCTCATCTTATTCACATGACCTCAATCCTAGTCTGATTAGGATCCAGTGGGTCTTGGGTTTGGATTTGGTTTAAACTCTCCCTGTAACTCTTTTATTACGTCTCCACGGCCCACCCTTCTAGGCCTCCCATGCAAAAGCAATTCCTCCAAGATTGCTCTTCCTTTCTTCCTCCTCCAGTGCCACCTGGCATATTCTGCTTCTCGATTTTGCTGTCCACTCCTTGTCTGTCCAATCCTGGGTTGAGAAGGGTTTGGGTCCTTGTGCTCTGTCTATCGAGGAGGTACCCTAGCAGAGGAACCCACCCACCTGCTGTCTTCTTCTATAGGGATGTAGCAGGTGAGTCATGTCGGCAATTTATCCCTTTTTTCTGAGAAATTCTGAGTCCCCCATTTGTAACGGGCTGGTCATGATTCATTATCATCACCGTTCTTCGTTACTCTAATGGCCTGTTTTATGTGGCACACAAGGCCAGTCATACATGGCTTATACGTGGTATTGATTAGTCGAAGCCCCTTAATTAGGCAATGCTCCCAGTCAAGTATTGATTAGTCGAAGCCCCTTAATTTCATTTGATTTTCTCTGTATTGAGTACAGATGATCTCCAATTCATCATGTCATCTAACAATATCTAGATCAAAGCCTTGATGTTTGTGGGCTCCGTCTGTCCCATCCTATCCATCTCCTTTTGATCCGGTCCGGTCCCTTACTTAGATGTCAATATCTTTCACTATTAAATGGTAGTTAAATGAAGATATGCGGGATTTCTCGACTGTGCAATTTCATAGATTTTACTGGTTTGCTTTTGTGTGTGTGTGTTTTTTTTTTTTTTGCTGTCAGTATGTGTATGCCTGGGAGCCCCCCTTTTCATTGAGCAGAATTGAGGGGGCTTGCCCCTCCATCTCTCCTATTTTTCTTGTCGATTAACAGGTGCCTATTGGTTGCATCTTGCATTATCGGACCTGACAATTTTCTAATTGCCTGTCTTCGGATTGTTGTTGGTGGGGCAGTTTTCTCTTCAGGCTTTTTAGCCCTAACTAAAGGAGGTGGCTCTTTTTTCACCTTCTAGTCATCCAACCGCTTAATACATATCAATTGCTGGTTGCATGTATTCTTCGTTGCTTTCTCTCTCTCTCTTTTTCCATGTGAAAATTTTAGGTGTCAACAAGGACATAACAACATAACATCAACTAAGAAAAAACAAAATCCAAAGTCTTGTATCCACTATAATCAACCAAACTCCAAGCTCTAGGCTCTCCAAATCAATTACACAACAATTCTTAGTTTATGAGACTTGGGACGATGGCAGGTCCTCATTCTATAGGTCATTTAAGTCCTAGGTTAGGTGGAGCAAGTGAAGTGGATAAGGCGACTGAGGCACTTGAGGCAAAATTAGCCAAGGCAAGGTGGGAAACCACCGCCTTGCCATGCCTCTCATTGCCTAGGCGACCAAGTGCAATTGCCTTTGATAACATAGGTGACTGCCTCGGGAATGGGTCATGATGAGTTCATCCGTGCAGCCTCTACTTGTGCCAAATTGCTTCCGCTGCTGCCGACACTGAGGTGAATGACTTCGATCTCTTATTGGGCAAGGAGATAAACAGTTGTGGTTTGATGGCTCGCACCCTTCCCCTGAATGGGAGTTCTGAATCTGAAATAAAATGACTGCCTGGCCATACTGCTGGACATCCAGCCAGAATAAGAACCCCCTTTTTTGACCTCATCCACACTGGCAACACCTCTTCTCTTCAGGCTCATCTGGCCACCCTTTCCTCTGTCTCAACTGCTAGGTCTTTGCCTTGGGCACCTGAGCAAGCAACCCCTCCGTGTCAAACACCTCAACTCTGGCTGCTTGGTATATGTCACCTGAAACTCAGGCACCAAAGTATCTTCAGGCAGTCGTCTTGAGAAGGTACAATCTAGTGGCTTTCGTGGTGAGATCCTTCTGTTTTTTTAAGGAGAAAAGCATATGCTCCTGATGAGATGCTTCGTCAGGAAGATCTCTCTCCAAGGTATAGGGACACTGGAAGACAAGGATTGCGGGATCGGAATCGGTCCCTAGATCGGTGGGGTCCGATGCGATCCGGATCGGATCGGATCGGTCTGATCCAGGCCGATTCCCCGGAAACTAGACCGATCTAGAATCGGTCTAGATCGGTCTTTTTTTTCCTTTTTGAAAAATTATAGAAAAATAGCCAAAAAATCAGAAAAAATACGTAGAATTTAGGGAAGAGGAACATAAAGACATTGTTAAAATATGTAGAATTTAGAAAAAATGTGAAAATATGTAGGGAAGAGGAACATAAAGACATTGTTTGATCTTGGACATTTCAAGGCAACTTTAACAATTAACATTGACTAAATGAGATACATCATACATCAAATCAGAAACACATTGGTATCATACAATCAGTTATACTCAATCACACAATACATGGTGTTCTTAAGACTCATATTACATTCTGTTAAATAAAGAAACAAATACAACTGCCATCACCACCAACTATGGTACTGTCCTGGATCTGGATCTCTATCCTGCTCATCCTGATTGTCTTGAAATCTCCACTGAGTTGGGTCAGTCATAATTAGCCTGTATCCATAGAAAAATAAAGATTGGGCCATTTGGCTAAACTCATAAGGTCTATCCTCAGTCGGAGGTGGAATTGGAAAAGATGGTGGAGGTGGATAGTAAGGCTCAGTGTTTGAAGCAGGCTCTGGATAGGAAGATGCGAACTCGTTGAAAACATTCATCTTTGTCCAACGTTTGTTGCCCCTTCCATTCAAACATGTATGTCTTTTGTCATTCACATCATCTGGTCCTACTCTACTCGTACATGCACTACTAGTAGAGTCACCCTCACCTGAGGCTCCACCTCCACCTATGCCTATGTTGCCACCTCCACCTCCACCCCCACCTCCACCTCCACCCCCCGTACGCTGTTGTTGTGTGGGTGGGACAAATTCTTCCTCATCCTCATCGATGAAGGTGCCTGAGTGGTCTCGATATCAAAGAGATGATGTCGACGTTTGATACATAGCTTCTTCCTCTTTGATATAGCATCTCATTAACTACTTTGCTGTGAAGGCAAGCAAATTTTCTTTAAAGCCCTAAATAAGTCACCATTTTTCTTAGTGGTGGTGGTAGATGGACCTGCTACTGGAATTCGAGCTGAAGCTGTAGCAGGAGCTGGATGTCGCTTTGGAGAAGCTATAGTTTGGGGTGGATGTGGATTAGGAAGTGGAGCTGTGCATGAACTTGAGTTTCTTGTCCTTCATGCATTTCTTCATCCTCGCCAACAACGTTGTCAAGCTCGCTTTCGGCAAATGATCTGTAATTCGGGTTGAACTCTGGCTCTCCCTCAACGTTCTTTTCTTCCACCCATGCTGTAAGTGGATGTTCTTCTTGGAATGGGTATTCCAAGTCCACATCCCCTTGGGACAAGCTCTGAGTAGCTTGGGTCTAGCTCTTTCTTGGTACAATTCACTTGCAAACTGTGCAAATCTTTGCCTGGATGTCTTCTGCCCATCTTTGATATTCTTGATCCTCAGCCTCATATTATAATGACAGTAGACAAGCTTCTCCAATTTTTTTTTCAACCTATTTCTTTTCTGTAGTCTTATATGATGCCTCATTGTTTGTAACAAATTGCACAATGTTGGCTTCCCGCATCTCATCCACCACACTGTTCATCAAACCAAATAGGTACTCCACGTTCTTCACTTGACTTGATGCATCAACGGATTTCAGGAATACGACACCTTCAGAACAATACACAAAGAGGTTTATAAGTGACCTCTTTGTGATTCCAGTCTACCCATCACACATTATCTTGCATCTCCTCTCCTTCCAGATGATTTTGAATTCATCTATCCATGAGGTCAACTCATCGACCTCCTCATCTAAGACTGTCTCATATATGTACTTTGATGTGAGAGTTTTCAACCCCGGCCTAGCCTCATTAATGGCATCGACCTTAGTCTGAAGCTATGTTATCTGAGGCACTCGCCTCAGGCGCTGAGGTGAGGCGAGGCGAGGCAAAAACGCCTTGCCTCGGCAGATCTCGCCTCGCCCGGGTGAGGACCTTGTGAAAGTCAAATTTGGTAACTTAAATCCTTCTTCCCCACTCTGAAACCCCCAATACCCAGCCTTCCACCTTGAGACTCCAATATCTTGATGCATCATAGGTCCTAGAAGTGTTTTTTTTATTATTTATGTTCTTCAAACGTTTCAATGTTATATGTATATTTTTTAAGAAGTTTTTCAATAAAAAAATGTCGCCTCGGTGCGCCTGAGGCGCCCGCCTCAAGCGCTTAAGGCAAGGCGAGCCCTCCCTCGCCTCGGTCGCCTCTCGCCTCTGACTACATAGGTCTGAAGATAAAGACTCGTGGCTGCATGTGCCATGACACCTACATAAACAAAAACAATTGAAGAAATCCTTGTTAATAGAAATGTTTAAGTCATTAAAAGACCATCAACATTTTCATCAAATCTTTACCTACAAGTAGAAAGAACTTCACCATATGTTTTAGGACTTTCTTTGCAGCTCCAGTCGAGGCCTTCATTTCTTTAAATGCTTGTTTTATACCACTTTGATCTGTGTCACTCTCCTTATATATGGTGGTGTCTCCCGTCAGTCGAACAGAATGTGTCTTTCGGAATTCAGGTTCTCGAACAGGGTGTGTGCCCGCCCTCACATCAGAACGTCTAGCAGGAGGAGTAGCCGAACCTCCTACTCCTCGTCTTCGTTACTCATACTCACGGGCCTAAGCCCTACTCTCGTGTACAGCTCTCCTGACTTGAGCCTCTTCCTTATCTGATGAAGATGAAGAATTAACTTAGACCCTTTCATGTGCTGGTCCTTTCGTTTTCTTACTCTTTCCAGCCATAAGATTGACGTCTCTCCGACGTAGCAACTCGTCATGTAGGTCTTGTCTTTGACCAATTCTCACATCCCTCTGTGATGTCCTTCCAGTTAAATAACTCCTCATCTTCTCTCTAAAGTCAGCCAGCACTTTATTGCACTTCTTTACATTGCCACATGTCCCGGCTATATATTCTTTTAGCCGATACACACCTTCATTCATATCTTTCTCTGAATTAAGGAGATGGCCATGTTGTCATTCAATGTCGTGAAATTCCGCGAGGCCGGTGCCATGCTCCTTGTCCAACATCTTATCTACACCACATAAAGTCATACGCAAAATTAACCCAATGAAATCCACCCCCCAATGGAGAATTAAATAACCCTCCCTGCTGAAGGGGGGGATTATGATTATTATCCTTTTATCACCCCCGAAGGGGTGATTAGCACCCCTTCGGGAGTGCAATTGAACCCCCATTGGGGGGGGGTCCCCAATGGGGAATTAAATAACCCACCTTCCCTGTTGAAGGGGGGGGATTACCTGAATAGTCACCCCTTTGGGGGGTGACCCTTCATCACCCCCGAACGGGTGATTAGCACCCCTTCGGGGGTGCAATTGAAACCCTAAACCCTGAACAGTCACCCCTTTGGGGGTGATTAGCACCCCTTCGGGGTGCAATTGAGTCCGGAGTGGGAGCCCCCTTGCAGCCTGCAACTTGCAGGGCTATGGGAGGGGGAAGGGAAAGGAGGACCCCCTGTAGGCCCTGCAGGGGTGCCGAGGAGGGGGAAGGGGGGATCGGAGGTCCCCCCTACTTATCTTCTGTAGGGGTGGATCGGCCCCAAAAATGCTGGATCGGCCTTCAAACAGGAGGATCGCCGGGGTGGGAGCCCTAGATCTCCCAAAGGGAGGGGGAAGGGGGCAAAGGGGCACTGGATCGGTCCGATCTCCCCCAATTTGGGGGAGATCGACCCTTAAAAAGGTCCGGAATCGATTCTGGAATCAGTCCGGATCGGGATCGGTAATTTGGTGAGGAATCGGATCTGTACTCACCGATCCGATCCAAGAATCGGCCGATCCCAATCTGGATCGGCCGATTCTACGAACCATGCTGGAAGATGCGCATCTGAAACTTCTTAGCAGTTAATCTAGTCCCCATTTTTCTACATTCTTGTGGAGGAGGGATAGGTTGGGAATCAATTGCTGTTATTGTTTCTCCGTGAAGTCTACTTGAAGTTTAAGATCGCTCCAGATTTACATTATTTTATCTCATGAAATGAACTCAAGTGTCACATTAGTTTATTTCTATGTAGCTAATTCTTTGTTCATCAGTGAGATAAATGCAGGATTCTTTTACTCGAACGCAGAGCAAAGGGAAAAAATGGTTGCTGCTGAAAGGCATCAAGTTGATGACCGTGTTCAAAAGATAATTGAGCTGAAGGAGAAGGTGAGATCTCATTCTCTTAGTGTACAAAATGGTGGTAGGATATTTTCAATATGTTACACCTAACAAAAGATCTTGGCAGGTTTGTTCTGGCAATGACAGCAACTTTGTGGTAATCAACCAAAAGGGAATAGATCCTCCATCTCTTGATCTTCTTGCAAGAGCCGGGGTTAGTTAACAGCTCATTGTTTTTATTAGTTATTACTTATCTCTAGTATTGTGGTATGCTAGTTTTCCAATCAATTTTTTTGAGGTTTTTTTCTTCTGTTAGTTAAGACTTCAAAGATCTGCTTGGATAAAACTAGGTCATCTAGCCTTTTGTTTTATCTGATTGGTCTGATCCAATGTGAACGGTGAGTGTTGCCAAGTAGGCTGAATTAAATTGTGGGGGTGCAAGACTAATCACAGTTTACCATGATGAGGTCAGGTCATCCTCATCCTCCCTTCCCTATCCCACGCCACATGCACAACTGGCTCAGAGAAGAGTGGATATGCATATATGATATAACCATTAGATTATGGAAAGATGTATAGTCTTCTTGGCCGACCCAGATTGACCGATTCTGCAATCCATGACCCCAAGTTGATAATTTTTTTACAAGTACAACCATGCGAAGGGATCAATATCACAACTGGCTCAGAGAAGAGTGGATATGCATATATGATATAACCATTAGATTATGGAAAGATGGATAGTCTTCTTGGCCGATCTGGACCCAGACTTTCTTGGGTTGAAGACTTTTGTCTTCTTGAACGATAAATTTTCTCTGTTTCATAGTTAGGGGAGGGGCTTGTGGATGGGAAACTGAACTGTTCTTAGTTATTGAAGACTTGAAGTTACTTCTTGATGCCTAGAATGATCTAAAACAGATTGATTCTCATGTGTTATGGCAACATAATTTACAGTCAAACTAAACTTGTGTCATTTCAATTATCTGTCATACTGAAAAAAAGTTATGGAAGCAAAATGCATGCAGAATTGTTGTCAGCTTGTGATCCTTGATCTTTAAGGTGCTGTTTGGTACAAGATTAAGTTGGTCTGTTTGGCACCAGATTATTTAGTAGATAAACCTAGTTTAGCCTCTAAAGATTTTAGTTTACACAAGACAAAATGCCGGAAATTTCTTTTGAGCTTAGAAAAAAGATAAGAATTACAACTGAAGGAGGGCATATCATCAACGGTGGTTGCATCAAGTGGCAACTGCTCCTCTCCTCTTCATCACTATTTCTTGGTTTGAAATTTCCAAATATTTAAAATATAATGATTCTGTGAACTATAGCACTGATGAGACTAATAATTTCAATTAATTTTATTTTTTATATGTTAATTATTTGGTTTCCCATATTGTTGAAGCAATAAGGTCACCTCTTTATTTCCGGTACTCTTTTATAACATAAAAAAGTAAGTTATCTAAGAAAGAAACAGGAATACGAACATCTTTGGTTCTTGGTTACAAGAATTGCTTAAATAACATGTTCTGAGGCTTACAGATGATGATTTTGGTGTGTGACTCTTCCTAATGTGGACCGTGATTTTTTATTAAGCAGTGGGCCAGGTCAGGGGGCTATATTAGTCAAATTTGATTGTCATTTTCAAGGAGGGAGGGGTCGCGGGTCGCGACCGGGTCGCGGGACCCCAGGCCGACCCGGTCGCGACCCCATTTTTTAATTTTTTTTTTTGAAAAATTCAAAAAAATAAGAAAAATGCGAAAAAAAATCTGAAAAATTACAGAAAAATTGGAAAAAATAAATGACATGATTTAAATAAATAATACATCAATTTTATTCTAACGTGATGTGTTCTACACTTTGTAGGTAGTTGATGTACTCTCCCACGTCATTTGGGTTGAGTACAAAGCTTCGATACGTATGTACACATGACGATCATATTCGTCAGTCCCTCGGGAAACTATCCTAAGACTTGATCCAAACGAGTCACCATAACTATATGTCGATTGGATCGAAGTATCCAATGACTCCACATAATTCATTCCACAATACTCTTGATCGTATGTAGGGAACCAAGAGCCTTGGGATGAATCATACACATAGTCGGAGGCATCGTGGTATTTTGCTCCAACTCCATGGCTACGATGACCTCCTTTACCTTGTGGCCTTCTACCATGATCGGTATCTTGGGTCGCATGAGTATATTGCTCTTCGCCGGTAAAACGTAACGACGTTGTAGGAGATATGGGAGGATCTGAGGTCCCTTGTACTTGTAAAGTGTTCGCGCCCCCGTATCCAGCACCATCATCGCTGCTACTCTTTGACGACGAATCCTTGGACGTCTGGTACTGCACTCGGATGTTCGGCTCCGGCGTATCTTCTCGATCGTCTTCGACCGTATCAGCATCTGCAATATTAAAAGGATCAGTCGTAACTTGTTTACCTTTTCGCCTACTTTGCGTACCTTGACTAGTTCATTCTCCGGTCCTCTGGCGCTTTGCTAGTGAGGGAGGGATCTGGAATTCTTCGGCCAAAGGGACATCGTCGAGCACTCCTTCAGCCCATTGTCGGTCTTCTGGGTTGAACTCCGGTTCTCCCAACCCTTCTCGGTCGTTGACCCAAGCTTCTAAGGAGTTCTTCTCGTAGAATATTTGATCCAAATCGATGTCCTCTTCTTCAATTTGAGGATCCTTGCATATATCCTCCAACATCAAGTCTAAAGAGTGGGCGGAACAAGGTGTCTAATACAACTTTGGTCTTTTGACCATAAGCATCTGACCGGCCGCTTTGTATGCGGCCGCATTGTCTGTGACTACTTGAACTACCCGGCTCTCTCCTATTTCTTCTATCACTCCATCTATCAATTGGTAAAGATACTCCACATTCTTTACCTGTCCTGATGCGTCGATCGACTTCCAAAAGACCGTGCCGGCTTGACTGTACACTAGGAAATTGATCATTGTCTTCCTAGTTATACCTGTTAAGTATAAGATATTAATTAAGTTATACCAAAAAGAATGTTTATACATTTAATATAAATGAGTAAAAGAAAATTTAATTATCGGTCCATCCGTCAGTCATTAACGTGCAACCTCGTTCCTCCCATATTCGTTCAAATGATGCCACGTACTTCTTTGTTTCTTGCACCTCCATAGGAAGATATACATTGTATATCTCCTTTGGGTTTGGACCAGGCACTCCCCTCCCGACGTTTGCGATCGTGTCGATCATGTTCTCGTAGTATGGTCCCTTCGCGGCATTTGCCGGAATGCTGTGGTGAAAGAACCGCCTTGACATTGCCCGGCCAATCCTCTCCTTACATAATTTGAGGTTCTTCATCGCCGTCGTGATTGTCGTTTGACGTTGTCGTGGTCTGGTGATTACGGGATCCACGAGACCTACTGCCGGGTCGTCGTCTTGTATGAGATTATGAACCTCATCTTGCGGTTGGTTGTTGGATCCTCTTCCACTTCCTCGACCACTCCCACTTCCAGACCCTTGACCCATCATTCGGCCGGTGCGTCTATGGAACTCTTCGTCGGCGAATGATCTTCGACTTGCTTCCATTCCCCGTAAGAGGTCATCTATTTAAGAAATATTTAAGTATTTAACTACTTAATTATCTTTTAAAATAGAAGAATGAACTACGTTTATGAGTAACATCTCCCATACCTTCGTACTCTTCGTCTCCAAAAATATCCGGCCTCTCTTGTCCGGTCCCGTAAATATGTACGGAACGTCTCCCTGGTTGTTGCAATTCTTCTCGGACGGTCTCCTTATGCCGTTTGCTAGTTCCCTTCGTTTGCTCCATCGCTTGTAGGTGCCTATGAAATTGAGCTCTGACCTCCGGCGGAGTCCGTGTGCAAGGAAGAACGTTTCCCTTCATGCCTGCAAAATGAAATTTTAAACGATAAATACCACCGAATATTACTTTGTCGCAATATTTACATTGCACTTTTCTCTCCGCCATGGAGATCAAATTGCAATGTAACCAAGCCAGATCACTCCGGGTCGCGCCGGTAGTTTGGGTTGTTTGGCTTGGAGAAGACATTTTTTTAAGTAAATAATTACTTAAGTAAGTAATTAATTATTTAAAAAGCTAATGACGTTAATTAGTGACTACTAATGTAAGTATACTTTTAATTATGTAAAATGAATGACTAACTAAGTATATGATTAAGTAAGTAATTAATTATACCTTCCAACTAATGATGTGTTAAGTAACTACTAAACTAAATATCTAACTAATCTTCTAGCTAACTAACTATGTAAGTAAGTAAATAAGTATTAAAAAGAAGAAACTACTTAACTAACTAATCAATGGAACAAATATTAAATAAATATACTAAATGAACTAATGAAATGTTTAATGAAATAATTAAGTAAATGAAGAACAAAATGAGAGCAATGAGAGCAAAATGAGAGCTTGGGAGTGAGAGTGGGGGGGTGGGAGTAAGGGGAGCTGAATGGGGGGCTGCGCCCCCCCATGTATGACCGTTGCCAACGGTCATATGACCGGGTCGCGCGACCCGACCTGGTCGCGCGACTCGCGCGACCCCGGCGCGACCCGGCCGGGAGAGTCGGCCCGGCCGGGTCGCAACCGGGCCGGTCGGGACCAAACCCGACCGGGTCGGGGCCGGGTCGCGACCCGGCGAACACTGGTCATTTTGACTGCTATAGCATAGAGTTATGCACTTAAAACTATATAGTTATCAAATGTATAGGTATTTTTTGTGAATTCTTGATGACTTCGAAATCATGTTGAAGATGTTTCACAACCAAATGGTGTACCAGTACTGAGATGTAAACAAAAAAGGGGAAAGAGTTTGTTTTCCTGCCGTATAGGAGTTGGAAACGCCACCAGTATGTTTTGTTTAACTTAGAATTTGATACATCACCCTCCGCATTTATACCTACGCATGGAGCACTATGGTAGATGAGCTTAACTAGGCTCTTCCTGTTGTACCCTAATGCACGTTTTTATGTTCTCTCAACTGCTTATACTGTTATACATTATCTTTTCACAGATAGTGGCCTTACGCAGAGCAAAAAGGAGGAATATGGAGCGTTTGGTATTGGCTTGCGGAGGAGAGGCTGTTAGTTCTGTTGATGACTTGACTCCAGATTGTCTTGGTTGGGCTGGGCTTGTTTATGAACATGTTCTAGGTGAAGAAAAATATACCTTTGTTGAAAACGTGAAAAACCCTCGCTCTTGTACAATTTTGATAAAAGGTGGAACTTGGGCATTCATATTTACCTCATCTATTCTGGTTTATTCTGATATCGTCTTGATAAGTCATCTTGGTTTTTTTTTTTTTTTGAATGTGCAGGACCCAACGACCATACTATAGCACAAATAAAAGATGCTGTTCGTGATGGTCTGAGATCTGTCAAAAATACAATTGAAGATGAAGCAGTTGTATTGGTGAGAAATAAAGTGGTGGTTTTTTACCATCTTTTGTTTATATTCCTAGACTTTTTTGTTATTTCTGGATGGGAACAATTACCTTTTTGAGAGTTAGCAGTTATCGTAGCACTGATTAAAAGTAAAATTTCACAACGCTCGATCGTTCTGAAATCATATATTGTTAAAAAAAATTTGTGCTTCCAATTTTTAATCGGCTTCATCTGCTGACATTTCTTTGGATCATGCAGCAGCAGTGTGCTAGGAATATCTGTAAAGATGATTGGTGTTATATCTGTTCTGAAGTGTCTAATCAAAGAATGATTTGAACCTAAGAGCGTGTTTGGTTAGGCCACTGAAAATAGTGCGTACCATGGTATTTTGATACTGCTCATTAGATACATCAAAATCAAATTTTATAGTGGCAATATAAAAAATAATACTAGTCCTTATTCTTATATCCAAGCGGGCCCTTGATAAATATCTGTCATGCAGTGTATTTTTGTCAGGAGTCTTGCCCATAATTTCTGCTTTTATTGTCCAATTTTTTAGAGAATACTGTTTGCTTCATACCTAATTTCTTCGTTTATTTTGTTTGGACGATGCAACTGGTGACGTTCCCGCGGCTTTTAAAATCCAGGGAGCTGGGGCTTTTGAGGTTGCCACAAGGCAGTATCTAGTTAACAATGTGAAGAAGACTGTTCAAGGGGTAAATATGCCTGTCTTCTCCCTAACGCACATAGTTTCAAGGGAGAAAAATTAAAGAAACCAGGCATATCTGAGTACTAAACCGAATAAATGGTCTGACTTTTCCACTTGATAAAAGGTTATTGCTCTCTTTTGTGCAGCGTGCACAGCTCGGTGTGGAAGCCTTTGCCGATGCACTTCTTGTCATACCCAAGACATTAGCAGAGAACTCGGGGCTTGACACACAGGATGCCATTATCGGACTGACGGTAAAATTCTTTTCCATAGCTTGTTTAAAAATTATACGTCACTAACTCATGGTTTATGATGTTTCATAGGGGGAGCATGACCGAGGGAATGTTGTTGGTCTGAACCATCACACTGGGGAGCCAATGGACCCCCAAATGGAGGGGATCTTCGACAATTACTCCGTCAAGCGCCAGATAATAAACTCCGGGTAACCCCATCGGAGCAGTTTGCTTTTGGTTTCGCACCATGAATCTGTGATGTACAATGTTTGTTTTACTCTTGGGCGTCTTATCAAGGAAATAACTTTGTCTTTGGCATGGCAGGCCTGTCATTGCATCCCAGTTACTTTTGGTGGATGAAGTGATTCGAGCTGGGCGAAACATGAGGAAGCCAACCTAATTTATCTCTTTTTTAAAGCCCTTTATTTGGTAGTATTGTATTATTGTGCTCTGCATATACCTTGTTGTCTGACGTTTGAGCTTTAAAGCCGTAGGATATTTGTAGTCCGGTTCGGGTTTTCTTGTCTCTCTCTTTTGCGGCTCTTTTTTGCGGTATAGTTCGGGCCAAGGAAGGCAGGATCCTGGATCGCAACCGGGTCGGCCCGGCTCTGGGCCGACCCGGTCGGACCGGGTCGCGACCCGGTCCGATCCAAATTATTTAAAATTTTTTTTGATAATTCGAAAAAAATCGAAAAAATGTCAAAAAAATTCGAAAAAAATCTGAAAAAACAGAAGTATAACAATAAAAATATTTTCATTCATTAACATAAAATTTACCCCAACCGTTTACATAAACTTGACTTGATCTTCATTTTCTACATAAGCCTTATACTCTTCTCACGACATTGTATTATATACAGTATGCCACACATGCTGATGAATATTATATTATGGAGTTCCTTCTACAATGACCCTAATGTCGCTACTGGGTCCTAAAAAACCACCAAAGTAATGTTCATATGGGGATTGAATCGGGGTGTCCATGGGTGATCTATAACTCATCCCACTCCACTCTTGGTCATTCGTAGGAAACCAAGAGCCTTGAGATGAATCATATCCGTAGGTCGGTTGTTCATATCCATGGTACTGATGTCCACCATGTTGGGTATGTTGAGTTCCTCCACCCTGCGACCTCGCCCACGGTCCATGTCTTGGGTCGCGTGGGTATACCGGTCTTCTCCAAGTGAAGCGTTCGCCGTAGTAGGAGCTCTCCCCACATCCGCGGATCTCTCGCCTACTTGAAGCCGTGGCTCCCTGCTCCTGGTGTCCCACTCCATTACCGCTGCTGCTCTTCGAAGAAGAATCCTCCGAAGTTTGATACTGCAGTCGGATGTCAGGCTCCAGAGTGTCTTTTCGATCCTCGTCGAGTGTCTCTGCATCCGCTATGTCAAGAGGATCGCTAAAATTTGCTTACCCTTTCCCTTACTCCGTGCACCTCTGCCGGATCCTTCACCGGTCTTCCTTCTCTTTGCCACGGCGGGCGGAATCGAAATTCTTGGGCCGGAGGGACGTCGTCAAGCACGCCTTCGGCCCATTGTCGATCTTCATGATTGAACTCAGGCTCGCCCATCCCTTCTTGATCATTCACCCACGCTCCTAATGGATTTCTCTTATCAAAGATTTGATCCAAGTCGATGTCTTCCTCTTGGATCATTGGTTCCTCAATTTGACCACCTGAACTGGCTGTCCTCCACCGTTGTTCTTCCCGTTGATTTTGCTTCATTCTATCTAGATTTTTCAACTTGAGCCTCATGCTGTAGTGGCAATACACAAGGTCTTCAAGTCTTTTGGACATCAACCTGTTTCTCTGCTTTGTGTGGATCAGGCTGAACGTCGACCAATTTCTCTCACAGTCGGATGCCGAAGTCGTTTGACTAAGCACTCTGATAGCCACATCTGCCAAATCTTCATAACCGGGTGCTTTGCCATGGTCCATCCACCAATCAGCTACAAATGGTGAACTACGTCAGAGGGATTAATAATCAATGTTAATATAAAGAATTAATGGATAACTACCTGGACTTAGGAGCATAACAGCTCGCTCCACTCTTGCTGTCCCAAAATGATTAGACCGCATCCTATAGTGATACATCTTGTTGCATGCAATTATTGACCGATCATCATCATCAAGCATCCTTGTGATAACCTTTTTGACATCATCAAGTAATTCATTTGTTGCCCTGAATTGTTGACTGTAACAGTAACGAGGGTTGAAGAAGTAACCTAAGAAGATACCGGTCCTTTGGGTTGTAAAGTTAGCTTACCGGTCCAACCATCTGTCATCAACGTACAACCTCTTTCATCCCAAATCCTTTCAAAGGATTTGACGTACTTTCTTGTATCGTCCACCTCCATGGGAAGATATACGTTGTATATCTCCTTTGGGTTAGGTCCAGGCACTCCTTTTCCAACATCACCGATAGTGTCGATCATGTTTTCATAGTACGGTCCCTCGCGCATTTGCCGGTATACTATGATGGAAGAACCACCTTGATGTCGCTCATCCGATCTTTTCTTTGCAAATTTTCAAATTCTTCAGTGCCGTCGTTATTGATGTTTGGCGTTGCCGTGGTCGGGTGACAACAGGATCAACGGGACCCACTCTTGGGTCATCATCTCGAGTGAGATCATGAATCTCCTCCTCCACAGATGGGTTAGATCCCCTTCCACTCCCGGATCCTTGACCAATTGATCGGCCGGTGCGGAGCAAATGGTCTTCGTCGGCGAATGACTTCCGACTTGCCTCCATAGCCCGATAAAGATCCTCTAATTTTCAAACATAGAAGTAAAAAAGGTAATAAACTTATTAGGGAAAGAGATAAATAATACATAATACATACCATCTTCGAGGCCTATATCACGACGAATGTTCGAACGCTCTTGTCCGGTTCCATATATGTGTACGGAATGTCTTGCCGGTTCGGCAATTTCTTCCCGAACTGTATCCTTATGCCGCTTTGAAGTTCCCTTCGTCGCTTCCAATTCTAGTAGATGCCGTCGAAATTGTGCTCTTACCTCTGGTGGAGCACGAGAGCACGGGAGCACATTGCCTTTCATTCCGGCAAGGTGGTGTTTTAATCTAAAAATACCACCGTGCATAACTTTATCACAGTATTTACATTGCACTTTCCTGGCCGTCATGCCGTCATGGACAGTAAAGTGCAATGTAGCCAAGCCGGATCATTCCGGGTTGACCCAGTAACTTCGGTGTCACCACTTGGAGAAGCCATGGTGAACCAAAGTAAACAACAAGGAGAAGAACAATTAAACAAGTTAACCTTCACTAAATAAAATAAGAACCTTGGGGGGGTGGGAATTAGCCTTAAAACGTAAGGCTTAGAGGGCTTAGAATAAGGGGGGAGGGGTGGGTATGAGAGCCTCCCTTGGGGGCCTTATATAGGCCCCCAAGGGGCGCAAGGGGGGCATCAAGAACCCCCCTTGCTTGCCCCCCACGGGAAGCAAATCATTGCTTCTCGTGGGGGGCAAGGATCCCCTGCGGGATCCTGGGGTCGCGCGACCCAGTCGCTGGGTCGCGCGACCCGACGATCGGGTCGCGACCCGAGGGGATCCCCCGCTCGGGTCGGACCAACCGGATCCCGATCGGGCCGGTCGGCCCAAAATCCGACCGGATCGGGTCCGGGTTGCGACCCGGATCCCGATCTGGCATTCCATGGTTCGGGCCTCGTATTTGATGCCCCTCATTTCTAGTGCTTCGAAGTCCCGAGGCTCCCAGGCTGCCTGCTTTGTTCCAAATGTGTTCTAACTTCTAAGAGAGGAACTGACAAAGTTGGCCCTTGATGAGCCGTTTTAGTTGATTGGTTCTTTTGCATCCCTGTGATGGGCATACAACGAAGACTGGCCATGGTCACTGTCAACTCGAACGGTTAAAATCGGTGCACGTTTAACCCGCTGCGACCTTTCAGGGCCAAGCAGGATGACGGAACAGAGAACAGTTTTGTTAGGTGATCCAGGGTTGTCAACGTTTTTACTTGTCACTCAAATGAACAATCATCTCTCTCTAGTCTTAGATTTTTACATCCAGCGGACGTAAAATCTAAACCTACTTGCAAACTGATAATAAGAATTGCTGAATCGAAGTTGAAGCTGAGGATGCATTTGTTCATATTGAACGTTGGAAAATTTTAGTGACTACGCAAATACTTGAGGACTTAGCACCTAAAATCTCAGTGATGTATTCCTTTGTGTACTTGCAATATGAAAAAAAACTGATTCATTTCTAGCAATGTCAGCTAATTAACTGTAGTTAATAGGGTTTTCACATAGGTGAGGTGGGTCGGGGGTTGTGACCGGGTCAGTTGGCCCCTAGGTCGTCCCAATTGAGTTGCAACTCATAAATTTTTAAAAAAGTCAATTTTTTTTTAAAAATACAGAAAAATGAGAAAAAAATAAATGACATGATTTAAATAAAAAATTTATGATTTTTATTTCAATGTGATATGTTCTGCAAAAATTTTGTCAGTAGTTTATATACTTTCTCCAAGTCATTTGGGTTGAGTAAAAAATTTGATAGATGCATATATAACGAACATATTTATCAATCGTCTAGGAAACTATTTTAAGATTTGATCCAAATAAGTCACTATAGTTATTGTAGTCATAGGTCGATTGGATTGAAATGTCTGATAAAATTTTAAACGATAAATATCATCGAATACTGCCTTCGTGTTGCAAGATGAAATTTCGAACAGTAAATATCACTAAAGGTAACTTTGTCACAATATTTACATTGCACTTTTCTTTCTGTCATGGAGATCAAGTTGCAATGTAACCAAGTTTGTTCACTCCGGCTCGTGCCGGTAATTTGAGTTGTTTGGCTTGGAGAAGACATGTTTAAATAACAAAATAAATAAATAAATAATACTAATTAAGTATTTATTTAAGTAACTAATGAAACAATTAAGTAAGAAATGAACTATTGAGTAAACTACTTAAATATCTAATTAACTTGACTAAATAACTATTAACTACTTAAAACTAAATTAATAATAAAATAGCTAATTAAGTTACTAAATAAGTAATTAGCAACTTAAGTAAGTAAATGATGAACTAGTTAATAAACTAGTTGAATATCTAATTAAATAACTAAGTACTAACTATTAACTAATAAGCTAAGCAACTTAAACAAATAAAATAATCAAATATTTAATGAACTAATGAAGTAATTAAAGAAGGAAGAGAGCAAAAATTGAGAGCAAAAAATTTGAGATCAAAGAGCATTTAGTGAGCAAGAGTGAGTTGAGCAAGTGTGGGGAGGAAGAGAGTCCCTTGGGGGCCTATTTGTTGGCGCCGGTCACTAGCCTGCAACGGTCACATGACTATTGTAGGCGGGATCGCACGACCTCCCCTGCAGGTTTATAGGTTGCACGACCCGGTCGCGACTCCACGACCCAGCCAACGGGTCAGGTTGATTGGGTCAAGACCAGGGCTGGTAGCGACCAAAACCGATCGGGTCAAGCCAAGGTCGCGACTCGGGTCCCGACCTGGTTTTTCATGGTTTTTACAATAACTTTATTCACTTCTCTAAAAAAATTAAAATGAAATTTAAGAAGGTTTAGACAAAATCAACATTTTGTATGATATGATAACAAAGGGGGTGGTAATGTGAGGGGCCACGGGGAAAAATGTAATTTTTTTTTCATTCTCCAAGTAGAAGTTTGTTATAAAAACATGTTTTTTTTAATAAAAAGTAGTATGGTACAAGATTCATAAAGGATAAATCAGAGTCATTCCTAAAGTAAAGATAAATTAAATTTATTTGTAAATTAAATTTATACCAAACAAGTCTAAGTAGACTTAGATTTTTCTACAAATTAAAATTGTATCAAACTAGTTACCAAACACATTCAAATGTGTAACAGCTGACCGAATTAGAGATTTCATAATGTTTCAGCTCAAATAAACGTAGTCTAACTTCTGAGAAACTCTTAAAAGAGTTATTGAATGAATGTAACGTAGTCTAAGCAGTTTCATTTTGAAAATGTCTATTGTACGTAATATCGATTGTTGATTTCACCCTTCCTTAAAGTCTAGGATGTTTCAAATAAACAAGAGCAAATTATCTTTATGTCTGTTTGATAAAATAGGTGTTCCATAAAATCCATTGACCGAATTCCTATTACCTTTAATCCATTGACACACATTTCCTTACCACCCAATTCAATTTCAGCACCCACCATCCGTGAATCCATCCCATTTGTCCTAGCCTTCCTTCTCGTCAAGATAAAGTGGCCGTGAGATCCAAACAACCTTATGTCGCAGTAGTGACTCCAAGTGACCTTCTTGTCAAGACGAATTGACAATCGTGAGATCCAGGTGACCTCTCATGATAGTAACAACTCCAAGTGACCTTCCTATCTAGATGAAGTGATGGCAACAAGATTTGGGCAGAGGTCTGAACAGCCTCCCCATGCGGCATCTCCCCCTTTGGATGACTTCCCGTGGAGTTCTAGTCAACTCCCACGACATCAACATCTCCAGACCCCAGTGGAGGTTCAATTGTCACTCAAGGTGAGGGCTTTTCACTTAGTTGGAGCCAATGTTTCAAAAGAGTGGTTGTGGCAATGTAGAGCTATCTATCTTCATGGTGTGTGCACAGATGTGCGAAGAAAAATTCAAATGAAGGTGGGAAGAGTAGCTATTGGTTTTGTCATTATCATGTTTGCTATGAGAATTATTGAAGTTTTTAATACATCAATTATTGAGATAACTGAAGCTTGCATATGCTGGAATAGCCTATTATGTGAATGACACCTTGGTTTCAGTCTTAATTATCTTGAATAACATGTTTAGTTATGATCTTTTACCATTAAGTAGTTTTGTGCATATCTATAGTTTTGCAGGTCTTGATATGGATGATGTTTCCATTATAGTCAACAACAAGGGATAAGGGTATATTATATAGTATAAAGAAGATATGAGATTACAAGAAGTCATTCAATCTATATCAAGTAAATGGCTTTTGAATCTTCATATCTGGACCTTAAATATACAATACTTGAACAAGAGTTAACATTTTTTCATATCCTTAAAGATCAAGATCTAAGCAATGCCATAAATGTATATGGGCTTTCGTAAGAAGATAATGAAAGTACACATTACATCTTCAACTTCGAGGGAAGGTCTATTTGATAGGTAATATGACATGTACTTATTTATCTTGTTACTCATTGTATGATGTCAAAATGTGACTTATGCATGTGTTATTGGGTCTTACAGATATGCAAGTCAACTATTTGAAAATACTCAAGGAAGTAGTAATATGACACTGTGCCTTTCAGTTAACAATCCTTCTAGTAGTAACAGAGAGAAAAAGACTTCACTCTTGAATGATTTAATTCATTCCAAAGGTCAAGTTTTTGACAATGTCGAGCATTTGAGACAAGATCTTACTAAGTATGCTATTGCGAGAAATTTTGACTATTTGTTAGAATTAAGTTGACACGTTTCATAGTTACATATAGATTTGGTCATTGTCCATGGTTCTTACATGCTCGTAGGGTTAGTGGTGGTCCAACATTTGTCATAAAGAAGTTACATAATAAGCACACGTGGAGGAGGTGTTAGCACCCAAAAACACTTAAGGACATCATGGAAATTTATAGGATCTCTTATAGTAGATAAGGTTGATGATTATCTATCATATTGACCGTTTGATATTAAGAAAGGTATCATTAGATATTTCAGAATTGATGTCGCTTATCATCAAGCATGGCTCAGTAAAGAGGTGACAACCAAAGATGTGCTTGGTGATGAACGTTTCTCTTTTGACTCTTTGCATTGGTACATTACAACGATAGAATCTACAAACCCTGGTAGTGTTGTAGACCTAGATATTATAGAGGAATGATGGTTCAAATGCTTCTTTGTTTGTAATTATGTGTGGCAAGTTGGTTTCACAATTGCATGTAGATCGATGTTATTTATTGATGGCACATTTTTAAAAAATAAGTATAAGGGGATTTTTCTAGGAGAAACTACTTTAAATAAGAAAAAAATGAGTTATTCTCGTTTTCATACGCAGTTTGTGACATTCAAAATGAAGATAATTAATCATGATTCATGAAGTGTCTGAGAAATGCTTTATCACCTTCTCAAAAGATAAGATTGATATATATAGGTGTAAAGGATTGATTGAGGCCATCATAAATGTTTTTCTTGAGGCCAACAATGTTTTTCTTTTGTGACATTCAAAAGCTAACTTGGCAAAACAAATTGCTAAAAAGTATACAGGATCAGCAAAAAATGAATTGCTATCTTTGTTTGATAAAGTAGCAAATGCATACATCGTAAAGGAGCATGAGGTTTCTTTGCATATTGTGGGTGTTATATCTTAAGAAACATAGCTGTGGGTAAGGAACTCTAATGCTAATCATTAAGCAAATGTTATTTTGTAGGTGACAGGTTCTGAGAAATGTATTCAAATCCAACCGAGTCATTTAATACATGGGTGTTAGAGGAGTGGCATCTTATTTTACATATATTTGACAAGATTTGAATGAAGATGATGAATCTAAGTGAGAAATGAAGATAAATTTGTAGGTCATGGGAGACATTTTTATGTCCTACAATTCATAAAAAGATAAAAAAGTCAATGGAGAATTCTCGAGGATATGTAGTTAATGTTTCCAATAATATTGTGTATGAAGTATGCATTAAGCCATCAATAGTGGTTAATCTTAGTGAACGTACATGCACATGTAGAGAATTACAAGTTACTCGATTGCCATGTAACATACGTGTTGTAATTTATAAAATAGGTGGAAACCTAGAACACTTTGTTTCATCGTATTACACTACACGTCTACAAATAGTGTTATAAGAGGATAATTGCATCAATATCTAATATAAGTAAACCTATGCCAGATCTTGAGGACATTCAAGTCAAGCCTCTCTTTTGACCAAGAAGAGAGCATGAAGAAATAAGAAGAAGAGGATTCCGTTCCAAAAGCATTAGAAATATATTAAGTAGTTTACACATGTTCTAGGTGCAAACAACCTAGGCATAATTGTCAATCTTGTAGAAATGCTATAGCAAAATAGGTACCAAATATATCACTCTTACTTCTTACTTTCTATACATGCTCTATGGTGTTTGCTTAAATTTATGAAACATATTAGAATTTTGTGAATTTATGAAACATATTAGAAATGACTAGCAGTTCTCCAATCCCATCGATGTGTTGTACTGTGGGGCATGGGTATTTTGTTGTCAGGGTGAGTCAAACTAAAAGAAACCCTAGAAGAAAGTTCGATAAGTGCAAGGTTAGACATTTTATGTGGTGATGTATTATGTTGTTCTTGCAACTATCAGCTTGGTATATGCCACGTATATGAAAGTTCTAAATTGTTTGTGCTCATGTATATGCCATTCTATCTTGATTTTTGTAGATAGAAGGTTGCAATTTTGTTTTATGGTGTGATGAGCTGCTTAACTTGGTGGAATCATCTAATTCTTGTTGTTGTCGGAGGGCAGAATGAATTTGACATTTAAATAGACATATAATGTTCTTATTGTAAGGAATCAATCTAAGTATATAAAAATATTTTGATTTCTTGGATTCAAGGTCTTAGCCTTAATTGAGCCTAGAAATGACAAAATTGGGAATCAAATAAGAAGGAGATCGAATATACCTTCTTGGGATTTGAAAAAACCCTTACCAAAGATGAAGAGAGGATGTTTCTTCCTACTCCAAACTGTTCAAGTGGGTGGCCTCTAGCGGTATCCACACGAACTTCCTCCAAGGACTGGTTCTCCTTTGCTCCAACCATGAAAATCCTTCTAGAACAGAGTTGGACCATGCAGAGACTTCTTCTAGAGAGGAGAGAGGGAGGCTACCAAGGACATTCTCCAACCCTTTGTCTTGTTGGGGTTTGGCTTCTTAAGCATTTAATATATAAAAGATTTATTTTTTTGTAAAAATATAAATCTTCTATATATTTACATTCTTGCCCCTGTCCTTAGGATTAGTTCTAATGTGTGTGACCCACTAGGCCTAATAGTCAATTTGGTTGAAGTCAAATTAAAAAATAATAATTCTTTTAAATTAAATCAAATCTATTATCCGATAACAGATTTGACGACTTTTTGATCATAAAAGTACAAGGCATATTCTATGATCCCAAATGACTTTGAGAAGTTAAATAACATCCATTGTGCATTTTCATCATCAATTACCACATTGATTTAAATCCTCATCAATGCAATGTCCTAGTCGGTCAAGGGTTCGGCACCGACTATCAACCCCCTTAATATTCTGACTCTATGGAATCTTGTACTCAGGAATATATCAATTGAAAAACTCATTTTCCAATTATCCTATGTACATTGGTTAAGGATTTAAAATACTATTCCATAGGACATTCTCTCTCTCTCTCTCACTATCTCTCTCTTACCGAGAGTGAAAGATCCCGTATCGTCTGCTCAATTGTCTCCACCGAGTTTCTCTTGCACCCGTTTCATTAACTATACTGGACCATCAATGCAGTGATCCATAAGTTAATAATCAAAGTACAAGGTACATTCAACGAGACATTTTTGCTGACTTAGGTCAAAGATCTAACCGTGCCATAATAATGATAGAATACCTTGATAGACAGTTGAGTAAGATACTATTCGGGATTTCTAAAATGGTCAGTTAAGTGAATTCATTCTACTAATGAGCATCAGTATGTATATCTTAATATCTTCACACTAATGACTAATGTGATCGGTCATTCTCATCATATGAGAGGATATCATATACACAAGTTTATCTTGATCTTTAATGTCCTATCTCAAGGACTTATGACATGGAACATTTAAATCACTATCATTTACATGATTGATCTCATTATCATGATCTCATCATGATTTAATCATCATTGCGTGTGATCAAAGATTTCATTACGATATGCGTATATAAAGATATATAATAATGAATAAATACCTTTTATTTTGAATAAAATGATACAAGAAATGTCTAATCATATCACATATGATTGGCTTGTAGGGTATACATTTCTATCACTTATAGAGTGCATTAAGGACACCGAAAAAATGTAGATGTAAAGTGAAGATGCTTGCAACAAACATAATGAAAACAACCACTTCATCTGATGATGATGGAGAGTGTAGTGATGTGCTTCCAATGAACTAATGAGCATGTTGTTAGAATGATTTAGAGGTCTTTGCTATCCTTAATGTTTGTTTGCTTGGTATTTTGGATAAAAACTTGAAGGCTTTACTCTATGAGCTTGAAGTATAAGTGTCTTATAATTTACATTTACTACTTTTCTTCTTTATATGTGACTATTTATCTTCAGTGTTGGGAGTCTTGGTGATTCTTATGAATATGTGTTAATAGTTTTTTATGTATTTCTTCTCTACTATGTATGTAGGAGAAGTGTATGTGACAATTGATGTATGGTTTAAAGGTGTATGTGACAGTTGATGTATGATTTTCTATGTTTTCAACGTATTCGATTTTTGTGTTTGACGCTAGCTTGGGTGATCAGAAATAACATGGCGAAAATTAGATCCAGAAAATATATATAGATGTAGGATCGGATAGAGGCAAAAAAAATTTAAGAACTTGGTTGATCCTACTCTATCAATTTATATGTGAGATAAATGTGCCTCTATCTGCTCCTACTCTATAAGAAAACAAGATAGTTGATATTTGTGTCACAACCCGGGATTTAAAACAACATAAAATTACAACTATGCAGCGGAAAACATAACATTGTGACAGTGGGAGAAATCCATCATTCGGATTTCATAACCCATACAAGCATGTAATTCAACCAATACAATCAAGTCTACAAAAATTCCACAAGATTTCCAAAACCTGGAGTCAACAACTTAAAAACCAAGCCAACTTCATCTAGTCCAACTCCAACCAAAAGTTAAACATTCAAACAACTAAATTCCAAACCAAGTTCATTCATATGTTCCATCTTTAAAAAAAACCACTAGATTGTTTAAGCACACAACATTCTAAAAGTCTAACACAGCAACCTGATGAAAATAAAATATATCACTCTGCTCCAACTCCAGGAGATTCTGGTTCTTCCACGGCCTCTACTTGAGCCTCCAAGCCAATCTCCTGATCTTCAAAACCTGCTGAAAAATATTAACCCACAACGGGGTGAGTCCGGGTACTCCGTAGGATTTACACCCTTCACCCATCAATCGGGTAAAATAACATATAATCAAGCAATGGTATGTAACATATCTAAATTGAGATGTAATACAAAAGTATAGAGTGTCTTCTATATTAATCTCACAACCCATCTCCAAACATAATTATCTTCAAAGAAAAGGTTATGCCAAAACCAATCAATTCTAGACCAATGCATATAAGACCATAAAACTAAACAAAAATCAACTAGATGACCTTCAGACTTAACTTAACATGACCAATCTAACATGAGACATATCTGAATTTTTCTAACTTATCATGCTTTAACATCTAAACATAACAGACAATGAGCATAATTTCATGTTCTTTCTAAACCCATAGTCATATGGCAAGGAATTGGTCGTCTTGCCTTTTCACATCACATATCCAAATCACTTTCACCAGCTCTAATTTATATAGTAATAACATATACTAAGCTAGCCCAAACTGCACCTAGGCAGTGGTGACACTAAGGGAAAAACCGCGGTAATCCGGGATCTGTGGGAAGGCCGGATTTATCTAAGATACCCGCTGCCCACGGGCAATTTGACTAGAATAGGCTAGTGAAGCCTCATAACATGTGGTACAAGAATTCATAATAATTTTTCAGATCATGACACACCTACATACCATGTACACAAGACATAAACATCTCATTCTAATGTCATCCATGCAAATCAAATTGTTTTTATCATAAACTAGACAAGACTTGTACTAACCGACATGGTTAACATATTCTAATCAAAACTCATATCAAACCTGATAGTATGAACCTAACCATATCATGCAAGACATATTACACAATCTGGAACCAAACCAAACAAATTTTACATGATCCATGCACATGCAATAACAAACCAAAACTAGACATGCTTAATTATATACACAAGACAATTAATCAAAACCAATTTTGGCATAATCAAAACAAGCTAAATTCTGATGTTAACACCCATAATCTGACCTAATCAGGTTCCAAAAAGTGAAATTCGATGACTTTTGATTTTTCCAAAACTCCACATGATTATATTTCAAATCTAGGTCCATTCTAGCACATAAACATATACATAAATAACATATGGTAAAATCTCATGAAAATACTTCTACCCATCCAGAATCATGAAAAACATGTTCCATAATATTCAAAATATTATTTTCAAAGTTCTGGTTTCAAGAGTTTTTGAGAAAAATCACAAATCTTATGTCCAATGTCTAAACTAGTCAAATCAAGGTCCATAAGTTAAATCATGCATATTTTATAATCAAAATGGAGTCAAATACATAGACAAGCTTGATAAACCTACTTGGAATCTTCTGTGAATTTTCTTGATTTTTCTGTATTTTTCTGCTATTTTTCTTGGACTTAAATCTAATATCCGGATTTAATAAATCCGAAAATCAGAAATTTCTGAACCAGCGTCGAACCGGGCGGTTCGACAGGCTGAACCGGGGCGGTTCGAAGGCGCTGGACCGCGGCTGGACCGGCGGCTGGGCCGGCGGCGCTGGCGGCCGGCGGTGCTCGACGGCGACGGCTCCGACGATGGCAACGGCAGGGGGGCTGACCTCGACGGCGACGGCGAGAGGAAGGCGAAGGCCGGCAACGACGGTGGCGAGAGGACCTCTCGCGGCGGTTCCGGCTGGAACAGGGGAGGTCGACGGCGGCGCTGGCTTCCGGCAGCGACGACGATGGGCGGCGCGGGAAGGGGCTGGACGGCGACGGTCTTGCTGGCAAGGGAGATGCCGGAGGGAGGAGACGGCGACGAGGTGAGGGGCTGGAGGCTGCAGCGGCAAGGGGGGCTCGGCGGTGCTGGGTTCCGGCGGCGACGGCGCTCGCGACCGGCGACGGCGATGGCGACGGAGGAGGAGGGAAGGCTCGCAGAGGGGAGACGGCACGAGTGGGAGAGAGAGAGAGAGGGAAAGAGATCCAATGGGGGTGCGAAACCGGCGAGGGGGGCGAATCGCGACGCTCCGGGGGGGGAGGGTGGCTGGCGTTATCGCGGGGACGGCGGCGAGGAAATCGGGAGGGGCGGCGGTTACCAAATTAACTTAATTAAATTTTTTGGAAATGCCAGGTATTACAATTTGTGTGTATGAGAACATATGTTTTCTTATAGATTATTAGCTTTTGTATCCGAATAGAATATCCAAGAGTGAGATATATGGATGTAGGAGTGGATAGAGGCAAAAAAAATTCATTTTTGGAAAGAAGAGGGTGAAATGCCATTCTATCTTGGTTTTTTTGTAGGAGCAGATAGAGATTATTAGCCCTTCTAAAAAGCACTATTTTGATTAGGAGACCCAAGAATGAGCTAATTACTTGTACCTAAACTCCACCCTAAAATAGTTCTGCATAGCAATATTGTTCGAAGGTCAAATACCCATTGCTCTTGAACCATCAACAAGCAAGAATTTTGACGTGTACATCCACTAGGGTAGATCTACATGCACCAACAAATGGTCCAAACAGTAAGAAATTTCTATGAAGAGGTAGACACTATCGTGACTATCAAAGTTATATACATATATATATACTAGTTAAAAAAACGTGCTTCGCATGTGTACTGTTAAATTAATTTTTTTAAATAATTATATATAATGTTAAATATCATCAACTAAATTTATCTAATATTCAACTGTACTTATTAAACATTTAAACACTATAAAACAAATAAATTTGAAATTTTTTGGTTGAAAAAATTAAAAATTTTAAAAATCACAAAAAAACAAAGATTCTATTATAACTTAGAAATTTTAAAAACTGATTTATGTTTCTAGATTGATGATATATTTCAATGAAATCTAAGTGTTATTTTGCCGCATAGAATATGTATTCATGAATGCGAATAATGGTAACACATATCAAACTCATTGAAAATAATAAATATCATATTTCAAATGATTTGAATGTCATATTGAGAAGGCGTGCAATATTGAACAACATTATCTTGAATGCTGCTGACCTTGGCGGGAGCACCAAATCCACAGGCATTCTATTCTTCGTAACAATCTCATAAATCTTTCAGTGTGAAATATTTAACAATATCCCTCCCGCCTAGCAGTTGATCATTCAATAGATGTCTGTCATTTTATAAACAACATACATTATCAAAATAAAAACTTTATTAAAAGTGTACATAAATGTGCAGATCCATCATAGATAGAATAATAAAATAATAAATTTACAATAAGGAAAAAAATACTCACAAACAAGTGCTACCTATAGATCCAAACATGGTTCATACATTTTCTAATTTTAATTTGAGTCCCGATTAAACAAATAGAAGAACAAAACCGCAAGCAAGTTCCCAACTATAATCGAAAGACATGGACATAAGAAATAAAACACAGGTCAGCACTGGCTAATTTTCAAAGAAAGAAAAATGAAAAGATATTAATATAGTGATCTTAAACTCTAAGGGCCTATTCGGCACCAAATTTTTTTGAAAAAAAATCAGGTTTATCCCCTAAATTTTGGAGATAAACTTGGTTTATCCCCAAGTTATTCTCATACCAAACTCGGCAGAAATCTAAAATTTGAGAGAGATTTAACCTTCTAAATAAAAGCTCAGATCTTGGAAGATCAAAGTCCTTACTCTAATCGTCAAAGCTGGAGTCAAAATAAATAAGATTCAAAATAAAAATAGATGCTCGGTTTTAGCTTCTAAAGGTAAAATCCAAAGCTTCAAGAGAAAAAAAATCATCAGATGTTGAGTTAAACAAAAGACTCGAGAGGAGTATACAATAAAAAAAATTTAAATAAATAATAAATAACAAATAAGAAAACTAATCGGTCTGCAGTATCTTAAATATGTAATAATTGGTAATATGAAAATTTGATCTTAAAAAATCTGAATCTCAAATATCGTAATCCTCTAGACCTGAAGGTTTAAACTCAACTCTCAAACCTCAAAATCTAAAGGGATAGGGATAAACACGATTTTGCCAAATAGTTCAAAGTAATTTCTAAAAATTTAAAAGATCAGTACAATGAGATCTACGAAGGTGATCAAGTGAGAAATGAGAGAATCAAGAGCTCTATTAAAACTATGACGTCAACAAATTCTTAAGAACCAAGTAAAAATCGTCCAAAACTAAAAACTATACAATGGACTGCAAATACTTCAGGTCAATGTTTCACTGAGTTAAGTGCAACATAACACATTGAGCCACAAAAGAAGCAAAATCTTCAACAATGGAATCCAAATGTCTTTAGTTTCATAAAATTTAGTGAATGCACATCTAGTTATAAATAGAGAGGGACCTTCTTGATATTTTCAGTTAAAAGAATAAATAGATTTAAAATGAATAAAGGCAGCATATGTTACCATCAATGAGAAAATATATATATCCACACAAGAAAGGAATGAACGCATAAGAGAATACCAGGTCTTTGCACAGTGTACACAGGAGAACCAAATATTGTAGCCAATGACTTGAGAATTCTGTAATTAGATGTTGCTCCATATGGTGCTATTATGCATTTTGGAGGAATTGGCATTATAAACCTCTCACTATGCCCTCTCATTGAGAGAAACTGGCCTTCAATAATGGCTATTATGTGTTAAAAGCAAGCAATTAGATAATAATTGTGTTTAAAATCACAAGAGAGAATACTATTGTTAAGTAGTGTGAATCACTACCAACCTCTAAAGGAGCATCGAACTCTTCTACTTCATGGTCTATTTGCTCATCTTGTAAATTGGTGTCAAGTGTCAACTACACACCTATGATACCCAACTGCATATATTTATTGTTTAAAAATTAAATGCACAAATGGAAAAAGATAGAAATATAAAGAGTTGAACACACACAAGACAAAATCATGCAACAAAATTTCATGTAGAGTGCATCACTTGAAAATTAAAACATTTATGTCTCCGATAGTACTCATCCTTTCCTCTCAAGACAATCCTCTGTCTAGACAAAGTACCTTGTCGTACCTGTAAACATAATCATAATTTCAATTGTGAGAGTCATTTGAGTGTAAAATTAGCCAGTCTATCGCTCGACTGTGTGCACGTCATGGTTGGGGTGAGTCAAAGATTACCCTTCGAACCATATATTGTAAATGTTTTTCCAGAGCCAGTTGCCCATATGTAAAAATACACACATTATACCCGTCTACTACTGACTGCACTAAATACTGCATTAACATTGCATAAGGTTAGAAGCAAATAAAAATACGAATACAAATAAGTTCAGAAATGGCAATGAAATATTCACTTTTGTGTCCTCAAAAACATCATCTTGTGTAGCATTACCATCAAAGACATGATCATAAAGATGTTGAAGCACAAGATGGAGCAGGTCAAGATTTCAAATGATGTAGACAAGTATTGAATTCGTTACATACTAAAGCCTAATAACTAAAAAATAAATGTAAGAATTGAAGCGAGAAACAAAGTGAGAAATAGTGGTCTAAACTCTAATGTACTTACCTGATCATCATTGTTTTTAGACTTCTCATATGCCTTAGATAACTCCTGTGCATGTTTCTCGTATACATCAAGATTTCGGGGCTTGACAGATTGAGCATAGTCTCCATTAACTGATCCATTAGCACCAGATCATGCTTTTGAGTATGTACGGAGCATTATATCATTTATGCGTGTCCGAAGAGCAACACAAATTTCTTCCCCTTACACAATTGGAAACCAAAATATAGTTCTGATTCTGCACCCTTTCATATAGAACTTTCATAAACCTGTTTGGTTTCAAACTAGAAAAGCCAAATTCACAGAAGCATGCATCTAAAACCAGATTTTAAGATCGTTAATTCATAACCAAAATCAAAATCAATTCTCAAATTGAGTTTGAATTCCAACTCTCAAACAAATTCAAATTCACCAAACAACTTTTAACTCAAATCAAATGAAATTAATTTGAATCAAATTCCCCAAATCAATCAAATACAAATCAGGAAGAACCCAGACAAATCTATAATCTGAAAGTTGTAAGATTCAAAGAAATTGAAACACTTTCTAAAATTGATACTTGTAAATTCATTTGTAAGTTCTTGGAACAAGTAAGCTCTGTTAGGATGGCAAGCTATGACTCAATGACGCTCTAAAGTGCATTTGCTAGTATCACAAGATGATGTATTTTCAGATTGACTGTAGCTTCACCATACGTTCGAACAAACATACGTATATATACAAAGATGGATACATATTTGTCAACATATTCATTCAAATTCACGGCTCCAGTTTGCATTGAAGAAGAAGAGCATTGACCAGAGTATTGACCGACCACCCAAGAAATGCATAATAGATTGGCTAAAAAATCGATATAAGCTGAAGACATTGATGATATGAGATGATTACGAACACTCAAACAAAGAAGAGATTAAAATCGCACGTTAGACCAGAGCCTCCGTTGTCGAGAACAACACCAGATCAGCCAAGACGGCCGAAGTAACCTCCAGACAACGGGAGGCGCCGACGGCGCTTGGGGAGAGGGCGGGCACATCCGATGAGGTTGTCTCCAGAGGATCGTCGAAGGCAGGCGACTAGGGCTGTAAACGGGTCGGATTCGGTAGCAGATTCACCAGAATTCGATTCCAATTCCGATAAGGGTTAAGGGGTTCCGATTCCGATTCCGATAATTTCGGAATCACTATGTTCCGATTTTGATCCGATTCCGATTCCGTTATCAAAATCGGAACCGAATCCGATAAAATCCAAAATGCATATTAAATATTACTTTTTATTCAAAAGTGAGTCAATAATTTACATATAATTAATAAATTTTGATATAATCTTCTTAAAATTTTATTTTTATTATTTTATCAATTTATCAATTATATTTTATAATTTATTTAACTTTGTTTTTTTAAATTTTATTTATATATAATTATTTTTTTATCAAAATCGGATTAACGGAAACGGAACCAACTGATTCCAATTCCGATTCCGATAAGCTACCGGAATATCCGATTCCGATTCCGATAGCTTATAGGATACAAAAACAAGTTCCAAACCCATTAATTTTTATCGAAATTGAATCGGAATATCGGAATATCGGATTCCGTTTACACCCCTACAGGCGACACTGGGGAAAGAGACGTACCGGGCATTTCACGGGGCGAGGCAGGCATCAGGTCGAAGCCGCGGGGTGGTGGATTGTGTGCGGGAGGAGTGGTTGTTGCGGTGGACGGAGCAGCGGCCTGCGAATGATGGAGGCGAGGCACCAGCCGTGGTGCTGGTTCGGGGTAAGACATTGATGAACTGATGTGTGTTAGATGCGGTGCCGGCGCGGGGGATGGCAATGGCTCAGACGGCGAGGCTGGAGTGGAGGAAGGAGACGAAGCGATGTAGGGTGACAACGATGCCGGTGTAGGCGATGGCAACGGCTTAGATGGGGAGGGCGCTGGAGATGTTAGCGCCGGTGCTTGAGAGGGCAAGTATGGCCGAGGCGACGACAATGGTGGAGGTGGGGCAGGGGAAGGAGATGGGAGGATGTGGTGCGGGTGTGGCGACGGGATGGAGGCAAAGGGTGTCGTATGACGTGGTGGGGCAAGGGAAGGAGAGGGAACCGGCAACGGAGGTGGAATGTGGTGGCGGATACCCTGTGCCGGCGTGGGGGCCGCCGTCGCCTGCGTGGCGGGGGGCAGGGACGGTGCCGGGGCCAGAGAGGGTGTAGGCCGCACCAACGCCATGTGCCCTGCGGGAGAAGGCGACGAAGAAGGAGACGAAGTGATGCCGGTGTAGGCAATGACAGATGGGAGAAACGACGGAGAAGGGGGTAGAGAAGCCACGTTATCATCGAAGCCGCTGTGACACTCCATCGGACGGATGTAAAATAAATTTGGGTGATCAGACGGTGACAATCGGGAGGACGAAAAAACAGGATCACCACTTCTATATACTAGGTTAGATATGTTCATTGATCGGCTATGATTTATTTGGAGGCACACAGAAGATGGTTACCTCATGTCATTTAAGCTTTCAGAAGAGTATTTGTGGCCACATTGACCTTGTTCCCATAATGTGCAAGTGCTTGTCCTACGGAGTTGTGTCAAATCCCAAGGACACTAGGATATATATAAATATAAATATAAATATAAATATATATATATATGAGATTTTGATTGATGAGGGGAATCAGACTCCATTATCTATGTCAGAGAGAAAAAAGAGCAAAGGACCACTCTCACCCACCTTTGTTCAACATAAAGGGGGTAGAAAAGCCATTTTTAATCATCCATTCAATGTAAATCTTCACAAATAGAGCAGGTGTGGTGACATTTTGAAAAAGTGGACTTAGTTGTAAAGTGTTTTTGAAAACGAACATATCATGAAAGTAATTGGTTTAAAATGGACTCAGTGTGTATTTTCTTGATAAAGAAAGAAAAACAAATAGATAGTGGGAAACTACTTGTAATTATAGAGAAGAGAGGTTGACAAAGAAGGGACCAATAATAGGTGAGGGAATACTAGGAGAGAGAGAGAGAGAGAGAGAGAGAGAGAGAGAGAGAGAGAGAGAGAGAGAGAGAGAGAGAGAGAGAGAGAGAGAGAGAGAGTGAAAAGGATAAGGATAATTAAGCCTAGCTTTGTTACTAAATGATAATCAGTGTAAGTTAATTTAATTATAATAAATTTACGAAATATTTGTATGAGGCATCATTTTGTAGTTTGCGAAATTTACATTGCAAGGTACATCATATGCCGGCCAATTCGATAGTAACATAAGCCTCTTATTTTATTTATTATTGATGAGACATTTTGATAGGAAAAATTATTTACCATTTGATTTTGCGTTCATTTCATGTACCACTTTTTTTTGCCTAACTTGTTCCACCTTATGGTATATTTAAATAAATTAAATTTCAGAATTAGTGATATATTATACTATATATTAATTATATATGGCTTAGTATGCATTCTTATTTTTGGTTATGTATCAGTGTTACTTGTTATATATAATAAGACTATATTATTATATTTATATTTAATGTTAACTTATTACCATATATTACGTTTTAGATTATATTATACGTTACACAAGCAAATTCACAAATACATTTATATGATAAATATTATATCTTGTATGTTAAATCATTATCGTACATCATACATGTCTTTAATTCCAATTTTATATTTCACTTCATTAGGTTTATATTTTTCACGTAATTATATCTATTTTTAAGTAAATATTTTATTTTAAAATTTATTATTTTATTTGTTTTATTTTTAATCTAATAGCTGCCTATGATAAATGTTAAAGTATAATAACTAAATTTTATGATATAGTTACATTATGTAATATTTAGTTATTTAATTACAATAAATTTAAAAATATATTTTTATTGTATTATATTTTTATATATTTAAAACGGTTAATTCAATGATACGAATATATTTTTTACCATCTTATTCTAAGAACAACTCTTCGCTTATGAACCAAACTTTTTGAAATAGGTGAAATAACATTTCTCTTCGCTTATTCCACACACATTTGAAACCTTATAACTCCTTACTCCTATCATAATTAATTTGAAATCTCTACTCCCATAAAACTAATTTAGTTTTAAAATTGACCCAAAAATAATTAGTCAAAATACTTATGTGCGTAGTATAAAGGTTGGATTTGTTTCAATAATCTTGCAAGTACTTAATCGAGCTTAATAGCAGCTCCACATATGTTCAATTCACGTTAATGTTCAAACTCGATATAAATTAATTGATAAAATTGAAAATCAAACTAAATTCATTTATAAAACTCTAATTTTTACTCATTTATGTAACTTAACATAAATTTAAACTCAAATCGAATTTCATTTAAACTATTTCATATATTTATTAATACGTATAATTCAAATATTTAGATAATATTTAATTGAGTATTAATAGAGTTACTTGCGAGTACGTAGAGTCAATCTTGACTTATTTGGTGAATTAAGTTATATTTTTATTCAAATTTATTCATTTAACGCAATAAATTAGTTGAGAGCAAAGTCTCCTGTCACGTGACTACTCTATTGGTTCGTTTGCACCCATACTTAACACTCCACTACTCTATTGACTTGTTTTGGTTTGGAATTTTGTAGGCTAGTTCTTACTGTCACTTATATTTCTTAACATATCTTTGAAAATTTTAAAGTCTTAAAAATCTTATGTTTTTTGAAAAACAAATGCCTCTATTTTAAGAAACCTAAAAATATCATTATTCAGTTTAATTTTTGACAAAAATATCTTCTTTCTTTTAGAAAGATACAGGAGGTGTAGGAAAGAGATAATGTTGGCGAAGGACATTTTTGTCATGACATTAAAAATATTTGAGTAATATTATTTTAAGAGTTTTTAACAGATAAATACCGGAAGTGACAAAATAATTAAGGGACTAAATGACCAATATCAATCTATATTTTTATATTGGTGCCAAGCCTGCGGTGAGGACATGCGTGGATTTTGACGCCGGGACTGGCGGCAACCCGCAGGACGCGGCTTTGTTCTCGTGGGAACAGGTTCTTTTCCAGGGGGTACTTCGACCGGACCGTGAAACGTGTCGCTTTTCTATTTGTTCGTTTAAGGTGGTGTGGGCCACGAGCGCAGGAAGATTGCAGCCTCTGGGCAGAGGGCACCTTCCGCGTGTGGGTCCTCTTCTCCCGCTCTCCACCATCAACTCGAGGTGGAGAAGAGGCGTCAGGCGTGGTTGGAATTTGAGCAGCCAGTCCTCTCCCCCCGAGGTATCGTTCTACCTATCCCTCCGATCTGTGCCTGGGTCGCTTTTTACTCTCCAGGCTACGATCCCGCGGTTTGATCTATAATCTGAGTCATCTATAGCTCATTTCCCCTTTGTACTCGATATTTAGGGTGTCAAGGGCTGATCCTTCCGGGTTTCGATTGTTCATGCGTAAGGATTTGTTTTTTGTTCGATCTGACATCTAGATGTTGGATGGTACCTATTTCACGATTGATAGTACTTGTTTCACGATTTTCCGCTCTTTTGTTTCTTTTTCAACTTTTTAACGAGGATCGCCTACTTTTCTGGTATGGTTTTCACTTGTACATTTCTCTTCTGCTTAGATCCGATCTTTTAGTT
Source organism: Cryptocoryne crispatula var. balansae (assembly GCA_036172225.1). Lineage (NCBI taxonomy): Eukaryota > Viridiplantae > Streptophyta > Magnoliopsida > Alismatales > Araceae > Cryptocoryne > Cryptocoryne crispatula. The sequence continues at coordinate 11,544,111 of CM069935.1, forward strand.
CTGAGGAGTTGATTGATCTGCGTAAAGGACAACATGTCGCCGGCGGAATCGTCGAGGGAGGAGAATGTGTACATGGCCAAGCTGGCCGAGCAGGCTGAGCGGTACGAGGAGATGGTGGATTTCATGGAGAGGGTTGTGAAGTCTGTGGAATCGGAGGAGCTGACGATGGAAGAACGAAATCTGCTCTCTGTGGCTTACAAGAACGTGATAGGTGCCCGCCGCGCCTCTTGGCGGATCATTTCCTCCATTGAGCAGAAGGAGGAGAGCCGCGGCAACGAGGACCATGTAGCTGCTATCAAAGAGTACAGGGGGGAAATCGAGGCTGAGCTCAGCAAGATTTGTACTGGCATCTTGAAGTTACTTGAGTCCCATCTGATCCCGTCAGCCACAGGTGCAGAGTCCAAAGTCTTTTACCTGAAGATGAAGGGCGATTACCACAGGTCTGGTCTGGCATGTGGTTTATGTGGCCGGAGACGTTTGCTGCCTTTCCGGAGATTTGTTCTTTAAGTAGGTTCTACAACTTTTGACGCAGGTATCTTGCGGAGTTCAAGACTGGCGCTGACAAGAAGGAAGCCGCCGAGAGCACACTCTTAGCTTACAAGTCTGCTCAGGTACATTTATATGGTACCCTTTTCTGTTTACATTAAACAGCTTGATGTGGTACCAACAAATTGGAGCTTGTCCTAAATGCCATATTTTTTGTTTGATGACATCAGGATATTGCGCTGGCTGACCTAGCTCCTACACATCCTATCAGACTTGGGCTGGCGTTAAATTTCTCTGTCTTTTATTATGAGATTCTGAATTCTCCTGATCGTGCCTGTAATCTTGCAAAGCAGGTATGCCTCGGCTAATGTGGCTTGTTTTTTGTCAGGAAACTGTTAACGCGTCATTGCTCCTTTTTTTGTCTCCTTTTGTATACAATAGGTGCTATATTTCATGTTATGTAGCTCTCTTATGCTTTGCAATTCCAGCTACCTTTTCTTTTGTAGTTATTCCGGGTAGAATTCTGAAGGGCAGACGTTCAATGATTGTATACCAGAGTCATCTAACCATCTTCATCTTGTAAACATGATTTACATACCATAATGAAAAGAAAATTTAGATGGTAAACTAGGCAAGCTTTTGCTCTAGTTTGTGCAAATGCTATCTATGCATGATTTACATTTTTTAATTACTTGCCCTTGTTATGACTTCTAAATGTTGCTATTTTTATGGCCTACATTTTTTATCTTTATAGATGATTAATGTGTAAATTACTTATTTCAATATGAGATGCAGTTCATTTTTGTACATTGTGCCCTTAATGGGTATATGTGATAATTACCTGAAATAAGGGTCCAGTTTCTAAGTGGAATGAGTTATACTCATGGAACTATGTAGTCAGAGGCGAGAGGCGAGAGGCGACCGAGGCGAGGGAGGGCTCGCCTTGCCTCAGGCACTTGAGGCGACATTTTTTTATTGAAGAACTTCTCAAAAATTTATATATATAACATTGAAACTTTTGAAGAAGAACATAAAAAATAAAAAAACTCACTTTTAGGGCTTATAATGTATCAAGATATCGGAGTCTCAGGGTGGAAGACTGGACATTGGGGGTTTTAGGGTGAGGAAGGAGGATTTAAGTTATCAAATTTGACTTTCACAGGGTCTTGACCCGGGCGAGGCGAGATCTACCGAGGCGAGGCGTTTTTGCCTCGCCTTGCCTCCCATCAGCGCCTAGGCGCCTGAGGCGAGCGCCTTAGATAACATAGCCATGGAATGCAATCTCCCCAGAATTTCTCTCTCCACGCGTCCGAGAAACAAGATTGCCGAAACGAGAATATCTATATAATATTTTTGGTACTTTTTTTGCCTATTACTATCCCTAACTTGTTAGATGGCCTTGTTAAGTTTACTTTATATATTGCTAATTTTATCAGGTTATCTATCTAAATATTCATTTAGACAATTATTTTTTGATAAAATTTTATAACTTAACATTTTTATGAATATATATATAATATATAAAATTGACATAAGATGTCATCAATCTCATATCCGTATTGTTTAAGATGAAGTTTTGGTTTAACATAAGATTCTTTGTATGTTTCTTGTTAACAATAATTTATCTTCTCGGTATTATGCTTATAATTTTTCAACAACTTATTTTGATGTTTAATATGAGTTCTAGCATTTTACACTTAAACATGCACATTTTAGAGATCCAATCTCTCGAGATTTTTTGAGATCTTTTTTTTTTGTCTATAAGATAAAATCTAGACGCGTGATGGCAATTCTTGAGTAAGGTATACTTTACATATATGAAATCCGATCTCCCGAGACTTTTCCGAGAATCTCACGAGATCTCTTCTCTTTCACCTTATGAGACAAAGTCGAGACCCGACACGACAATCCTTGGTTATACCAGAATACAAATTTTGGGATTAGTTATTCTGGATTAAGGGTACATTTGGTTGGGTAAGGGCGTGTGCAATAAGCGGAATCAACAAATGTTATCCGACTTATTCTACAGCAGTCTGGTAGCTAAGAATGCCTTATTCTAAGAATAAGGTGCTTTTATTTTTGCATTAACTAGTCAAATATCAACAAAAATGTTTGAATAATAGCTAGAATATTAAAGTATGACAAGAAAAAATATTATTTAATGACAATTTTAAGTAAGTGAAGTAAATAAAGGAAAATGGATGAATGCTCTATTCTGAACCCAAAAATTTGCACATATGAAAGTTAAAAAAGAATAATTTTTTTATAATATATAATGTGTGCGTAATATATATTCAGCAACTTCTATATTGCAAACATGCTAAGCTTGCAAGGAATCATATACATGTGAATTAATAAATTAAACAGATGTACAGATAAATGTTTTTGTAAGGGGAAAGACTTGGCTTTAGAAAATGATTGCGCATCATTTTAATACGATGGAATGACTAGCATGCCGTCCAACCCTGTCCTGCATACTAGTTCCAAGCCACACCAAAGGTTATTATGTTAAGCCTGGTTCTACTGGCCTTCATACCTTGTTGAATGTTGTACGTCATTAGTACTCAAATCTGAAGTAGGGCTATTTTATGTGGTTCGAACATCTTTGCTAGGGTTCATGGAATCATTACAAGTGGTAAAGCAGTCCAAGACCAAGGGACAGTGAACAAGTTCTCATTACCTTGTTGATTGTGGTATGTCATTAGTACTCAAATCCGAAGTAGGGCTGTTTTGTGGTTTGAACATCTTTTCTAGGGTTCAATGAATCATTACAAGTGGTAAAGCAGTCCAAGACCAAGGGATAGAGTGAACAAGTGCTCATTACTTATTGATTGTGGGTATGTCATTGGTTCTCAAATCCGAAGTGGGGCTATTTTATGGGTTTGAACATCTTTTCTAGGATTTATGGAATCATTACAAGTGGTAAAGCAGTCCAAGACCAAAGGCCAGAGTGAACAAGTGCTCTAATCTCTTCCCTTTCCTCTCATGTAACTGCCACCGTGTAGCACCAGCATTTAACAGTTTTGTTTTCCAATGCCTGCACAAGAACCATTGATAGGGTTTGCAGCTGCTATCATGCAACTGCCACAGTGTAGCACTGCAGCCTTCACCATGTAGCCAGTGGCAGCCATAGTCATTCCACAAACGTGTAACCCTCCTTTGTCTCTCCCTCCTCCAGTCATGTGCTTCCTTTTTTTTCTTCCTTCTCTCTACCTGTCCTCCCTTTCCTACAGTCAGGTTTTATCTCCTCAGCTGGCCCTTCCTTTTCTCCAGTCCTCCCTTCCCACTTCCCTTCTCTCGGCCTCCCCTGCACACTCTCTCCCTCCACACTATGGCAGTCCCCCTTGCTCTCAGCCACCCCCTCTCACTCTTCTTTCCTCCCATCTGGTGGTCCCTCTACTCGACATCTCCTCCTCACTCTTTCTCCATCTCTCTTCTTTCCTGCTCTCAACCTCCGCTTGCTTGCTATAACTTTATGTATTGGTTAAATATGCATTGCATGTTGTATGGGGCTACAAATACTTTGCATTTTTTTTGAAGAGGTTCAAAATCTTTGATAAGTCATTTTTTTCTTTTTTACTTGCATACAAATTTTATTTTTTCAAGCTACATATCCAATTAATTTTGGCACATTCATGTTTTTAGGTGTGATTTCAAAATTGTATTTTGATATCATAGATAACATAGAAACTCACGATCAGATGACCCAATCATTCCTATTGCTGAAGTGATCAAAGGCCCCTTCGCTGTGTTGGTGCCTTTACAACCACATTAGGGGTGTGGTTGTTCTTTCGATTGAAGGACCAACAGGTAAAAAATGTGTCTGTCATGTTGAATGTCTACTATTTGTATGCTAGTTGTTTCTGGGCAAGAAGAAATGGAAATTATTACAAAGTGCTATTTTAAAATGAAAACAAGAAATTGAATATATCTATATTAGTTCTTCTCAAGGTCCTATTAGGAATTGTCTCATAAAATTTGGTGCAGTGAGAATGGCGATTCTTGTGTGTTGGTATTGATCTTGTTTTGATCGGAATTGAACAACGAAAATAGAAAACAAGTTTGAATATATTTTGCAATATTCTAGCAATTTTCAAAATTGGAGAAGAATGAGCATAGGATATTCCATGCACCTCAAGTTGTCCAAATGGATGGTCTCTAGTGATATCTACACGAATTTCCTCCGCAGACAGGTTCTCTTGCATATCAAATTTTTTGACTCATACCGGATGGCACTTCACTATAGAAAAATGTTCTATAAGAGGAGAGAGAAAGTAGGAGGAGGTTGGTCACGTATTTAATTATCTTGTCTTGATAGGGTTTGACTAAATCCACTTATATTTACAAAGAAATTAAATTTTTTTATAAAAACTTAAATTTTTTATAAATTACTTTCATGTCTCCGTACTTACAGATCAGTTCTTATGTGTGTAACACACTAGGTATAATAGTCTATTTAGTTAATGTTTAGTTAAAATAGAACAAATCTATTTCATCAAATTAAATTTATTATACAAATAATAGATCTAATGGCCTAGTGATTATGAAGGGTTAAAAGTTATATTTTATAATCTCAAAGGGCCATGGAGATAATCTTATTTTTATTGAGTCTTTCCATCATCAATTATCGTATGGATATAAACATTTGTTCATTCAATGTCCTAGTCGGATAATGGTACGTCATTGACCGTCAACCCCTTAACATACAGATACTTTGAGATCCTGTACTCGGTATCGAATCAATGGGAATTTTTTTTTCCGATCATCCTATCTACCATGACCAATGATTTAAAGTATTATCTTATAGGATTTTTACTTTCACTTTCTGTAGTAGACGATCCCGTTGTTTTTTGTTCAATTGTCTCTATTATGTTTTTCTTATTTCCAATTTATCATTGTATTAGACCATCAAATCAATGATTCATAATTTAATAGTCAAAGCATAAGATCCGCCTAATAAGATATTTTTGGTGACTTGGGTCAAATGTTCAACTATGCAATCGTGTTAATAGAAAATCTTAATTAACAGTTAGGTAATATATCATTCAAGTTTTTTAATTCAGTTAGTTCAATGAACTCATTTCTTTAATGAGTACATATATGTATATCTTAGTGTCTTCATAATAATGACTGATGAGATCAATCATCTTCATTGTATAAGAAGACATCACATATATTAGTTTATTTGGATTCTTGATGTCCCGTTTTAAGAATCTTATAGTTAAAAATATTTAGATCACATACTTTTAGATGATTGATCTCATCATTATTCAATCATCATAGCATATAATACACATTTAATAAGAGATGGTAATGAATATTTGTTCATTTAATTGAATGAGATATTTTTAGAAATATCAAATTATATCATATATGATTAGTTGTAAGGTATACACTTTTATCAGGTCCATCCATAGTTGTCAAGGCGCCCGCCTAGGCGGCAAGGTGCTTTTCCAACAGCGCCTTATCAGGGCGCTTTGTCTGGGGCCAAAAAGGCGCCCAAAGCACTTGCCTGGGCGCCTGCCTAGGCACCCAAGACGCCCAGGTAAGGCGTCCTGGGTATTTTTACATGATTAAAAAAGTAATTTTGAGGGGTTTTACCACCTTGATACCCCTCACAAGGGATACTTATTTAATGATAGTTTGAACATATTAATCACTTATACTATCATACATATTTAAGATTTATGATTATAAACATATATTATATACTTAAATAAGTTCCTTTTTAACTCTTTTTTCTCGCTCTCTATCTCACTCAATTTACCAAGATTAACTCCTTATCCAAAAATGAATATCTACACTTTCATAATTACATATATAAGATCACTTATACTATAACATTTTTTTTGGGGGGCTTCGGCCCCCTGACAATCCCCCACAAGGGACGCTACCCCCGTTTAATAATATTATAACAATATTTCACCATCACTTATACTATCGCACATATATAAATTTTATAATCATAAATGTGTTATATACTTAAATTTTATAAAAATCTATTTAACTCTTTTATCTTTCACACACATTATATTTACTTATATACATAGATAAAACACTCATATTCAACTATAACATAAAAATATAACTATATTTATGCTTATTTTTATGTATAACGACCATCTGACTTAGCCTTCTTTGAATATCGCCTTGACCGCCTAGGCAACGCCTAAGCAGTCGTCTTGTCACCTAAACGAAATCGGTACATTTCAACACCTTGGGCACCTTGTCGCCTTGACAGCTATGGGTCCATCATACTTGAGAATAGAAATGTTGTTCCTTGTATCACTATCCCAACCAGACTTTTTTAGTAGTTCTTTGAACAACTCATAACATTGCTTGTGTAGTCATTTTGTCAAGTTTTTATTGTCAAAATTTAAGTTGCATGTGCATTTGAAGTGGGGGATTATGTTCATTTTAGTGGTCATATTAAATGACACTCTACATAGTTCTTGTCAAAATTCTCAATTAGAAAGTTAATAGAACTTTATTTACTTTTGTCATCCAATTTACAGCATGACTCACTCTTAGCGGGCTGCTTGTGTGTAGCCATGAACCGTGTAGGGGTTTTCTTCATGCCTCGTGGGTGCTGCTGTTGATGGGGAAAAGCAAGTCCTGGAGATTATTTGGATGACCAAATAGGATGTTGGATTTTAGGAGCAATTACTATTAAAGGGGAGAACCAGAAAGGGAGGCCATACATAAGTCCAGTTGGCATGCGAACACATGTGAGCATGCTAAGATTGTGACCAACACAATTTAGAGCCTTATAGGAGTAAAATATCACTAGGACATGTTTTATTAACGCCCACAAAGTTTATGGGATTCCCAGACATAAAATACACCCATTTGGTGGAAGAAAGGACAATTTTGGTGCTTACTGGGATTATAAGATCAAAGTAGTGGGAAAAGATGAAGAATTTTGTCTCTTTCATTACCCCGATGCAAGGGGCTTGGCAGTGCCAACCAAAGACGGTGGAAAGTTAGAAGAAAGGGAGCCCAAATAAGGGGCTTCTATGTGAAGCCAAGGAGGATGGACCAAGTGGTAGGGACACCAGTTTTAAACAACATTCTCAATTGGATTGCACCAAGCCACACTGAGATCAAGTAGTTGACTCCATCCGACTCAGATTCAATGCTGCCTCACTTTTTACTTCTTTTTAGAAATAGTGGACTACTCACTTCTTTTTGCTTAGAAGAATGTTGTTTCATTGATTAGAAATGTTAGTAGTTTTTAGTTAGTGGGTAATTGTTTTTAGTTTCATTAATTAGGAGGTTTAGAGTTAGTAGTTGATAGGTAGTTATTGCTAGTCTCATTAAGAAATAAAGTCTTTTGAGGACTAGTAATTATTTTAAGTTGGTAGGTAGTTGTTGAATAAAAAAATGCAGTTTTTTAGGGTTATTAATTACTTCAAATTAATAGGTAGTTGTTAGTAGGTGAGGATGTGTTTTAAGGGAAATCAATTTTCGAAAGAAGCTTTTAGGGGTTATGTATCTTTATTGTATCGAATTGAAGAAATCTAAACTTGAAGTAATAGAGTGTTTTCTTTTACTTTTCATTGTCTCTGTGAGAGAGGAGCCTTTGAGGGATACCTAATTGCCCAGTATCGGCAACTCATGAGGTATCTACATTAAGCATCGAATTGAAGAAATAGAGTGTTTTCTTTTACTTTTCATTGTCTCTGTGAGAGAGGAGCCTTTGAGGGATACCTAATTGCCCAGTATCGGCAACTTATGAGGTATCTACATTAAGCATCTTGATTGGTTGACGTCGTCACCTACTTATGTCCCCGAAGGTCACTCCATCTTTTCTTTTTCTCTATCCCTTTTATTATTCTCTCTTCCATTTTCTCCCTACTCTAGTATTTCAACTCCAAAAGTTGATCCACCTCTTGCAACTTCCATCACTAATAAGGCTAGTGCTACTTGGCATTTTCAATGCTTGGTCGACGCTTTGGCCGTCCACCTAGGCATCCTTGTGCCTCTTCGACATCTGCCTATTGTCAACTGGGCAGTTTCCATCTTGACTCTTGGCAAATAGCTTCTAGAACAAGCAAGCATTCCGTTTGGTTGATACCCGTGTTGGAACCTCAAAAATCTTAAAAAAAATTTATGACTCGGAAATTCATTTTCCTTTTGAATTTGATTTGACTTTAGTATTGACTTTATAGGAAAATAGATGGTATTCCATAAAAGTACTAACTAGGGTCAATGATATTTGAAAAAAATATAATTTGAGGTTATTAGGTTCTTTGAAAATTTTATTTTGACCTCTCCCCGTCGGATGGTGCGAAGATCTGACGTTAATTACATCGAGATTTCTCGAATACCCTTGATTATCGCCATAGCAATTCATTGAAGCAAATAACATACATCCAAAAAAAATAAACATTCACACATAGGAGAGAACAATCCCATGAAATCAGTGGAATGCAAGAACTTTAGTTTGAATTTGATTAAATTGATTTGAGTTAAATTTGTTGGTTTGATTTTAATTTGAATTGAATTTAGTTTGGGTTGAACTTAATTGGTTAAGTTGCTTTTTAGTTTTAAGTTTAATTTAATTTAGATTTGGTTTGAGCTTGAAACAGTTTGTTTTAAGATTTGATTTGAGTTTGGGAATTGATTTGAATTTCAAATTTTTTTTTAAGGTTTATTTAAGTCAAATTCAATTTATTGGCTGTTTGATGAATTTTGATCTGTTTTATTGAACTTGACTTAAGTTTACTTGGGTGAATTGCTTTTAGTTTGAATTTATTTAAGATTGATTCAGTTTGGATTTGTTTGAGTTAGATTGAGTTTGAGGGAATTTGACACTCTGTGGTTTTGTATAGATTTTCATACTTTTTTTTAAAATAATTAATTGATTTAAGTTTTGTTCAGCTTTGAATTGGTTAATTGATTTTAAATTTAGTTTGAGTTTTTGGATAGTTTGTTTGACTTATGGAATATAGTTTGTTGGAAAGGGTTTAATTTGAGAAAATTTTAAATTCTATGGGATTTGGTTCAATTTAAAGTTTGTTAAATTCGTTGGAATTCAATTGAAATTTTTTTTTATTTGATCTGAGGAATTCAATTTGAGTTGAGTTGATTGATTTTAAACTTGATCTGAATTTGGTTTAGTTGGAGAGAAATTTAATTGAATGCTTCCAAGTCCGGATTTTTACTGCTTCAAACTTACTTAGTGAAATGAGAATTGGAGTTGAATTGAGGTCAATTTTATTTGATTTTAGTTAAACCTGCGGGTTTTTAACAACTCCTGGGTTCTCTTATGCAATTCTCAGATTTCTAGCTAGCCATCATCAAGTTTGTATAGATCCCAAAGTTGACCTGGATTTCAGATTTTTGGGGTTCAGATTCTGCACTTTCAGTCCCCAAATTCTATATTCTAAATTCTGCTCAACCCTATACTCCTTGTTTGGACGTAAAGCCCAAGTTCTGACCTCTTCACTCATCAGACTCCCAAATTTTATCAATTCAAACTTCAGATTTTGAATCCTGTTATGCTCTGCACAAATTCAGATTCATTAAACTTTAGATTTATTAAATTTCTACACCTACAAACCCCCAAGTTTCAAATTTCAAATCTGAAGATCTGACATTCTATACATTTCACAGCCTTCGGCTCCTTGCAAGTCCAGATTTTTTTTTTTACTTTTCCAAATTTCAGACTCCCTACAGATCCTGCATCTCTTCTAATTGCAGGTTTCCTTAAATGGATTTCTGCACCAAGAACAGATTTTCAGAACCTCAATCTTTCAGGTTTCGCATTTTTTTTATTACAGATTTTATATTTCAGCACTTCAGACCTCCCAGATTTCAGACTTTGAGATGGGCTCTGGCCTCTGGCACCCGGACTCCAATTCCCTTCTCTCTTTTGGTTTGTTGCAGATTTGGGTCATAAATTTAAGGCTTGGCCTTAAAGATTTGAGAATTTAAATTCAGATTCTCCTGCTTATGAATTCAATCAAGTTTGTAATTTATTTTTGAGAGTGTTTCTAATTTGGGGATTTGGTTATATGAAAATTCAGATTTTATACTTATGGGCTTCAGGATTTTTTTAGTCTTTTTACAGATTTCAAAAATCTTCCAGAATTATTGGAATCTGAATTTTGTAACTTTAACCTCTTTTTTTTTTTACAATGTCAATTTTAGACTTGCATTCCTTCAATCTCATGGGCCATTCTATAAGTCCCAATGGCAATGATGATATACAAAATTCAGAATTTCCATTTATTGGCAAATCTGAATACATATTACACATAGGATCATAAGAAAATTTTGACATGACCCCTCTTAGTAGGTGGAGTTTGATACTCCCTACCTTGAGGGGGGGATCGGTAGAAGATGGGAACTTGCCCATTTCCCCGTCCGGGATCAAACACACCGGGGACATGCCCGAGTGCCCGTCCTTTGAGGTAGCCTATATGAAATAGACTAGCTCTTAATTGAACTTCTTTTCTCATATTTAGATTAAGTTTTTTTTTTGAAGGCCTGAATAGCCGGTTCTGTCCTCATTGGACCGAGGTGAACACTTTGAAGCTTTGAAGGCCCTGGCGGCCAGACTGCTCTTATTGGGCCTTAGAGGCCTGTTTGGGCTTCATCTAGGCCCTGTCGGCCAGTTCTCTTGGCCCTGGTGGCCCCTCTGGTCCCGGCCTGAAATTGGGCTTGGTGACTTTGCTGAAATAAGGCCCTGGCGGCCTGTTTGATCTCAGCCAGGACTGGACTCTGACATGCCTTAAAGAGGTCCGCAACATCTGACCCTCATTTGATCCAGGAGATGGGACCGGATTGGGAAATTGAGGGGCTGTTTAGAGGTGAGTTTGGGGGACTGATTTAAGGAGGAAAATCAGGCTCTAGTTAGTACCTGTTCAAAGTTTGTTTTAAGGACTTCTGAACATGACACTTCGGTATGATTTCCTTGGGGTGTCTAAAGGCCTGTCTAGACAGCTTAACCGGGTGATGTTTCAGAGTGATTTAGGACTGGATTAGGGGGCCTGATATGGCCTGTGTGTGGTCGGATAGAAGGGGGGTTGATAGGTGACCTACAAAAAGGCCAGCAAGGGGCTGTTAAGTGACCTAATATAGAATCAATGGGAGGGCTGTTCGTAGGGGACAGCAATTGCCCAACATGGTATGTGTGTAGGCCACACGTGGAGCATCATAGTGTCAAAGGAGATAGGCCGGATGGGGTTGGTTATATGGTCCTTATAGGGGGCCGAACAGTTGCTATGCACAGGGTGTTGTAGGGTAAAACAAAGCTTGCTCCATGGAGAATAGGTCCTGGCCATGTTCATACGAAGGGGGGCTGTCTGGATATCTCCATAGGATTCAACTATGAGCATGAGAAGGAATGGCCGATGGAGCTTCTGGACACATGGAGAGGGGGACTGGTATATGGACAGATTTATAGAGTCGGGATGGGGTGTCTAGAAGGGTTTTTTTTTTTTTGAAGAAGGGTTTAAAGAGAGGACTTGAAGAGGGAAGGGAGATGTAACCGGACCCTTGATTCTTACCTTTTTCTCTTCTTCTTCACTTTCCTTGAACTTTCAGCAGCTGTACGCTAGTAGCCTTGAGCCTGTCCCTTTTCTTCTTCTTCTTCACACCAATGCTTCTTCTCTTCACGTAGGAAAATACTCCAGCCCAACCACCCTTTAGCTCTGGCCAGTCTCTCTTAAAGAGAGGGAGAAAAAATCCAGCGTAACCTCCCCATCATGGAGGGAGTGAGAGTCATGGGAGTGATGGGCGTAGTGGGGGGGGAGGTTCAGTTTCCTAACCCCCCACGTTCCTTTTTTTTTCTTTTTAAACACTGAAAATTCTGGGAAATAATGTGCTGTACGTAGCCTTCTCCCATGCAAGTATTTGATACCAATAAGACCCACTAAGACAGGATCCAATAACTTAAGTTGTGTTAAATCTGGACCCTTGATCTAAACTTGATCATGAGATGGCATCCTGGCCCTTCCTTACTTCCCATGATCCAATACCAATAAGAAACCATTAAGATAGGATCCAATAACTTAAGTTAGATCAAATCTGAGCCATTGATCCAAATCAGCCTTCCTCTATTTCAATCCCAGCCCTCCTTTATCTAATAATTGCTGAGAAAATAATATGAGGACATTTAAAACCCTAAAACAGGTTCGATCCTCCCTAATTAACCTATCTGTTTTCAAAAACAGCAGCCGGTCTTTCTCTCTTCAGCTCCGGGTCCAGCTGGGTGTGCGCCAGCAGGTCTGCCTCCTTATCCCCTCTTCTTCTCTCTTTTGTTCTCCTGCCATCAGGCACTGCTCCTGCCATCGGCCCCTTCCCAAGAGGCTGCTGCTGCCATCGGACCCTGCCCAGGGTGCTGTTACTGCCATCGGACTTGTCTGACTAGGGGGGTTGCAGGTGCCCTTGCGACCAGCTAAGGCCATCATCGCTGCCACCATTGCAAGGCTCAAGTATATAGCCCTCTTGGGTTAATATTAACAGGCTTGTACCTATCCTTCATTCCCCTTTTCCTCTGCTCTCTTTTTCATTTAATCTTAATGGTATTTTGCTACGGAAGGTGCGGTTCCCTCCTCTTCTCTCCCTTTTTTTTATCATGATCTATTCTCCTTTCTTTTGGCCATCCTCTTTTCCCTCTGCTGGCACCATGATGTCCTGCCCATGCTAAGGAGGGCCTCGGCTCATGTAAGACATGCATAATTTCTGATTTTAAGTGTATACCAAGGTCCTATTTTAGTTATGACTGCATACTGGCTGATGGTACTTGTGTCTCAATTGATCACATTGGGGGTACCTTGTTTATAGAATTTGAGTTCCAACAAATGCCCCCCACGGGTGGTTGTTTGCAAGACGAGAGTCGGCAAGGAAACACCCGTGTAAACAAACAATTATATTCCTTCCTTGTACTTCACGTATCTGATCTTTCCCCCTTCTCCTCTTTTTTTTTTTTTAGGTATATGGCTAGCCAAAGAGGCTCGAGTATTCTTCCCAGGAAACGGGCAGCACGCTCGCGGGATGAAGAGGGGTCTGATTTTGAGCATCCCTTATCCATTGGCCGGGCTGTCCAGCAGGTACTCATGCCTCCACCAAGTCGGTTAATCCTCTCCAAATTTGGGCAGCATCACTTTCACCTCGCAGCACGGGAACCTACCGGTGAAGTCACATGTGCCGGGCTGGTTGAGAAATCACGTATTCATCGTATTGACGGCCTTTTTCACTATGACCGATCCGACCATTATCCTGTGCACTATCCATCCGAGGCAGAATTACTGGAATTTATTCGTCTCCCTTCTCCTTTGGGCGACACAGAAGGAACAACAAAGTTATCTCTCGAAGAACGGCATTTTCTTGAGTGCGCTATTCTTCAGGGCAGGGATTTATTAATGGGGAGTGTGGAATATTCACATCCCTCCTTTCCTCTTGGGTTACCTCATCATGCTCAGCTCCCACCTCGACGTTCATTGGGTCTGCTTGGAGATACTGGAGATGATTATATCTCCATTCGAGATTTTCAACCGGGTATATGGAGACTAAACAAGCAATGTGATTCAATTCCTTCAGCTCGACGGCAAGGATTATTTCTCCAGCCTTGCACTCCACGTTATAGTGAGGAAGGTTATGATGGACTTTGCTTGATGGATGCCATCCTTTCTCAGAGTATTGACAGTTGGTATGGCAAATTGTCAGTTCAGAGTCCTCACCGTCCCCGGTTTGGTGCTTGTGAATGGCTCGAATATGTTCTTGCCAATTTCTCTGTTCGCCTAGAGCGGATTGGGCTGAAGTCTGCAGTGGCTGCAGCTTTGTATGGCTATCCTCGCCACGAAGGCTACCTTCAAGCACTGTTGGAGAGATTCAACCGACGCTGGAATACCTTTGTCACTGCGGAAGGTGAGACCTCTCTAGACTTATGGAGCTTTCATATGCTTTCAGGACTGCCCATTCATGGGGCTCCTTATGAGGAAATCGTTCTGGATGATCTCCATCGATGTCAGACCACGGAACAAGGAAATTACTGTCTGTCATACTGCCACAGGTTCTTGATCAAAGTGTGGCGTGATTTAGCAAAGGCGACCCAAACAAGCACTGTAGAAGAATTGCCGAAAGTTAGTTGTGATGCATGGCTGAGGTATTTCTATGGGGGCCCTTATTGTTACAAACATTGTTTTGCCCGGCCAGATAGAAAAAGAACTGAATTAACTCAACTTTCGAAGATCAGCTCTAGTCCATTGCCAGCCAGCCTGGAGGGTCAAATAGAGACAGAAGACCCTTGGGAACTTGGAGAAATTACTCATCTGGCAGCTTACTTAACTTACTGGCTATGTACATTCGCGATCCCTTTTGGCGAAGCAAATGCCATCAGAGCTAGTGCTATCTACCCTGCTTGTCAGCTGGCGACTGGACAACGATTGGCAGTAGCTCCTGCAGCCTTAGCGGCAGTATACCATTCCTTGGGAGCTGTAGCCATTCATCCTTTTCCGCGTGATTGCAACGTGGTAATGGCTACTCATTATTTGGGTGCATGGGCAAGTTCTTTATTTGATGGCCTCCCTCCAATTGAAACAGGTGCAGACCCTCACAGGGCGTTGATGCATAGGCTCATTGACAAACCCGGGCAGCGTTTTGATCGAGAACTTTTCAGAGGGCGCAATTTACTCTCTTCTTTGCCTAAAAAGGATGCCCGCGGCTTGAGATTGGACCATTGTTCCAAGGGTTACCGCCCTTATAATGTTGTAGAAAAGGACAGAGAACAACACTGGATTGATCCACTCCTGGGTCATCGTTGGAAAGGAGCTGGTTGGGAATGGTATTTAAGTACCCGTATCAGCGTTTTGGTCTTCCGCCAAGGGAGACAAGTCATTCTGGAACCTTATTTCCCTCACAGATTTGGTAGAAATTTTGGTTGTGATCAGGGGATGCCTCCTAATGCAGATTTTGACATCCCCTGCCGAGTGTATAAAGAACCAGATCACCTCCTTATAGCTGCTGAATGGTGGAATTTCTTCCTCAGGCCTCACAAGGGTAGTGCTGTCCACATTCCTCCCTTAGGTGCAGCAGGTGAATTTGATGTGGTGTACGGTAACTGGTGGGTCCACCATAGCCATAATTACAGAAGGCTGCCAGCTGCACTTGCTGAAGCAGAATTTGAAAAATTGAAATCTAAGAGAAACATCCCACCAGCAATTGCCCCAACGTTCCTTAGGAAACACTATCCTGACTTATGCGGCAGGGTTTTGGCACGTCATGACAGATATGCTAAAGAAGGTCGCCTTCCTGCTCCCTTCATGGAGTCATACTCTGGGCTAGTAGATCTTCTATCTGAGCCACTTCGTGCTTCACATCGAGCCAGGCAACCGGCTCCTCCTCGTCCTGTTGACTGGTATGAAAGGATGGTTTTAGATTGCACAGGGCGCCAACAAGTTCCCCCTCAGGAATTGCTTCAACTTCATGATTCATCCTGGAGGTGGCTCAAGCATCTTGGCATATTGATTTCGTCTTGGGGTTTTCTCAAAGAAGCTTTAGCAATGGAGCAGGCAAGCTGCTTTGGTGATGTACGAGCAATTGTTCTTCGTGTTGCTCGAAAAATTGGTCGGGAAGCTAGTCTGCTTGTGACTTTACCTCCAGACGTTTTGCCTTTAGGTATGAATGTCTGATGCTATCGCCCATTCTGCTCTCCCTGCTTTAATACTTTCCCTTTTTTTTCTTTTTGATAGCACACGAGGTGGGCACTACCAGCCATAGTCGTAAGCGTTCAGAATTATTTACCGGCCCTTCTGTTCCTCCTAAGAAGGCACGCACTGAAGCAGGTTCTTCTCCCGTCATTCATAGTAAATGACCGGGTTTGAAACTTGAAATTTTGTCTATACCGCTTCTTTGACTTGTTGTTTATGCCCACTTTTGCCATTCCTCGGGCAGCTCCTGTGCAAGAATCAGCCTTTAGTGACCTCGAGGTGGATCCTCCGGCATACGTATCTGAGGAGAATGAAGGCCCGTCCTCTCTAGCTGCCAGCACTAAAATATTAGAGACACGTGGAGAGGCTGTCCTTTTAGGTGAAGAAGCTCTTCCTGGCAATGTGTCTCTGAGCCGCTCACCTTCACCTATGGAGTATTATGAAGGTTCGCATGATGAAGCTTGTCCTCCTATCATGGAGTCGGCTTCTGAGACTGGCTCCCCCACAGGTATATTGAGATCCCCTACTAGTTTTGCATGCTTTCGACACTCGCTTAGACTTGAAAACATAAGAATAGTCGAACTCTTTGTAGGGTTCGAGAAAACATCGCCTGTTGAGGTTGTGGTTGAGGCATTGGTTATTGGCGCTTCTTCTGGAGTTTTGGGGACCTCCATTGGTCAGCTTGACTCACCGACACATATCGAGCTAGGGGTTGGTACATCATCCATTTCACAGACCGATGTTGTCACAGAGCTCGTCCCAACATTGGCCGGATGTGACGTGACTGCTGATGTAACGGTAGGGCAACATGCCACTCTCGAGGTACCTGTTGACCGACCTTCAATCTTGGCGATAGCATTACCTGGAGTTTATGAGGGGCCTTCAGAAAAGGTTATATCAAGAACTGCTCCTCCTATGAACGTACTTAAATTTTAATATGCATGCTGAGCTCTTGCTTTAATAGCTAAACATCCCCTGCTCTTTTCTTTCTGTTATACTTTAAACTTTGCATCACGCCTCTCTTTCTTTTGCTCATACTCTTCCTTGTATATTGCTCCCTGCATGCAGATTTCTTCCGCCGAAATGATTAAGGAGGGTACTGAGCTCATGGATGTGGTACCTTTAGCTGGTGGGATATTTCCTGACCTTCTCTCGTAATTATTTCTCCCCTTTTTTTTTTTTAAGATCAACTGGTATTTCTGATTTAACTTGTCTTGCTTCCTTTTTCTCTCCCCCCTTTTTTTACATGCAGTGGTGCCTGCTGAGGAGTTCCAGCTCCCTGAGTTGGACATAATGTGGCCTGCACCTCGTCCTGTTGGTTGGAAACCCTCTGGACCTGCTGGGGAGGCCCTAATTAATGCTCTGGATGATATGTTAGATCCATTGCCGCTTGCTGGAAAATTACATGATGATCTGCAAGCGATGACCACATGCTACCATGTGATGGGGTACGATATGAAGCCTTGGATTGCTGCCGTGGGGGCTTATGGAGCCGGTTCTGCAACATGTTGTTGGAGAAACATGCTTACACTCAGTGGGATACCATTTACCTTCCTCGGTTTACTGAGAAGTTGCTACAAATGGATGTCAATGCCAAACAGTTGCAAAGAGTTGAAATACAGTTAAAAGAGCTTCAAGGCGAAATAAACAACGCGGAGAAGGACATTGCTCGTCTGAAGGAGGAACTTGACACAGCCCGTCTTCAACATGCTCAACTCACAGAGAAGTTAGCATTAATGACGTCGGAACGCGCATCCCGAGTTCAAAATGCAGAACACCTGCAGGGCGAGCTTAAGGAGCTAGACAAGATGCGTCCCGCCAACTTACCCCGACCTCACCTATAGCTGTCATCTTGGTTCATATTGAATCACTCTTGGTTTATGTCGAGTCACTCTCATAGGTTGTTTTTGTGTCTCTCATCTGTCAACTGCTCATCCATTCTTTTATTTTCCTTGTTTATAGTGTCGGTTAAGCTCCAAGGCCTGTTTGGAGCCAACATATGATTATATGAAATAAAATTTCCACAATGATTCCAACAAATGTTACAAGTGTATATACAAGTTTTCTGAACCATTCTGCAACTTTTCTGGACTGAAATACAGGTTTCTGGATTATTCTGCAGACTTTCTGGACCAAACTTGCCACTTTTCTGGACTGTTCTGCAGGTTTCTGGATTATCCTGCAGACTTTCTGGACTGTTCTGCAACCCTCTGGACTGTTATGCATTTTCCTGAAGGACCTGGACTGAATATGCATATTCTCCCTATATGGTGTTGAAGGTGACTTATTGCGCAAAAATAATTTTGTAATTTTGACGCCCAAAACTGACTTATCATCTAGGGGAAATTCATGGCTTAATGCCACAAATAGCTTGGTATTGTGGGATCCTGTGGCTTGATGCCAAGGACAACTTGATGCTAAAGGGGCGGCTTTGCTATCAAGGTTTTTTTTGAAAGTGGCTTGATGCCAAAGTGATGGGTTGATGCCAAAGTTTTTTTTGCAAGTGGCTTGATACCAAGGGGTTTAGGTGGCTTGATGCCAAAGTTTTTTTTTTGCAAGTGGCTTGATGCCAAGGGGGTTTAGGTGGCTTGATGCCAAAGTTTTTTTTGAAAGTGGCTTGATGCCGAAAGTGGTGGCTTGATGCCAAAATTTTTTTTTTTGAAAGTGACTTGATGCCAAAAGTGGTGGCTTGATGCCAAGAAATTTTTGGTGGCTTGATGCCAAAGAATTTAGGTGGCTTGATGCCGGAGTATTTGGTGGCTTAATGCCAAGAAATTTTTGGTGGCTTAATGCCAAGAAATTTTTTGGTGGCTTAACGCCAAGGAATTTAGGTGGCTTGATGCCGAAGGGCTTGGTGGCTTAATGCCAAGGAGGTTTGAGTGGCTTGATGCCGAAGGGTGGCTTGGTGCCAAGATTTGTAACTAAACATTTGAACTACGGAAGGTAGTCTAATGTTAAAATGTACCTCAACCGTTTGGGTGAGGATGTATGTTCGGAGACTTGTATTTTGTCTCCGGTAGATGGTGGGGTCCGGAACACCGGGAGCGGTAGAAAACCAAATCAAACCGTTCGTCGAAAGGATTTTTTTTTTTTTTTACAAAGCGAATATTTTGAGTTTAAAACCAACATACGGACCCGAATAATTCCTATACTCGGAAGTCACGATTTGAAGAGAATCGGAAAACTCGTCATGGCAAACATGATAATTTCAATGAATCCGATTTGAACCATGTCCCAAATGTATCGATACGGATACGATGTTACTTTTCGACATGAACTTCAAAAACGAGATCTGAATATCATTGTTGCCTCAGGTAAAATTCCCAAGCATTCATCCACTGCTGGGTGGATTGGCTTCAAAGGGCTATTTCGTCATTGGCAACTTAGTGCGAAAGGAAACCGCCAAGACCAGGAGGGTCTTGGTGGTGTAGAATTTGAAAAGATAGAAGAGGTTGGCAAAGGAGATAAGCACGCCTTCTTTTCCCTCTCTTTCTTTCTTTTTTTTTCTTTTTTTTTTTGAAAAGTCATTGATATTTTTAGGGATTCAAGGCGGCTTGGTTATATCCTGAGGTGACCGAAAGGGTCAAAACAGTTAAGCCTAAGAGGAATCAGAGTAACCAGAAGGGTTAAGCCGATATGTGATTAGAATTGTACAAGTTGGAAAATCATAAGAACCGAGAGGGTTCAAATGATAAGTTTTTTTTTTTTTTTGTCTGACTGCCTTTACAAGGTTTTCACCCAGACTAAATCCCTTTTCTTTTGCCTGTGCACCCTTTTTGTAAGGTTTTTACACAGCAGGGAAACCCATTTTTGCCTAAGATGCCCTACTCGGGTTTTCACCTTAGCCGGATTTTTTTCTTGACACTCTTGCACTTGACCGATTATTTGTAAATTGACCAGCCAAGTCCGTCGGGCATCTCCATTTTTAGCCCACTTTTTCATTTTCAAGATTCCGTTGGAACTCATGCTCTGGAGCATAATACTTCTTAATATGTTTGCCATTCAATGGGGGGAATGGCGCATTTCCTTTGAAGTCAACCACAGTGTAGGCTCCTCCTTCAAACACTCGGTCGATGACATAAGGACCCAACCAATTCGGGGAAAACTTATTTTTTGGTCGCCCCGCCATAACGTCCTTTTGTTTGATCATTATAAGATCTCCTTTTTGGAAAACTCTCTCTTTGACCAATTTATCATAAGCACGTGACATTCTGGCCTGATATAGCTTGAGGTGCTCATATGCTTTCAATCTTCTGCCTTCAAGTTCTTGTAATTCCATAAGTCGTCTATGCACTTCATTGGGCTCCTCAGACGGGAGGCCGTGGTGAACCGCTACTCGATAAGAAGCTAATTCAACTTCTATCGGTATCATTGCTTCACTCCCATAGACTAAAGAAAAAGGCGAGCAACCCGTAGGAGTTTTATACACCGTACGGTAGGCCCAAAGCGCTTCCTGCATTTTTTCATCCCAATTTCTTTTCTTGTCTCCGACAACTTTGACCAACAATTTACACAAAGTCTTGTTAAAGGCCTCTGCCAGGCCATTGGCTTGCGGGTTATAGACAGTTGACGTTCTCCACTCAATGTGAAACTTAGCTGCCATTTTATATACTGCTTGATTTCTGAATGGAGTCCCGTTATCTGATATAATCCGACTCGGTACTCCATATCTATATATGATGTGCTGCCGAACAAAACGAGCAACCACCTCCCCCGTGACCTCCCTAGCAGTTATAGCCTCTGCCCACCTGGAAAAATAATCTGTCGCTGCCAATATGAATTTATGCCCTCGAGATGATGGCTTGAGAGGACCTACGATGTCCATTCCCCACTCTGCAAATGGCCAAGTCGGGGTGGTAGGACACAACTGAGCTTGTGGGCGTCTGGGAATGGGCCCAAATGCTTGACATTCTGGACATGACTTGGCAAATTTGTCACAATTTATGAACATGCTTGGCCAGTAATATCCTTTCAATTTGATAGCTATCTTCATTTTGGGTCCAGACTGATGAGCTCCACACAGCCCACTGTGAACCCCTTTCATTATCTGGAAAGCTTCTTGGGTGGATACACATCGAGCGAGGATAGCTCTCTCCTTTTCTGGCGTCAGTCGGTACAACTCTCCGTCTATGAGCTGGTAAGAGGCTGCCCTCCTTGCCATTTGAACACGTTCGGCCCGACCTTTTGGAAAAATTCCTTTTTTTGCGTTGATTATTGGGTGGCGCCAATCTTCCTTTTCAAGACCACTGTTTTCATTTTCCTCCACAACATCGGATTCAAAAATTTCTTCACCAACCTCTTCCAAACCAGAAATTGGAAGCAGCTTCCGCTGTTTAACAACTATCTCTAATTTACCGATAGGTGGCAACTTAATTGCTGAAGCCAACTTGGCCAATGCATCTGCCTGTGAATTTTGCTTTCTTCTGACATGCTCTATGCTAAAGATATAAAACCTATCGGCCAATCGGGATGCGACAGCATGGTAACTCATCAATCTTTCTTTTCGGACTTCAAATATTCCCAACATTTGTTGCACAACCAACAGCGAATCTCCGAATACCTTTAGACATCGGATGCCCATATCGAAAGCAATCCTCAAACCAATGACAAGAGCCTCATACTCTGCTTCATTGTTGGTAAATACTTCTGATAGAGTATATGAATTATGCAGCACCCCACCCTCAGGACTTAGCAATACTATGCCTGCCCCAGCTCTGGGCTTCATTTTTCCATCAGATTCCTTTTCAGTGCTGGCCGCGCCATCAAAATATAATTGCCAGCATTTAACATCAGCCTCGCACGTTTCTTGTGCCTCGGCATCTCTTAATGTTTCTTCGTCAGGCAATTGGAAGTTGAGGGGAGAATTTTCAGGAATTGGATGTGCTGCCAAAAAGTCGGCCATTCCTTGACCTTTGATTGCTTTCTGGGGAACATATCGGATGTCAAATTCCATCAACATCAAGGCCCACTTCCCCAAACGTCCCGTGGGGACAGGTTGCTTTAGCATATATTTCAAGGGGTCAAATTTGGAAATTAAATTGACCTCGTGTGCTAGAAGATAATGTCTTAACTTCTTTGCAGCAAACACTAATGCCAAGCACATCTTTTCCATAGGTGAATAATTGTGCTCCGGCCTCACCAACCTTCTACTGAGGTAGTATAAAGGTTGTTCCTTTCCTTCATTTTCTTGTGCCAACATAGCTCCCAGGGAAGCATCTAATGCTGTGACATACAAAATTAGGGGCCTTCCTTTGATAGGAGCTCCTAAAACCGGTGGATTTAACAAATATCGTTTCAGCCCGTCTAGGGCAACCTGACAACCATCATCCCATTTGAATTGTGCTCCTTTCTTTGCTAACTTGGAGAAGGGTTGACACCTTCCTGACAAATTGGCGATGAATCGTCGGATATAGGCGAGCTTGCCTTGTAAAGACCGTAGTTCCCGAATGTTGCGGGGAGGAGGCAACTCCCTAATTGCTTTGATTTTATCGGGGTCAATCTCAATTCCCCGATACCGAACTATAAAGCCTAAAAACCTGCCGCTGGACACGCCAAAGGCACATTTCATAGGATTCATTTTTAACTTGTAAAAGCGGAGCCGCTTGAATACTTGCTTCAAATCCTCCAAGTGGTCTTCTTTTTTCTTTGTCTTGACTACCAAGTCATCGACATAACATTCAACCTGGTTATGCAACATCTCATCAAAAATTTTGGTCATCGCCCTTTGATAAGTGGCCCCAGCATTCTTCAGGCCGAATGACATTCGCTTATAGTTGAAAATTCCTTTTGGGGTGCGAAAAGCAGTGAAATCTTTGTCCTCAACGGACATGAGAATTTGATTATAACCTGATGACCCATCCATAAATGATAGGACTTCATGACCATAGTCATATCCACCATATTTTCTGGGATGGGCAAGGGGAAGTCATCTTTCGGGCAAGCCCTATTCAAGTCTCGGAAATCAATGCAGACTCGAATTTGCCCACTCTTCTTTTTGACGGGGACAATATTGGCCAACCACACTGGATATATACAAGGCTCAATAAAATCCACCTCGATAAGCTTGTCTACTTCAGCATTCACTTTCACTTCTAGATCAGCCCGCATCCTTCTCTGGCCCTGCTTTACCGGCTTGGCCGAGGGCAAAATTGCCAATTGATGCACTGCTACTTCTGATGCCAAGCCAGGCATTTCGTCATATGTCCAAGCAAAGCAATCCCTGTATTCTTCCAACAACACTCTATATTGCTCTCTTTCTTCCCCTTTAAGGAGAGAACTGACAAATGTCGGTTTAGGGTTCTCGGCATTCACTTTCACTTCTAGATCAGCCCGAACTGACAAGCTTGTCTACGTCATAAGCTTGTCTACTTCAGCATTCACTTTCACTTCTAGATCAGCCCGCATCCTTCTCTGGCCCTGCTTTACCGGCTTGGCCGAGGGCAAAATTGCCAATTGATGCACTGCTACTTCTGATGCCAAGCCAGGCATTTCGTCATATGTCCAAGCAAAGCAATCCCTGTATTCTTCCAACAACACTCTATATTGCTCTCTTTCTTCCCCTTTAAGGAGAGAACTGACAAATGTCGGTTTAGGGTTCTCGGATGTTCCCAAATTAATTTCTAAGAGATCATCAATTGTTGCTTGTCCACCATCCTCGATTTCTTCGGGTGCGGGCTGTAGTTCCATGAAATCCCCCTCTTCATAGGTATCCTCTATTCTGCATGCTTCTTGAGTGGAGCATTCCTCCACCAGTTCTGCCGAAGACCCTACCTCGTTCATAAAATCGCCCTGTGGCAATTGATTATTTTCTTCTGGAAGTTCTCCCTGGATGTTTTCCTCCCCAGAAGATTCATCAAAGATTGGAATTGGGTGGCATGAGGTCTCCAACTCCCCACCCACATTTATCACATTGACTGCATAATAAACATCTGCCTCCCATTCGGGGTCATATGATAAGCCAGGATGTTTGTTGCGTGTATTCTGATCCTCTAAAGGATCCCATATTTTGTTAAACATTTTGGCTCTCTTTCGAGGCTGTCTTTTGGGAATGTTGTGCTTTCGATGTAATTGTTCTGTCACAGGAGCTGTGCCATTGAAAGGGGGAATAGCTGTTGAACGAGATCCTGAATGCTCTGACCAACCAAAACTATCTTCCCTGACTCGTTTAAGAGCCATATCTGCTCTGTAAAAGATTGTAGGTTTTTCCCCCAGGCGGGGAACTTTGAAAGTGATTAACTTTTCCACTGTAGGTAATCCTCTTTCTCCTACCAGCCATAATAAACCAGGAGGCATACAAACACTTGTTTCTATTTCCTTGGTGATTGAATTGGCATTGAATCTGGTAGGATACCATTCTTTCTGTACATTTTTCGCACGAGTTTTATGTGAACTCAGTGTCATTCTGTGCAATTTGGCCTTGACTTCATCAATAGTGATTTCTTCATCTATGTGGTCTTCGGCCACTTCCTTCTGCTTTCCTCGATCAACACAAGACTTAGCAAACTGCCCCTCAAAATATGGTCGAGCATCAGCAATATGGCACTCAGCCACTTCGAATGGAGCTTGATCAGCCTCAATTCTGCATTGTCTCCCTTTCTTATTGTATTTTATACATTGATGTAGGGTAGACGGCACTACCCAATTAGCATGTAACCATGGGCGGCCCAACAATGCCTTATAGGAAGTTTCTGCATCAATGACGTAGAAGGTAACCTTAGTCTCAAAGCCATCCAAAACTAAATCAACCTCCACCTTCCCCAATGCTTCTTCTGAATCTTGATTAAAGCCAGAGATGGTCACCCCTGGGGATTTCTGAAGGTAAGGTGTCAAATATAAAGCTCTGAATGTCTTAAGCGGGAGTAGATTACATGCCGAGCCTGAGTCAATCATAATTCGATTCAACTCATGTCCATTGACCAGTCCTTTCATGTACAATGCCCGGTTATGGAAGGTGGAGGGAAAAACCATGTCCTCCTCAGTGAATGAAACTGCTGCAGCGTATACCTCGTATTCTCCCAACTCGGCCACATGTGCTTCATATGTTTCAGGTGCCTGTAGCACAGATATGAGGGCCTCCCGGAGTTCTGAACTTAAGGAAATGATTTCCCACATACTTAAGCGTACTGGGAGTCTCTTCAACTGGAGGAGTACTTTTTTATCAACCTTTTCCTTCACTTCTTGTCGAGGTGGAAGACCTTCAGGTGGTGGAACAACAAAAGGCCTGTCTGCATGCTTGCATGAAGTGTGTGGTTGAGAAGAACTCGGGCCTTCATCCACCGGTGATTGATTCTCATTTTGCAATATCGCGGGCTGCGAAGGGCTTGGGCCCTCCTTCGGAGTTTGCTCGCCTTCGGATTGAATCACCCCAGGCTGAGAAGAGCTCATACCTTCATCTTTCTCTTGACTCACCCTCTTTTTCTTGACTAGGTTTGCTAGGGTAGCATCCTCTTCTTCATCATCCGAGTACGGTTGGAACTGAATAACTCGACCCGGAGGTTGTTTAACCAAGGGCGGTAATACTGCCCTAACTTCCTCTCCCCTGAAGTGAATTATCTTGTCTTCACCGCGGGCTTGCCCTCGGCCTCCTTGTCTTCCACGAGAGTTCCTCCCACCTCTCCTTTGATAAGTTAACATTGGGCTAACCTGCTGCCCCCGATTTATAACTCTTTTATCATGATAATGAACTGGTGGAGGAACATTCACCATATTACATGAAAATTGCTGAAATTGAGCCATGAGTGTTTGTACATCAGGCTCCTCTTCATCGTCACCCCAAAAGTTGGCTACCCGGGCCACCGCGGGTTCATCACCACTTTCCAACTTTTGTCTAATGTCCACAAGTTGCTTCATGAAATTTCTATATTTGGACCATTCCGCCCAAGGAATATAAGCATCAAGAGTTATCAGGCCCGTGGGTTGCTTAGGCTCGTACTCTTCAAGTTGGTCTATAAGCTTTTGTAACTTCTGCACAGGTGTCAAGTTCTGTGCTCGAGCCTCCATGGCTCGTAATTTCTCCTCTTGGCGTTGTGCCCTCCTCTTTTCTGCTTTCCTCTTATTCTTTATCATTTTTCTTCTGTAAGCAGCCTCTGATGTACCTCGGGGAGGTACTGCTTGAGAATTTTCTTCCTTCGATACTCTTGGCACAACTTCCTCCTCTTTAACTTCTTCCTGGACTGAATTGGTCTTAGCTTGACTTTTGTTTTTGCGACGAAGGACGTCTTGCCACGGCTCCTCATCCTTTTCCTGTTCTGTCCTTTCAATGATGTCATGGAAGTATTTGCTATTAGCCTCTACATTCCTCTGAATAACTTCTGGGGGCAGTGTTTGGTAGGCTGAATATACTTTAGGTTGCCTTGTCCTTCGGAAATTATTCTTAACCTGTGACCTCTGCGACATTGCCATCTCCGGAGTAGCATGTATCACATAAGATGAACTGGTCGGCCCCATATTGATATGTGGACGTGGTGGCCTAACGGTATGACGTCCTATGTGAAGAATTTCATTCCTGATCAAATGTTCAATTTGTACTTTCACAACTCTACAATTCTCAATGGTGTGGCGCATTGTGTGATGATAACCACAACCGCCGCTGGGAAAAGAGAGTAGATGGCACCCGAGCTCTGAATCAGGCTCAATCAAACCTGTCCTTGCACAGTGTTCGAAGAGTTGTCGTGTCATTCCCTGAGGGAAAGAATACCGGGTATAAACTGGGTATCTGGGACATCTTCGCTCTACCGGACACTGACGTTGCCTCATGCGAACTGCAGCAGAGTTAGCATCCGATGCTTCAGGCTCTTCTTCTTGTCTTGCAAAATAATCAAACGTGTCCTCTGGTTGATCCACAATTTGTTCTTCGGAAGGTGGGTATGACCCCAAATCCGACCTTTCTTGCTCTTGTGGCCGAGGTGCATATAGTTCCTCCTCGGTCACCTCCCCTGTCATCAATTCAGTTAGGTTGACCATAGTCAATGTCAGGTCACGTTCCAGGTGCCTACACCTTACCCTAAACCTCTCAAGAATGGCACACACTCTGGAAACCATTTGGTGAGTTAGTGGGTATACTGGGTAACGTACAAAATGGCGTTCTCGTGGGCGTTGGAAGGCCCTGTGAGCTGAAATTGTGTTCTGAGGTCGTGCCTGTGGTTGGGGTTGTGGTTGTGGTTGTGGAGGTGATCTTCCACCCGGGGCTGACCCCCTCAAATTTACAACATTGACCGTAAAGTTTATGGCCTGCTTAGGCTTGACATGTGATTGTGGCGGGCTCACCAAGTATTTGCCCATCTTGACTGTCCCCTCACGGATAAGTGTTTACGCCAAGTCTTTAAACAAATAACAGTCTTCCAATGAATGCCCTAACATCCGATGATACTGACAAAAGTTGGGATCACCGGACTTGTTCGCATCTTCAGGCCGTCTGGGTTGAGAAAGGTTTATCAGATTTCCTTTAATGCAGATATCGAACAATCTCTTCGTGAAGTCCCTACTAAAAGAATAAGGCTTCTTCAAACGGTCTGCCAAGGATCTAACAGGACCAGATTGATTAGGGTTCTTCGGCATAGGGACTGATGTAGATGCACTCCCTCTCCCTCCATTGTTATTATTCTTCGGTGGTGTAAACTCCACTGTATGAACATCTCTGGCAGCGGGCTGCTTATCTTTGGTAGCCTTTTGTCTTGGTGCCAACGCAACCAGATTGTCAGCAAAATATGTCTCTATGTCAGAGACCACCCGATTTAACTCATCAAAGGATCGTATATTAACTACCAAGAGCTTCTCCAAAATTTCTGACTTCAACCCCCTTTTACACAAGCCTATTGCCTCCTCATTGGCAGGTGGATTGGGACACCTCATGCAGAGGTTCCTCCACCTCTTAATATACTCAAGCGCCGATTCATCTCTTTTCTGGCGCAATGATGTCAACTCGACCAAGGTAAAATGTCTTTCTGTCAACCGAAATCGGTCAATGAATTTTCTTTGTAAATCTTCCCATCCTGATACTGACCCTATTTTCAGTTTGGAATACCATTCAAAAGCTGTCCCCGTCAAAGTTGTAGCAAAATACCGGAGAAGATAGGACTCCTCAAGTGCTAACTCTCCCATGTGAGTAACATACAGGGCGAGATGCTCTTTTGGTGATCCACGGCCGTCAAATCTTGGACATTTTGGGATCTTCGTGACTTCGGCCGGAAGTTTTTTGAACTGATGATGGACCGGATAAGGAACCCGGTATAAATCCACCGTAGTTAACCCATCGTCATGCTCTGCCAACTTCTCCTCTATCATCTTTTCTATCATTATCTTTTGTGAGACTGCTGGAAGGTCTTGGGGTGAAGAAAATGTCGGAGGGACGACATAATTATCTTCACCAATAGGTTCCACCGGTGCTGGTGGTGGAGGAATAAACTGACAAGCTGACACCCTCGGCGGAGGTGGAGGTGCTGGTTGCGTTGGAACAGCACAGGGCTCTACACGGGCTTCATTTGCCCCCGATGTTTGTCCAAACTGGGTCTGCCCTAACCCAAGGTTCTTAAGAAGTGCTTTCAATTGCTGATTTTCTTTCCAGAGCTCATTAAGGTCCAAGACACCGGTCATTGACTCAGGGTTAATCTGTTGCACTGCTTCATCTAATTCCTCTTGTTGCACAGGTTTAGTAGCCAACGCCTGTAGATTAGATTGGCTACGAGTAGTCATACCATGACAGGCGGTAGTCCTTGCACCCTCTGGGGCTTCTTCTGGCCGACTCGAACTAGACGTAACTAGACAGGTGAAAATGTGCATATTGCCCCCTGCCCCCTGTGTCACATATCTCCTCGGGGCTTTGCTAGGGAAGACTAGTCGTTCGAGTACTGATTTCTTCCCTGTCAATGTCTGAGAAGTGGTTTCTCCGCCTCCCCGATGACGTAAACTTTTGGGCTGTCGGGATGGTGGCACAAACTGGACCGCTGGTCGGTCCATCTGCTTGTCTTGACGAGTTCCGGATTGATTCCTGACTCGTGAAGTGATAAGTGAAGGGGCCGCTGTTCGGCCAAAACCATGCTTTGGCGAAGGATCAGATATAGGAATACGTGCCTTAGGTACCCACACTTGTGACAATTTTGAGACAATAGGTGTATCCTTCTGACTTGTAACTTTACATTGAACATTGGGCGCATGCCCAACTCTAAAGGAAGTAATGTGATTAGGGGACTTGCCCCCGGACAGTGCCTGCCGAATATTTGATTGATTCACAGTCCGAGCATTGTGGGCACCAACTTGACTTTTACCCCGAGAAGTACCCTGCAGAGGGTAGGTTTCTCGTTCCAGATCAAAGGACAAGACCGCTGGTCGGTCCATCTGCTTGTCTTGACGAGTTCCGGATTGATTCCTGACTCGTGAAGTAATAAGTGGAGGGGCCGCTGTTCGGCCGAAACCATGCTTTCCTGAGGGCTGGTCCCTCATTTCCACATTTACCGTTGGGGCCGCTGCTCGGCCAGGATAGACTGTCTTCGAGGCAAGGGATTGTCTTTTTGCCTCAGTGAAAGGGACCGCTGGTCGGTCAATGCGTTCCGTCATCGAGGTGTTGGATTTCTTCCTTGCCTCAACCAGTGATAGGGCCGCTGATCGACCCAAGTAAGAAGTGGGTAAGGCAGAGGATTGCTTCCTAGCCTTAACAGCAAGTAAAGCCGTTGACCGGCTCTTTTTCTGCTGACCGGGAGAGGATTTCTTCTTGTCTCCGGTCGCTGATTTGATTATAAGAGACCTAACAGTGGTCCCTTTCTTCTTTTCATTCCCTTCTGCCAGAGTGGCAAAACGGTTTGAAATGGATAGTGATTTGAGCTTCAACGTGCGTTGTCTCAGCTCAGTGTTGGTGTAAATGGGTACTGCGACCCGCTTCTTCCAGTTCCAGAAACACCTCATTGAACCCACTGCCATAGAACGGCGGAATCCCAGTTGAGAAGTGTGCCTACCGACGCGAAACCTTTGTGGTTTCGGTGCCTCCTCAGTCACAGATATTTGATTAACAACCATCGGTTGTTGGACAAGTACTTCTTTTCCAGCATTCTTTAGATCCCAGGGATTCTCGGGATCTTGAATTTGAGCATCAATTCCCAATTGAGTAATCGGGTCAATTACTTCTGCCTCAGCCGGTGGACGTACCATCTCTACACCCAAGCAATGTGGGGGTAAGTACACCTCTGCAAAGCTTCCAAACAGAACTGAACCAGTGGAAAATGCCTGATTCCCATTGGTACGAGTGTCAACATATTCCTCAGTCCAAAAGACGCCTGTCGACGTCATTTTCAACTCTTACCTGCAATAAACGAGGCATACTCGTTAAATGTAGAGAGTTTATATTTGATTATAGATGTATGTCTGTCTTAAATTGCTATGGCAGGAAGATGAAGGGAGGGAGAGGTCCCACCGGGCGTGCCAATTGTTGGAACCTCAAAAATCTTAAAAAAAATTTATGACTCGGAAATTCATTTTCCTTTTGAATTTGATTTGACTTTAGTATTGACTTTATAGGAAAATAGATGGTATTCCATAAAAGTACTAACTAGGGTCAATGATATTTGAAAAAAATATAATTTGAGGTTATTAGGTTCTTTGAAAATTTTATTTTGACCTCTCCCCGTCGGATGGTGCGAAGATCTGACGTTAATTACATCGAGATTTCTCGAATACCCTTGATTATCGCCATAGCAATTCATTGAAGCAAATAACATACATCCAAAAAAATAAACATTCACACATAGGAGAGAACAATCCCATGAAATCAGTGGAATGCAAGAACTTTAGTTTGAATTTGATTAAATTGATTTGAGTTAAATTTGTTGGTTTGATTTTAATTTGAATTGAATTTAGTTTGGGTTGAACTTAATTGGTTAAGTTGCTTTTTAGTTTTAAGTTTAATTTAATTTAGATTTGGTTTGAGCTTGAAACAGTTTGTTTTAAGATTTGATTTGAGTTTGGGAATTGATTTGAATTTCAAATTTTTTTTAAGGTTTATTTAAGTCAAATTCAATTTATTGGCTGTTTGATGAATTTTGATCTGTTTTATTTAACTTGACTTAAGTTTACTTGGGTGAATTGCTTTTAGTTTGAATTTATTTAAGATTGATTCAGTTTGGATTTGTTTGAGTTAGATTGAGTTTGAGGGAATTTGACACTCTGTGGTTTTGTATAGATTTTCATACTTTTTTTAAAATAATTAATTGATTTAAGTTTTGTTCAGCTTTGAATTGGTTAATTGATTTTAAATTTAGTTTGAGTTTTTGGATAGTTTGTTTGACTTATGGAATATAGTTTGTTGGAAAGGGTTTAATTTGAGAAAATTTTAAATTCTATGGGATTTGGTTCAATTTAAAGTTTGTTAAATTCGTTGGAATTCAATTGAAATTTTTTTTTATTTGATCTGAGGAATTCAATTTGAGTTGAGTTGATTGATTTTAAACTTGATCTGAATTTGGTTTAGTTGGAGAGAAATTTAATTGAATGCTTCCAAGTCCGGATTTTTACTGCTTCAAACTTACTTAGTGAAATGAGAATTGGAGTTGAATTGAGGTCAATTTTATTTGATTTTAGTTAAACCTGCGGGTTTTTAACAACTCCTGGGTTCTCTTATGCAATTCTCAGATTTCTAGCTAGCCATCATCAAGTTTGTATAGATCCCAAAGTTGACCTGGATTTCAGATTTTTGGGGTTCAGATTCTGCACTTTCAGTCCCCAAATTCTATATTCTAAATTCTGCTCAACCCTATACTCCTTGTTTGGACGTAAAGCCCAAGTTCTGACCTCTTCACTCATCAGACTCCCAAATTTTATCAATTCAAACTTCAGATTTTGAATCCTGTTATGCTCTGCACAAATTCAGATTCATTAAACTTTAGATTTATTAAATTTCTACACCTACAAACCCCCAAGTTTCAAATTTCAAATCTGAAGATCTGACATTCTATACATTTCACAGCCTTCGGCTCCTTGCAAGTCCAGATTTTTTTTTTACTTTTCCAAATTTCAGACTCCCTACAGATCCTGCATCTCTTCTAATTGCAGGTTTCCTTAAATGGATTTCTGCACCAAGAACAGATTTTCAGAACCTCAATCTTTCAGGTTTCGCATTTTTTTTATTACAGATTTTATATTTCAGCACTTCAGACCTCCCAGATTTCAGACTTTGAGATGGGCTCTGGCCTCTGGCACCCGGACTCCAATTCCCTTCTCTCTTTTGGTTTGTTGCAGATTTGGGTCATAAATTTAAGGCTTGGCCTTAAAGATTTGAGAATTTAAATTCAGATTCTCCTGCTTATGAATTCAATCAAGTTTGTAATTTATTTTTGAGAGTGTTTCTAATTTGGGGATTTGGTTATATGAAAATTCAGATTTTATACTTATGGGCTTC
The DNA here is from genome assembly GCA_036172225.1 of Cryptocoryne crispatula var. balansae. Classification (NCBI taxonomy): domain Eukaryota; kingdom Viridiplantae; phylum Streptophyta; class Magnoliopsida; order Alismatales; family Araceae; genus Cryptocoryne; species Cryptocoryne crispatula. The sequence continues at coordinate 11,576,637 of CM069935.1, forward strand.
AGGATTTTTTTAGTCTTTTTACAGATTTCAAAAATCTTCCAGAATTATTGGAATCTGAATTTTGTAACTTTAACCTCTTTTTTTTTTTACAATGTCAATTTTAGACTTGCATTCCTTCAATCTCATGGGCCATTCTACAAGTCCCAATGGCAATGATGATATACAAAATTCAGAATTTCCATTTATTGGCAAATCTGAATACATATTACACATAGGATCATAAGAAAATTTTGACATGACCCCTCTTAGTAGGTGGAGTTTGATACTCCCTACCTTGAGGGGGGGATCGGTAGAAGATGGGAACTTGCCCATTTCCCCGTCCGGGATCAAACACACCGGGGACATGCCCGAGTGCCCGTCCTTTGAGGTAGCCTATATGAAATAGACTAGCTCTTAATTGAACTTCTTTTCTCATATTTAGATTAAGTTTTTTTTTTTGAAGGCCTGAATAGCCGGTTCTGTCCTCATTGGACCGAGGTGAACACTTTGAAGCTTTGAAGGCCCTGGCGGCCAGACTGCTCTTATTGGGCCTTAGAGGCCTGTTTGGGCTTCATCTAGGCCCTGTCGGCCAGTTCTCTTGGCCCTGGTGGCCCCTCTGGTCCCGGCCTGAAATTGGGCTTGGTGACTTTGCTGAAATAAGGCCCTGGCGGCCTGTTTGATCTCAGCCAGGACTGGACTCTGACATGCCTTAAAGAGGTCCGCAACATCTGACCCTCATTTGATCCAGGAGATGGGACCGGATTGGGAAATTGAGGGGCTGTTTAGAGGTGAGTTTGGGGGACTGATTTAAGGAGGAAAATCAGGCTCTAGTTAGTACCTGTTCAAAGTTTGTTTTAAGGACTTCTGAACATGACACTTCGGTATGATTTCCTTGGGGTGTGTAAAGGCCTGTCTAGACAGCTTAACCGGGTGATGTTTCAGAGTGATTTAGGACTGGATTAGGGGGCCTGATATGGCCTGTGTGTGGTCGGATAGAAGGGGGGTTGATAGGTGACCTACAAAAAGGCCAGCAAGGGGCTGTTAAGTGACCTAATATAGAATCAATGGGAGGGCTGTTCGTAGGGGACAGCAATTGCCCAACATGGCATGTGTGTAGGCCACACGTGGAGCATCATAGTGTCAAAGGAGATAGGCCGGATGGGGTTGGTTATATGGTCCTTATAGGGGGCCGAACAGTTGCTATGCACAGGGTGTTGTAGGGTAAAACAAAGCTTGCTCCATGGAGAATAGGTCCTGGCCATGTTCATACGAAGGGGGGCTGTCTGGACAGTATATCTCCATAGGATTCAACTATGAGCATGAGAAGGAATGGCCGATGGAGCTTCTGGACACATGGAGAGGGGGACTGGTATATGGACAGATTTATAGAGTCGGGATGGGGTGTCTAGAAGGGTTTTTTTTTTTTGAAGAAGGGTTTAAAGAGAGGACTTGAAGAGGGAAGGGAGATGTAACCGGACCCTTGATTCTTACCTTTTTCTTTTCTTCTTCACCTTCCTTGAACTTTCAGCAGCTGTACGCCAGTAGCCTTGAGCCTGTCCCTTTTCTTCTTCTTCTTCACACCAATGCTTCTTCTCTTCACGTAGGAAAATACTCCAGCCCAACCACCCTTTAGCTCTGGCCAGTCTCTCTTAAAGAGAGGGAGAAAAATCCAGCGTAACCTCCCCATCATGGAGGGAGTGAGAGTCATGGGAGTGATGGGCGTAGTGGGGGGGGAGGTTCAGTTTCCTAACCCCCCACGTTCCTTTTTTTTTCTTTTTAAACACTGAAAATTCTGGGAAATAATGTGCTGTACGTAGCCTTCTCCCATGCAAGTATTTGATACCAATAAGACCCACTAAGACAGGATCCAATAACTTAAGTTGTGTTAAATCTGGACCCTTGATCTAAACTTGATCATGAGATGGCATCCTGGCCCTTCCTTACTTCCCATGATCCAATACCAATAAGAAACCATTAAGATAGGATCCAATAACTTAAGTTAGATCAAATCTGAGCCATTGATCCAAATCAGCCTTCCTCTATTTCAATCCCAGCCCTCCTTTATCTAATAATTGCTGAGAAAATAATATGAGGACATTTAAAACCCTAAAACAGGTTCGATCCTCCCTAATTAACCTATCTGTTTTCAAAAACAGCAGCCGGTCTTTCTCTCTTCAGCTCCGGGTCCAGCTGGGTGTGCGCCAGCAGGTCTGTCTCCTTATCCCCTCTTCTTCTCTCTTCTGTTCTCCTGCCATCAGGCACTGCTCCTGCCATCGGCCCCTTCCCAAGAGGCTGCTGCTGCCATCGGACCCTGCCCAGGGTGCTGTTACTGCCATCGAACTTGTCTGACTAGGGGTTGCAGGTGCCCTTGCGACCAGCTAAGGCCATCATCGCTGCCACCATTGCAAGGCTCAAGTATATAGCCCTCTTGGGTTAATATTAACAGGCTTGTACCTATCCTTCATTCCCCTTTTCCTCTGCTCTCTTTTTCATTTAATCTTAATGGTATTTTGCTACGGAAGGTGCGGTTCCCTCCTCTTCTCTCCCTTTTTTTTATCATGATCTATTCTCCTTTCTTTTGGCCATCCTCTTTTCCCTCTGCTGGCACCATGATGTCCTGCCCATGCTAAGGAGGGCCTCGGCTCATGTAAGACATGCATAATTTCTGATTTTAAGTGTATACCAAGGTCCTATTTTAGTTATGACTGCATACTGGCTGATGGTACTTGTGTCTCAATTGATCACATTGGGGGTACCTTGTTTATAGAATTTGAGTTCCAACAACCCGTCAACCAAAATGGTCTTGAGAATATGCTATATGTAGCCTATTACTCTTCAACGAGAGGTGGACATCTTAATAATTTTGTAAACAATTCTTTTGAATTATAGTTCTTTGGATACATGTTAATCGAGCCATCCTATAAGTGTAAAGGTATTTTTCTCTTGATTATTTACTTTGTTTATTTTGTATGCGGTTGTGAATATTCATGTCAAACACAAGTTAGTCATTACTTTATACTTTTTGTTCACCTAAATCTCATCTAGGTAGTCATCCTAACCCCATTGTAGTTTCGGCTCTTTATTCTCAAAACTATTCTTCGGTCTTGTGATCGTGTGTGATAGTTTGGAGAGTCAACTTGGTTTGTCTCGCATTAGATTTGGTATTAGAGCTTAGGTAAGTTAGGGTGTTATTTAGTGTCAATTAGTAAAACAAAAAAAGAGAAATGTTTATATTAAAAAATTTTATCTTTCTTGCATGCTTACTAGGTCCAGTAAGATATATTTGGTCGGTCATAGTCACCCAATCTCTATGGGTGGGTGAATCCAACTTAGACATCACAAAAATTATTTTAGAAAGACTTGATTGGATAGATAGATCCTTAGGACAATTAGATTAATTAGGGTAATCTTTCACCAAAATCAAAGAAAGTAACAAACTCAGGTGATCTAAGACAAATGTAGTAACCTCTCTCAAATAAGAGTTGCACCTAATACAAGGAGACCATTTGAAGCATCTCATATTAGAAAGATATCTCAACCCAATTTGGGAATTTTTTTATATAAGTGTTAGGGTAGAGACTCCATACTTCAATGGATCTCTAGATCCCCAAGTTTACATCGAGAGATAAATATGGACTACTACTTCGATTGATATGAGTTTTTCGATGAAAGAAAAGTCCGCTTTGTCTAAATAAAGTTGATTGGACAAGATAAGGTTTATTTGAGAAATGTTGAGACCTTACTCTTTATGAGAAGACCACTCCTTATTTTCTCATGAGATGAGAAACAAAAAGTTGAGAGAAAAATATCTCCTATTGTTTTACCACCAAAGGTTTCTTATACCAATGACAATACTTAAGTTAATAAACAAGTTTGTATCTAAATATATCACCTAATTTGATGAGATATCGATGAGATGTGAGATGAATGAGGACTTAAAAGTCACTTTATATAGATTTAGGTTTAGTCATAAAAAAGGATGTCTAATGAGAGTTTTTTCTTGGAAATATCACTACTTTGGACCAAGCCTACCAAGTGGTTCAAGATGTTGAGAGATTTCAAAAATCTCAAGTACCCAAGATTTTCGTTATACTTAGGACAGATCCATATATGCTTAGTGGGAGACCGATCCATTCTCAGCATCCTAATGCATTTGATTGGGTAAATTATAATGTTCTCACCTAAACACATCCAAACAAGTGAGAAGTTCTATTAACTCTCAAATCTCAAATGCATGTTCTCCTACAAATGACTCAAATTCAAACCAGCCCTATGTAGTTAGAGGCGAAAGACGCGTGAGCTGAGGGGGCCCTCACCTCGCCTCAGGTGCCTGAGGTAGGTGTCTTAGGCTCAAGGCGAGATTTTTTTATTGAAGAACTCCATAAAAACATATATATAATATATATATAACATTGACATTTTTGGAGAACATAAAAAAACAAAAAAAATCTCACTTCTAGAGCCTACATTGCATCACTATATCAAAGTCTTGGGGTGGAAGACTGGGCATTGGAGATTTCAAGGGTGGGAAAATATGATTTAGGTTACTAAATCTGGCTTTCACTGGATCCAGATTTGGGCGAGGCAAGAATTGCCGAGGCGAACGCTTTAGATATCATAGAACCAACCCATAAGAGAAGATGATAAAGGAAAGGGAATCATTACCCCCAACACTCGCCAAGAGAAATTTAGGGATATGTGCTTTACGTGCAAGTATAATGGGCATAGAGCCTATCGATGTCCCATTAGGACACTCCATGACAAGGACCTATTTGTTGAACAAGCTCTATTAGAACTTTTCCTCTTAGAAGAAGAAGATGACTACACGGTGGAGTATGAGTTGGTTTGAGAATTTAAGGAGTTAGAACCTATTACAAGATGCATGCTCTTAGAACTTTTACCTAATCAAAAGATTGTTGTTGAGAGATGTATCATAGCTCAACCCAAAGAAGATATTAGTGAGGACTAAGAAAACACGATTCCGTCCTTGTCATTTGATGTAATTTCAGAATTCAAAATCATTCTTTTGGAAAAAGAATTTCATTTTGAATTAGTTTTTAAAAATTAGAAAAATAGAGTATTTTAGTATTAGTTAATTTTATGATATGTATAAAAATATGTTGAGGTTGTTAAGTTATTTGAAAATTTAGAATTTCATTTTGAATTAGTTTTGAACAATTAGAAAAATAGATGGTATTTTATTATTAGCTAATTTTATGATATGCATAAAAAATATTTTGAGGTTAGATTATTTGAAATTTTAATTTGACTTTTTTCATCAGATTTGCGAAGTACTGATATTAAGTAAATTGAACAATCATTCTAACACTTTTGATTAACCGTAATAGTAATTTATGAATATAAGATATTCATTCACAAAATAAACACATTCAAAAGCAATGACTTCTTGAACTTGACGGAATGTAAACACTTAATGTTTTGAATTTGGTTTGGTTTGATTTTTTTATTTGAGTTTGTTTAGGCAATTTAATTCATTTTGGTTTGTGACTTAATGTCTTTTATTTTTGACATTATTTTAATTTGATTAAAGTTCATTTAAGGATCTGATTTATTTTGAGTTGGTTCTCATTAAGACTTGGAGACCTTTAGATTTGAATTATTTGTGAATGTATTTTATCATTATTATTACTTTTTATGGCTTAAACGTACTGTGATTTAGTTCTGTTGTATTTTAACCTTGGGATTTATTTTAGTTTTAGTTTGAATTGATTAATGTTCATGTTTAATTTTTTAAGGGTTGCATTTTCTGTTAAGACTTGATTTTGTTTTAATTATATCTTAATACCTCTTTCAAATTGAAGGATCTTATGACTTGAGGTTTTAGGCATGATTTTCAGAGAATTTTTTGTTTTAGTTTTCTGTTCTGAATTGGTTTGGTCTGATGATTATCATTATTATTATATTTTTGTTTTTCTTGAGCTTCTTCAGGATTTTTATTTGTTTGAATTAACTCAAAATACAATTAGGGCTGTGTTTTACTTGGGTTTTACTTGATTGAGATTTAGTGTCTTTTATTAGGGTTTGTTTTAATGTTTAGTTAAGGTTCTGTCCTTTTTATCCTTTCCTTATTTTTTTATTTATCTTTGTTGCTATGGTTAGGATTTGATTCATTTAAGAATTTGGCTTGGTTTTGGGTCAATTGTTCTTTTCTCTTGATGTCTTCAGAGTTTATTTTGATTTTCAGATTTTATAACATCTTCCTGCTTTTGGAATTCCAGATCTTAGAATTGGTGGACCTTGCCTTTGGGTTTTTCTAACCGCAGACATGAAGTTTTGGGATCATATATACCTATGAAAGTCCGCAGGTTTGTCTTGAGTTTTTTTGTCTCTCTTTTTAAAGAATTTGACATTTTCTCTTTTGAATTTACATTTCCTCAAGCTCATTGAGCTATTGAAAATTTCTTCTATATGGACATCATTGGTTAGCATCGGCTCTTTCTCATTTGCATGCTTCATTTGAAGAGTACATGTACGTTAAGGAAGGCTTGAATGCCTTGATCCCTTAATTGAATTAGGATAGAGTCCCCCTCTGGCCTTAGATAGGCCTTAGTGGACCCTTTCTCTCTTTTTGATTTCTTCATCGGCCTATGATATGGCATTTTTAGCATACTTGCATGCATTGCCTTTCCATGGCTTGATGGATTGTGGCCTCCCTAAGTTTATGGATTAATTTCGTGTCATAGGGGGTGAGGAAGGCATGGCATTGGGGTCTCATCCTTTGTGGAGTCAACCTTTGGATGTTATCCTTAATTAATTTTTTATTCTTTTTGTGTTTTGCCAAAGTGTAGTACTCACAATCCGTGGGACTGGTCCCCAATTAGCTTTTGATTGTAGAGTTTTGCCAACAAGGCGTCTTCATGCAGATGCGGCCACACCTTCATGCTGCCATGACATTAGCTGGGCATCTATTTCAGTCACTCATGTCATGACGAAGTCTTCACGACCCTCGGACAGTCTCCTCTTGACATGGTCGTCAGGGCGTGCCGATGGGTTGTCATGCACCCCTTGCCATGACTCTACTGCGGTGCCACCACAAATCCTGCCCCAGGCTTTCATCTTCATGTCCTTGCGGGCCACCTATGAGCGGCCATGAACCCCATTGGGTTTTTCTTCACGCCCCATGGGTGCTGCCGCAGCAGCCATGGTCTGGGTCTCGCCGCCTTGTGTCCTTGTGGGAACCTCCACTGACATCCCACACCTGGAAGCCGCCAGCACTTGTGTCGCCCCGGGGTGCTGCCGTCTCACGTGTGGTCACCCACATGCAAGGGCTGCTACAGCCCCCTTTATGCACTGTCGCGAATGACTGCCTGTAGTGCACCACAATGCCTCCCGTCTTGGTACATCAAAACCGGATGGGGTTGGTTATATGGTCCTTATAGGGGGCCGAACAGTTGCTATGCACAGGGTGTTGTAGGGTAAAACAAAGCTTGCTCCATGGAGAATAGGTCCTGGCCATGTTCATACGAAGGGGGGCTGTCTGGACAGTATATCTCCATAGGATTCAACTATGAGCATGAGAAGGAATGGCCGATGGAGCTTCTGGACACATGGAGAGGGGGACTGGTATATGGACAGATTTATAGAGTCGGGATGGGGTGTCTAGAAGGGTTTTTTTTTTTTTGAAGAAGGGTTTAAAGAGAGGACTTGAAGAGGGAAGGGAGATGTAACCGGACCCTTGATTCTTACCTTTTTCTTTTCTTCTTCACCTTCCTTGAACTTTCAGCAGCTGTACGCCAGTAGCCTTGAGCCTGTCCCTTTTCTTCTTCTTCTTCACACCAATGCTTCTTCTCTTCACGTAGGAAAATACTCCAGCCCAACCACCCTTTAGCTCTGGCCAGTCTCTCTTAAAGAGAGGGAGAAGAAATCCAGCGTAACCTCCCCATCATGGAGGGAGTGAGAGTCATGGGAGTGATGGGCGTAGTGGGGGGGGAGGTTCAGTTTCCTAACCCCCCACGTTCCTTTTTTTTTCTTTTTAAACACTGAAAATTCTGGGAAATAATGTGCTGTACGTAGCCTTCTCCCATGCAAGTATTTGATACCAATAAGACCCACTAAGACAGGATCCAATAACTTAAGTTGTGTTAAATCTGGACCCTTGATCTAAACTTGATCATGAGATGGCATCCTGGCCCTTCCTTACTTCCCATGATCCAATACCAATAAGAAACCATTAAGATAGGATCCAATAACTTAAGTTAGATCAAATCTGAGCCATTGATCCAAATCAGCCTTCCTCTATTTCAATCCCAGCCCTCCTTTATCTAATAATTGCTGAGAAAATAATATGAGGACATTTAAAACCCTAAAACAGGTTCGATCCTCCCTAATTAACCTATCTGTTTTCAAAAACAGCAGCCGGTCTTTCTCTCTTCAGCTCCGGGTCCAGCTGGGTGTGCGCCAGCAGGTCTGTCTCCTTATCCCCTCTTCTTCTCTCTTCTGTTCTCCTGCCATCAGGCACTGCTCCTGCCATCGGCCCCTTCCCAAGAGGCTGCTGCTGCCATCGGACCCTGCCCAGGGTGCTGTTACTGCCATCGAACTTGTCTGACTAGGGGGGTTGCAGGTGCCCTTGCGACCAGCTAAGGCCATCATCGCTGCCACCATTGCAAGGCTCAAGTATATAGCCCTCTTGGGTTAATATTAACAGGCTTGTACCTATCCTTCATTCCCCTTTTCCTCTGCTCTCTTTTTCATTTAATCTTAATGGTATTTTGCTACGGAAGGTGCGGTTCCCTCCTCTTCTCTCCCTTTTTTTATCATGATCTATTCTCCTTTCTTTTGGCCATCCTCTTTTCCCTCTGCTGGCACCATGATGTCCTGCCCATGCTAAGGAGGGCCTCGGCTCATGTAAGACATGCATAATTTCTGATTTTAAGTGTATACCAAGGTCCTATTTTAGTTATGACTGCATACTGGCTGATGGTACTTGTGTCTCAATTGATCACATTGGGGGTACCTTGTTTATAGAATTTGAGTTCCAACAACCCGTCAACCAAAATGGTCTTGAGAATATGCTATATGTAGCCTATTACTCTTCAACGAGAGGTGGACATCTTAATAATTTTGTAAACAATTCTTTTGAATTATAGTTCTTTGGATACATGTTAATCGAGCCATCCTATAAGTGTAAAGGTATTTTTCTCTTGATTATTTACTTTGTTTATTTTGTATGCGGTTGTGAATATTCATGTCAAACACAAGTTAGTCATTACTTTATACTTTTTGTTCACCTAAATCTCATCTAGGTAGTCATCCTAACCCCATTGTAGTTTCGGCTCTTTATTCTCAAAACTATTCTTCGGTCTTGTGATCGTGTGTGATAGTTTGGAGAGTCAACTTGGTTTGTCTCGCATTAGATTTGGTATTAGAGCTTAGGTAAGTTAGGGTGTTATTTAGTGTCAATTAGTAAAACAAAAAAAGAGAAATGTTTATATTAAAAAATTTTATCTTTCTTGCATGCTTACTAGGTCCAGTAAGATATATTTGGTCGGTCATAGTCACCCAATCTCTATGGGTGGGTGAATCCAACTTAGACATCACAAAAATTATTTTAGAAAGACTTGATTGGATAGATAGATCCTTAGGACAATTAGATTAATTAGGGTAATCTTTCACCAAAATCAAAGAAAGTAACAAACTCAGGTGATCTAAGACAAATGTAGTAACCTCTCTCAAATAAGAGTTGCACCTAATACAAGGAGACCATTTGAAGCATCTCATATTAGAAAGATATCTCAACCCAATTTGGGAATTTTTTTATATAAGTGTTAGGGTAGAGACTCCATACTTCAATGGATCTCTAGATCCCCAAGTTTACATCGAGAGATAAATATGGACTACTACTTCGATTGATATGAGTTTTTCGATGAAAGAAAAGTCCGCTTTGTCTAAATAAAGTTGATTGGACAAGATAAGGTTTATTTGAGAAATGTTGAGACCTTACTCTTTATGAGAAGACCACTCCTTATTTTCTCATGAGATGAGAAACAAAAAGTTGAGAGAAAAATATCTCCTATTGTTTTACCACCAAAGGTTTCTTATACCAATGACAATACTTAAGTTAATAAACAAGTTTGTATCTAAATATATCACCTAATTTGATGAGATATCGATGAGATGTGAGATGAATGAGGACTTAAAAGTCACTTTATATAGATTTAGGTTTAGTCATAAAAAGGATGTCTAATGAGAGTTTTTTCTTGGAAATATCACTACTTTGGACCAAGCCTACCAAGTGGTTCAAGATGTTGAGAGATTTCAAAAATCTCAAGTACCCAAGATTTTCGTTATACTTAGGACAGATCCATATATGCTTAGTGGGAGACCGATCCATTCTCAGCATCCTAATGCATTTGATTGGGTAAATTATAATGTTCTCACTAAACACATCCAAACAAGTGAGAAGTCTATTAACTCTCAAATCTCAAATGCATGTTCTCCTACAAATGACTCAAATTCAAACCAGCCCTATGTAGTTAGAGGCGAAAGACGCGTGAGCTGAGGGGGCCCTCACCTCGCCTCAGGTGCCTGAGGTAGGTGTCTTAGGCTCTCAAGGCGAGATTTTTTTATTGAAGAACTCCATAAAAACATATATATAATATATATATAACATTGACATTTTTGGAGAACATAAAAAAACAAAAAAAATCTCACTTCTAGAGCCTACATTGCATCACTATATCAAAGTCTTGGGGTGGAAGACTGGGCATTGGAGATTTCAAGGGTGGGAAAATATGATTTAGGTTACTAAATCTGGCTTTCACTGGATCCAGATTTGGGCGAGGCAAGAATTGCCGAGGCGAACGCTTTAGATATCATAGAACCAACCCATAAGAGAAGATGATAAAGGAAAGGGAATCATTACCCCCAACACTCGCCAAGAGAAATTTAGGGATATGTGCTTTACGTGCAAGTATAATGGGCATAGAGCCTATCGATGTCCCATTAGGACACTCCATGACAAGGACCTATTTGTTGAACAAGCTCTATTAGAACTTTTCCTCTTAGAAGAAGAAGATGACTACACGGTGGAGTATGAGTTGGTTTGAGAATTTAAGGAGTTAGAACCTATTACAAGATGCATGCTCTTAGAACTTTTACCTAATCAAAAGATTGTTGTTGAGAGATGTATCATAGCTCAACCCAAAGAAGATATTAGTGAGGACTAAGAAAACACGATTCCGTCCTTGTCATTTGATGTAATTTCAGAATTCAAAATCATTCTTTTTTGGAAAAAGAATTTCATTTTGAATTAGTTTTTAAAAATTAGAAAAATAGAGTATTTTAGTATTAGTTAATTTTATGATATGTATAAAAATATGTTGAGGTTGTTAAGTTATTTGAAAATTTAGAATTTCATTTTGAATTAGTTTTGAACAATTAGAAAAATAGATGGTATTTTATTATTAGCTAATTTTATGATATGCATAAAAAATATTTTGAGGTTAGATTATTTGAAATTTTAATTTGACTTTTTTCATCAGATTTGCGAAGTACTGATATTAAGTAAATTGAACAATCATTCTAACACTTTTGATTAACCGTAATAGTAATTTATGAATATAAGATATTCATTCACAAAATAAACACATTCAAAAGCAATGACTTCTTGAACTTGACGGAATGTAAACACTTAATGTTTTGAATTTGGTTTGGTTTGATTTTTTTATTTGAGTTTGTTTAGGCAATTTAATTCATTTTGGTTTGTGACTTAATGTCTTTTATTTTTGACATTATTTTAATTTGATTAAAGTTCATTTAAGGATCTGATTTATTTTGAGTTGGTTCTCATTAAGACTTGGAGACCTTTAGATTTGAATTATTTGTGAATGTATTTTATCATTATTATTACTTTTTATGGCTTAAACGTACTGTGATTTAGTTCTGTTGTATTTTAACCTTGGGATTTATTTTAGTTTTAGTTTGAATTGATTAATGTTCATGTTTAATTTTTTAAGGGTTGCATTTTCTGTTAAGACTTGATTTTGTTTTAATTATATCTTAATACCTCTTTCAAATTGAAGGATCTTATGACTTGAGGTTTTAGGCATGATTTTCAGAGAATTTTTTGTTTTAGTTTTCTGTTCTGAATTGGTTTGGTCTGATGATTATCATTATTATTATATTTTTGTTTTTCTTGAGCTTCTTCAGGATTTTTATTTGTTTGAATTAACTCAAAATACAATTAGGGCTGTGTTTTACTTGGGTTTTACTTGATTGAGATTTAGTGTCTTTTATTAGGGTTTGTTTTAATGTTTAGTTAAGGTTCTGTCCTTTTTATCCTTTCCTTATTTTTTTATTTATCTTTGTTGCTATGGTTAGGATTTGATTCATTTAAGAATTTGGCTTGGTTTTGGGTCAATTGTTCTTTTCTCTTGATGTCTTCAGAGTTTATTTTGATTTTCAGATTTTATAACATCTTCCTGCTTTTGGAATTCCAGATCTTAGAATTGGTGGACCTTGCCTTTGGGTTTTTCTAACCGCAGACATGAAGTTTTGGGATCATATATACCTATGAAAGTCCGCAGGTTTGTCTTGAGTTTTTTTGTCTCTCTTTTTAAAGAATTTGACATTTTCTCTTTTGAATTTACATTTCCTCAAGCTCATTGAGCTATTGAAAATTTCTTCTATATGGACATCATTGGTTAGCATCGGCTCTTTCTCATTTGCATGCTTCATTTGAAGAGTACATGTACGTTAAGGAAGGCTTGAATGCCTTGATCCCTTAATTGAATTAGGATAGAGTCCCCCTCTGGCCTTAGATAGGCCTTAGGGACCCTTTCTCTCTTTTTGATTTCTTCATCGGCCTATGATATGGCATTTTTAGCATACTTGCATGCATTGCCTTTCCATGGCTTGATGGATTGTGGCCTCCCTAAGTTTATGGATTAATTTCGTGTCATAGGGGGTGAGGAAGGCATGGCATTGGGGTCTCATCCTTTGTGGAGTCAACCTTTGGATGTTATCCTTAATTAATTTTTTATTCTTTTTGTGTTTTGCCAAAGTGTAGTACTCACAATCCGTGGGACTGGTCCCCAATTAGCTTTTGATTGTAGAGTTTTGCCAACAAGGCGTCTTCATGCAGATGCGGCCACACCTTCATGCTGCCATGACATTAGCTGGGCATCTATTTCAGTCACTCATGTCATGACGAAGTCTTCACGACCCCCTCGGACAGTCTCCTCTTGACATGGTCGTCAGGGCGTGCCGATGGGTTGTCATGCACCCCTTGCCATGACTCTACTGCGGTGCCACCACAAATCCTGCCCCAGGCTTTCATCTTCATGTCCTTGCGGGCCACCTATGAGCGGCCATGAACCCCATTGGGTTTTTCTTCACGCCCCATGGGTGCTGCCGCAGCAGCCATGGTCTGGGTCTCGCCGCCTTGTGTCCTTGTGGGAACCTCCACTGACATCCCACACCTGGAAGCCGCCAGCACTTGTGTCGCCCCGGGGTGCTGCCGTCTCACGTGTGGTCACCCACATGCAAGGGCTGCTACAGCCCCCTTTATGCACTGTCGCGAATGACTGCCTGTAGTGCACCACAATGCCTCCCGTCTTGGTACATCAAAACCGGCTTGGGTCCAACATTGGTTGGCCTCGGTCGGGCCTGTTTGTCTAGTTTTAGTCTGGTTCACTTTCATTTTAGTTAGTTTTATTTTTTCTTAGTGTTTTCATGTTATTTCCGCAGCATTTCAGTCTGGTCCACCATGTTGACGACATAGCTTTAGCCTTAATTCCACATTATTTGGTGCCACCTATATATATTCTCTTTTCCACTCATGTCCATTTTGAGTTATTTTTTTGTAGATATTTAAAACATTCAAATAATGCTGAATTAACCTCTTCCAAGATAGTATAGATCCATCATGTTTTTTAGTGTTTACTATTTTGAATTTTTTTACTTTTTAATTCATAACGATATTAGGTTTACATTTAATTTGTCTAAACCATCTCATTCTTCTTTTTTTCAATTAGTTTACAATTGTCACTATAGTAACATTTTATTTAATATATTAATTATGTATTCTATTTGATCTAATATATTTATATATCTATCTTATGTTCTTACTTCAGTAACACTTGTTTTTGGAAGCATTATTTTCTTTCATTGTCCAGCACTTTCTAACCTACCACATTGTAGGTCTTGTAGTTGTATGGTAGAAGTTTACCCTTCCATGAGTCTTACAATCAGATAAGATCTTTCTAACTGATCTCCACTTCATTCATTTTTACTTTAATTTTGTGGTTAACATCCTCATCACATTCTATCTTTCTGTATTTTAAATCAAGGTATTTAAATTGGGTACCTTGTGATGATTTTATTCCACTTAAGACTTGAGTATTACTCACCTCTTTCACTATCAGTTGATATATATTATCAGGAGGTATTTGGCTATTGATATCAATTTTGAAAATTGTAATTCAATTAGGTCATGTTATGAAATACAACTCTCCACTTGTATCAAGTTTGATACTGATATTCATCTTTTTAAAATATCAATCTAAGTTTTCAAGTCGTCGCCTAGCCTCAGCAACATGATGCCGCAAGGTCGGTCAAGGCGAGGGATGTCTAGGCAACTAGGGCTATTTTGGGTAATTTTAGCTAATTTAATAATAAATAATGCTGATTAAGTATCAATATCACTTAATTGAGTGGTTTTAAGATAAAAATAACTACTTCTAATAGTTAATTTGCTTATAAATAGATATTTTGGTAGAATAATAACTAGGATTAGATAATTTTATTAACGTTTACTGATAGTTAATACAAATTTACTTCTAAAATGAACTATATTCAAGTTATTTAGTCTATGAAACTATGCATTTTCTTATGATTAATTAATTTACATGGTGTCATAGCCATTTTGTATTATTTGTCACATGTGTATTTGTTATTTTATCAACTTTACTATATAAAAAAAGGTGTTACCTAACGCCTTGCCTTATTGTCTAGGTGCCAAGACAGTAGTACTGTGGTCTTGGTCGCCTTGTAAACCATGATATCAATATCAAAATTGATATGGTATCATTTTTCATATTCTAACCAAACAAGGCATTAAGTTACATGTTGGCATGTCTTCCCGTGACCTATGCAAAGTCACTCATTTGTGTTTTTCATGTGATAATTATACAATTTAAGCACGATTCTCCTTATCACTTCAATTTTGTTTAAATCTAGATGATTTTTTTATTCTTGTGTAAAATGCTGTTGCTGGTCAAGATTACGATTACTAGACATTTACAAAAAAAGACTCAATATTGTTAAAATCTTTTAGTGAAGACAATGCATTATTTCATTGTTCACTGTTCATTCCTTTATTGCTGAAAATGTGAGGCTCGCTTATTTTCATCTGATTGGAGTTAAGAATAAATGTCGCATTCTCTGAATCTAGTTGGGTTGCAGTACCATGCTAGTGTTAAAATCTTCAGATCATTGAAATGTCTTTTGGGTGTTCAGAATGCCATTTCTTGCATGACATTGAAGTAGGAAGCGTATATGATTTTTTTTAGATGCATTGTGTTTAAAATCAACTATGGGATCAGTTTTCTGCAAAGCAACTCCCAAGGTTGTATAGTAGTTCTTAAATCTCAATACTTTCAGTTGCCAGTTACCGCATTCTGCCAGGCGCTTGTCTGATTCATTCAGTTTTGACGAAGGCCTTGGACTTTTTCTGAGCGTACTCTATTTTGTCTGCAGGCCTTTGACGAGGCTATCTCTGAGCTGGACACTCTGGGCGAAGAATCTTACAAGGACAGCACATTGATCATGCAACTTCTAAGGGACAACCTGACTTTATGGACTTCTGACATCACAGTAGGTTTTTCTTGTTTTACTGTTTCTTTGATGTAATCTGTATCTTGGTGGAAACTTTCGTAACAGCCCTCCTGAAAGTAGGTTAATGATATATTTTCTTATGGATAACTCTTAGGAGGATGCTGGAGACGAAATCAAGGAAGCTCCAAAAAATGAGGTCGGAGGGGGGCAGTGAATGAGGAATCATCAATGTTTACGTCCAAGCCAGTGATGCAAGCCCAACTCAGCCTTCTGAGTCTAAGCTATTTTTCTGCCTTATTTTTTTATGGTAGCATAGATATAGACTCGCTTGAATTTATTTGGGAAAACTTCCATTCTAGTAGCGAGCACCATTATGTCATTGCGGGAACGAATCCCATTTCCACGCCAATCAAGCTTCGTATGGGGGATCTTTTACTTTTATGATTCACGGCTGTAATTATCCTTCCAGCTGCTTTGCGTCTGTCATACAAAGAAAATAGAACCCCGTAGCATATGAACGGAAAGTATGATCAGATCGGATATCTGGAATTTTGCTGGGCCAACACGTTCCTGATGCTCCGTCATGGTGGAAATAAGGTAGGACGGCCGCGACTCAGTTTGGATTGATCAAAATTTTTCGGATGGACTAATTCTAATAGAACAAGCCGAGTATCGGCTGGTTTTAGCGTGGATCAGCTGGTCCTACTTTTTTTTTCTTGTTTTTATTTTCAATTGCTGGCATGACCTCGTTCGGGGCTCATTGTTTGCGCCAGCTGGTCTGTGCTGACTCGAGTTGACCAGAGACCCAATGATTCTGTTCCGATTCCTGTTCCAAGTGATAACCATAACCTCACTATGAATGCAATAATGCATTTGCATCCCATATGAGACTGATCGTGGGGATGCGGACGTCCTTCGATTTATCAATTTCATGAATAGCTAGCGGTTGCATGTCACAGGTGCATAGGAAAGGCTGATTGCGCTGTTTTTAAGCGGAGTATTCAGCTGTGCCCGCCTAGATGGTTTCTGCATTTTATTATAAAGCATCTTTTTCGATTCATTTGTTGCGATCCGGTCTTTGTATGTCAAGAAAAGTAAGTTCTTAGATAGCATGATTCCGGGGGATAGGCTCTACACTATCTCCTCTCAATTTGCGCTGATTAACATAAATCACAATCTTCTTCGATACACCCGATTTGAAATTAATTGCATTTATCGATTCATTGATATCACGGTAGTACTCATTTTAAAAGGACGTCTCGTATGCTCATTAAGCTTATCGGCGGCATCCCCATCCTGTGGTTCCCCGTCCGGAATCGTGCTGCCGAAGCTGAGCGGGTGCGAGAAGCATCCGGAACCCTCGCCGGCGGTTCCCCGTCCGGCGGCCCTCACCGGCGGCGTCCCCGTCCGGCGGCCCCCTTCGGCAAATCTCTCGCCGGCGGCTTCCCCCTGTCCGGCGGCCCCTTCGGCTACCGTGCAGGTGAACCCACCCTGTCCGGTGGCACCCCGTTCGGCAATCCCCTTCGGCATCACCCTCGCCGGCGGTTCCTTGTACGGCAGCCCTCATCGGCGGCGTCCCCGTCAGGCGGCTCCCTTCGGCAAACCAGCGCCGGAGGTTTCACCTGTTCGGCGGGCCCTTCGGCAACCCTGCGCCGGCGAGCTTCCCCGTCAGGCGGCACCCGCGTCCAGCGGCCTTCGTCTGGCGGATCCCTCACCGGCGACTCCCCTTCCGGCGGACCCGACAGTAGGAGGATCAGGGGTTGTCCGGCAGCCTCCGGCGCTCGGTAAACGCTTGACAGTTGCATCCAGCACCTGAAGACTCTCCTCCAGCACTTTTGTTGAGTAGTTTCAACAAAGTCGTTTTGAGGTCGTGTTAGGTTTGGGAGGGAGGAATGCTCCTCCCTCCCACTCTCCCTTTTCCAACACTTTGCCTAAAATTTCTTTTAGGCATTTTGTACACTTTTGTTGTGTTGGATCTGTGGAGATCGGCTTACTTAAGTTTGTTCCGTTTTTTTTCTGCGTCGGTGTTGTACGTAGTCCTAAGACCGGGTTATGACTCAGACTTTGTCATCTTTAGCGTTTTAGACGCTAAATCTCTCCCGAGACCGTGGGTTTGGGCTTTCTCCACTCCCGTTTGGAGTGATTTTCCGGTCTCGATACAGCTTACAAACTCCGTTGAAGGAGTTCTTTCTTGTACCACCCGACCATGTTTGCACCTGTGTGTGCTGGTCAACTCGTGGTGGTACAGTCTCTCCTTGGAAATTGCCTTTTCCAAGATCACTTTCTTGATGACTCGGTCCAGTGTCTTTGTTGGTTTATCTTTATCTCTGTATAAACTATGTATGCTCTTTAGTCTTGTTTAATGAATATGGTCCTGTTTTCTTCAAAAAAAAGTATGCTCATTAAGCTTATCAGTAAGATTTTTGGTTATGGATATTCGCTTCCCAGCGTCTTTCTCTTGCGGTGGGTTATTCTGCCGCGGAACGCTCACTGCTTGTGGCGGAAAATGAAATCTCTTATGTTGATTTCGAGCGTCTTTCTCTCCACTTTTCTTCATTTCGCCCTTATTACTCTCTTGGCTCTTGATACTCTTCTCATTGAAACTCTTTTCTTAGTTTATTTTGCCAATTTCCTTGAGATTTTGGAGGAGTTTTCCCACCTTGTCCCGATTTCGTCATATTCCTTGTCGGTTTTCTAATTTTGTTGGTCTTTTTGTTCACATACCCTAATAATCTTATTGTTGTCGTCCTTTTTGGGACTTGAGTGTCCCTGTTCATTGTGTCTCTGTTCACTTTCTTCTCCGCTATTTTCTCTTCTATGCTCCCTTTCTCCCGGTTGTTCTTCTACATCCTTCTCTTTTTTGTTGTTATTTATCTTCTCTTTTTCCTTGCTTATTTGAAGCTTCTTCTCGTTTGCATATTAGCTACTTGTTCGGTAAGTTATGCATCTAGATCATATCACTATTTTCGTTCGTCTTCACAGGGTTTTGATTATTGTTATTCATTCCCGTCTTTTGTCCACTTTTTAAACAATACTCTTTGTCCTTGTTTCCAGTTTTTTCTTGTGGGTTCCTGGTCTTTTAGTTGTTTTTTGTTCCGCATCCCCCTAGTATATTATTGTTCGTATCTTTGTGGCTCTTCCTTTCTATCGTTTCTTACTTTTCTGTTTGTTGCGATTCTCGAGCAGTTTTCTTATATTATTTCTAGGACCTTCTTACACCACCTGAGCTTTTTTGGAGTGTTCTACAGGTTTACAGAGTGCTTTTCTAATCTCTTCGTTTCTAGAGAGTTCTGGTCCTAATTTGTGCTTCTTGGGTGTGGTTGTCTGGCGTAATCGTTCCTTGTACGTCACCTTCGTCCCTAGCTGGTATGGAGTTTCCCACCTTGGATGAGGATAGTATTATATTCCAATTTCAAAAGCTTCTAAATCCGTCTCAACCCCAACTTCCTATTCATCTAGACAAATTGCCTTCTTCTGATGACCGTAAATGAAAAAGGAGTTTGATTCTCAAAGTCCTTTCTTCTTCTAAACCTAGACCGGTTGGCTTGAAAGAATGGGTGTGCAAGATGTGGAATCTTATCCCTCCTTGGACCCTGTTGGATTATCCTAACGATACATTCTTCTTCAATTTTCAATCTGAGGACGAAGTGGATAAGGCATGCCGACGAACCCCGTGGTTTTACAATACTGATCTTCTGCTCGTCGAGAAGGCTAGACCATTCACTGCACCGTTGAAATACTCTCTCACCACAGGTGATATTTGGGTTCGTATTTATGATCTACCCCAAGAGCTACTAGCTAAGGATCTTATTATGAAAATAGCATCACAAATAGGCATTCCTTGGGATCCTCCTCCGAATATTGTTACATCTTGGAGTCTCTTTGCTCGGATTAAAGTTCGCATTAATGTACTAGATCCACTTCCTAAAGAGGTGGCAGTTATTCTCCCGAATGGTTCTTTGAAAGCTTTTGAGATAGCTTATGAACGTATTTCTAGATTCTGCTTTTTCTGCTGGTGTTTAGGCCATGAACATGGCAATTGTCGTCGATTAGAACTATTAAATTCCCTTATCAAGCTCGATCTTTCAAAGGAATTTCAGGTACATATGAAATCACAATTGGCTTTTCATTTTGGTGATTGGTTATCAACTACAAGAAGGGAGGCATGTGGTGGAAAGCGACCACCTCATACTTCATCTTCTGGGGATTTTACTTCTGAGATTGATGCCAGGCAATTGACTACTTCAAGCATGTCTCATCTTGTTTTTCTGGCTTTGCTGGCTCCTTCTGATAAGGGAATGGTTCAACATCCTACTTCCAATCAGAATCAGGCTAGTACAGAGCACAAGCAGTCTGGTACACCTCATTTACATTTTATGGATTGTTCTACAATTTGTTCTTCTACTCCTAACATGAGCATAAAGGCTACAAGTTCAAGTAATATTTCTGGGAACTGTAGTACGATGGGTACCTTGGATCATAATCTGTGGTATCCTATGCCAGTCTCAATGGGTCCCATTAGTCCAATTGATAATGCATTGATTAGATCAAGTATATCTCCTCTTAAAATTCCAATGAAGAAGTCAAGTCTTATAGGTAAATCCAAATGGAAGTATTTTAATCAGGCGGTAAAGCAATCCATGAGTGTTCATGATGCAGGTTTAGTCCCGGTCAAGGTGGAGATTCTAGCTCCCAATACTCTTGATGATGGGGTTATGGCAGCTGACCCTATACAGATGCCTACATCAAAATGAAGATATTGGCTTGGAATTATCAGGGTGGGAACGGGCACCCGACAATTCGACATGTTGATCGTTTAGCCCGTTCAATCAAACCACAGGTAATTTTTATTTCTGAGACTAAATGTTCACTTTTGGCTAGCATGGAGTTTTTTTCCAGGCGAGGCATCAAGATTTTTTTCATTGTTCCTTCTATCAATAGAAGTGGTGGCTTATGGTTATGGTGGGATGATATCATTCATCTTCAAATCTTATTTTATGAATCATCTTGGATTGGAAGTATTATTTCTGACCTGGATAATAATACTATTTGGTTTTTAGTAGCTGTTTATGCCCCAATTTTACACACATATAGGAGAGATATGTGGGCTAAGATTACTGCTTCCATTAAGGATCTGAATTTACTTGTTTGCCTTATTGGAGATAGGAATTGCATCTGTTCTCCTAGGGACAAAAAGGGTGGAGCAAGACCTATTGCATCTCATTTACAGCATTTTGAGCAGTTTATTCAATATAATAATCTCCTGGAGGTGCGAAATGATGGGCTTATCTATACTTGGAATAATAGAAGATCATTTAAATTTAATATCAGAGAGAAATTGGACAGGTGTCTAACTTCTGATTCCTAATTGCTTCTCTACCCCAAGGTACAATTACATACTCTCCCCTGCTATCATAGTGATCATTCACCACTTTACCTCAATACTTCTCCTTCGGAAAGGCCTAAACATTATAGCTTTAGGATGGAAGCCAAATGGTTAAAATTTCTATCCTTTCATGATTTGGTTGATGCTTCCTGGAAACATTATGTATCGTTAATTCAAAACTATGAGGGTAAAATGAGGGCTATTAGCTCAAACATGTCTTCCTAGAGTCAGACAGTGTTTGGCAACCTTAAAAGTCAAATCCAGTAGGCTAGAGATAGATTAATCTTCCTGCAATATTTACCTTTGACTCAGCAGGTGATGGAGGAAGAATCTCAATTAGAGAAATTCCTAATTTGGCTAGAAGACTTGAATAATATTTATTAGAGACAAAGAGCTAAAACTTATTGGCACATTTCTGATGACAAATGTACTAAGTTTTTCTTTACTAAAGTCATGAATAAGAGACGATGGAATCACATTTCCAGAGTTTACAAATCTGATGGGTCTTGGTCTACAGATATGCAAGATATAAAAAATGTATTTATTGCCTATTTTTAGCAACATTTTCAAGCTAATCAGTCTTCTATGCCTGCTAACTTTTTTGAGTCTTTGCAGTTATCTAGAATTACACATGAACAAGCGGCCTCCTTGTTGAGTTCTCCTTCTATGGATGATGTGCATCGTGCGGTGTTCTCTATGAAACTAGATAAATCTTCGGCCATTGATGGGTTACCACCTTTATTCTTCCAGCATTAATGGCCTCTTTTAAAGGATGATGTTTACTCTTTTATAAAGTACTTATTTGATTCGGCTCATATTCCACATGCTTTGAATCACACAGTTATTACCCTAATTCCTAAGAAGGAGAAAGCTTTTCTACCAGAGCACTTCAGGCCGATAAGTTTGTGTAATGTCTTATTTAAAATTCTTACCAAGATTATTGCAGTAAGATTGAAATCCCTGCTGCCAGGTCTTGTTTATCCACTTCAATCAGCCTTTGTTCCAGGCAGAAATGGGATAGATAATGTTGTTATAGTCCAAGAAATACGAAATGTTTTTAAATGGATGCGGGGCAAGGTGGGGTGTTTTATGGTCAAATTAGACATTCATAAAGCTTACGATCGACTTTCATAGAATTTTCTAGCTTCTGTTTTGAGCAAGTTTGGTTTACCCTGATCATCTTGTTCATTTAATCATGAATTGCACACAATCAGTATTGTATTCTATAAATCTGAATGGTCATTACTAAGATAGGATTTTCCCTTCTAAAGGCATTCGGCAAGGTTGCTCTCTCTCACCGGCTTTCTACGTCTTATGTTCTGAAATTTTATCATCCATGTTGTCTCAGGCTGCGCAGGATAAGTTGATTTCAGGTGTTAGAATTGCAGGGGGGTAATCATAATACACTTGATGTTTGCGGATGACTTAATCATTTGTGGGAAAGCGACGGAGGAAGAAATCCAGAATTTGTTACACATTCTTAAGGTATATGAATCTCTGACTGGTCAAGCTATTAATTGTCACAAATCAAAGATCTGTTTTACTAGGAATGTATCACCTACTACCTATGCAAGCATTTGTGATATAACCAGTTTTCATATGGCATTAAAACATGATCTCTATCTTGGAATTCCGTGGGACACAAGGGGGGGGGGACGTGCATCTTATTTACAAACTTTGTTTTCTTCCTGTCAGGTAAAAGTGCTGGGTGGAAAGCAAATCTTCTTTCTACAGCAGGTAGGATGACTTTAATTAAATCCATTATAGCCCATCTGCCTTTATATGCCATGTCAGTTTCCAAGTTGCCAGTGCAGTTCTTACAAAAACTTGAACAACTCCAACGGAACTTTTGGTGGGCCCACAATGCCTCACAGCAAAAACAAATTCACTTTTCTAATTGGAAAGTTATCCAACAACCCAAGATCTTAGGGGGGAATGGGGTATGAGGGACCTCATTACTCTGAACAGAGTCATGGGTTTGCGTTTACTTTGGAATTTTTTACACAAAACTGATTCCTTATGGGTTTAACTTCTTACTCAAAGATATCTAAGAAACTCTAACAACTGGAAGGTCAGTTTCAAGCAAACAGATTCACTTGCCTGGTGGTTCATCCTTCTTGCCAGACCCCTAATGGCAAAAGCTGGCCTTTGGAAGGTCAAAGACGGGTCGGATATTCTTATATGGTAACATCAGTGGCTTCCTGACAGTAAAGGCCCAATAAAATCCAGATTTCAAGGAGCTCAGATTTATGGGTAGGTCAGAGATCTCATCACTAATGGTTCTTAGAATAATCATCTTATTTCTTTTTGGTTTGATCAGGAATCTATTTAGCGTATTCTCCAAACTCCTATTCATTCTTACTTGGAGAAGGATACTTTAATTTGGCCTTTTACACCAGATGGTAATTTTACTATTAAATTAGCATATCGGGTTTTACAAGAGACTCATATTCCCCCTAGTCCTTCTGATCGGGTTGTCTGGCGGAAGCTGTGGCACCCAAAGGTAGGGAAATATTTACCTCAAAAAAGACTTATGGGGTGTTTGGTTACATGATAATGAAGATTTTTATTTTAATTTTTAAAAATTATAAGAAAACTTTTTAAAAGAGGTGTTTGACAATCATGACAATTTTATGTTTTGAAAGTGATTTTCTTCTTAAACAAAAAAGGGGATCTCACATCTTTCTTTTTTTTTGTGGTCCCCCACTTTGTTTGGTCATGCATGGTGGTTACTCTTTTTTGTTATCACATCTCTCCAAACATGATAATTTTATGTCATGAGTTAGTTCACTTTTTATTTTAATATAATTTTTTATCATGAAAGTGTACAAAAAATTATCATGCAACCAAACACCCCCTTATGTGCCTTTGGAAAATTTTATCCAGCAACTTACTCACAAATTTGGAAGTAAATAGGAAATGTCCATGGGTTACTCTTATCTGTCAAGTTTGTTTTCTACATCCAGAATTTGTGGAACACATTTTCCTCCACTATCCTAGAACTAAGGCTGTTTGGTTAATATCTCTAATTGGTGATAATTCTACTTGGCAGTTTTCTTCACTTACAGCCTTATTTCAATGTTTGTTAGATTGGATTATATCTAAAGAATCTTCTTTGACATATATGGGCATTCTTGCACTATCCATTGTTTGACATATTTGGAAAGCTAGATGCCGGGCTTTTTTTCAACAACAATTTGATAGTCCCCAGAGAGTATTCAAACAGGCTTTTGATACTGCCTCTGTTTGGTTACAATTGGGTCCGCCTATTTTATGTGAACCAAGGCAAGTTTGGTCTCCACTCCCTCTTCAGCACTTAAAGATTAATGTCGATGGTGCTCTTTCAGATCTTGCAGGGGCAACTGGTTGGGTTGTTAGAAATGAGAAGGGCGTGGTAATCTTCTGGCAGAATAAATTGTATTTAGTTCAACATCCCCAAGTCCTTGAAGCTAATGCACTCCTACAGGCTTGTTTATGGGCTTCATCATCTCGGAAAAGAATCCTAATTGAAAGTGATGCAAAGGTGGTCATAGACGCCATCTCTGGTGTAGGACCAATGTCATGGAGATCCCAGCATATTATTTTGGAATGTATTTCTATTCTTAAACAATCTCCACATATCTCTATTGTTTATGTTTCCCGATCTTGTAATTTTGTAGCGCACTCATTAGCTAAATGGTTCCTGAATTCGACCAGAGGTCAAGTTTCCCCATCCTTTACCTTATACAGTTTCTGTGGAACTTTGTAAAGACTTGCAGGGTTAATGTTATTTCTATATTTATATGTGTTCAAAAAAAATATTTTTGATTCTATTCAATTTTGATGATAATTAACAGATTTAGAATCTTTTTTATTTTAAACTATCGAAATAGGAATTATATATTCTAATAATTGTTTTCAATAGTAAATATAGGAATTTTTTTCATAGCTTATTAAATAAATAAGTGGCGCCCTGGTACCATTGTGCCAAATACATGATGTTCATAGGAAGTTATACACAAGTTTTGAGGTCTTGAAAAAAAATTTAATATTATTTTAGAATTTAAAGAGGTCTACTAGCAAAAAAGTAACTTTCTAAACATTTAAGTAGTCACGGCCAAACAAATTTTGGTGTACCTCTCATCCTTATTTTTTATTTTAAGATAAAAAGTAAAAGTGCACCAAAACACCCTATTAGTTAATGACTGAACATAGAGAAAAAATGCTTATTACGTTTTCGTTGAGGTGTTAAAATATTGTTGAGACACAAAGTACATAAATTTCATGTTCTCTGTATTCAATGTTTTAGAAGGTAATATATGCATGAGTTTTAACAGTTTAGAATGTCCGTAACATATTGTACGATCATTATACCGACCTTGCGAATGATGTTTGTCCGTAAGTTTATTAGCATACTAGCAACCAAATGAACTACTAATCAAAATAACCTAACAATTATTGGACTATTAAAATGAATTTAATTTAAATTATATAAAAATATAATATAACATTTTTTTCACTTTTAAAAACTATAGACTTTATAATAATCAATAATCTCTATAATTCATGTCTAAATAGTTTTGAAAAGTAGATAGAGAATAAAAGAGATGTGTACCGCGTTATACCAAGATGACAAAAATGCTCAAAAGATCATTAGACTTCAAAACACTTAAATCGTGTTTGGTATGAGGATAACTTAGAGATAAATCAAGTTTATCCTCAAAATTTAAGAGATAAATCTGATTTATCCCCAAAAAGTTTTGGTGCCAAACAGCCCTTGTTAAAGAGCACCTGTAGCTTACATTTATGATCTAGAACAGTTCGACAAGGATACAGATGGCCAAACATGTATTTAACTAGTACAGGATGCCAGCTTTAACGGCCACAAAGTACGTTTGAACCCTCGTAAAATCTAAATAAGATACAACTGCTCAAGCATTATATAGAATTCTTCGGCTCAGCATTCCTAACACGAGACAATTACCTGTACAATTTACACAGATCTAGGGCCACACTAATCTGCATTTTCTGTTAAATATTTAGTGTATCACCCAAAGTAAAGATACTAATAATCTGATCCCATAGAAATATATATTTTTATCAACGTAAACCGAGGAAAGTGCTTAGTCATCAGACATTTCCAAAACATTTAGTCCGTTTGGAAATCGAAGAAAGTACTTCTGTCCGAATGACAAGTAAAAAACTACCTTCGACGGGTTCCCAACAGGACCTTTGATTTCTCTCACTTAACAGGTGAGCTTCACTATTTTCAGTCAGCCTTCACGCTACCTGCACCCCTACAAAAATCAGAAGCTTCCGACTCGCATGCAGAGGCATCTAGTGGATTCAGAGGATGTGTGTGCGTGACGACATCAGTGTTTTCACTAACGACAATATTGCTATCTTCTTCGGGACAGAGGTCCGCCAATGTATAATCCTCTGTAGCTTTTAATTTTGATGTCATCGGCACGCTGTGTTTCTTCCTCCTTTCTGATCTTTTATTGAGCAGAGGCTCCAAGTCTTTGCAAAACTCCTCTTCTTCCACATCCCAGTCAAACCATCTACTCATTGCTGTGTAATCACTTCCCTGTTCACAGTGCCCTTGTGCAACACCACCATATTTTTGTTTTCTCCTGTATCTCCCACCACCTCTGGAAGATTTTTCAAGCACCATATCTTCAGGGATCTTTAATATAATAGCATCATTGTGATGAAAATGACTCTGAGAGGCATCAGCAAAAATGTGATTATCTACAGTCAATTTTCTGCTGTCAACAATCGGAAAGTATTTAGTTATAGTCTTTCCTTTGTTTACATCAAACTCATCCACGTCACCCACTGTCTGATGTCTTTTTGCTGGTTTCTTTCTTGGTGCATGAAACAACTCATTAAGCCCATCATTCTGATGCTTGTGCTTACCTGAATCAACCAAACAATGACAGGGTAACTCGTCAAGCCCCAGTTTGCAGTATACACATCTAGTGATGATTTTCTGTTTCTTCTTTCTTGGTGTGTGGTTGAAGAAGAATAGTCAACTAGCCAAGTTTGACTTGGCAGAGAAACAAAGAACATACGTTTTACGCTCTTGCTTTCATACCCAGGTGGTTCAGCTATTTTCACGTAATTCCCAGAGCAATGCATTTTGTGTCTGAAAATCAACAGCCCATCAAAATCACCGGAAAATTGATTGAACAGTAAGTCTACGAAATTATAATTCTTGATCCTAGTAAATTATTAGACAAGTCCTAAATCTAGTCTTTTACCCAAATATACAAAAAAGGAACTATCACATTTGATTAGAACACACACAACATCGGTGTTCATACAAGTAAAGAATGAATGAAATACACCAGCAAAATTAATGTTTTGCATAATAAGGTCCTTGTATGATAAGTTGCTTCAAAATTAGGTCACAAAATTCTTACGTCACAGACAATGCTTAAGACCAAATTACCTTTTCCCCAAAGAAGTGTACACTTCATTTAACAAACAATAGAAAACAAGAAGCTAGCAGAACCAACTACTTGAATATATATATATACACACGTATGAATGCATATATATATAGATATATAAATTGACAGACAAAATACCTTCTGACAACTACTTTCACCAACTAAATACACATCATGACATCAATAAGATGGGGTGAGAACCTCGGATTTTTATGGTTTAAAAGAATTTTCGTATCTCCTTTGGACTACCTAGGAAAATAGGAGATAGTCTATAAATATATTAAATAGTCCGACAATATATTTAAAAATACTAGAACCGAAGTTTGGATTCTTTAAAATTTTAATTTTGACCTCTCTCTGTCGGATAGTGCGAATATCCGGTGTTAACTTATATCAAGCAACTACTCGAATGTCCTTGATTAACCACCATAGCAATCTATTTGAGAGAACATGCACATCCATGTAATAAAAAGAAACTCAAAAGGGCCTAGCCTTTCGGGCCCGATAAGATGCAAACATGTTATTTTAAATTTGTTAGAAGTTAACTTTATTTAATTTAGAGTTGATTTTTGATTTAATTTGAGGTTGATTTTATTTGATTTGAACTATGAATTTTCAGATTTAATTTTATGTTGATTTTGAATTGTTTGATTTTGATTTCAGTTTAATTTGGTTTCGGTTGTTTTTATTTTAATTGATTAAAGTTATCTTTTTTGTTTGAGTTTGAAATTTAATAGATTTTCTTGTTTTAAGCACTATGATTTATTTAGTTTGGTTGACATATGAATTAAGATATTTTTGTTATTTTTATGTTCATTGGTATTTTGTCATCGATTTAAGTATGTGCGACATGTTTTAAATATAATTTTTTAAGATTTGATTTGTCTTGATTAATTTTAAAATTTTAAATTTAATGATCTGATTTTTTTGTTTTATGACTGATTTTTAGTGTTTTAAAGTATTTTTGATGTGTTTTTTTTATTTTTTGAATTATTTAATTTTTAATTGATTAAGAAGTGAGTTTCCAATAAATTAAATGAGTTTAATTGAAATTTTCAAATAATTAGAAATCTAATTTTTCTTTCATTTTATAGATTAATGACATGTTTTTGAGGTATTTTCATATTTTTTATCTTTTTATTTATTTTTTATCAGCATCTCATCCGGCCCGTCGAGCTAGCATCGACGTTTGGTTGCAATAGTCCATGTCGGCACTTAAATTTTATTGAAATTTGCAATGTTGGTATATATTTGATGAAGTTTGGACAAAGCGTTGACATTCCTCCCCACGATGTTGAGTTTCCATAAAATTAAAATATTTTTGACAACATACTACCTTATTTCCGATCGAAATGGAGATTTACCTGTCTAACGCAATAAGTACTTGACTCGTCGCATCATGGGAAGGAACCATTTACAGCGGGAGTTGACCCGCACCTACGTCCGAGAGCAACTAATTGAGACGTACCCGAGTTCACCATTGAATAGGGTGCTCAAATTTTGAACTCACCTTTTATTTAATTTTGCATTTCGCATTTCAGACTTTTAGTAAAGTTTACCTTTTTTGGCTCAAGGTCCAACTTTGTGTCTCATGGCCTAATAAGGCCGGCTTCAACTCTTTGGGGCCTAGCGGCCTGATTTGCACCATGTGGGCCCGGATGGCCCAAAAAATCCGGCTTCAAATCTTCATGGCCCAATTGGGCCGGATTGGCCCATCTTCAGCTCCTTGGGCCTTGGCAGCATAGATTGCAAAATCAGCCAATCTAGATTGGGATTGGCCGATTCTTGGATCAGATCAGCCATGGTCGATCTGATTCTCGACAGAATCACCAATCCGGAAAAAACATCCATCAAACTCAGTGTTTTTAGATAGAATCGAGGCCGGATTTGTTCAAATCGGTCGATTCCGGTGATTCTGTGCCGGAATCGTTTGAAAATGTTGCCACGGCGGCCTGCGGCCACAAGCCGCTGTGGCGCCATTTGGGGGGTTTCAAGCTGATTTTGCCCCCAAAATGCCCTAGATCAGATTGGAATCCGATCTACAGCTTTATTTTCCTTTTTTTTAATGTTTTAGCACTTTTTAAAGGACAGATTTGGAGCAATTTTGGATCATTATTTCTTCTGGTGGATCGCTTAGAATCGGACTGATCCGATCCGGATCGGATCGGTAACCACCCACCGATCCAATTCGATCCGATCGGTACCCACTGATCTGATGGCCAATTCTGATCCTACAAACCTTAGTGACAGCAGGCTAATATGGGCCACATTGGGCTGGTTTGGGAGCCAGTTTCAGGGGCTGCTGCGGGGACATATTGGGTGTTGAAATTGGGCACCGAACAAGGCAGTTTAAAAGCTATTTGGGTAGGCCTAGGCGACTGCCGGACAGGGGACCAATAGGACCTGTTTGGGGGGTTTCAAGGACCTGTGGAATGGCCGGCGGGGGGGGGAGGGGGGGTTTAAGGGCGGGACTTCTGACCTGCTTAAGGAGGTGGATAGGTAGGCTGGACAGGCAGGGTGCACTGGATTTTTAAAGAATTTAATTGGGGTTCTGTGGGAAGGCTTTTGTGCAGGCCAAAGGGGATGTTTAGGGGTAAATAGAGGGCGCACAGCCTTGATTGCAGCATCAGCCGGATAAGATTGGAATTGGTCAATTCCGGAATCGGATCAGTCAATTTTAATCTGATCCATGGCTGAAAGACCGATCCCGAAGGAATTGGTCCGAATAGCTTGAATTGGTCGGATCGACCAATTCCGCCGGAAGACTGAACTTCCGGATCCGGATCGATTCCGGGTCCGAACCTGACCCAGAATCGAACCGATTCCGGCCCTTTTAGGGCTAGAATCAACCCCTTCGAAGGGCCTTACGCAGCCCCCCGTCGATCCCCCATTCGGCAAGAAGATTCAGCAGCGATTCCAACCCAAAATCACTCGATCTAGCCTGAAATCGCTCGATTCCACCATTCTGCAGCAGGATCGGACTGATTCCGGCGATCCTCCGGCAATCCAAGCTCCATTCCACCTCCGTTCAACCTATTCTTCCATCGTTTGAAGGTTGTTAGTAAGATTTCTTCGCCGGAAACCCCGTACGCTCATTTCTACGCGTTTCCGATGACTCCAACCATGGTTAAACCTGCTGATTTTTTTTCCGAACAGCTCCATTGAACGTATAAGAACATCGATTGAATGTTCTTGATAAGTGAAAAATTCCAGAATCCCTATACGCTGATTTACAACCATTTCCGGCGTAGACGTAACCTTCTAAACATACCAAACAGCCCATTTGATGGGTTGTTCGCTTCCCGAATCGGTCCGATCAAGTTTTCTCTCTGTCTTTAACATCTTATTAATAACATTCGATTGTCAGAATGGCTATGAGTTAATTTTTGCAACTTTTCGATTACTCCAAAGTGGTTTTAACATACTGAAAAACCCGACTAATGAGTTGTTCTCTTCTCGAACAGCTCCTAAAGTAATTGTATGCATGTTTAATAAGTTGTTATGAATTGTTTACATATGTTGCAGGTATAAGCAATGGCCAATCACGATGATGTAGCGCCGACACGTCCTTTTGACGTTGGTTGAGAACACGGCCACATGGTAGACGTATCAAAGAAGAGGGTACAATACAAGTGGTGTGGCAAGGAGATGAACGAAGATATGTTTCGACTTAAATAATGTAATAACGGATTAAGTGGCAATGTAAAAAATGTGATAAGGTGCTTAGAGAGAAGAGTGAAGAGATGAGAGGCTACCTTACAAGTAGAGTCTCTCAATGGTAGGTTAGGATTGAGTAAAGGGAAGAGTTGCAGGATGAGCTGCTTGAGAGGAGGGACCGGGATTTGCCAACCTACAAAGAAAAAAAGAAGGGGAAGGCAACAGTCGAGCCAGAGCCAGAGCCGGAGAATGAAGACGACTCCACAAACTTTGAGCTCAAGAGAGCTAGGCATACTACCAAACGTGCAACTACTGTGGAGGAAGAGAGGAGGGGAGCAGGAGGGTCTAGAGTTGACCCAGTTTGTTGTCGATCAGCATCGGCTCGCCCTACTCGGGACTGGAAGACTGAGGGAGGGAGATAGGAATCACATCGTCATTTTGCTAGTACTCAGTTTACACCGATCTAACATGATCGCCAATCTCAATTATTCAGCGTCTTTGTCGATCTCAATAGGATAAGGTAGAAGCCGAGATAGAAGTAATTTGTGGTTACATTGAGAATTTAGAGTCAATAATTATTTGACAACTAATCAATTTTTTATTTATTATTTTTTAGATGCAGAGGTATAAGATGACAGTTGGGGTATACTCAGATGCTGATCTGAGATATTCTTGTGACAAAGTGTCTCCTAATATAGTTATTTAAGATAATATTTTTGTTTCCTTATCTGATAAGTTATAAGTTCACTAATTTATGTGAAAGATGGCTAATTGTTTGCTTCTTTTTATTTAAGATATACTAGTTATTGTGTTATTGTTAATCCCAAAATTATTGTTAATATTAAGTTTTCAAGTCAATCAGACCTGCCCAAAGAGTTCCTGCCTGGTCAGTTTAAGTTAATGGGCCAGTCCAAACAACTCATGTCCAGTCTAAACATGTAAGTTCCAAGTCAATTGGATGGCCCAAAAGAGCTCCTCCCCAATCCAAACATGCCAAATTCCAAGTTATTCAAACAACCAAAAAGACCTCTGGCCTGGTCAAGGATGCCAAAAATCCAAATTAGTCTGGCGGCCTTCCTACCCAGGTTAATTTGTTTAAAGAAAAATAGATAATTGTTATTATCTTGTCAAAGACTATTGAGCTGGCTCAAAAGAGCTCCTGCCCAGTAAGTTTATCAACCAGACAATGGGAATGCTCCTAACTGGAGGGTCTTGTCACTGGCCACCAAAGTAATTAAGTCAAGAGCATAGTGATTTATTGATTCAGTCTTCCAAAGTCCAGGTTTATAATGTTCAAGCAGTCTTTAAATCCACTCTCTACCTGTTCAAGTCTGAATGAGTGTCAATTAAGGGTCTAGTGACGCCAGACCTAGATGTAAATCGAAATCATATCAACTAACCGAAATTAAATGCTAAAAACGGAAATTTAATGATGTCAAAAAAGGACAGGACCGGCTTGGAGCGGTTGGATCTGTTTGCTAGATTGCTGGTCCAGTCACTGGCTTGCGCACTCCCACGCAGTGCATGTGAAGGGGCCGCATAATCCATTGGTGCGGAGATCCTGAGGGAAGGTTCTAGAAAACCATACACAAGTCACGCACATGTGAGATGGAATTGATGAAGGCCAGCAGGATTCAAGGAGCTTCTGCATACCCACAGGCAGAAGGGGCAGCGTAGAGGCCTGCAAGACCATGGAAGCTTCTGGATGCGATTGCCCACTCCCGTTCCAGAACCCTAAAGTGCGATTTGCATTGGGAGGACAATGGAATTCCTTCCGGGGATCGCCGGAAGGAGAACAAAGAGCTGAAGTTGGATTCTGGACTTGCACTGAAGACTCTAGTAGTGTCACCAGGAGTTGTTGAATGGTTCATTGAGGTTGTTGAAGAATGAGGTACAGGAAGGAAGCTCCGAGGCCATCTCTACATGGGCTGAAGTTTGTCGTAGTTGTGAAATCACGAGCTTGGCAAGAAATGACACCATCCATGAACTGTGTAGCCTCTGATGTCTTCTGAACGAGGAATGTAATGGCATCGAAGAAGTGGTATTGACTGGAGAAGAAATCCCGTGCAATGATCTTCTAGGAAGAAAAGAAAGGATCGTCTGTACAGTTCAGGGGACAGATGAAGCCACGACCATGTGAGGGGAAAGAAGAGAATGCTGTTCGTGCAATTGATGCCATCCATCATCCAGATTGAAGGAGGAGGAGAAGATGATGAAGCTGCTGAATGCTGGAGGAGGGAGGGTTTGTCGCCTGAGGTCGCCGGATGCTGCAGAGGGCGGATGCTGCAGAGGGCTCCGCCGATCATCACACCTGTGAAGGAGGGGGAAGGGAAGGGAGAAAGGGAAGATGACCCTCTTGACCGGCTGAGGAAGACAGTGCAGAATTATCATCGATAGAGAGCTTACAGACCTGCGAGGGGAATGATAGAAAACTGACCATCCATCGAGGTTGGGGAAGAGAACCAGGATATTCTCAGAGATGAGGAGAGAAAGGGAAAAGTGAAAGAGAGGAGGTGGAAGAGGGTAATGGGGCCACACCCCTCTCACAGACCAACAATGTGCTTAACGCTCCAAAAGTTTCTATTCATATCTATTTTTGGATTACAAGGATTATCACTTATATAAGAAAAGCAATTATCACAAAGATTCTACTAAAATAAATATTTACATTCACATCCTGAACTGTAAAAAAAACTAAAAAAAACTACTAAAATTGGTTCCCATCATTTGGAATATGCAAAAAAGTGGTTGGTCTATGTGCGATTTGGCTTCTCAAACCTGGAACTTTTACTTGAATCAGATCAAAAGACAGAAAGACAGAAGTCAAGATAGCCATAAAATAGATCCAAACGGTAACTATGCAGAAGAGCTGGTGCCTTCTAACTTGATGCGTTCCAAATGGAGGGTCTGCTGGACCCATCTGGTCCCAATAACATGTGCTCCTGGATGATCCCGACGATCCTCGACACTACAATCAGGAAGGATGAATGAAGGTTGTGATGCAGCTTGGATACACTCTGGATGGGACAGAAGAAGAAAACCTCCATCACCACCATTGTAGACTCACAAGATGCTGATGCCGGTGTAGGAGATGGCCCCCAAGAGATAGGGTGTAAACGGTTCAGTTTGGTCCATTTTTTGACCATTTTTTAGAACCAAAAACCAAACCGAATTTTAAGCCGAACCGGTTCGATAGAACTCCGAACCGTAAATAAATGAAATGATCAGTTTGGTTCAAACCATCAGTTTATGGTCTAATTTTTAAGCTCAATTATATTAAAAAGAGTTTTAAACAATGATGTAACCTCAAAATCTCCAAAAAGATTTGATATCTTTTTTGTTTTGGAAATTCATTTTCCTTTTGAATTTGAATTTGATTTGATTAGACCTTAGCATTGACTTTGTAAGAAAATAGATGATATTTCATAAAAGTACTAGCTAGGGTCAAAATTATGTGTTGAGGTTGTTAGGTTCTTTGAAAATTTATTTTGACCTCTCCCCGTCGGATGGTGCGAAGATCCGACGTTAATTATATCGAGATAACTCGAATACCCTTGATTCTCGTCATAGCAATCCATTGAAGTAGAAGACATGCATCCACAAAATGAACATTCACACATAGGAGAAAACAACCCCATGAGCTCGATAGAATGCAAGCACTTAATTTTAGTTTGAATTTGATTAAATTGATTTGAGTTGAATTAAATTTGTTGGTTTGATTTTGATTGAGTTGAATTTAGTTTGAGTTGAATTTAATTGGTTTTGAGTTAAATTGGTTGATTTGAATTTGATTGAATTGAATTTAGTTTTGAGTTGAATTTGATTGAATTGATTTTTGAGTTGCTTATTGATTTAAGTTTGATTTGATTTTAAACTTGATCTGAGTTTGATTTAATTTGTTTATTGTTTGACTTTTTTTTTATTGGAGTTGAATTTGAATTAATTTGAACTTGGTTTGAATTTGAATTGAATTTTGTTTGATTTGATTTGGGTTAAAGACAGTTGGTTTATGGATTGATTTGGGTGGGAATTGGGTTTAACCTACGGACTATGGTTTGCTGGAATGGGGTTTGGCTTTGGGAAATTTGGGTTATGTTGGATTTGGTTTAATTTGAGTTATCAAGTTTGGTTCATATTCTGTTTTGAGATTTATTGAATTTGTGATTTGTTTTATGGCTCAGTTTCAGATTTGCTTGAATTTGGATTATTTAGAGAAGTTTGATTTGATTGAATTAGAGCTGAGTTTTGATTTGAGTTCAATTTTTGGTTGGTTTGGATTTCATTTAATTCTGCAGATTTCAGATGCAATTTTACAGATTTTGGTTTCTGCAATTTCTACAGGCTTCGGTTCCTTGCAAAGTTCAGATTCCCTGCTTCTTCAAATATCAAACTCTAGATTTCTGCATTTCAGATTTGCAGTCTTTCAAACTTCCAGATTTCTTACTGACTTCAAATTTTCAGACTTTAAATTCTGCATTTTTTTCAAATATTTCCAGATTGCAGATTCTTAAAAAGGTCCAATACAAATTCAGTTTTCAGATTCCAGATTTTAGGCCTCGGCTTCTGCAATGCCCAGATTTTCTGATTTCTTCAGATTCCAAACTTCAGGCCTCTTGCAAATTTCAGTTTTGCTGTATGTCAGAAATAGGGAGTTCAGACTTTGAAACCCCTGAAATTTAGATTTTTTTGAAGCTCCAATTCCAGATCTCTGCATTTTCAGGTTGCAGGTTTTTTTTTTAAACAAATTTCTAGACTTCGGATTTCTACACCAATTCAAGCTTCAGCTCTGGATTTTTAGGCTCTGCACACATTCAAATTTATTAAGCCTCAGACTTTCAGATTTGACATCCTGCACCTTTCCCAAAGATTTCCGGATTCCTCTTCTTCCGGATCCCAGACTTCTGTTTCAGATTTTATAACCCCAGATTTCCTAGTGTATTCAGATTTTCAAATTCCAGATTTAATTGCAGGTCCTTCAGATTTTGAAATGGGTTCTGGCTTCTGGCGCCCATGCTCTAGCCTCTGATTTTGGTTTATTCCAGATTTGGGTCACAAATCTAAGTCTGTCCTCAAGGATTTGAGAATTCAACCTGGGTGTACGGCTCCAGAATTCAGATTCTGCACCACCCCAAATTCAGATTTTTGTTTCTCTCTCAATTCCCAGATTTTTTGCAGTAATCCGGATTCCCATTCTTGTTTTGAATCTCCCGGAATTCAGATGTTGAATCTCTAAATTCTAGATTGCAGAATTTTATTTAGCTCGGACTTCTTCCAAATTTCAGGCTCCCTGCAAATTCTGCACGTGGATCCAGATTTTTCGGACCCTGTCTTGAATTTCAGTTTCAAGTCTGATTTTGCAGATTTTAAGCTACAGGTCCAGAATTTTGATTTTTTAGAATTCAGATTTTTGTTTATGGATTTAATTGAGTTCGTGATTTGCTCGAGTGTTTTGATTTGGGATTTGGTTGTATAAAGATTTAGATTTCAGATTTACAGGTTTTAAAATTTTAAAGTCTTTTACAGGTTCAGAATTTTTTTAAGGTTATTTGAATCATTTGTTAATTTTTTTGTTGTCTTGCATTCCAGAAATTCCATGTGATTGTCTCTCCTCCTTGAGACATCAATCTATGTACCGAACATGAATTTCACTTGTTCTCTCAAAAATATGAGACATGATTTACAACTTGAATAGCAATCCGGTCCCTTTGAGTCCTTGATGAACATGGAACTTGTGTGATCAATTTGAGATGGAAAAACACCCGGTCTTTGATAGACTTGTGGGCATTCCCCTCACTGATCTGAGATTGAACATGTCCCGGCTTTTGATAAGCTTGTAGGGACCCATCTCACTGTCTTGAGATTGAGCATCCCGGTCTTTGATAGACTTGTGGGGACTCATCTTCTTGTCTTGAGATTGAGCATCCCGGTCTTTGATAGACTTGTGGGTAACTAGCTCATATCTATCTTCATGACTCCTCCATGAGTTGATGAACTTGTCAATTCGTGAGCGGCATGTACCCGGTCTTTGATAGACTTATGGGCATCCCCCACTGTTTTGAGATTGACTACACCCGGCTTTTGATAAGCTTGTGGGCAATCAACTCACTGATTTGAAATTGAGCACACCAGGCTTTTGATAAGCTTGTGGGCACTCATCCCATGGTTGGTCAGCCTCATTAGCCTATGGTTTGGGCATGTTGACATGTTGATCATGCACAGCCTCTCCATGGCATAATGGGCAAAATAACTCCCTCGTGAGGGATGGTAAGACATTGGGGTCTTTTAACTAGACCTTTGTATGCCCACCTTAAGAAGAGGGTCAGGAGGTGGGTTTAGAACCGGTCTCCTGGTTTCCCTTTGTTTTAAATTCTTTTAAGTTGAGCCGAAGCCATGAGGTGGGTTTAGAACCGGCCTTATGCTTGTCTCGGTTTGTTTGAATTAAATGAATTTTTATTTAAATTAAGTTGATTGTTTATTTTATTTTATTTTTTTGAATTAATCATGGGTCAGGAGGTGGGTTTAGAACCGGCCTCCTGGTTTCCCAATTGTTTTTTCTTTTAGATTATGCCGAAGCCATGAGGTGGGTTTAGAACCGGCCTTATGCTTGCCTCGGTTTGTTTGAATTAATTTGGCTTAAAAATTTAAATTCCATCACTGTTCATGTGCATCCATTGGGCCTCCGCGGCTCCCCTTGCGGCCCATTGCCGCTGCCTCCTCTTCTTCTTCTTCTTCTTTTCTTTCTTTTTTTTTTTAACAACTTTGAAGGTGGGCCCCACCGCCTTGTTGACCCGAGGGTCAATGGTTCACCGCGGCTCCTCTTCTCTCACACGCGCGCGGGGCGCCCAATTCCTTTTTTTTTTCTTAACCTTCCCTTCCTGGTGGGCCCCGCCCCCTTTTTCCACGCTGGACCAATGTCGGGAGATATATTTCTCCCGCCGGCTACAGTGCCCACTCGACAGTCCTCCGGCGCCCGGCGGTAGCGCGGCGTCCTTCGGCGGCTCTGGCTTCTTCAAGGGAGACTTCCGGCGGCGCTGGCTTCTTCCGGAGGCACTTCCGGCGGCGTTGGCTTCTTCCGGAGGGAATTCCGGCGCCGGCGACTGATTGCGGAAGGGGCTCCGGCGACGACAAACTCTGGTAGGAGCTCCGGCGACGACGGTAGGTCCTGGAGAGGGTCTTGGCAGCGGCGGCAGGCTCCAAAGAGGGCTCCGACGGTGATGGCTACCTTCAGAGGGGATTCCGGCGACGATGGCGGCTGCGGGAAGAAGATCCAACAGCCGGAAAGGCACTCGGTCCTCTCTCTACCCCCTCTCGGCCTTCTGCCTCTTCTCTCTTCTTTTCTTCAACCTTCCGATCGTCTTCCCTTGCGCGATGGCTTCCGGGGGGTTTTATAGGCCTCCGGCTCTCCTTCTTCCGTAGGGAAGCTTGCTGAACAATGCCTCCCGCTCCGAGGCGGACTTGGGGAGATCCAAGATTTGCGGGATCGACTCCCGTCTTCCTCTCCAACTCCGTTTTCCATCAGAGAGGATTCTGCTCTCCCTTCGTCCGTTAGGAGATCTGCCGACCAGGGTATCCCAGTCCGTGGAGGACTCGGAGGGGATCCACCGTGAGCGGGATGGACTTCCCTCCAATTTACGATCTCCCCCTCAGGCCTCGACGTTGAGGTGGATTCGGGAGATTCCACCCTTCTAGGACTCTGATAGCCCTGCTAGATCTCCTGCTTCTTTTATTATATATTTTTTTCTTTTCTGCCGAGCCCCAGATTTGAGCAGGTACGCGGGCAGCTTCCTTGGCCCACTTAGAAGACTGTCCGGCCCCCTTCTTTGAGCAGGCCCGTGGGCTATGCTGGGTGAGCCGTAAATGGACTTTTCAGTAGGCCAACTTGAGTTAATTGAAATGCCATTTTAAGCTCTATCGATGGGCACTTCAGGTGGACTGAATTGGGCCAATCAAGGTCCTGTTATGGGCCTGGAGATGGACCGAATTGGGCCTGTTTGGGCTTGTGTACGGTGCCTGTACATGCTGTACACAACCCAGCTCCTCAGGGAGACCGAGCATGCCATTTCTTTTGTTTTCTCTTTTTTTTTCTCTTCTTTTTTTTTTTTGAAAATTTTCGGTTACAACAAACAATAAAAAACTGTATTAACAATTTTATTGTTAAATGCTTTCAGCTCCATGTGAGAAAGCATGGTACGCTGCAAAGATGAGGCTTGGGGTGTGGTTGGCTGCTGGCTTTA
Source organism: Cryptocoryne crispatula var. balansae (assembly GCA_036172225.1). NCBI lineage: Eukaryota > Viridiplantae > Streptophyta > Magnoliopsida > Alismatales > Araceae > Cryptocoryne > Cryptocoryne crispatula. The sequence goes on from CM069935.1 coordinate 11,616,122, forward strand.
AAAGAATCCCCAACCAAACAATTTTCAAAACCCCCAATGTGGGATTACTACAATGCACGTAGGGGCTCCTCTCCATGGCGGGCCTAGGATGACAACAAAGATGAGGACCCGCAAGGTCACGACTGCCTGCGGTGTCTCAGATGCTGCCTTCCCCTTCTGAGAGGGGCATTTTGTGATGCAAGGGGGCAGGCCAATGTGTGCAGCGGCGATGCCGTCTGGTGGCACCTGTGTGCTTGCTGGTGTTAAATTCATGAGAGAATACGCCATAAGGGTGACCAATGCCCTTCTGCAGATTAGGCTAATTGTGGTTACAACACTGCTTCTGCAGAGGCTTGGGAGGCTCCAGAAGCTATGGGTTGAGGGTAGCAAGATCCCTAGGCCACTGTGTGCATTAATGTGTCTGTCGCCTCCCCTTCCAAGAGGGGCTGTTTGCCTCCTCCCCCTCTAGCGACTGTCAAATGCCACCGCCCGGCTCGGGCTGTCTGCCGAGTGCCAACATGGCGGCATGCATTGAGGTGGACGATGAGGTGGCGGCACTCAACCATTGTCGTCGCCTCCTCAGCTTCGGCATCCCTGTTGATACCCACAACCTCGAGGAGAGAGGTGGTGGCAAGGAGAGGAGAGGCGGTGACAAGGAAAACCGGGTTAACCAGTTTACCGGTTCAACCTGGTTTTGAGAGAAGCTGAACCTTACGGAACCAAACCAATTTGTTCTTGTCAGTTCAGTACTGTTCAAACAACCAAACAGACATTTTCCTGAACCAGGTTTGGTTTGCCCGTTCACTGGTATCTTTGAAGCCCTACCAGGTGAAACTACAGGATAAGGACAAAGACAAGTAGACTTTGGTCCAATTCCCTTCTCGAGAGAGTGACAACAGGCCTTATGGCTCATGGTGGCCTTCCTGCATCCCTGTTCATTGAAGGCACTCGATACAAAAAAGTCTCATCCCAAAAAATATATGTATATAAAAAATCAAAAGGATGCCATACTTACACACTTTGTTATACAAGGAAAAGAAATCAAATTCATGATATTTTATGCATCCAAGTCTTGTCACGCAGTGTATGTTAATGTAACAGTTAATCAAGGATTGCCGAGTCACCGCCCCACATAATTAACATCAAATCTACTCGAGGATTGATGAAGAGAGATCTAACCACAATCTATTGGGCCCACATGCATAACCTCACTATTTGTATCCTACCATGCACATATACCCCCGACAGACAAAAAAAAGCCAAAACCAAAAAATCAAAAACCATTTATATGAAACATGAAAATTTCAACTTTGTAAGGTTTCGACAGTTATCTTATATAAAATGTCCAGATTCCACACAATTTGAAATGTCAGTCAAAGTGTTTCTCACATTCCTTTCGATAGAAAATTTTTATTATTCATCATCAGACTTAAATGAGTCAATAATAGGTTAACTACCTTCTCATGCATATGCTTAGATCCAATTTAATAAACTTTAAATTGTGTTAACATTTGTACTGATAGTTTATATAGAATTCTGTTGATGCCAAAAATTAGGGGTGAGTACTCAATGGTTCAAACTGAAAAACCAAACCGAACTAGTTTGTTTGGTTCGGTTTGAACCACTTTTGATTTGGTTTGGTTTGGGAGTCCTCCAAACCGATTTAAACCGAACCAAACTATTTAAACTGATTTAATTAAAAATATATAAACTATTATAGTATTATTAAAAATAATATTTTTATAATTTTATAATTAAATAGTATTTATTTTGATTATTTTTAACTTAAAAACTATTATGTATATGTAAAAATTAATTAATTAAACTATTTTTATATATTTTCAGTTTAAACCGAATCGAACTGAATTGAAATCTGTTTGGTTTGGTTTGATTTGAATGGTTGAATCGATTTGGTTCGGTTTGGAAAAAATAGTCCAAACCGGACCAAACCAAACCGTGCTCACCCCTACCTAAAACTTTCAAAAAAATATAGTGGGTGATTTATATGCGAGTAGACACTACAATTGGGTTCAATTCCCATATATTTTGATCAATTACCCTTTACACTACCATCCTAAATAGATTAAAATTAAATCCAATTCAATCCTTAATCAGTCCATATCTTCTATTTTTAGATTTGTCACACTCTTTGAAGCCCACTAAATTTGATAAATCAAGCCCCTTGTGCAGCCCATTTTCCTTTAATATTTAATAAGCTCAATTTCATTTCAAGCCAGGTCCATTTAATAGCTTACATAGCCCACCTCACAGCCTTATCTACGCAGCCAAATTTTCCAGCCGAAATCTCATCAACTAACACCCACTGGCCGGCCTTGAAGAAGACTCTGTGCTGGCGTCATTGCCACATCGACAAGGGGAGCTTGGCAACTTCTTCCAGCCATCTGCGAAGATCGCCACCAACTGAAGCATATCCTGGAGGGGAAGGAGATCTCCAAACCTATCGAAGTTGCCTTACAAGAAGGTAGGGACCCGGCAGTGCATCTCCATAGTCCACCCACTTTCCTACTAAAGTAAAGAGCCATTAGGAGTCTTTATTTGTAATCTACTCACTTGATTCATTAATGTCATCCATAGATATTCAGTCTAAATTCAACTTCTCCAATCTTAGATATGTTTTCCTAAATCTTTATTTGTATTGGACTAATACCAAATCATTCAATTTCTTTTGTTCTAAGTATATTCCTTTTTTTGTATGAATCTACGTAACAACAAATAAAAATGTATACATAATTGTATTAATCAAACAACTCATAAAGGATTAGTTCAATTTTTTTTTGGAATTGGAAAAGAATACATGTTCAAATGTGCTTTAGTTATGTTTACAACTGAAGGCACTATATGTTAAGCTCAATATATGCATTGCCAACTTTTGTAGTTGGGGAGTCATATTTTCCCAATCTACCCACCAATTTGCTACCAAAAAAATTGTTAAGTTTAAATGACGTAGAATAACTACATTAGATTCATGAATACAAGTATAATAATTAATAACAAATCATCGTACCTAGAGTTGGTATCTTCCATAGCCGAATAGCCATGTCCCTATCAAACATGTCTTATGCCTCTCTAAACATAGTCAATTACCTGAAAATCATTTCTTGGTCCTCATGCAAAGGCATCAATTTCTTAATACAATCATACAACTCTCTCTTAATTTCATTGCCACTCTTGATGTTGAGATTATCATGGTAAAACTAGGGATTTAGATAATACCCAATAGCATGCAAGGGACGACGTAGCTGAAAATCTTATCTTCTATCAATGATATCCCAAATTGGACCATATTTGTCTATTTTATCATTCAATGCATTTTTTATTCCTTCCTTAGCACAATCCATGGCAACGTATATGTATCTCACTATTGACTTTTCACCAAGCCACAATATAAAGACAAGTGGTTTGAATATCTTCAAAGCATAGGTCACTCCTTACTAAAACATTGTCTTCAAAACAATTTCACAAGTCCTTTTTCCCTCAACCTTTTTGTTCCATCAATTGTTGTTACTTATCCAATCCTGTGACGTACGCATATGTTGCCAACCATTCTTGCATATGTTTAAGTTGTCTAAACTCAGGTAGTTAGTTGCAAATCTAGTTATAGCTACATGAACAAAGTTCCTATCATTTGTGTATTTCCTTATCAATGCTAGAACCAAGGAAGGTAGGGTCGGGGGTCGAGATTGGGTTGGTCAAGTCTAAAACTGACCCGAGTCGGTTGGGGTCGAGACCTGGGTTGGGCCAGGGTTGGGTCGAGGTCGGAAAAAAAATTAATAAAAAAATCATTTTAAATTAACAACCGGGCCGAGGTTGCAGGGCCAAGGTTGGGTCGGTTGGCCCAAAAACCAATCGGGTTAGCCGACCAGGTCGCCGACCTGACGAATCATGGCTAGATACTTGGTGTATCCATAAATAAAGTGTCACGTATTTTGTAGGTTGAATTATAAATTTATTGGTAAAAACTTTGAAATATCTTCAACATCAAATCAAGACAATGAGCAGTGCACAGTGTCTAAAATAAATGGTGGTGTGTCCATCAAAAATTGTCCTGCAACCATATAATGCGCCTCATTGTCCATAACAATCAAGACGATATTTGATGTACCAACCTCTTCCACAACCTTATCTAAAAGACCTGCTAACCATGGAATACCGGGTCGGCGACCCGGTCGGCCAGGTCGCCCGACCCAATCGATTTCCGGGTCGACCAGCCCGGAAACGGCCCAGTCGGGCCGACTAAGCCGGGTTACGCAACCCGGCGACCCGGCCGACCGGGTCGCTGGCGTTGGTGGCCAAATGCCCCCCCCACTAAGTGCTTAGTGGGGGGATTTTTCCCCTACTTAAGGGGGTGAGTGGGGTGACTCACCCACCCCACTTATTCTAAATTACTAAAATGCCCTAGGGCTATAAATAGCCCCCAAGGGGAGGCTTCTACTCCACACCAAACTTGAGCGTCTTCCCCTCCCCCTTCATTGATCACTCTTTCGGTCACCCCCTCTCACTGATCACTCTTTCGGTCTCCCCCCCTCACTGATCACTCTTCGGTGCTCATCGGTCAACAACTCATCCCTCCACCCAGTTCTCACCCCTCAACGACTCACCCCTCTACGAACTCCGAATTGTTTTCTCCAGCAGTGTGTTTGACACTCTCAAAGCCGTGATACTTTCCGCTGCACTCGGATACTTTTCGCTCCACCTGGTGTCGTTCACACTCTCAAAGCGTTGTTTTTGACACTCTTAAAGCGGTGTCTTTGCACTCAATTTTACTTCGTATTATTTATATTGTAGATTACCTTTCTAACATGTCTTCTCCAAGTCGTGAGACTTCCCGCTCCACCCGGAATGACCCAACTTGGCTCCATTATACGGTCATGGCAATGGAGCAAAGAAAAGTAAAATGTAAGTATTATGACAAAGTTCTATATGGTGGAACTTACCGGTTAAAACATCATCTTGCCGGTATGAAGGGAGATGTTGCACCGTGCACACGAACTCCACTTGAGATAAGAGCCTAGTTTAGACAGCATCTTCAAGCCTTAGAAAGATCCAAAGGAGCTTCAAAGAGGCATCAAGACATTGTGCATGAAGCAATTGCGGAACTCGCAAGACGTTCGTTACACATATATGACACTAGACAAGAGCGACCGGAAAGAAGTCAATACCAAGAATTTGATAAAGGTATGTAATAATTAATATTTGATATTTTACAATAATATACATATTTAACATAACAAACAGATGATTTAACAAGAGCCATGGAGGCAAGCCGAAGGTCATTCGCCGACGAAGACATGTATCGACGTACCGGGCGGTTTATGGGTCAAGGTTCTGGCAGTGGGAGCGGACGTGGAAGCGAAAGCAGGAGAGCATCAAATCCTGACCCTGAACAATATATCCATGATCTCACCCGAGATGACGACCCGGCAGTTGGCCCTGTAGATCCGATCATCACATGACCGCACCAAAAGCAAACCACCATCAACACAGCATTAAAGAACTTGAAGTTGTACAAGGAGAAGATCGGGCGAGCAACTTCCAGATGGTTCTTTCATAGTAGTATACCAGCTAACGCTGCAAAGGAGCTTTACTATGAGTCCATGATTGACACAATAACAGACGTCGGTCGGGGGGTGCCGGGACCAACTCCAAGGGAGATCTACAACACATATCTTCCATTGGAGGTAGCTGACATTAAAGAATATGTCAAGACATTTGAATGTATCTGGGATGAACGTAGATGCACACTGATGACCGACGGTTGGACATGTTAGTCATTTTGAGCGTAACATTGTGATACAAATCTTTATAAATTTTAATTTTAGATATAATATTTTATCCTCTTAATAGGCATTACTAAAAAGACAATGATCATCTTTCTCGTTTACTGTCAAGCTGGGACCGTCTTTTGGAAGTCGGTGAATGCATCTGGACAGGTAAAGAATGCAACTTACCTGTTTGATTTAATTGATAGTGTTGTCGAGGAGATCGGTGAGAATCGAGTTGTCCAAGTAATGACAATGAAATTTTCCATGCTCAATTACCAGATCATTTTTTCAACCCAAGATATTGCTACAGTCCAATCTTCAAGCCTATTAATGAACTATTGAACAGCATAAAGGAAGTCATTCGGAGAATGCTTGGGGACGATGACCATTCAATTATTGCAACAAATAAGATGCATGATTATAGGATGAGGTTATTTCATTTCGGGACAGCAAGGATGCAACGAATAGTTATGCTTCTTAGTCTAGGTATGTACAGTTAAATAAAGTCAACTTTATATTTACATAATTAATTTATTAATATCATTATGTACTAAGACATAATGATAATGTGCAGCTCACTGGTGGATGGATCATGGAAGGGCACCGGGATATCAAGGCTTGGCTAGTGTTGAATATGAGTACTAAGCCAAGCCACGTCCGCTTCCAGCTGCGAAAGAAATTGGTCAACGTTTAGCTTTATTCATACAAAGGAATAGGCTAACATCACAGAGACTAGAGCAGCTAGTCTACTGTCACTATAACATGAGGTTGAAGCTAAAAAATTTGGAGAAGATAAGAGAGAACCAGAGAGATGAGCAAAGGTGGGTACAACAAGCAAGTGGAAGACGAATTGAGGTGCCTACTGTACAAGAACCGGAGATTGACTTGGAGGAGATATTTCAACAGAAAAATCCTCTGAAAGCCAGGGTCAACGAACGTGAGGAGTTGGGCGAACCAGAGTTCAACCCCGATGATCGGGAATGGGCTCAAGGGGGGACTTGACAATGTTCCTCTATCTAAGGAATTCCGGATCCCTCCTTCTGTGGCGAAAAGGCAAAAAATCAAACAATCTTCTCGTCAAAGTAGGCAATCAAAGGGTAAAGGTAAACAGGTTGCAACTGACCCTCTTGATATTGCTGATCTCGACGCAATTGACGAGACAAGGAAAGATACACCAGAGCCTAACATCCGATTGCAATATCAGACGTCGGATGATTCTTCTTCAAAGAGTAGTAGCGACGGAGATGACAATACGTACGCTAGAGGCAGAGGAAGCACCACCGGCACCACTTTTGGTCAAGAGAGAACCAATTCGGAGACACCCCCTCCACAGCAACAGGCAACAGCCACACTTTACGGAAGAGAAGCACTATAACCACGCAACACATGATGCTGACCATGGAGCAAGACAACATGGTATGGTGCAGAGTTAGAACCATCACAGGGTTCTTGATATCCATCATATCAAGGGCAAGGTTATGGGATGATCCAGCCTTCATTTGATAATTCTAGTACGTATTCATATGATAGTTACGGTGGTTCATTTTGTCTTATTGTAGGATGATTGTACGGGGCACTGACGAGTATAATCAGTTTGTCTGCATGTTTAATGTGTCGTACTCTTCCTTAATGTCATGGGCAGAGTACATACATTATGTAGAAGAACAATTTAATGTCATTTTTGAATGAATGTTGAACGAATCATGTTGAATCATATCTGTTATTTTTCTTTAATTTTTGGATATTTTTTTCATTTTTTTTCATATTTTTTTCAAAATAATAAAAAACCGACCCGATCGGACCGGGTCGCAACCGGGTTGGTGACCCGGCCCGACTGGGCCGGCCGACCCTCGACTCTTTCTTCCTTGCTGCTAACAACCTGGTAACTTTTACCTATGATGAAATATTAACTAATCTCACAAAAACTATCCTAGTAGAGCTGTTCACTAAAAAGTTGATTAGCGATCTACCCCTTTGATCTGTTCATACATTCAACATAATTGTACAGCCAAATCTAACCCAAATACCTTTCTCTTTCGCCACCAATTATTGAGTGGTCTCAATCTCCTTGGACAAAAGAGAGTCTTACTAATTTCATGATAGCTAGGTCTTTTCAAACCCGGAACAAACTGACCAACTGTCTCTAACATTGTCTGAAAGCTATTAAGGCAGACATCATTGAAAGAAATGCCTACTTGGTACATCTATCTGATGACGTATTGAATACATTGTTCTCTTTCTTCTTTTAAATATTTTTTATCCTTTACTAATCTTCCTTTGTACTCCTCAAGATTACATGCGTAAAATCGGTCCATGAGTCTTTTCATCCGTGGAGGTTAAAATTGGAGTAAAGAATCATCTATATTCTGTGAGACATCCTATGAAGATGTCTCTATCTATTGCCCTTGTCCAAGAAGGTTGTCCCTCCCTTTTATTTCTTTAGTGGTCATTATCTTTTCAACTCTTACTTGTTTTGTTTGTTGTGTACACTACTTTATCTCCTCTGTAGCCTCCATGTTTACTTTCATGCAAGCAATCACATTTGTCCCTAGCTTTCAATGTGCTACTTCAAACAACAAATGTCTCCTTTACACTTTTCTCGGCAGAATTGACTCCTCACAAGATTCGATTCTGTGGATCCACTAAAACCCCAAATTTTCATCCAACATCCTTGGATTTTGGAGAAGCTCTCGCTATAAAACCCTAGGCTTCACTTGTAGACATGGGCACGAGAATGGGTTGAGTATTAGAACCCATTCATGAACCATGATCTCCACATGTTTGAGAAATAGTAAAATACAATCTAAAACATGGAATGTAATCTCCCGAGAATCTCTCGAGATCTCCCGAGAATCTCTCTCTCCACGCATCCGAGAAATGAGTATATCTATATAGTACCTCTTGTACCTTGATATACTCCACCTATTACTATTCCTAACTTGTTAGATGACCTTGTTAAGTTTGCTTCATATATTGCCAATTTTATTATAGAATTCATCTAAAGATTCATCTAGGTATTATTGTTTGATAAAATTTTATAACTTAAAACTTTTATGACTATTTATGTACAATTGACCCAAAATGTCACCAATCACCTATTCATATTATTCAAGATGGTCTAACATAAGATTTCTTGTATGTCTTTTATTAACAATAGTTCATCCTCTCTGTATTAAGCTTTTAATACTCTCAACTTATTTTGATGAGATCCAATCTCTCGAGATTTTTACAAGATCTATTCTTTTCAATCTCCATGAGATAAAATACATATACGAGAAGGCAATCCTTAGAAAAGGTATACCCTACATAAATGAAATCTCATGAGATCTCTTCTCTTTCACCCTTCCGAGATGAAATCGAGATCCGAGATGGCAATCCTTGATCTAAAATGAAAAAAAAGACAAGATATTAAAAATATAAACACCTAACTACATATGTACATACTTAAAAGAACAAGAAAAAAATCAATCAACTCACCTCTAAAACCAATAAGAGACGTATCAACTACAAATCGATTGAAAACCTAACATTCAATGCAAAATACCTAAATATAACGAAGTCAAGATGTTAAAAAAAATAAACGCCTAACTAGATATCTACATGCTTAAAAGTAAAAAATAGACAAACAACTCTCACCCATGGATTGCGGAATCGAAATCGAAATCGGTGGGGACTGATCCGATTCCGATGAATCGATCCAAGAATCGGCCTAGATCGATTTTTTTTCATCAAAAAAATTCGGAAAAATCAGAAAAAATTCCTAAAATAGAAAATGAGTTAGAAAAAAATCTAGAAATAAGATTAACATTCATCCACATCGAATAATTACTAATGAACATAAAATGAAGTTAAGTACATATTCCATTGATTCAAAAACCAATTAATTGATACATCATAATTCATGAAAATATAAAAAATAAGAATTTACAATCAATCTAATACCAATATCTAGGATATGGATATTGGCCTTCCCCCTCTTCATGCTGTTGTCGATGCTCCTGAGTTGTGCTCGGTCTTGTATATTGTCCGGGACCATATCCATATGAAAATAATGTCGATGCCATGCCATCAAAATTGTAGGCATCGGATTGCAGGACGATCGGGACGTAGGCAGACTCTAGTGGAGTTAGTGGTGGTGGTGGAGGAATCCACTACTGTTGAACCTCGCCAAATGCTGGATATTATGGCTCTATAAAATGATGATGTGATGTCTGCTCATCCAGTGTGTAATACGGCTTTGTCTGCTATGAATCAGGTGACTGGACTGCTACTAATGGTTGCGTCGCTGGTATGCACTTCTCGTCATCATCAATTGAGGAGTGAGAAGGAGCCTGCGTGCTGTCATTTAGCTCACAGGACGCATGATCTCCAACTTCCTTCTCTTCACCACTTCAGCCATCTCTGAAGTAGCAGAACCTAAAGATTTTTTTAGCTTTGCAAATCCGCCCACTTTTCGTGCAGTCACTTTTGTTTTTGTTTTCCCTGCACTACGAATGGACTGGGTAGCGGCGGTTGGGGCTGGAGTTGGGGCTAAAGCTGGAGGCTGCTCCATAACTGCTAGGGCAGAAGAAGGCCCTGCTCATGGATTGCAGAATCGACGAAATCGATCCGATTCCGACCGATTTCGGAATCGGATCGGTGGATTCCGATCCGATTCGGGGCGGAAGGACCGATTCCGGGAAGAATTCCGCGGAATCGGTCTGAATCGTCTGGAATCGGTCGGAATCGATCCGATTCCGACCGATTCCTTGTGGAATCGGTCGATCCGACCGATTCTTCGGAAGGCCGGGTTAAAACCTAACCAGTTTGATTCCCGGTTCGAAAGGGCCGGAATCGACCCGCAGAGCAGCTCTCGGTCGATCCCGCGGCGGAAGGAGACTACGCAGGCGATTCCGGTGCGATTTCGTCGATTCCGGCCTCGATTCCGTCGATCCAGGGTCGATTCCGGCCGATTCCGTCGATCCAGGGTCGATTCCGCGGCGATTCCACCGATTCCGGCGATTCCGTCGGCGATTCCGGCGATTCCAAGCTTGGCCTTCAAGGGATTCCGCCGATTCAAGCTCGGATCGGCATCGAATCAACCTCTTCTTCGATCTTTGTAAGGTTTTTGGTAAGATTTCTTCGCCGAAAACTTCGTATGTCCATTCTTACGCGTTTCCGACGAGTTTGAGTGTCGTTAAACTTTACGATTTCCGTCCGAACAAGTCCGTTTAAGTTTTGAACTATCCGTTTATGTCCATTTTGCACGGGAAAAATTCCGGATATCCCGTACGCCTATTTTTACACATTTCCGACGACTCCGAGTAGAGTTAAACTCGGTGATTTTTGATCGAATAACTCCGCTCAAGTTGTTTGAACATCGATTGGATGTTCTTTGTACGGGAAAAATTTCCGATACCCCGTACGTTAATTTACGACCATTTTCGTAACCCATTTCCCGAACAGCGTCTAAAAGAATTTGTATGTTATCTAATCATTTGTAGTGCATTGTGTTCAATTTTTGCAGATTTAAGCAGTGGCCGATCAAGGTGACGCGGCACCGGCGCGTGCTTCGACGTGGGTTGGGAACACGGGCGGATGGTAGACCCGGTCGGGGAAGAGGGTACGGTCGAAGTGGTGTGGGAAGGAGATGAACGGGGGGTGTTCGGTGAAACAACATATTGCGGAACAGTGGGAATGTCAAGAAATGTGACAAGATGCCCGGGGAGAAGAGTGAGGAGATGAGAGGATACACGACAGTAGAGCCTGCGAACGGGCTGTTCGGATCGAGCGAGAGGGAGGAGTTGCACGACGAGCTACTCCGGAAGGAGGAGGGACCGTGATTTGCCTACCTCGAAAGGGAAAGGCAAGGGGAAGGCGACGGGCGAGCCGGAGCCAGAGAGCGAGGACGAGTCCACGGACTCCGTGCTGAGACATGCTAGGCACGCTAGCAAGCGTGCATTGGCTGAGGAGGAGGACAGGAGGAGGGGAGCAGGAGGGTCTGGGTCCAGAGTTGACCCAGCTTTGGGCCGATCAGCATCGGCTCGCCCTACTCGGGACCGAGAGCCTGACCCCAGGAGACAGGAGCCATACCGCCGTTCCACTTCTACCAGCACTCGATTTACACCGAGTGACGAGTATTTATTTAGGAAACAGAGTCTTTGGGCGGATGGGGATAAAGCGAGCAATGAAAGGAGTGAATGCAACAGAACGGCCGCAAAGAGAGCCGTTCGCCACATTGTCAAATGGTTTTTACACCGCAGGTATCACTCTTTAAATTAAAATTGACATTATGTGTGTTTTATTTACTAAAACTTAATTTTACCCTGATCCCAATTTTTTTTAACTTGATGTAGGCATCCCAGCACATGCAGCCACCAGCCCCTACTTCCAGACGATGGTGGATGCCGTGGGTGAGGCTGGACCGGGTTTGCAAGCCCCGGGTAGCAGACACATATACGGCGCTGGCCTGGATGAGGAGGTCCAGGAGTTGAGGGAGTGGATGGATGGGTTTAAGTTGGTGTGGAAGGAGAGGGGTTGCACAATTATGTGCGATGGGTCCTACATTGCCTGAACTGGTCGGTTTAAGCTCTGAACCGGGCTAAACCGGACTGAACCGGCTCTGAACCGGCGTGAACCGGTGGTCGGACCTGGTCTGGGCACTAAACTGGCGGCTTGGCCCGTTGGCGGGCGAACTGTCGCGCAAGCCGGCCGGCGAAGGCGAACCGGCGCCTGAGCCGGTCGCGTGGCCAGCGCCACTTAATGTGGCCGGTATCGTGGCCACTTGTGGTTGGCCGTGAGAGAGGGAGGTAGCCGGCCGCCGCGTACCCCGTCGGGGGGGGGGGTTCATCTTCGACCTCGCACAGGCGCTCGCAAGAGCGAGGGTTTCGCGCGGGCTCGTCCGCGGCAGGCGGGACGAGGAGGCACCAGAAGTGGCACCGGGTGTCGTCTTCACCGTCGCCAGAGGGGGGGCCTCCAACAGCGCCGTCGGCACCGCCTTCGTCTTCCTCTAGCCTCCTTTCCATCTTTGCCAGCGTTGGAACTGCTGGAGGGTGCCGGGATTCCGCACGGAAGGGGGGAGCCCGCGGTCGAGGGTGACCTTGCAAACGTCGTCGTCCCCTCCAGATGAAGAGGGAAGAGTCGACTGGGGTTGCTTCTGCAAATGCCGGAGTGGAGGGAGGCCACCTGAGCCCTAGCGGGGCCATGCGCACGAATGTGGCCGCGGACGCGGCTCTTCTTCCTCTTCCTTCTTCTACGTCTGATAGAGGTCCGAAAGGGGACTTCCAACACCGGGATGGTTGGGTGGAGGTACTTTGGGGATCGCCGGAGGTGGGGGTGGACGGGAGGAGGTGGTTGACGTCGTCGGAGACATCGAAACGGACGGAGATGGAGGTGAACGGTGTCTATAGGGTTCAAACTCGAACCGGTGAAGGGGGGAAGGGGAAAGAATGACTCGGAGGCCGCTGGACGGAGGAGGAGGAGAAGGCACCCACGCCAAAAGGTTGCAAAGAATCGGTCCTCACCGGATGTGGAGTCAGATGACCTCCATCGAGGAGGGGGTGAAGAGAAAAAGGGGGCAGTGCCTCCTGTACAAGGGACAACCCCCTTAGGGTTCCAAAAATTCAACACTAACTCTCTCCATTCCAACAAGTGAGCCCTCTTAAATAGAAGAGCTCATTACAAATAACACATTCTAAATGACTATTTACATACATGTCCTCGTAAGGATCCAAATTAAAAGGAAAGACTAAAAACAAACTTCAAATATTTACAATGAAGTCCAAGAGGGCGTAAATGAATAAACCCCAAAATAGACCGGACCGGGTCCCTATCAAAACCTAATAGCAAATGGTTCATGCTCAATCCAATGATCCCTCCAAAATGAAGTCTTCTTGCTGTCCCCAAGTTCAATGTGAGTAGCAGAATTAAAAAAAAAAACCCAGTTCTTAAGAATTCCATACCAAATATTAGAAAGTCTGCTACAAGTTCTGAAATCCCCAATCCACGAACCATTCACCCCAATATTATAATTAGATAAAACAATTTTAGTTCACAAAGTATTCCTATTGAGATTCAACTTCCAAAACCATTTGAAGAGCAGAGCATTATTGATGGCTTCCAAAGGGGCAAAACCCACACCCCCTTAGAAATGTTACTACAAACTTGTGACCATTTGATAAGGTAGAGACCCTTTTTGTCATTATCGCCATTCTCAAACTTTGCAACAGACGCTCTTAGGTACTTTGAGGATAGAAAAGAAGTACAACGGCAAACTTTGCAACACTGTTTAGAGAATAACAACCTTCCTTCGGAAGATAACATCTTTGCTTTCCAACCCTACAAGCTTCCTCCAGAGATGTGGGCTTATTTGATATTTGTATTTAATGTTGTATAAGTGATTGTTAAGATAGCAACCGGGTGGTCCAATCTCACGGCTTGGTGTAGAGATATGTTATTGACTCACTGTTTATCTTGCCTGTTTATTATGCCTCGTATATTATGTCATTTGAGTGTTAATTTCTAGCTTGATATCATTCATAGTCAGTTTGTGAGCAAGTACCAAATTCGAACTATCCGATTGATTACGTTGATTCAAGAGCGTCCTAAAGTCATCCATACTACATTGATCCACCCATTTAGGGATCACTTCGCGAAGATGTTTTTGTTTTGCACTTAGTTGATTACCTGAATACATCGCTCAAATCTTGCACCCGAAGGGTCCTTTATCACTCGGTGACAAGGCATTTGCTTAGGCTGTTCCGCAAAGCAGGATAGAGAGGGATGGCTGGATGAAGAGAGATGGTTGCCAGGAAGAGAAGTGGCAAGTGGGAAGAGAGGTGATTGGGAGATAGGTAACTGATGGGAACAAAGATGGTCAGAGGGTGAGACAGTTGGCAAATAGAAAATCGTAGGATAGGCCACAGGGCCACAAGAGAAAGAAAAGAGATATGATAAGACCGTAGGGCCCTAGGAAGAAGAGGAGGAATAACGTGGTCGATGAAAAGCATGGCTATAGGAAGAGAGAACAAAATTTCTAGCACATTTTTACCTTGTAGAAAACATGGATTGCAGAATCTGCCAATCCGGATCGGGATCGGCCAATTCTTGGATCGGATCGGTAACCACCGATCCGATTCTGGCCGAAACTATCGATCCAGCTGGGACTCCCGGCTTGATCGGTCGGAATCAACAGGATCGGTCGATCTTGGACCAATCTAGGTGGATCAATCCAGGAATTGATCGATCTGGACCGATTCCCTAGAACCCAGAAGGGTCTAGAATCAAATCGATTCAGGTCCTGATTCTGGACCATTTTCCAGTCCGACCCCCCCAATAAGGGGGAGATCGGATCGATTCCCCCTTCCCACCCCTCATTCTCACTTTCCCCCCTCCCCTTCATCGTCTAGGGCTCCCCCTGAACCCCTCCCCCCAATGATCCATCTTGAACATTGGTCGATCCGCGACTACTTGTGTCCCGCTGATGATAGTGTAAACATATTAATATATTTCACTATCATTTGTACTATCACATATATAGAAGATTCATAATCATAAATATAAATATTATATACTTAAATTTACATAAAGATCTATTTTAACTCTCTTCTCTCTCTCTTTTATATAATAGTTTATACTTATATGACAATTTCTTGAAAAAAACTTACTTTGTATGACATTGTTTGATAGAATGTCAACCACATTATTTTTTATTTTTAAAATTTATTTATTTATTTTATAATTTTACCTAATTTTTCCTGATTTTTGAGAATTTTTATGATTTTAAAAAAGTAAAAAAATTTGCCCGATCCGGATCGCTCTTTCTTCCGGAGAATTGACCGATCCGGACTGCACCGATCCGATCCGATCGGATGGTCACCAATCCCGATCCCGCGATCCTTGGTAGACAAAGGTTTCGCAGTGGAGAAGCAATGAATGCAGCAAACATTGCACAGAGAAAGGCAGCACTACCGGTCTGCAGCAGCAACACCTGCACTAGGGCACAATAAACTTGTGGATTCACCTGATGGAGAGAGAGAAGATGGGCTACAGCGAGTGGGGGTGGTGGGGGGTGAACTGGCTATCTGGCCACAACTTAGTTGAACCGACAAGCAGTTCACTTGGCAGGAGTGGCCGGTCCAACGTTGAGGCACCTAGAAGGGTGCCTTGTGCATCTAGGCGGTCCCAGTGCCAAGAAGGTGCTGGCTCAAGACAAAATCTGGATTCCACTTTAGCACCAAAGAAGCGTCTCATTGGTGCCACTCCCCAATAAATACAAGTATTGAGGTTATCCTTAAGAATGTGCATACAACAAATGTCATAATCCAGCCCTGCCCCAAACCATGCCGCAGCAACAGCAAGCCAACCCCATGCTGCTGGCGAGACCCACTTCATATCCTGAAAACAAACCCCCACAATCATGGCAGACAAGTTTAAGAACGCATCTCAATCTCTATGTTCTCTTTTTATTCTAATACATATATGTGTATCTACAAATACAGATAAAAAAACAAACAAAAGAGTCCCAATCTCTCATAACCTCCTTAATCATCTAAAATCCCTATTACTGCATCATTCTATTCATCTTCCTTTTATCTACATGTGTATATGCATATAGATATAATGATAACACCAAAAGGAGCTATTAAGTGATGCAAAGGTACAGCACTCTTTGTATCCCATCAACCTTCCTTGAAACCTCATGCATTCCCCAAAATCATCACACTCTTGCAGCCTATACATTGCATCCACTGAGCAACACAATTAGTGCATCTATCTTGGACCGTTTTATGCATTGGTGTTTTATCTCTTTCAATGCACAATTGCACAGCCCCACACAAACAAATGAAAACATATAAAAATGCACTAGAAGTGACACACTACATCTCTGAAGGTTTTCAAGCAAGTTATCCTATCCATCACCCTCAAATGAAGATGAGAAACAACTTCGCATCCTTTGATAGAACCAAGAATCATCCGAAAAGCATGGCCATATACTTTTGACATACAATGAAATATTTATGTTGTAGTTCAACTCCAGTTTAGAGCTTCAAAGTATGAAACAAATCCTGTTGAAGATTGCAGTAACAAGCCAAGAAAAAAAAACAATGTGTACCTTGCCTCGGGAACCGATCTTACAGAATGTAAAAAAGCCTTCAGCAAGAAGTAGAATTAACAAAACTGCTTACTGATGCCAATGACAATAAGGATTGCCACAAGATCCCTCACGTTTCACCCTTCCAATGCAGTCACTTGCGGATGGTGCTCTGTTCATGGCCCTCTTGATTATATCACCACAAGAATCACACTAGAAATATCAACATCATAAATAACACTTTTAATTATGATTATCTACTTGTTAAATAGTGAAAGATGAGCATAATCTGAATCGTGATTCAAAATAAATCATGTCAATAAAATTACATAAAATTGTTGTTACCATCCACCGGTGGACTTGATAATTGTCAACTTCAGCATGAAAAGAATGATAAACAGTAATATTATAGCCACCTGCTGGTCTCTGAAAAAAAAATAGAACTAAGAGTACGTTAAAGGCATCAAAAAGAATTGCCCTGGGCCCTGTTGGTATGAGACTATTTTGGGGATAAACCTATTTTATCCACAAACATTTGAGGAAGAACCAGGTTTATCATCAAATTAAACTCATACCAAACAGGCCCTAATAATTTTGACAGTTGGTTGACAAAACAAAGGCTCTAAATCAACAGAAGAGCAATTTGCTAACCTGATAGTCATCTATGGAGCTTCCATTTATGTCGTTCATTACTCTCTGGAAATTAGAACCATGATCACTGGTTTAAAAGATATGGAAGTCAGAACACAACACTTCAAAATACAGGCAAGTGCCTGTGACACCAATGGTTTGGAGGAAAGGCCAATCTAGATCAGGACAGCCAACTGCATCCCAAGAGGAAGCCCGATCTTGGACGGAACTAATGTACCATATCGGCCAATTTTGGTTCAATCAACCCCGATTGGGGTCGAAGCAATGCCGGAGACAGCATAGAGGCGCCACTGCCACCACCCCTGCACTACACCTAGGGTTTGCATTAAATAGCTCAACCTGCCAAATCGAAAGTTTAGAGATCTTTCAAACTAGATCGAAATGATTAAACTAAAATATTATAAAAGTAGTGCTATATTATTAATATAAAATTGCTATTTATATAGTTTTTTATAAAACAATATTTATCTTCAATATCTATAACTAAGCATAGGTATCTTAGTAAATAATTGAGAGTTTGATTCAGTTTTGGAAAAAGAAATGGTCCAAAACTGGACCAAACCAAACTTTGCACACCCTTATGAGCACCTCCCATGTCCATCGTATCCAGTCCAATGGACCCAATATGATCAAGATCATGTCTTTCAAGTGACCAGATACAGGATATTAGGTCCTTTCCCATTTATCAATAATTTTAATATGATTACATAGTATGTTGGGTCTGACTTTGTATATTTATGTTTTACCCTCATAACTTTTCCTCAACCAAAATTTAGCAAAATAGCAAAGGTTATTGTATCATGGGACCAGATCCTAGTCATACGTCATCCCACATGTTAGGATCAAGAAGATGCAGGGATGGCAGTGGTACTGCCCTGCACCATCTCCCAGCACTAATCTGACCCTAATTGGGGTTGGACTGGAACAGAATCGACCAATCATCCATCCTGTCTACTCCTTTTATGATTTTTTTATGTTTTTAGAAGAGCCAACCTAGGCCAATCCCAGAAAAACTTTTCTTTCATCCGATCAGCCAATCTGACCTAGATCTCAATCCTGACTCAGGAATCCTTGGTGATATATATTACCTGTGATCCTTATTTCGGTTCTCTACCCACAGAAATGCATGTATCATTTCGTGTAATAAAGTGTTCTTCAGATCTGCTGTGGAGCGAAACTTCAGTAAAGGCTCAGAGAGGCGGATTTCACATGCATCCTTTTGTCGATAATGGCATACACCTGCACACCTGCTTAAGATAATAACATTACATAAATCATGTGTTATTTGTTACAACATTAAACCATGTCATACATGTCAAGAATTAACGTTTAGATAAATATGCATTAAAAATTTCACAGAACTGATAAAGGAGATCTTTTTTCAATATCAGATCTCAGGCAAATTAAGTGCTTGTCTATTAAATAATTTACTTTCATTTCAGTGGAACAAAACACCAAAAAAGTGTTTAACCAAAAAAATGTCCTTCATTTCAGCCATCCGTGAAGTTCAACAATGCTTATGGGGTTTCTAAAGAACCCCCAATGCAATCTTAAAGGAAAAAATAACATCCAAAAAAATGTTGTCCATGGGGACTTGAACTCTTTCCCCAACAGATAGAAACATTTTTTACCTGTTAATATTTATTTGTTCATGAAGATGGCTTTGAGAATCCTTGCTTACGCAGAACAACAGTGGAAGGTCATCTGATAGTTCCCTCTCTTCCAAAACAACTCTTAAGGATGAGGGAAGGTGGTTAGATGGCCAATGTATCTGAAGGTCATCCTCTTGAGAAAGTTTCAAATTCTAGCAATGTAATCTCTATCACCTTAACAATGAGGCTATCACGTCCAGACAAGGATTCCGGAATCGGAATCGGAATCGGAATCGGTTGGGACCGATTCCGATTCCGATTCCGATTCCCAGAATCGGCCGGAATCGGCCGATTCCTGGGAAGGGAATCGATTCCGGAATCGGTCGGAATCGGTTTTTTTTTTGGATTTTTTTTTCGTCAAAAAAATTCAAAAAATTCAGAAAAAATTCTAAAAAAATAGGAAATGAGTTAGAAAAATTTTAAAAAATCACCAATGCATGATATCCACAAAACCACATCATACAAATACTAATGAACACCAATTGAAGACTTGAAGACTTGAAAGTTAAGTACATATTCCAATTCCATTTATTAAAATATCAAAGAGTTGATACATCATCAAAAAAAAAATTACATCATATCAATCTACTACCAATATCTAGGATAAAGATGTGGGTCGTCCTCCTCTCCCTGCTGCTCGTGACGCTCCTCCCTCGTGCTCAGTCTTGAATACTGTCCGGGACCATATCCATATGAAAATAATGCCGATGCCATGACATCAAGGTCGTATGGATCGGACTGCGGGACGACCGGGACGTAAGCAGAGGATGGTGGGGCTGGTGGTGTAATCCACTGCTGGTCAACTCGGCCAAATGCCGGATACCGTGGCTCGATAGTATAAGACTGCGGTGTCTGCTCATCCAGCGTGTAATACGGCTTTGGAAACCGTGAATCAGGTGACTCAGGTGCTGCTGATGGCTGCGTCGCTGGTATACACTCCTCGTCATCATCACCTGAGGAGTGAGAAGGAGCCTGCGTCATCGTCATCCGGGTGACAGACGCCCGACCTCTAACTTCCTTCTCTTTACCTCTTCGACCATCTCTCGAACTACCGTAAAGTCCGAACCCAAAGTTTTTTTCAACTTTGCAACTCCTCCCATTCTCCTTGCAGTCACCTTTTTTTTCGTTCTCCCCGGACTGCGAATGGGCTGGGTAGCGGCCGCTGGGACTGGAGCTGGAGCCGAGCCGGGGCCAAAGCGACGGTGGTCGCCCCATACCGCCGGCGTAAGAAGGCCCCCGCCCGAGTCGTGGTAGTAGATGGAGGTGGAGCCGAGCATCCTCTCGGCTTCAACACCATCCAACTCTCCTTCTCGCCCACGCACGGTCATCGGGATCAAACTCACTCGCGTGATCCCCGGCTTCCCTCTCCTCTATCCAGAGGCAAGTGCATGCTCCTCCCGGAAAATGGTCCACGTCCACCTCCTCGGGTGGTGGTGTGGCGGAGGAATGACTCTGCTCGTACGGGCCACTGCCGAACCGTGCAAATCGCTCCTCGGCCGATCTTCTCGCCGATCCTCGATGTTCTTTATGCGCGGCCTCGTATGTTATAATGACGAGAAGACCGGCTTCTCCGGCCGGTCGAGGTCAACCTCGTTCCTCCTTTTGGTATGTATCGGGTTGAATGTACTCCGATTCCTCTCGCGGTGGGAGGAACCGGTGCTCGGCTCGAATCCCGATACCAATGGCCGCAAGTGGATTCCATCCACTCCTGGTGTTCACCTGAGTCCACCACTCAGCTGCAAGAAAAACACAA
The DNA here is from genome assembly GCA_036172225.1 of Cryptocoryne crispatula var. balansae. Lineage (NCBI taxonomy): Eukaryota > Viridiplantae > Streptophyta > Magnoliopsida > Alismatales > Araceae > Cryptocoryne > Cryptocoryne crispatula. The sequence goes on from CM069935.1 coordinate 11,637,011, forward strand.
GAAGAGAAAAGGAAAACAATTAGCCCATCATCAAGAATAACTTGTATGAAAAGAAAAGAAATTGCTCATCAAACTATTACTATACCAGGTGACACTTTGTCAACTGAATATTTCAGGTCAGCATCTGAGTATACACCGACCCTCATCCTGTACTTCTGCATCTGAAACATTTAAATAAAAAATTTAGTTGCCTGGTAATGCTAGTCCAAGGTATTTAATGAACTCTAACTTACTTCTATCTCAGCATCTATCCTGTCCTGCTGAGATCGGCACAGCCGCTGGATAACTGCAAGTGTACCCCGCATCACCTCGTTGTCGTTCACCACCTGTCCTCCATATTGGATGCGGGGGTTCAAAAAGTATCCTGCAAGATTTTATTAGTTAACACTGTGCATATAAGATAATTATACATCAAAAATAATTTAAGAACCAAGTTACCCGCATGGACATCGTGGTGCAAGGTCTTGTCCCATCGGTCATCAATGATTTTTCACCACTTTTTGTAACCTCTGGGATTTTTTTCTTTAATTTTCAGCTTTGCCCGGTCCATAGCATCATACAGTGTGCCCATCTGGTCCCTGTCATCTGAGTCTACCAACCTCAAGACAACTACCAGTGGCTCAATGATTGCCAAATAGGAGGCAATCCTCTCCCAAAACCTCTTGTCAGTGATGCGCTTCTCGGACGACAAGAATCTCCAATCGCTTTTTGTCATGCAGGTTGTCCACCATATAGTTGTAATACTCCTCAGACTGTGTGAACCTAACCAATGCAAATCTGTGCCGGTGTAAACTCTCCAGCGCAATGAAGTTCGTGGCAAATCGTGTCGGACCGGGCCTGACAAGATCGTGCCCTCCTGTGTGAGATCTCATGATATGTAGGAGGCGGGGATGCGAATAAATAAAGGAACTGATGGTCTGCGCCTGCCTGACAAGTGTAGATACACCCTCCTCCTTGCCTATATCCTCTAAAATGAGATCTATGGAATGTGCTGCACAGGGCACCCAGAAGATGTGCTTCCTCTTCTCCATCAACTTCCTCCCAGCCGCCTTATATGATGGTTCGTTGTCAGTGACAACCTGAACCACATTCTCCTCCCCCATCTCCTCCACCACTCCATCCATCAGAGAAAAAATGAAGTCGGCATTTTTAATCTTCCCAGAAGCATCTACCGACTTCAAGAATGTAGTCCCCTCAGAACAGTACACCAAGAAGTTTATCATACTCCTCTTGGTGATACCTGTCCACCCATCACACATGATTGTGCAACCCCTCTCCTTCCACACCAACTTGAACCCGTCCATCCACTCCCTCAACTCCTGGACCTCCTCATCCGTGCCGCCGTATATGTGTCCGTCGCCCGGGGCTTGCAAACCCGGTCCGGCCTCACCCACGGCATCCACCATCGTCCGGAAGTAGGGGCCGGTGGTCGTACGTGTCTTGGGATGCCTACATCAAGTTAAAAAACATGGGATCGGGGTAAATTTAAGTTTTAGTAAATGAAACGAGGCATAATGTCAAATTTAATTTAAAAAGTGATACTGCGTACGTAAAAACCACTTGACAATGTGGCGAACGGCTCTCTTTGCGGCCGTTCGTAGCCTTCACCCCTTTCATTGCCTCGCTTTATCCCCATCCGCCCAAAGACTCGTTTCCTAAATAAATACTCGTCACTCGGTGTAAATCGAGTGCTGGTGGAAGTGGAACGGCGGTAGGGCTCCTGTCTCCTGGGGTCTGGCTCTCGGTCCCGAGTAGGGCAAGCCGATGCTGATCGGCCCAAAGCTGGGTCAACTCTGGACCCGGACCCTCCTCGCTCCCCTCCTCCCCGTCCTCCTCCTCGGCCGATGCACGCTTGCTGGCGTGGCTAGCACGTCTCGGCTCGGAGTCCGTGGACTCGTCCTCGCTCTCGGCTCCGGCCGAGCCGCCGCCTTCCCTTGCCTTTCCCTTTGGAGGTAGGCAAATCGCAGTCCCTCCTCCTCTCGAGTAGCTCGTCCTGCAACTCCTCCCTCTGCTCGATCCGAACAGCCCGTTGAGAGGCTCTACCTGTCATGTATCCTCTCATCTCCTCACTCTTCTCCCTGGGCACCTTGTCACATTTCTTTACATTCCCACCTGTTCCGGCAATATGTTGTTTCGGCCGGTACACCCCCGTTCATCTCCTTCCCGCACCACTTGCGCACCGCACCCTCTTCCCGACTAGGTCTACCATATGCCCGTGTTCCCAACCCACGTCGGAAGCACGTCTTTGCTTGATCGGCCATTGCTTATATCTGCAAAAATTGTAAACAATGCACTAAAATTGATTAGATAACATAAAAAATGATTTAGACGCTGTTCGGGAAGCGGACAACCCAAGTAACACACCATTCGGTATGTTTAAAGGGTTACGTAGTTGCCGGAAATCGTCGCAAAATAACGTACGGGATATCCGGAATTTTTCCCGTGCAAAATGAACTTAAACGGATAGTTTAAAACTTGGACGGACTAATTCGGTCGGAAATCACAAGGTTTAACGACGCTCGGACTCGTTGGAAACGCGTAAGAATGGACGTACGAAGTGTTCGGCGAAGAAATCTTACCAAAAACTGGTCAAAGATCGAAGAAGACGTTGATTCAAGGCGGATCGGAGCTTGGATCGGCGGAATCGGCTGAAGGAATCGGTCCGAATCGCTGGAATCGCCGGAATCGCCCAGGGAATCGCTGGAATCGCCGGAATCGGTGCTGAATCGCTCCCGGATCGACGGATCGCTGCCTGAATCGCTCGGATCGACGCCTGGATCGCCGGATCGATGCCGGAATCGCTGAGGAATCGCCGCGGAATCGCCGGAAATGAGCCCTACCGCCGCGGGATCGAAGGAATCGACCGCGGCGGTCGATTCCGGCCCTTTTAGGGCCGGAATCGGTTCGATTCCCGGTCCAGAATCGAACCGGGAATCGAACCGGGGCCGGTTCAACCGGTCTTCCATCGGAATCGGTCGGATCGACCGATTCCACAACGAATCGGTCGGAATCGGATCGATTCCGACCGATTCCAGTCGATTCTTACCGATTCCGCGGAATTATTCCCGGAATCGGTCCTTCCGCCAGGTCCACCGATCCGATTCCGGAATCGGTCGGAATCGGTCCGATTCCACCGATTCCGTAATCTATGCGTCCAGACGCGCTCCAACTAAACCTACGTGAACATGCATTTTCAAACTAATGTGATACGGCATAGTACAGTTCTGTGGAAAGGATAATTGATTATGAGCTCATAAGTGGCCTTCAGAGGCCATTATATCCCAGTATATTTTTACAGAGCCTAGACTGACTGACTGACATGATCGAACAGTTCAACTTGGGACAAACAAGAATGAGTCAGGATAACACCACCCTATATCTTCCCAATCTGCTTAGTGCTTATTCCAGTTGGCAACAGCAGCATCACCACCATTTTCTACACCATCTTCCTCTAGCACCTGCAGACATAGTGCTTCTGCAAACCTATCTGGTCAGTGCGCACTCATTATCTTAAGTCAGCTAGAGAACATACACAAATGAGTACTAACCTACTAATGCACTATTAGACTGGCAGTTGCTCTGTTCTACATGCTTTCAATCCACCAGTCTAAACTAATGTCATGCCACAGTCCCAACCAATCAGCAGAAGGATATCATGCATGATGTGCTACACAGATAGTGAATCCTGAGCATGCTGTATCACTCTAGCCTGGTATCTTTCTTTTTTCTGAAGGTGGCAAATGCCACAGTTAGGGTGTAAACAGAATCTGATATTCCATTCCAGATTAATTGATATGAAAAATATTTTAAAATGTATCCTATAAGTTATCGGAATCGGATATTCCAATAACTTATTGAAAACAGAATTGGAAATAGTCAATTCCTCAATTCCATATCTGTTTATCCAATTTCTATAAAAATCAATATATATGTAAAAAATAATATTATAATGAATAAAAATATACAAATTAGTATGATATATAAATGTTAAAAAATATAAATAAATTAAAACATCTTATATAAAAAATTAATAGTAAAATAATATTTATTTGCTATTTTTAATAAATTTTGATATATATTTTATATTTTAGAAATTATAGGATTATTCTAATTCTGATAACGGAATCGTAATAAGAGCGAAATCAGAATCAGAAACAGGTAATACAGCTACCAAATCTGGCCCGTTTGCGGCCCAAGCTAAAATTCATTCAGTGATAATAAAAAGAATTAAAAATAAAAAACAAAATGAACAAGAGCATGGTATCTTTCTGTTAGACCATATTCAGTCTACTGCAAGCAGATCCAACTTTGGTCACCGTCCACAACCACAACCCACAACTACCAGAAGTCCTCTTCACCATCTCACACATACCACACCCACATTCAAACCTATTTATCTGCTTGTGGCATCAATTATGCCACTTGACAGACACTTGCATTCATCAGTCTACTTATTGCAAAAACTTTGAGGATCTTCCCTAGGGCCATCAATGGGTGGGTCTCTGGACAATTTTTTGTCTGTTAAGCAACATGGTTCGAAACAAATAGCAGAATCTTTCTAACATGTGTTCTGCTTTGATGTATCTATGGGCTGGACTTCATCATTTATCCCTGATGGGGTACATCTTGTAATTGCTTGTTTTGGATGAGCAATGGTGTTCTTTTTCCTGTAAAGAGGGCTATATTGTTTAAGCTCTTTTACTTGTACAATTCCCTTCTATTTCTCCTTTTGTTTTGTATAATACGCATGGAATCAACCATTGCTCATCAAGAAAAATCAGCCCATCCCTCTGTAGAAGTTGACTTTTCATCGTCATATCCATCTAATTAGTGGATAATTCTGGCTTGAAACTACCTATTGGGCTATTGCAGAAACAACTCCCAGAAAAAGTCCAATATATTTTTTATCTATCTTATTTCGTGCATAATTGTATTTGTAAAAGAAATCTAAACACGGTATGTACTTGGTTGTTTCAAGGCTCCTGGGCTTTTTCTCTTCCTTATGAGAATTGTTGACTCTTAAGAAACATTGAACCCATGAGATTACACGAGCAACAAGGCATTACCTTTATTAAGTTTATTTACTAAGAAAATGCCACAATGCAAGAAAATATCTTGAAAAATTAGTTCACAAGGTAAACTCAAACTAAGTAATGTTGGACTTAATAAAGAGAAAAAGTGTTAATATGAGAATTTATGCCCATTTACGTTCATCACATGATAAGTAACTAAAACTTATTACACAGCATGAAATGTTCATAGGTATATATAAAAAAAATAAAGAAAGTTCCTTCACATTTCTCAGATGATAAAAGTCAAGACAAGATCAACTACAACTTTGATGTCTGACATGAGAAAATCAAGACTAGTTTGCAAACAAAGGTGAACGTATGAAGTTAACCTGAGACATGGTATGTTGTTATAGAGCATAAAACAGTATGATAACATGTAATAGTCAGAAAGTTGAGGCTACATATCCTTATAAAGGCCACAATATATCCCTAAGCATTTGGATCGGATCACATCGAAGTCTAGAGTCACCTACTTGTGACCATAGTTGTCAAGGCACTCGCCTAGGCGCCGCTTAGGTGGCACCTAGGCGGCAAGGCGCTACTTGGCCAACACCTTGCTGGGGCGCCTTTTGGGAAGGCCAAAAGGCACCTGCGACTACTCTACGCCCCTCGTTTAATAATATTATAACAATACTTTTGAATGGGAATAAGGTATACCAAAATAACTAATCTGAATGAGTTACACTGGATTAAGGAGGTGTTTGGTTTGGTATAGGGGTATGAAATAAGTGGAATATGGCCTACAATACAATAGTGATAAAAATATTAGCCCTTTAGATACCTACAAAATTGGAACAAAAATAAATTACACTAGGATAAGTTACACCGGATAAAGGAGGTGTTTGGTTTGGTAAAGGGGTATGGAATAAGTGGAATAAGTTAATAGTTACTACGTTTATTCTATGGCGGATTGGATGTGGCTTAATTTATTCTTGGTGTAAGAGGAGTAAGTTTTGACTTTTATAATAAGTTATAATACAATATAATATATAATATAAGACTTAATATGAAACATTGAATGTTGATACATAGATTTAATAGTATATGTATTTAGTTAATATTATAATACATAATAAATTTATGCAATATCAAAATATTTAATATATTCTTTTATCATATTTTATGTAATATATAACATACTCAACTCAACTCAACTCAAGCATTTATCCCAAATTACTTGGGATCAGCTATATGAATTCTCTTTTTCCACTCATGTCGATTTTGTATTATTTCTTCAGAGATATTTAAACCATCTAAACATGTTATATATTATGTAACATATACCATGTTTAAACTAACTAAATAAAATAGTACACAATATATAATATTAAGTAATATATATTATAATATATAATATAAACCCCCTCCCCTCGAGAAGATAAGGGAGTGAAGTAACAAGGTCGAAGTTAACCCCTTTTTCAACTAGATGAAGTGGCTATACCCCTTTTCCAGTAGATAACCCGGTTCCAAACAGGCATTCAATTAATTTGTTACGTCAACGCTAAGAAGCTGACCGGACATCAAACGCCACACGGAGATATTCCTACCAGACTCCAAAACGCAGAGACGAAAAAGAACTGAGTCGACTCGTTACGAATGATGGGAGTTTCTCAACTTGTACACGATAAACTATCTTTTTCTACAACGTATTTAATCTCTTCCAGCATAAACCAAATGCCCGAGCACAATGAAACCAAAATCATTGTATAGATTCATCAAGCAGATGTAAACACCCGAAAACTCATCATAGACGGAGGAGGAACCTTGTCATGCGAGAGCTGCTCCAGTCGACGGAACAGGCGCTGAGGGCGTCGCCAAAGTAGAGGGAGTTGTAGTAGCAGAAGAGGGCATGGATGTCCGGGTGGGGGTCCAACACGTCCTCGTCCCCGAGTTCTTTCATCTCATGTGTTTTGCTTGCTACCTTCTCTGCCATCTGCTTGGCTATGACGTCCTCGAACGCGGGCAAGGCGGAGCGATTCGCGACGGCGGAAGCGGGGACGCCACGGGGAAGGAACTAGGCGGTAGTATCGATCTGAAGTCTGAATCCGAGTTGAATAATATATATATATGTGTGTGTGTGTGTAATTGTATATTTGCATGATCTATTCAGTCATGAATACTGAGCAGATATTATCAAGGTTCCATACGACTCTTGGACTGATTTTTCAAGCTAAATAAGCACCATGAGCAATGCAAAAAACTACAATAGGTCAATTTGGCTAATAAAGTTAGAGTAATTTTTTAAATATTTGGTTAATTATTCAGTTAAGTATTTGTTATAAAAACAATTTTAAAATAATTTGAATTCGATCTATAAAATATTATTAAACATATATAATGAATTGAAACTAAGTTTCGTAAACGAGTTTGGATTCGGACATCACAAATAAGTTAAAATTATCTTTAATAAATAAGTTCAAAGCAACTTTGAACCAGAGATGGGATCAAGTATTTATTCTATTTTGTATTCTATCAATTTTGAAATAGTTTGAAGACTGGACTTGAACATATCAATTTTAAAGTGATTTGAACTAAAATATAAGTCTAGCCATTGAGTAGTAAGTTATTCAAGATGGTTCAATGGGGATGGCTTCCAAAAGCCATCCCCAATGTTAGTCACCGTGACTTAGGTTGTGTCATAAAATCATCGCCACATATTTAGTTAGTGGCGACGACTTAAGCCATCACTAAACATATCAAAATTAAAGAACACAGTAGCAACCACTTCAATAAGCCATCACTATTGATAGTTACTAGTGACGACTACATCTGATTGTTCTTTAATGTACCAATGGTGATGGATCTAAAGTTGTCGCCAATATTGACTAGATTTTTAAAAACCTGCGGCTCCTTCTCCCTCCCCTTCTCTCTCTCTCTCACGTGCGTATGTGTAAGCTCCTCCCCTCCGGCTATCATCACCACTACCTACTTTACCACCGGCCTCCTCTGCCATTGCCACTTGCGCCATTAGTCGTCAAGCCCTACACTTTTTTGGTCACGAGTGGCCCAGTGGCCCGAACCCCGCTGGCGTCGCGGGTGGCGAGGGTTCGACCCCCCGGTCGAACCCCACAGGTCGTCCCCCCTGGGGACACCCGGCTTGAACAGCCGCCGGGAGGCGTCGCGCTCGAAGCGCCGACCTGCGCCCCCAAGCGCAGGTCCCCGTACCAGTCGAGCCACGCTCGACCGGTGTCAAGCCCTACACTACTGCCCCCCCTCTGTTGACATCGTTGCCCTCGCCACTAGATTTCTCTCTTCTCACAAGATTGCCATTGGATCTCCTCCTTTTGATACTTACTAACCCTAACAAGTTAGTTTATGAGTTTCTAAGTTTAGTTTTTATGTTTTTTTTCATGCTTTTATAGTTTTTGTGTGAGTATTTATATTGCATAGGTAATTTCTTAAGTAATTTATTAGGTTTATGGATGGTTGGTTGAATGAGGTGTTTATGCTTGTTCTTGGGTTTATGTGGCTATTTAGGTCAATATAAACTAATTTTCGTATTGAATTGGCCTAAATAGCCCTCCATACTCGTTTGTGGGTTTTTATGGTTGTTTAGGCCAATCTAAATAAGTTTCTGATCTATATTGGCCTAAACGAGTTTTCGGTTTGGATTGGTCTAAACAACGAAAAAATGGGTTCATATTCATTTTTAGCTTATTTGACCATTTAGGTCAATCCAAACCAGCCTAAACGGCCATAACATGGGTTCATGCCCATTTTTGGGCTTCTATGGTGGCTTAGGCTAATTCAAACAAGTTTTCATTTTAAATTGACCTAAACAACACTTCATACTCATATTTGAGTTTCTATTGCTGTTTAGGCCAATCCAAATGGGTTTCTAATTATGATTGGCTTAAACCGCCATACAATGGGTAGCTACTCATTTTAAATTTTTAGATTTCTATGGCCATTTGAGAATTAGTTTGGATTGGCCTAAACGACCATAAAATGAGTTTATACTCATTTTTTTGGATTATATGGTCATTTAGACAAATCCAAAGTGGCCTGAACAGCCATAAAATGGGTCTATGCTCTTTCTTAATTTTTATGGCCATTTAGACTAATCCAAACATTTTTCTTGTTTGAATTATCCTAAATGGAACTTCATGCTCATTTTTAACCTTTTATGGCCATTTAAGTCAATCTAAATGGGTTTCCAGTTTAGATTGGCCTAAACGGCCGAAAAATAGGTACATACTCAATTTTGGGCATCTATAACCTCTAGGCCAATCCTAATCAAGAACTGATGTAGATTAGTCTAAATGGCCATAGAAGCTCTTGATACTCATTTTTGGGCTTATATGGCAGTTTAGGCCAATCCAAATTGGTTCCCAATTTGGATTGGCCTAAAAGACGCTAAAATGGGTCCATACTCATTTTCTAGCTTCTATAGTCATTTAGGGCAATCCAAACCAACCTAAATGGCCATAAAATGAATTCATGCCCATTTTTGGGTTTCTATGGCCATTTAGGTCAATCCAAAGTAGTTTTCGGTTTGAATTGGCCTAAATGACACTTCATACACATTTTTGTTCTTATATGCCATCTAGACCAATCAAAATGAGTTTTCAGTCTGGATTGGCCTAAACAACCATAAAATGATTACATACTCATTTTTTAGCATCTATGACCTTTAAACCAATCCAAATTGTAAACCGGTATGGATTGGTCTAAATGGCCATAGAAGCCATTATACTTATGTTTGGGCTTCTATGGTCGTTTAGGCCAATTCAAGCCAATTTGGTGTTTGAATTGACCTAAATGGCCCTTCATTCTCATTTTTGGCTTTTATAGCTGTTTAGGACAATGCAAAAAGGTTTATAGTTTATATTGGCTAAAGCTGCCATAAAATGGCTTCAAACTCTTTTTTTAGACTTCTATGGTTGTTTAGACCAATCCAAATTGCATTGGGCGATCTCTTTATCTATTATAATCACAATCTCTGTCTTTGTCCCAATGTCTATCCAAATTAGTTTTTATCGTGATCCCAATCTCTATCTCTATCTCGATCCCAATCTCTACCCTTATCTTTATTCTCATCTCTATCTCTATACCAATAAAATTTTTCACTCCATCACTATTATTATGCATTGAAAAATAAAAGTAGAATCTTATCAAGAAGAACTTCAAGAAACTTGATCGATACAAATACAAACTTTAAATTTCTATTTATATTGGTTGAGTTTCTAGAAGTTGAATGTCTACATTAGCTATACCAAATTTCTTAAGTACAATAACAAGTTATTTTTGCTATGTTTCTAACTCATCGTTACTCTCAATTTTCAATATGTTATAATCTAACTTAATCTAACTTAGTATATAGAAGTGGTGATCCATTTTTTTCATCCACCTATTTTCAGCCGTCCGATTTTTCACTCTCTTATTTTCTACCGTCCGATCGATCGTCATTCTACAACTTTCGCGATTCTTCTCCCTTCTCGATTTTTTGTCCACCGCCTTATTACAGCCTTCCCCTCGGTCGCCTCACCGCTCGACATCGACGCCTTCTCCACCGCGTCGCCGTTGTCTCCCTCCCCTCCTTCCTATTCTCCTCTGCTAGCCAACGCGTCATCTTCTTCATCTTAATGCCGTCGTCGTCGAGCCGCCACGGTCGCACCGTCTCCCTTTGCGCCAGTCGCTCTAGTTCGTCTTCATCTTCTTCTTCTTCCTCTATTCCCGCACTCGCCGTTATCACCTCTGACGAGGCACTCGCCCTCCCCCGCGGGGCCGCTGTCACCTCCGATGATGCACCCCCATTCCCCCCCTGTGCTGCCGTAGTCCCCATTGCGCACCCACCTCACTGTGCTGCTGTGTCCGTAGCCGCCCCCCACCAAGCCTACTTTTACACTTTTTATAATGAAATAATTAGTTCAGTCTAAATTTCTCAAGTTTCACATATTTTTTCCCTGGGAAGTGAGAACAGATTTCTGCCGGTACTTTTTTCTGTATTGGGAAGTGCATAGGGACCTAGGGCATACTGATTGATGCAAATTCAATATCTTGTTCTCATGTTGACAAAACGTAATATTTGAAATATCATGCATGTGCACATACGGATTCAGAAATCACAGTTTAATCATAAATAATGGTGGCAAAACATACTATTTATATCACATAAATAATGTTTTTTTCTTGCAGTGCTTGTACCCATCTACCTCATTGGTAGATGAGTCTACTCCCTCCTCTCTTGTACCTCCACTATTTCTTTCTGTACTGTCTTTTGAATTAATAGCATTTTGGTTCCGGACATATTCAAAAAATGAAGGGCTCTGATGAATCACAAATATTTACTGGATATAATAAAGTGGTTGGCTTCTTGCTTTCAGAAAGGAAACTGGTTCCGATAATAAGAGGAGTATTTTGATGAATAGTAGGCTATTCTTCTTTTTATGATATTTAATTGGCATGACCCTGTTTATGGTCAAATCTGCTCGAAGTTGATTGTAGACATACGCCTCATGCAATATAAAGTCTGTGAAGATCAGTCATTAGCACTTGAAGCCACAAGTTTTTTCTTATTATCGATGTCCAACCAGAACAACCATGACACAATTATCTAATTCTCCTTGGAGGTACGAGCGCATTTGTTAAATTAGAGTATACAATAATAATTTAAAGCTGGAACAGTTTATGAAAGTACTCAATATTAACCAACTTTTGATGCCAATATATCATGAAGATGTAGTTCATGTTTTTTTGCCTTGTGAATTTAAAACTGTCTTATGATCTAATTCACATACTTTACCTTTGAGATGCAGAATGTGACCTTAAATGCATTAAAGAATGTAATGGTATCTTCGTTGTGCAGGAGTTCCTCGTGTTTTCACGGATGAAGAGAATGCAAATATTTCTCTGTTATTTCTTTAAAACGTCAGCCCTTTTTTATATGTTTCTATGTTCTCAACTTCTAATTACTTGGTTGCATGTGTGATTCAAGAATAAACTATGATGTTAGTGTTTATTTATATGTACCCAGTGATGGGTATTAAACAATCATTGAAGAGCTCCACACATAATGCACGTTTCTTGGCTCTTGGAATTTGTCACTTAAAAATATAGATACTTTAGGGAAAACTAAACATGTATTTGTTTGTGTTTATTCTCACAGGGGTGTTGGAAAATGGGTTCTTGGCTCATGCAAGGGGCCTTTCCGGAGGAACTATACTCAGAAGTTTGAGAAAGTCGCTGAAAAGGGTAAATCATAATTGTGTCAGGGTGCACATCACTTGGTTTCTAATTTCTATGTCCTTGTTCTTCTATAGGAAAGAAAACCAGGGGTCCCAAACGATATGTACCACAGAAGAACTTTGCGGTCTATGCTTTGTTGATTACTTTGTATAGGTCATTTTATGGCTCTTACAGACAACATTCGCTTCTTTAGCTGCATCATTTGATGTTCTTGGGATTTAATGTTCGCTCTTTCTCAGGGGGTCTGTAAAGGGTAGTGGCTTCACGAAGAAACATGAACTTAATGATGAGGTAGAAGCAAGTGGTCTTTCACGAACGTCAACAAGGTGATAAGTCATTTTCTTCACCTTAAAGTTTTTAATGATCATTCCTCGTTTAAGAGAGAGTCAATACTAGCGTTTTATTTGCCCAATTGTCAGCAGACAAGAGAAGGGACAGGCTAGACCTGGTCAACTTGGAAGCTCACCAAGGGACTGGTACACCGCCTGGAGTTGCATGAAGTCATTAAGTGACGAGGGCTGGTCGTGAAGTAACTGTCCAACAAAGTATGTTATCCTCAAGCATGTTATTATGCACATCTATTTTTTGTTTTTTTATGGAATGTCAAATTGTTAAAAATATAGATACTTTATGGTTTATGAGAAGTGGCGATCCATTTTTCACCCTCTTATTTTTTACCGTCCGATTGATCGCCATTCTACGACTTTCGCAATGCTTCTCCCTTCACGATTTCTTGGTCATTTTTGTCAAAAATTTTCAGAAATTTTAATGTCATTAAAATTAATTTCTGCCTTGCTTGATTAAGAATTAAAAAAATATATTTAATCTTTGTCATGATTGAAAATATCCTTAATGATGGTAAAAGACCTAGACATAAATACATCTTTTTATTCTTCTTCAACTAAGAATAAGGGATGTGGGTGGTGGAGGTTGTTCATCGTTGGAGGTGGGAAGAGAGTTGGAGATGATTGTTGGTGTCATCTAAGTGGTGAGCATAGATTTGCAAACAAAAAGAGCTGAGCATTATACTGATTAAGTTTTATACATTTTTTGTTAATTAACTTGATAGAAATTATATTTTGTTTGGCAAGAATGTTTGTCACATTTTAATGACTTTCCAATTCTTATTTATTATATTTGTATAATTACTTAAAAATTTTAATTTAACCATACACGTGTGAAGCACGTTATTTTGACAGTTCTAAGAAGTGCGAATTACAATTTGTTGTCCTGCTTTCGTGATCGTCTGATCAACCTCCACTGGATGCATCCTGCTCGCCCATCGTACAATCAAGCCTCTAATTCTTTCGCTAGCAGTCCCCCTCGTCCTCGTTACTCAGCAAGCCCCGCTGTCGATCTCTGCCTCCCCTTCTTACGCCACCAGTCTCCCGTTGATCTTCGCCTCTTGTTATTCCTCCGATAGTTCCCCCATTACTCTGCAAGCCCCGCCGTCCCTACAATTACAGAGCACACACTCTGGTGCCTTCGACTGCTAGCGTTTCCTTCTCCATCAAACCCTATCGTTCCTCTCCTCCGGCCGTTTTCTACCTTCTTAAATGTCCACTCCTCTTTCATTTCAATGTCCTTGCCCTTCCTCTGGATGTTACGATGACCCTCCGTTGGCCTTGCACCATCTTGATTACCCCTGTTGTAAAGACTGACCTCATGCCTTCTTTCCCATTACATAGTCCATCATTCCTCTCCTCGGTGATTGCTTCGCAAGATTTCATTCCATCGGCATATGTGCACATCCCATTCCCTCTGTCGATCTACATGCACTTTTGAGTTTTGGCCATCCCGTTGCGTCCGTCGGTTGATATAAACGGGGATGGGGGTCTCCTACGCGGATGTGAGCGGGGGTACCCTCTGGATTTAGCTGCTCAGGGAGAGCTTGAAGGAGGGCCTCACACCCAAGTCCTGGATGGACTACCTCTATCTCAGCATTGGCAGAACTCTCTCCAATGCTGGCATCAGCGGTCAGATGTTCTAGTATGGCCCCCAATTCAGCAACGTCCTCCAGCTCCAA